>OV839568.1:92426807-93626807 GCA_929447395.1 Epistrophe grossulariae
TTAGAAATAAAGTAATTACATTTTGGCTGGCAATATCTCGAGAACCACACCTCCTAGAACCTTCTGGTTTTCAGTTTCCGAAAGATCTTGAAAATATGAAAGGCAATTTTGAAAACCGCAACCACTTACAATTTTCAATTGCGGAAATATTGGTATCCAAACAATTTTTTTAGGGTTCGATCCAGTAAAATCACTTTATATGGGAAAAAAATATTTTTAAATTTCTCATCGTGCGATACCTCGTTTGAAAGGTTGTGACTCCCAGATCACGAATATGCTGTTTTGAGGTTGCTAGAGCTCCTAGTTTAGCCGCAAATCGAGTTTACAGATTTCATAGTTGACACAACAATTCGGTTAAATTACAGACACAAATCGGATTTTTTTTAAAGTTGTTTGTTTTGGCCGTGTGATACCTCGATGGAAAGGTGGAACTCTCCAGATTACGATTTTTACATTATTATTTCGCTTGGACGCTTGGTTCAGCTGAAAATCGCGTTTGAATATTCAAAAAGGGTCATTTTAAGGTGCGTTTAGAATGGTTCGATATACCTCGAAGGCGTTGGTGTGTTTTTGGTGCTAGTGCAAAATTTTTATTTTTTCCGATAAAGGCCTATTAATTTTCTATTCAGCACTGAAAACCGCAACCATTTCCGAGGCTTGGTTACGGAGTTATCGCCATCCAAACCCTTTTTTGATTTTCAAACTTAATAAATTAGAAATAAAGTAATTACATTTTGGATGGCAATATCTCGAGAACCACACCTCCTAGAAACTTCTGGTTTTCAGTTTCCGAAATATCTTGAAAATATGAAAGGCAATTTTGAAAACCGCAACCACTTACAATTTTCAATTGCGGAAATATTGGTATCCAAACAATTTTTTTAGGGTTCGATCCAGTAAAATCACTTTATATGGGAAAAAAATATTTTTAAATTTCTCATCGTGCGATACCTCGTTTGAAAAGTTGTGACTCCCAGATCACGAATATGCTGTTTTGAGGTTGCTAGAGCTCCTAGTTTAGCCGCAAATCGAGTTTACAGATTTCGTAGTTGACACAACAATTCGGTTAAATTACAGACACAAATCGGATTTTTTTAAAGTTGTTTGTTTTGGCCGTGTGATACCTCGATGGAAAGGTGGAACTCTCCAGATTACGATTTTTACATTATTATTTCGCTTGGACGCTTGGTTCAGCTGAAAATCGCGTTTGAATATTCAAAAAGGGTAATTTTAAGGTGCGTTTAGAATGGTTCGATATACCTCGAGGGCGTTGGTGTGTTTTTGATGCTAGTGCAAAATTTTTATTTTTTCCGATAAAGCCTATTTATTTCCTATTCAGCACTGAAAACCGCAACCATTTCCGAAGCTTGGTTACGGAGTTATCGCCATCCAAACCCTTTTTTGATTTTCAAACTTAATAAATTAGAAATAAAGTAATTACATTTTGGCTGGCAATATCTCGAGAACCACACCTCCTAGAACCTTCTGGTTTTCAGTTTCCGAAAGATCTTGAAAATATAAAAGGCAATTTTGAAAACCGCAACCACTTACAATTTTCAATTGCGGAAATATTGGTATCCAAACAATTTTTTTAGGGTTCGATCCAGTAAAATCAGTTTATATGGGAAAAAAATATTTTTAAATTTCTCATCGTGCGATACCTCGTTTGAAAGGTTGTGACTCCCAGATCACGAATATGCTGTTTTGAGGTTGCTAGAGCTCCTAGTTTAGCCGCAAATCGAGTTTACAGATTTCATAGTTGACACAACAATTCGGTTAAATTACAGACACAAATCGGATTTTTTTTAAAGTTGTTTGTTTTGGCCGTGTGATACCTCGATGGAAAGGTGGAACTCTTCAGATTACGATTTTTACATTATTATTTCGCTTGGACGCTTGGTTCAGCTGAAAATCGCGTTTGAATATTCAAAAAGGGTCATTTTAAGGTGCGTTTAGAATGGTTCGATATACCTCGAAGGCGTTGGTGTGTTTTTGGTGCTAGTGCAAAATTTTTATTTTTTCCGATAAAGGCCTATTAATTTCCTATTCAGCACTGAAAACCGCAACCATTTCCGAGGCTTGGTTACGGAGTTATCGCCATCCAAACCCTTTTTTGATTTTCAAACTTAATAAATTAGAAATAAAGTAATTACATTTTGGATGGCAATATCTCGAGAACCACACCTCCTAGAAACTTCTGGTTTTCAGTTTCCGAAATATCTTGAAAATATGAAAGGCAATTTTGAAAACCGCAACCACTTACAATTTTCAATTGCGGAAATATTGGTATCCAAACAATTTTTTTTAGGGTTCGATCCAGTAAAATCACTTTATATGGGAAAAAAATATTTTTAAATTTCTCATCGTGCGATACCTCGTTTGAAAAGTTGTGACTCCCAGATCACGAATATGCTGTTTTGAGGTTGCTAGAGCTCCTAGTTTAGCCGCAAATCGAGTTTACAGATTTCGTAGTTGACACAACAATTCGGTTAAATTACAGACACAAATCGGATTTTTTTAAAGTTGTTTGTTTTGGCCGTGTGATACCTCGATGGAAAGGTGGAACTCTCCAGATTACGATTTTTACATTATTATTTCGCTTGGACGCTTGGTTCAGCTGAAAATCGCGTTTGAATATTCAAAAAGGGTAATTTTAAGGTGCGTTTAGAATGGTTCGATATACCTCGAGGGCGTTGGTGTGTTTTTGATGCTAGTGCAAAATTTTTTTTTTTTCCGATAAAGCCTATTTATTTCCTATTCAGCACTGAAAACCGCAACCATTTCCGAAGCTTGGTTACGGAGTTATCGCCCAGTCCAAACCCTTTTTTGATTTTCAAACTTAATAAATTAGAAATAAAGTAATTACATTTTGGCTGGCAATATCTCGAGAACCACACCTCCTAGAACCTTCTGGTTTTCAGTTTCCGAAAGATCTTGAAAATATAAAAGGCAATTTTGAAAACCGCAACCACTTACAATTTTCAATTGCGGAAATATTGGTATCCAAACAATTTTTTTAGGGTTCGATCCAGTAAAATCAGTTTATATGGGAAAAAAATATTTTTAAATTTCTCATCGTGCGATACCTCGTTTGAAAGGTTGTGACTCCCAGATCATGAATATGCTGTTTTGAGGTTGCTAGAGCTCTTAGTTTAGCCACAAATCGAGTTTAAAAATTTCGTAGTTGACACAACAATTCGGTTAAATTACAGACACAAATCGGATTTTTTTAAAGTTGTTTGTTTTGGCCGTGTGATACCTCGGTGGAAAGGTGGAACTCTCCAGATTACGATTTTTACATTATTATTTCGCTTGGACGCTTGGTTCAGCTGAAAATCGCGTTTGAATATTCAAAAAGGGTCATTTTAAGGTGCGTTTAGAATCGTTCGATATACCTCGAAGGCGTTGGTGTGTTTTTGGTGCTAGTGCAAAATTTTTATTTTTTTCCGATAAAGGCCTATTAATTTCCTATTCAGCACTGAAAACCGCAACCATTTCCGAGGCTTGGTTACGGAGTTATCGCCATCCAAACCCTTTTTTGATTTTCAAACTTAATAAATTAGAAATAAAGTAATTACATTTTGGCTGGCAATATCTCGAGAACCACACCTCCTAGAACCTTCTGGTTTTCAGTTTCCGAAAGATCTTGAAAATATGAAAGGCAATTTTGAAAACCGCAACCACTTACAATTTTCAATTGCGGAAATATTGGTATCCAAACAATTTTTTTAGGGTTCGATCCAGTAAAATCACTTTATATGGGAAAAAAATATTTTTAAATTTCTCATCGTGCGATACCTCGTTTGAAAGGTTGTGACTCCCAGATCACGAATATGCTGTTTTGAGGTTGCTAGAGCTCCTAGTTTAGCCGCAAATCGAGTTTACAGATTTCGTAGTTGACACAACAATTCGGTTAAATTACAGACACAAATCGGATTTTTTTTAAAGTTGTTTGTTTTGGCCGTGTGATACCTCGATGGGTATCACAAATCGGATTTTTTTAAAGTTGTTAAAGTTGTTTGTTTTGGCCGTGTGATACCTCGATGGAAAGGTGGAACTCTCCAGATTACGATTTTTACATTATTATTTCGCTTGGACGCTTGGTTCAGCTGAAAATCGCGTTTGAATATTCAAAAAGGGTCATTTTAAGGTGCGTTTAGAATCGTTCGATATACCTCGAAGGCGTTGGTGTGTTGTTGGTGCTAGTGCAAAATTTTTATTTTTTCCGATAAAGGCCTATTAATTTCCTATTCAGCACTGAAAACCGCAACCATTTCCTAGGCTTGGTTACGGAGTTATCGCCATCCAAACCCTTTTTTGATTTTCAAACTTAATAAATTAGAAATAAAGTAATTACATTTTGGCTGGCAATATCTCGAGAACCACACCTCCTAGAACCTTCTGGTTTTCAGTTTCCGAAAGATCTTGAAAATATGAAAGGCAATTTTGAAAACCGCAACCACTTACAATTTTCAATTGCGGAAATATTGGTATCCAAACAATTTTTTTAGGGTTCGATCCAGTAAAATCACTTTATATGGGAAAAAAATATTTTTAAATTTCTCATCGTGCGATACCTCGTTTGAAAGGTTGTGACTCCCAGATCACGAATATGCTGTTTTGAGGTTGCTAGAGCTCCTAGTTTAGCCGCAAATCGAGTTTACAGATTTCATAGTTGACACAACAATTCGGTTAAATTACAGACACAAATCGGATTTTTTTTAAAGTTGTTTGTTTTGGCCGTGTGATACCTCGATGGAAAGGTGGAACTCTCCAGATTACGATTTTTACATTATTATTTCGCTTGGACGCTTGGTTCAGCTGAAAATCGCGTTTGAATATTCAAAAAGGGTCATTTTAAGGTGCGTTTAGAATGGTTCGATATACCTCGAAGGCGTTGGTGTGTTTTTGGTGCTAGTGCAAAATTTTTATTTTTTCCGATAAGGCCTATTAATTTCCTATTCAGCACTGAAAACCGCAACCATTTCCGAGGCTTGGTTACGGAGTTATCGCCATCCAAACCCTTTTTTGATTTTCAAACTTAATAAATTAGAAATAAAGTAATTACATTTTGGCTGGCAATATCTCGAGAACCACACCTCCTAGAACCTTCTGGTTTTCAGTTTCCGAAAGATCTTGAAAATATGAAAGGCAATTTTGAAAACCGCAACCACTTACAATTTTCAATTGCGGAAATATTGGTATCCAAACAATTTTTTTAGGGTTCGATCCAGTAAAATCACTTTATATGGGAAAAAAATATTTTTAAATTTCTCATCGTGCGATACCTCGTTTGAAAGGTTGTGACTCCCAGATCACGAATATGCTGTTTTGAGGTTGCTAGAGCTCTTAGTTTAGCCGCAAATCGAGTTTACAGATTTCGTAGTTGACACAACAATTCGGTTAAATTACAGACACAAATCGGATTTTTTTAAAGTTGTTAAAGTTGTTTGTTTTGGCCGTGTGATACCTCGATGGAAAGGTGGAACTCTCCAGATTACGATTTTTACATTATTATTTCGCTTGGACGCTTGGTTCAGCTGAAAATCGCGTTTGAATATTCAAAAAGGGTCATTTTAAGGTGCGTTTAGAATCGTTCCATATACCTCGAGGGCGTTGGTGTGTTTTTGGTGCTAGTGCAAAATTTTTATTTTTCCGATAAGGCCTATTTATTTCCTATTCAGCACTGAAAACCGCAACCATTTCCAAGGCTTGGTTACGGAGTTATCGCCATCCAAACCCTTTTTTGATTTTCAAACTTAATAAATTAGAAATAAAGTAATTACATTTTGGCTGGCAATATCTCGAGAACCACACCTCCTAGAACGTTCTGGTTTTCAGTTTCCGAAAGTTCTTGAAAATATGAAAGGCAATTTTTAAAACCGCAACCACTTACAATTTTCAATTGATCTTGAAAATATGAAATTCAATTTTTAAAACCGCAACCACTTACAAAGAAATTAATTTTGAAATATACCTATTTACTTCAGTTTTTTCTTCATATCTACTTCGACTTTTTTTCCGGCAGAGGACCCAAAAAGGGAGTTAAAATCCATTGAAGTGGACCACCCACATTACATTACTGTTCATTACAAAAAAACCTACTGACACAATTACGAATGTATATGCAACAGAAGTCTTGTATACTTTTAGGTGTTTAGCACTTGTTTTAGATAATGCTTTATACGGTTAGTATTATTGACTACATGAATGATTATTGAATAAATTTGGGCAAGTACCCATGTACATACACGAAGAGATCCAATATTTATTAACCAGAAGGCAGAACTGGTAAAATAGTAAAAAATGATAATAACTGTTTTGTAAATTATGTAGATGCAAATGTATTAATTTATGTATATGTAGGTAGGTACCAAATATTTCAAAAAATAACTTACCATAGATTTATAGAATGATGATCTTGAATAAGTAAATATGTACATATTATGTACAAATGTTGCTATGCACTTTAAAACATTTTAAAAAAATTATCAGAAACACAAAACTTAAATTTTAAAATATAACATTTACACGAAAATTTTAAACAAAAAAAGTACAACCTAGGTATAGATAGGTATTGATAGATATTCCAATAATTATTTAAATTAAAAGCGAAAACCGATTTCCTGTGTCTACCACTGACGGATTTATAAATAAAACACATAGAATAATGAAAACACTCACTGAAAACTTTCTTTTAAAAAAACTTTTTAAAATTTTCGACTTCGATTTTGAATTTAATGACAATCTTACAACCTAACCGAACAAAAAGCTATACCACACAACAACCACTGACGACCACGTATAGTGGCGACGCGACGACGCACGCGACGGACGATGCATCACAACACATAACGTTAATAGAAAAAACTTTCCAAGAAAATTTAATCGAATATTAATTCGTAAAAAAAAACACTTTTTGGCGAAGAATAATTGTATTTTCTTTTGTAAAAATTAAATGCAGATATCAATAAACAATTATCTAATAAATTTATTACGGAATATTGAGACTTTACTTTAAAAAACGAATATTTTTTATCAAACGATCGCGGAACAAACCATTAACCAACAAGAAATTCACTTTCACTGAAACTTTCAAACAGAAGTCAGAACAGAACTGAAGTAGTGACGCCAGATCGTGGAATTTATCCCTTTTTGTGGGAATTTCACGTCTTAAATTAGCTGAAAGGAAAAAAGGGATTTTAAGAATCTCATAGTACAAAAAAAGGGATTTTACGGTTTGCTCAATTTTTTTTCTTAAATTGTTCATTTTATTAAGAAACAAAAGTTGTATTCAGCTATGGTCGAATAAAACGATGTCATGCATATAACGAACTCATTCTAAATATCTGAATCTGTTCATTTAGATTTTTGCATTTGATCTACTAAAATCTAGTACGCTACAGATGCGAAACGAAATTTTTTTACCATAAACGAAAACTGTCGTTCTAGTTTTTGTTCTGCAAAACTATGCTCGATGATCGAAATTGATAATACAAGCACAATATTTGGAAAAGTTTGTTCTCTATCTTTGAGCATGAATAATTAAATGACAATTGAGTTTTATTGCTTTTTTTGTTATTTATATTAATTTCTGTGATTTTATTTTTGTTAAAGGTTAAACTTATGCATTAAATTTAAATTTTTAACGTTTCTGCCAACGAGGCATAAAAATTTTTTTATAAATTACAAAGAAGTGTAGATTTTTTTTTAATTTTAACATTGAAAATGTTTATAGGGTCGTTTTGAGAAAAATATGGTGTTACCAAAATGATTAAATGAACAAATGAATATATAACAAATGAACGAAATGAACTCTAGCGTATAGGGGGCTCAGGATCGAATTTTTGGTTGGTGTTACCAAAGAAAATGTCAAAATGAACCTAGACACAATCGATGAATCGTACCTACACGTTGATCGTCGCCAACCGACGAGCTTCAGTGGAGGATAGTTGAATTTGTATGAAATCTTAAAATCACTCGATTTGAGCGCACTTAGAAGCCTTTTACTCAGGTTATAATTATCGGATGCTTAATGTTAAGATAGATAATTAAAGATAAAATGACAGGCTACAAATCTGCATCAAAATGTTTGCAAAAGCTTACAAAATTTCATACTAAAAACGTGAAAGATTGGCTTTTGAGAACTAATTTCATCTCGGCAAATGACGTGAGGAACAAGAAAACAAAAAGAAAAAGAAAAAAACGTACCCACAAAGAATATACATTGCTGTAAGGGTGTTGGCAAGACGTTGGTTGGAGTGGAATGTGGAATAAAAAACCACCACTGCACTGTGGCTGGTGGCAAACACAATTGGCTTCGCATCGGGAACAAAAATGATATACATACATAGCTACATTATTAAGTAGGTTAGGTATGTCTGTAAAATGTTATGTTGATTAAATAGTTGTAGGTATTTTGCAAATATTATTCGTAATGGTACGATTAGGTTGGTTTGGTTGGCTTATAACTTCTGTTCTAACAATCGGATATTTAAAATAAAGGTCTTAAAATGAAGGTAAAATATCAAACTAATTTATTCAGTTCAAAAATAATTGAAATAACATAAAAGTGTAGGTGAAAAACGTTAAGGTTTAATTCATCAAAATAAATAATTGCAAAAACTGAAAAATTGAATAACAAAATTGGCTTCGCCAACAAAATTCATATACCTACGTATCTATATAGGTACATACATTATGTATGTAGGTAGGTAGTAAAGTAGAAATGGCGATCACGAGCAACCTAGTTCGTTGACCCAATTAGCGCTAGAGTGCGCCGTTTTGTTACCATAACTCGTTGGACCTGTGGATGTAAATGGTTTGGAATGTCTCAGAATGGCTCAGAGACGTAAGAAGTTTGACCCCTTAGTATGACATTATGTATGTACATTTATATAAAAGGATTGATTTAGTTGTTCTGCGGTTGTCTTTTTACTTCTGTACTAATAATCGGATCTTAAAGATTAAGGTTTTGAAATAAGTTAAATAATAGGCTTCAAAATTTTGTGTGACAAAACTTGACTTCATTCTTAATCAATTCGATTGTTGAACCTAGAATATGCACAGAGACCTATACTTGAACCTCTATGATTATAACTTATAACTTTAGTTCTATAAGGGCCAGATGTTGAAGGTTAAGGTATTTAAATTAAGGTTAACTAGGCTACAGGTAGGATTAACCTAGCGAAGCAACTTAAATATAATACCTAATCAAAAAGGGTTGATTTGGTATCTTCTGTTCTAATTATCGGATTTTTAAGGTTAATGTCTTAGAATTAAGGTAAAATCTCAGGCTACAAATTTATGTGACAAAACAACATCTAAACCAATGCGTTTTTTGAACTTGATCATCGTCTAAACCAATGCGACTTTTGAACTTGACCTACGTCTAAGCAAATGTTATTTTTGTACTTGACTTACGTCTAAGCCAATGCGATTTTTGAACCTGACCTACGTCTAAGCAAATGTGTTTTTTGAACTTGACCAACGTCTAAACCAATGCGCCTTTTGAACTTGACCTAAGTCTAGCAAATGTGATTTTTTAACTTGAACTATACGTCTAAACCAATTCGATTTTTGAGCTTGACCAACGGCTAAGCCAATGCGATTTTTGAACTTGACTTACGTCTAAGCCAATGCGATTTTTGAACTTGACCTACGTCCAAACCAATGCGATTTTTGAACCTTAAATATACAAAGGTACCTACTCGTGAATCTCTTTAATAAACTTACAACATTAGCTCTAAGGGCCAGTTGTTGAAGGTTAAGGTATTTAAATTAACATTAATCAGCCTAGAGGTAAGATTAACTTAGCGAAGCAACTTAAATATAGTAATCGAAAAGGGTTGACTTGGTAAGCTTTTATTTTCTGTTCTAATTATCGGATCTTTGAGGTTAAGGTCTTAAAATTAAGGTAAAATCTAAGGCTATAAATTTATGTTACAAAACTTTACCTACGTCTAAGGCAATGCGATAATTGAACTTATAATATTCATAGGTACTGCAATGTAATTGTTTTTCTTTAATAAACTTATATAGATTTAGATCTAATGTTCAGATGTTCAAGGTTAAAAGTAGAACTATAATAGTCGGATGCCGACCTTAGTGGTCGTACGAAACGAAACGAATAAAAAAAATTCATATGACGTGCCCATAATTGAGTTTTGCTTGTTTCGACCAATTTTTTACTTTTGCTTCCGGAACTGAGAGAATTTTCTTCCAACATCTTCCGACTCAAATGAAAAAAAAACGCTTCAATTTGGTTATCAACTCAGCTGTCAACTTAATTGGTGCTTTGCTTTTCATATACACAGATAAAAGAATACTGCTTAGCTGTCAAAATCATTTATATTGTCTTAAGAAATTACACGACTCGAGTTTATTATATTAAAAGATGAGTTCAAAATGCAAAATATTATAGAATACCTAAAAACAATTAGGTAAATCAGGTTTGCATTGAGTTTGAGCTACACATCAAATTATTTATAAATTTAATCTCGCGTTAAAAAGGGTTCACTTTGATATTAAATCAAATAACTTGCCTATATATAAATACATAGTTCAATAAGTTGAGAGACTTGTAAATCAATTTGAGCAAATTTGAGCAAATATTTGAATTTCTTCAACATCAACGCCGTGATTAAATAAACTGAACTGAACAAAATTAATTTAACCGCCAACTGGGATTCGACATTAAAAATATCTACATATTGTAATTTCAGGCTGAAGAATGGTTTCTTAGACATCTTCAGAAGTTTTGGTGCAACTATAGGATACAAATTAGAAATCACCAAGATTATTCAAGTTTTTATTTTATCGAGCTAACACAAGTAATTTTCAATGTCCCCATAGTTACTCTATGAGTGAAATCTGTAAATTTTTCGACAAGGGATAAATTGTGGGATATTTATTAGGAAGACGTGGGATAAAAGGGAATTCTTCAGTATCAATGTGGGAAAACCTGCTCCCAAAGTCTGGCATCACTGCAGTGAACATAGAACATGCAACTGCAAGAGCGAAAACAAAAGCTCACACAAGAAGTTGAGACGTTGAGAGTGATGTTGATGTTTGTTTATTTTGCAGTGCTGACTGCTGAGTGCAGTGAATTGACTCTGATAATTAAATAAAGGGGAATAAGGATTTAAGAATATGGATGGGCGAAATGGCCTCTCTATGCATTTATTTTTTTAACTTTAGAAATGTTTAAGCGGAGGCATACCTACTAACAATGTGAAAAAATCAACAGAATTTAAAAAAAAGTGTAACGCCGAGTAGAGAAAGAGGGTGAAACGTCAGGGGAATAGACAAAATTATTGCGTTCATGCTTTGTTCTTACTGGTCTGAGGAAACAGAATACGAAGAAGATGATAAAACGGACACCAAAAAAAGGAGAAGTGTTCGTAGGCAGGGATGGCTACTACATTTTTCACATTTGCTAAGTAGTATATACAGGGTGTCCCGTAACTCAAAGTCAAGCGGGTAACGGGTGATAGGGTATGTTGTACCTGTTCTGGAAAAAATAAGAAAAAAAATCCATTTCGCTTGTTTAAGTAATAATAGCAATATTTAGAAAAAAAGTGAAAATCGATACCCTAGACCACATTTTTAGGTACTGTGGTCACAAATTTCCGAATTTTGACGTGTTTATTTTTTTTACGTAATCTTAAACAACCATGCTATTGATTGCAATTACAAATTTAAAAATAAATATTGTAAGTTTCGTAAGAAAAATAAAGTTTGACTGAGTCATGTTTCAAAAAAATTTTTTGAGCTAACTTTGACACTTCATATTTTTAAAAAAATGTACTACACTACCTTGGCAAGTTTTTTAAAAAATTGGCGCGCTTCATCAAGATTTCAAAATGGTACAACACTTGCTACTTATTCATTCGTAAAAAGTATTTTTCATTTTTTATTTGCAAAAAACACCTTAGTTCACTTCAATCACTTTTACCAGAATAATGCTTTTTTGTACTAAAAAATCCATTTTACCAAGGTGTATGTAACATTAACAGAGGCACTATAATCAGACACTGTTTGCCGTAAATAAGAGTGAGACAGATCTACATTACACAATATGGTACGCTACAATCTACGTTCGGTACGCTACGTTCCTTGTTTTACTCGCAACTTCTCACAATCGTGCGCTTTTGTGATACACTTGACTCGATTATTGTTGTAAAAATTGTGTCACTTATTACCTAGTAATAGGAACTAAAAACTTCCATATTTTTCGCCAACATTGTTCTGCAGATATCGACTCTGGGAGCGTAGAGTCACGAGGTAGCAAACTTTGTACACGTTGCACATGGTACGGGTGGAAGTAGTTTTGTTTTAAAATTCGAAGAGCAATGCTTTTCGGTATTCCAGTGGATCGAAAGGTACCCAAATGTGGGGCGTCACCCATGACCACCGGGTGTTCATCTATGCACACCTATCATACTCGCAAGGATGGCAGCGCTGCAGAAGGGAGACATAACGACGAAGTAGTTTTAAATTAAATTGAATTGAATGTGATCCCAGCCCTTGATCAGTGCGATTGAAAGGTCCACTGGAATACCGAAAAGAATTGCTCATCGAATTTTAAATCAAAACAACTACCACCCGTGACCCGTACCATATTGCAACGTGTATACGAAGTTTGCTCCCTCGTAACTATACGCCCCCAGTGTTGTTATTTGCTGAAAAATTTTGGCGAAAATTTGTGAAGTTTTTAGTACCTATTACTAGATAATAATTAATAACTAAAATAATTTCCACAACACTATTCGAGTCCAGGGTAACAAAAGCACACGATTGTGAGATGTTGCGAGTAAAACAAGGAACGTAGCGTACCGAACGTAGATTGTAGCGTACCATATTGTGTAATGTAGATCTGTCTCACTCTTATTTACGGCAAACAGTGTCTGATTATAGTGCCTCTGTTAATGTTACATACACCTTGGTAAAATGGATTTTTTAGTACAAAAAAGCATTATTCTGGTAAAAGTGATTGAAGTGAACTAAGGTGTTTTTTGCAAATAAAAAATGAAAAATACTTTTTACGAATGAATAAGTAGCAAGTGTTGTACCATTTTGAAATCTTGATGAAGCGCGCCAATTTTTTAAAAAACTTGCCAAGGTAGTGTAGTACATTTTTTTAAAAATATGAAGTGTCAAAGTTAGCTCAAAAAATTTTTTTGAAACATGACTCAGTCAAACTTTATTTTTCTTACGAAACTTACAATATTTATTTTTAAATTTGTAATTGCAATCAATAGCATGGTTGTTTAAGATTACGTAAAAAAATAAACACGTCAAAATTCGGAAATTTGTGACCACAGTACCTAAAAATGTGGTCTAGGGTATCGATTTTCACTTTTTTTCTAAATATTGCTATTATTACTTAAACAAGCGAAATGGATTTTTTTTCTTATTTTTTCCAGAACAGGTACAACATACCCTATCACCCGTTACCCGCTTGACTTTGAGTTACGGGACACCCTGTATAGTTAAAGGTAGTTAAATGTAGTTAATGAAACAAATTGTAGGAAACTTAGTTTAAAATATCAAATGATCTGTCAGTTGTAACTTTGAAGCTTGAATTTTGAGTTAAAATGTTAAAATTTTTATTGAAATTTTATTATTTCTCTAAATTTACTTTGTATGTACATATATGAAAACGACTTTGTATGTACATATATGAAAACGTAACAATTTGTAGAAAATAAGACTTGTAACTAGTTTGTTAAATTAACTACGCGTAGTTAATGATGTAGAAAATGTAGTGTAGTTAATTCAGCCAACCCTGTTCGTAGGCTTTCCAGATTTGTATGTGAAGAAGAGCAAATTTAAAAATAATTTATTCAAAGTTTTAAAATACATAGATAATGATTTTTTCATTTCTAATGTACCTCAACTATGCTGGAATGGCAAATCGGGTAAATTTTTCCTTTTTGTTTGTTTTTCTAAAATATTTAAGCAAATCTTTCATGCTTTTATGAATAGATCTAGCTCGAGAATAACGATATCTTATAGTCTACAGGTATGTATTTACAAGGTACCTATTCATGTACAGAAATGTTTATTTTAATGATGTCATTGGATTCATTATATGTATTGTTAAGTAACTGACTATTCTGCATTGAATAGCTTAAAAAACACACAATTGTCAATAAATGAAAAACTGAATTTTAAATACAACACTCATTAGGTGAAAACAGCAACATTAGTTAGCGAAAATAACGTCCCACGCTATTTTCAAATTTTCTTCTACCAGATAGTCTGCAAAAAGTGCAACTAACATTAGTAAATATTATCAACCGTCAATTGCACTACCGCTTGTGGAAATCCCGGCGCTTAAAAGTATTTTTTTTTTATTTTCCATCCAAGATTTTTTTGTATGTCCATACACTGCGTATCATTTAAGCAGAAACTAAATTTATTAAAGTTTTTTTTTTTTGATAAATCTAAAAGATATAATAGAGAGACCAAATTTTAGAAAAGTTCAAGATACAATTGACATCAAATTATTAAAAAAAAAATTATTTAAAAAAGTATCAGACGCATATATGTAGGTCTCGTTTAAAGATCGTTTAAGTCAATTATAACGTTTTTTAACTATCCAATTATTCTACTACATTAAAACAAATTAATAACAAAATGAAACTATGATTGAAGGTTTGAAGGAAAAAACAACACTTGAGTGAGCTATCACAGAGTTTTTATAGGCTGGGAGCCGATTCTGTGCCTACGTTCTGTAACTCTCGCATCGATAAAATTGGTCGAGAAACGTTGGAAAATGGAACAAAACTCGCATATGATTTTTTCGTCGTTTCTCGACTACTTTTGCCGATGCGAGAGTTACAGAACGTAGGCACTGGTTCTATTAAAAAGTGAATCGAATAAAATTTCACTCTTTTACACTAAAATGCAATTCTCGTTCAGCGAAAATGCTAAACCAAACGTCAAAAACATTCATATGAATAATTTGCTTTAACGTCGGGATTTGGAGGTTAATCTGTGAAAAGAAAGTGTGAATACGAACAAACAATGCCCAATTCAATCACATATCCTCCTCTGTCCTATTCATGGAGAAAAAATCTTTCTTTCTCATGCGTTTCTCTTGTCTCTAAAAAAATAAAAAATTAGAAAAAATCAGAGAATTGCGCTGACTGCGCATGCGCTTCAGTGGAAATGATAAGGAGGTTCAGGATCGGTAACATAGTTCGTCGGAGAATTTTATTCAGCGTTGCAGCTGGGTATTCTTATTAAATATTGAACAAAAATTAGGTTTGTTCGTGTACTTCTCGGACTAAATCTGTCGAACTGTCGAATTTTGAGGAGTGGGGATGAAATTCTCTCACAGAGGAGTAAAACTGTCCGAAAGTACACGAACGCCTTGAACAAAAATATTTGCCAATTTTTAAACTGTAAACAAAAGCAAAAAAGTAAACAAACCGAAAATATTGAAATTTCCATTATAATTTAATATTCTTTATAAAATTTGATAATGAACAAATTAACATTATAAATATTTAGAAATGAAAAATATACACTAAACAGGAACATCATGTAATTTTTTTTATTAATCCCAAATTATATTATGTAGAAATCATATATAAGGTAGACAGAATTATAAAAAAACACTAAATTGAAACAAACTAAGTTTCTTAAATTACCTAAATATTTTATTTATTAATTTTTTTTATCAAAAAGTTCACTTATTTTATTAAAATATTTAATTTTTGTAAATAAACAAATTTAAAAAAAAACTTCTACCAAGATAAAACAAAAAGTAAACAACACCTATTTTATAATTTTGTGTTGTTCTTTGTCTTTCAAACTGGCTTCTGACACAACACAGCACTTACCAGTTTCTGCCCAAAGGAATTTCTCGGGGAAAAACTGGCAAGGGGAAATTATTTTCTCTCTCATGAGCGCTCTCTCCTGCAAGAAACTACCCAAAATTTGCGTACACGAACGCCTTCGGACTAAATCTGGTAGAAAATGGTAGTTTTGGGTAGTTTCTGGTGCGTACGCGAACGGACCTAATATGTGTTCACTATATCGAGATGCCTTTTGTTCGCTATACTGAATGACTCAAATGAAAAAGCAAGACTCTAAAATTTCATTCTAATTTTTAGCAAACTTTATTCAAGTTTCTATTCAAATGAACCAGAGTGTCTTAACTTTATATTATTTGATTGTGAATTACAATAACACTGCAATTCGAAGAGAGCAGAAGGTGGATTGGTGCAACATATAACAACGATTTGGCAAATTTAATTCAATTTAATTCTTTTCCTTACACAATCCGCGACTGAGGTTGGCCAGGGTATTTCTTGAAAAAAAAAAATGAAAAAAAAGAACCAAAGCTGCATCTTAGCCTAACTGCCACTACCTACGCATCGCGTGGCGGGACCGACATGACACTACGGTGACAAGAACACTAATAAGTCCTCTTACCCTAATAGCTTTGACTTTTGAACATTTAATGTTGGCAGAATGATAGTTGGCTTTTTGTTGCTCACCATTTTATATATACCTACTCGTAGTTAGAGCTGCGAATGCAGACCTATAATTTAAAAAAGAATTAACAAAGCATTTGTAGAATTAAAGGTCAAAGGTGTTAAGGCTACCCACTCGCTTTTGAATGGAAAACATTTTTTTTTTTTTTTGCAGACTCTACCAAATGTTTGTTAGGGTGTGGGCTGGGTATAGAATTTTTTATTATACTGGTAGAGCATTTAGTAGAATAATTGATTGTTATTTAATTTTGTCAATTGTTTGTTTCTGAAAATGTACAGAATTATGCTAGTCTGCATGAAAAATGCTCAAAATGAAAAAGACTTTATTTATTGAATGAAATATGAAATAAGAGACATAACTGCAATGCAATTTATCACGCGTAGTCTTATAGTTATTTTAAATCCCACAATTGGAATTTACATTTTAAGTTCAAGTTCAGTTGAGTGGTTCTCGAGCTAGAAATCCAAAAATATGTTATGTTTGCTTTTTTTGAAAAATGAAAACAAAATATTTTAATACTAAAACAAAGAACTTCAGGTACAGGGAATTAATTGTTAGGGAATACCTACAATTGCGTAAAATTTTAAACAGGCTGATTTTGAGGTGTTAGCATGATACCACTTAACAATTTTTTTAACTTAAAGCTTCTTAACTAAAATGCTCTTAGTTTTAAACATTTTGTAACTGTAGTTTTATAATTTTCTTAATAAGTTTAATATCTTCTTATTTCTAAACGTGAACAGTTGTAGACATCCCTGCAGTAATCTGTAAATTTCTAGAGTATTTGGGTGCGTTCAATGGACAGTATAGATATATTAAACTTAGAGCATAGGTATATATTATATGAAGTGCTTGTTCGTTCCCAGTGTTGCCACTGAGAAATTTGAAAAAGTCGCAAAAAAGGGTCACGTGCAAATAAAAGTCGAATTTTAAATTAACCAAAGTAAAAAATCAGTTTTTCATACCTTTTATTGGTACTTGTATTGCTATTGGTACTATCTATTGGTACTTGTATTGCTGACTGAGACTGTCGTCTGTCACTGTGCGATGTGGAATAGATACCATTGATTGCTGTTAAATGAAACAGTTATTTCAATGGAAGGTTTGAAAGATTTTTTCAACCAAAAAAAGAACTTATCTTTTCAATGAATTTTTCTAGAGATAATGTCGGGAGTGTAGCAAGTTTTTTAAAAATGGTCAAAATAGCCACTTAGCCACAGGTTGTATCATGGTCGCTTGAGGCGAAAAAAGAGGTCAAAATGCGACTAAAGTAGCATAGCGGCAACACTGCTTGTTCCTATACTTAATGCCTTGTTCCTATAGTAGTGCCTTAGGCTGCTATAGGGGCACTGTTTCACTTTCGGTGACCACTTAAAGTTCAACTACCTATCAGTCATAATTATGTATTTTTTTTAAATTGTTTTGAAGATATTTGTGACGAAAGTTTTGGTCCTCTGCCCACGGAAAAAGTGCTATTGAATATTATATTGATAAATGAGATCATTAAGGGCCAGTTTCACAGTGAAGTAAGTGTCACTTAAGTGCCAAATATGCGAAAAACTAATTCCCAATTTCGCAGTACACACTTATCGAAATAAATGACACTTAAGTCTCCCATGTTGGCCACTTAAGTTCCTCTTACTCAGGCAGTACAACTGTAAAGTGTAACTGTGTAAAGTGCCAAAATGGGAAAATTAAGTGCTACTTAGTTTGTTAAGTGTGCACTGTGAAACTGGTCCTAATGGTCACTGAAAATTGAATAGCGCCCCCTATATGAAAGCTTCAATCAGGAATGAAAACGAGCACTCTATGTAATATGTCCTCTAAGATAGAAAGGTAATGGTCGCGTTCTGGGATCAATCCAAAACTATCCGGATAGGTTTGTGTTGTTGTAATCCCTTGTGACAAAACAGCTGATACAACAACAACGTATTTGAAAATTTTTGGGTATAGGTGGATAGACTATCTGATATTTTACTGAACGCAAGGAATATCACGCGCTTTGATTTTTGTTCAGTTCTAATGATTTGTCAAAATCGAGGTAAAATGGTGGATCCAGTGGCCTTTCTGGTCTAATTTCAATATTTTGTTGTTGTTTATAATGATGCGTGTCGAGTTCTTGTGTGTACTGGAACAGCCATTTTTAATTTTTTGACACTTTCAACCTGCGCAATATATATGCCAAACCTACTCATTTTTAGTCCGAAAGACTAACAAAGTTCATATAAAAAAAATAAATCTGGTAGAATCTGGCAGTTTCGGGCAAGTACGCGTACAGATTTATTATAATCTTGGGTTTGTGTACACACAGTACACATATTAAAGGTAATATCATTAGCGTTTTCATTTTTGTTCAGTTCTGCGCATCTGTCAAAATCGAGGTATTATGGTGGTAAAATGGTGGATTCAGTGCCCCTTTCCTTGTCTAATTACAATATTTTGTTGTTGTTTCTAATGAAGCGCGTTGAGTTCCTGCGGGCACTCGAACAGCCATTTTTAATTTTTTGACATTTCCAACTTTGACAACCTGCGCAATATATTACCTTTTATATGTGTACTGTGGTGTACAGGCGTTTTTCTTTTTTGGTTCAGAGCAGAGCCTGAACTGTCAATCAAAAAATTGTGTTTCATTTTTGCCTCTGAACGTTCGGAGCTTCAAATTTTTCTTTTTTTTTGTTCTGAACGTGTTCTGAGCTTTTTCAGAGCCCGCTCTAAGTGCCTGTTTACATAGGCATTTTACTGAAGGGCGCATCTAGTGAGCCAGCTAGATTTTATGTGCGTAAAAGCGAGAAAGGTAGGTTCCACCCAAAATTCACCGATGCGCCAGATTCAAGTAATATTCTCGGGTGAAACATGTAATACTTTTTTTTTATGTGAGTGAGATATTCATGAATTTTAAGATTGTGGAGATAAAGAAAGGTAGATTGAACTGAAAGGGTTTTTTTCTTTATGTTTAGACACGCTTTCAGTAAAACGACTTTCAGTAAAATTCATATGTAAACAGACACACTATGAGCTCAGAACAAAATAACTGAGCAGACCGAGTTGAATGCTGAACACAAGCATTTGACAGGTGAAATTGAAAAAAAATCTCAAACAATTAAAATGGCGCAAGAAAATAGTCGGTCTAGTGCAGAAGGTAAGTTTATATAAGAAATAACTAATAAAATATATTTTTTTAAGGCTTGGTTTTATTGTGTTCAGGTGTGTTTCAAAAATAATTCTGAGCGATCAGAACAAGCTTTGTTCAGAGGATGTTCAGAGCATGCTCGATATGCTCGGAATCTGTTCAGAACTCTATTCTGAGCTAAAAAAGAAAAACGCCATAATACATATGTAAAATACATAAAAACAATACAAAATATTTTGTTTATTATCAGGTGACCCATAAACACAGCTCCATTAAATACACACGTTCTTCAGAGAAGCAACCCATTACGTAACGCCAAGGAAGCAACACAGAAATTAGCCGAACTTTTAGAAGGTGTTCACATTGGACTGCCTCCACCGATTTTTTGTTGACGTCTCTGTACACTTATCTCATTCCCACTTCATGAAGAGAAAGAGGCAAAGAAAGGCCTTTTACTGAAAGGCGCATCCATATGAGACAGTTAGATTTTATGTACGTAGAAACGAGAAGGATTTCGGGATGGAATCTATCCACACCGATGTCACACTGATAAAAATTTGACGGAGGAAGAAGATATACAGTGTTTCTTTTAGATTTTTTACTTATAGTTATAGACAGTGTCGAAATAAATATGAAGTATCGCCATTATAACGCATAATAATAATTGATTGACTTACAAAATAAATATTCTCACACAAACCTTTCAGTTCTTTGACATAAGACACACACACACACAAATAAAAAATAGTTTTCTCTCTGAGAAAATGCATACAGAATCATAAATCTACAACCAAAAAAATTATTTTTGGATTAAAAACCTATATTTAAGTCAGTCAAAAGACAACCTGTTGTTTTTCGTTCATCCCAATAAATGAATATTCCTTAAATGAGGTGCTTACGGTCGATACGACCTTGTGTGACCTTTAAAAAAATTAAAAAGTTATAAAAATAAATCTACAGCTGACCAATTTCTGAAACTGAAGCCAGACCTTTTATAAAGATTAAGTAAACTTTCAGATGGTATATATACTTTTTTGAAATATCCTACAATTGAGGTGCTAAAAATCGCTACGACCTTGGAAAAACTTTAAAAAAATTATCAGTTAAACAAAATCTATGGCGGACCCAATTACTGAAAAATACCTCACCACTTTATGACCAATTAGTTACTTTTTAAATGGCATACTTTTTTTGCGAATATCCCACATACATATATGAAGTGCTAAGACACCAGAGCCTGAGTCTCATTTATAGATTGCCAATTCAATAAGTAAAACCAACTGAATAAGGGAAGTCCAATTTTTGGCCTTTAATCATATGTAGAAATGAGTATTTCCATTAATAAGCGTTTATACCTTATCTGCTTGTAGGAATCTGAAGAATAATAATATAAGACATAAGTACAGCTAGGTACAGCTATAGGTGCCAAAAAAAACATCAAGGGTACTTGATACTGTTACAAAATGTCAAATTATGAGACAGCTGGCAATGCCATATTCTGACGCTGCAGCGATCAGGCGAATATAAATTACAAATGACATTTAAGCACGTGGTTAAGAAAGAGGAAAAAAAGAGACCGATGGCGAATTGGAAGCTTTCATGGAGTTTAAAAGGGAGTGCGTTCAAGGAAAATGGTCTCTTCTTTTCTGGACGGCAAACTGTAAGGTGGAAACATTAGGTTGAATTTAATAAAAATTTATAAAGAAAAACTCTAAAACAAAAAAAAAAAATAACCTCTCGGGAACCAGAGTTTGAATAAATTTAATTCATAAATAAATAAATTGTTTTTCCTTTTTGCTTTTCCTTGATTACTTTCGTTCTCAACAGGGTTTTCGTTACAATACTATAAAAATTTCAAAGAACAGAAAGGTCTGTGTCTTTAATGATCGGCGTATTGTAAGAAAACATTGCAACATTGTCAGATAAGACACTAAAAAATAATTTGACAATTAAGTGATAATACAATTCTGTCCCACAATACTTGTTTTTATGCCTTATCGTAAAATTTACTCGAAAATAGGGTCATAACAAACTCCATTCGTTTGAAATCGAATATCTTGTATCGTATGTAAAAGATCTTTTATTATCACAATAACCTCCAAGATAGAGGTTTTTAATTCTTCATTGTAAAAAAAAGCGCAGAGTAAAAAATAAGTACAATCCCAAATGACTGAAGATATCCCTCTACAAGAAAGTCATTAGAAGCTTTTAAATTGCTTCTTTTTGAAGACGAAACATATCATCTAAAGCTAAAATTAAGGTCTTTAAAGGTCATTTCAATTTTTGTATCTTTTTCTTTTAGGAGACTTTTTTTTTTAAAGGACACCAAATAGCCTTCACCGCGAGACAGTCCGATTACTATAGCGCATAACATCTTTGAAAAATGTAAATAAAAAACCTTAGTTTATTTGAGCGCCTTTATCGGCGAAACGATAAAACCAACACCAAACTGTAATAAAAACGCAAATAGATGCTCTTAACACATTAAACACGATGTAACCTATACCAGTTGAAAGGCAACGACACCTTCACTAACTACGCGACACGTTGTCGGAGGCGACTCATATATACTCGTAGGTAATATCTAAGGTTTCAAGTCCCCATATAGCATCTGCTATTAAATGAATTTTACGATGACAACATTGCAGGAGCCTATATACCACCAATGTATCTACTTTTGTAGTTTTGTAGTTAATATGAAATGAAAACGCCTTGGGAGTCGATCTTGTAGTAACAAATTGAGCTGAATTTATCGGCAGGAAAGTGGGTAAATATTGAAGTTGGCCATCAGCCTTTAATCCAATTTTAATTGTTCGTATAGAATATAGATTTATTTTGTGTTTAACCAATGCGGTAGGTATAAAGGTGCTTTTGTTTTCTTTTATTTAAAAACAAAAATTTAGCTTATTTGGTATGAATTTAAAGATATTAATCTTAAAAATCTTATTTTAAGAATTACACTTCTACCCAGGAAGCTGTTAGCTGATCGACTTTTTTGCATATTCATCTTTTTTTAATTAAAATCACTTTTTATTTGTTAACCAATCGTATAAAAGATGCCTAATCCCCTATAATATACGACCAACAACATTAATGAAGTAGAGATTTGTTGAAACATACATATCTGTAAAACACAGTTTTTCAAAAGTCTGAAATTTTTAATAAACTTTGTGATTAAAAAAAGCGAAACATCTCCAAATTATTACAGAAATTTCTTGTTTTGAAAGATTATTGATAAACAAAATTTGGTAGGTGTACTTTGCAAGACGTGTCACGGCGTCAGGTGCAGAGTGCCAATCATATAAAGTGTCGAGTGTGGAGTGCCGAGTGCGGAGAGCCAATTGCGGAGAGTCAAGTGCAGAGAGCTAAGTGCTGAGTGACTTAGTGGAGACTGCGGAGAGACATTATTTTATTTTTTTTTTTATTTTATTTTAATTAGTTTTTGCTGAATTAAAAGTTCACAGACCTTTCCGTCAACATACAAAATTTAACACTTCTTCAATTTTTTTTTTTTTATTGATTTTTATAAAACAAATCTGCTAACCCTAAAAGAAAGGTAGTTTCAAACTCTATCAGTACTTTTAAACCGAAAACTTATGGAAGGTCACAATTTTGTATCGATTCAACGCCTCTGAACTATTTAAACAATTTCGACAGTATTTAAAGGGAAAGAAGAAAACAACATCATTTTTATTTCATAAAAGATGTGTTTTTTTTTCAATCCCAGGAGCAATTGGTTGAAAAAGAAAACGACAACGGAAATTAGCAACGCCATCACAGAAAAAAATGGAATTTTCATACGAACTATCGATAACAAGTATGTAATTCATGCTAGTAACACAGTTTTTCTGCACGCTTAAGTTAAGCCCCGAAAACTATCTCGGTTAAGCTAAGCTCGTTGGGGATTAGTTGTTGTTAAAATTAACATGAAAATTATTTAGCCGCGAATCGTTTTTTTTTCGTCCAATTCTCCCCGAGCTTGTAAAAAACACGCCTAATGTTGATTTATTTGTTGCGGCATTTTATCATTAACATAGCGCGTTCAGGAGAATTAACCTCTTCCTAGAATTCCAGCTTAAATATAATAAATATTTTATAACATTAAATCAATAAATAAATACCAATTGGTATTTAAGTTAAGCCCTACCTCAGATTTAATTTTATTTTTCATTATCCTCGTTAATAACTTGATGACATTAAAAAAACAATTGCTCTACGATTTCCATTAAATAAAAATAATAATTCATAATTTTCGGGATGAAAATAAATTTCATTGAATTACCAAATCCTTTTTCGATTTTCGAATGCTAGTTAAATAATATTATGTTTTGTAAAGTAGCATAGCAATAAAAATCTGCTAGGCACAGAGACGGACCGGACATACATACATAGCTTGTGTTTTCTTTTAATACCTCATGGGTCAGGTGGTGTGATTTTTTAATAGTAGAGAATTTTTATGGACGCATGCATTATTTTATTTTTATTAGACTAAGGCGGAATATATCTCAGGATAGCAACATATATTTATATGAAATAACCCAGAGAACAGACATAACATTGATTTTAACCTCTTTTATGGTTGCGGGCAGAAATAAATCGGTTGATTTTTTGTATAGCTTTGGGTATTATATGGTCATATAAAATAAATTGAATTCTTAAAGGATGGTGAATTACATTTATTATTGCAGCTTTAAGGGATTATTATATTAAGGGATGTTATCAGTCATTTTTCCATTTATGTTGTTTAAAGAATTAAGTTTCATGGAATGATGCGTTAAAAAAATTTGAAACATTTTACTCATTACACAGGCCAACAGTGTTTTTGGTGCAGCCAAAATGATAACTGTTTATATGTTCACTAGTTACCCTGGTTCTAACTGCATACTTACTTTTTTTAACCTACGTGTTGTTTTTGAGGTACAGCATATATGAGCAATTAATACAAATTTGTTTATTTCGTTATTCTACATGAAGAAAGTTTCTTTTTAGTGATTTTCTTTCATGAATGTCCTTAAGACACGGGATACACCAGCTGTAATCAACCATCATTACATCCTCCCATCGGCCTTGATACCTATCTTTCGTGACTTTTAAGTCCTGCTGGAACCGTTCTCTTTTGTTCCTCGCTATATGAGTCAAGATTTTTGGAAAATCTTTCCAAATGCCCGTAGAGGTATTGAAATTTAAAACTTATTCTTTCAAAATTTTTCAGAAAGCCCAGCACTAAGACTCGGTAATCTACGGACTTATGATTTTCTAAAAAGTTGTTCACTATATTGCAGATTCTAAATCATTCATTGAATGCACGAATTCGTCATCTTAAATCAAAACCAAGCATTTCGCAAGGGAATAAGGATCTTTTCGGTGCTGAATAGAAAATAAATAGACCATTACGCAGAATTTAAAAATTTGACACGTCATGTTGACAAAAAAAAATAGACCAACGCATTCGTATATATACACGAAAAAGCAGCTTTTCTGGTCTGGGAAAGCGATTTACTGCGGAACCATAAGCGTCCAAGCGATTTAAAAATAGTAAAGTGGTGTTCCAGAGAATGCCATCGAGGTATCACATGACCAAAACAAACAACATATAAAAAATCAGATTAAGGTCACTAAAAAAAAAATCGACTATCGAGTATAATAAGTAAAATCGACGAAATCTGTTAACTCGATTTGCGGCTGAAGATCCCTCATATCCGAAAAAATAGTCGAAATAGATTTGAAAAGAAAAGTGAAGTATGTAGATTGAGATTGAAGCAGATTCCAAAATTAACTTTTTTGTTTATTTAAATTATAATTATTATTATAACTTTATTGATTTATAAATAAATTAAAGTATCAATAAACAAACTTTAAGCTCTACATACCAGGGCTTTGAGGTAGATGATGAGAAAAAAACCTCACTCCTCACTCCACACTCCTCACTCCTCACTCCTCACTCCTCACTCCTCACTCCTCACTCCTCACTCCTCACTCCTCACTCCTCACTCCTCACTCCTCACTCCTCACTCCTAATTCCTCACTCTTCACTTCTCACTCCCCACTACTCACTCCTCACTACTCACTCATCACTCCTCACTTCTCACTCCTCACTTCTCACTCCTCACTCCTCACTCCTCACTCCTCACTCCTCACTCCTCACTGCTCACTGCTCACTCCCACTCCTCACTCCTCACTCTACACTCTTCACTCCGCACTCCTCACTCCTCACTCCTCACTCCTCACTCCGCACTCCTCACTCCTCACTCCTCACTCCTCACTCCACACTTCTCACTTCTCACTCGTCACTCTTCACACCTCACTCCTCATTCCTCACTCCGCAATCCACACTGCTCACTCCTCACTCTACACTTCTCACTCCGCACTTCGCACTCCTCACTCCTCACTCCGCAGTCCTAACTCCTCACTCCTTTCACTTTTTTTCTTGATTTCTTTTTAAATAAAGTTAAAATTATGTAAATGTTTGTGCGCACACTTATTTTTGAAGACAAAAAAATGTCTGGAATACTTTTTTTTTCAAAATACTCAATTTTTTGGCTGCAGTACTACCTTATAATAATTCTCTCCGGCAACACTGGATATTGGATAGTATGTATACAGGGTGTCCCGTAACTCAAAGTCAAGCGGGTAACGGGTGAAAGAGTAGGTTGTACCTGTTCTGGAAAAAATAAGAAAAAAAATCCATCTCGCTTGGTTAAGTAATAATAGCAATATTTAGAAAAATAGTGAAAGTCGATACCCTAGACCACATTTTTAGGTATTGTGGTCACAAATTTCCGAATTTTGACGTGTTTATTTTTTTTACGTAATCCTTAATAACCATGCTATTGATTTCAATCACAAATTTAAAATTAAATATTGTAAGTTTCGTAAGAAAAATAAAGTTTGACTGAGTCATGTTTCAAAAACAATTTTTTGAGCTAACTTTGACACTTCATATTTAAAAAAAAATGTACTACACTACCTTGGCAAGTTTTTTAAAAAATTGGCGCGTTTCATCAAGATTTCAAAATGGTACAACACTTGCTACTTATTCATTCGTAAAAAATATTTTTCATTTTTTATTTGCAAAAAGGACCTCAGTTCACTTCAATCACTTTTACGAGAATAATGCTTTTTTGTACTCAAAAATCCATTTTACCAAGGTGTACGTGACATGAACAGAGGCACTAGAATCAGACACTGTTTTCCGTCAGTAAGAGTGAGACAGATCTACATTACACAATATGGTACGCTACAATCTACGTTCGGTACGTTACGTTCCTTGTTTTACTCGCAACTTCTCACAATCGTGCGCTTTTGTGATACCCTGGACTCGATTATTGTTGTAAAAATTGTGTCAGTTATTATCTAGTACATAATAGAAACTAAGAACTTCCATATTTTTCGACAACATTGTTCTGCAGATATCGACTCTGGGAGCGTATAGTCACGAGGTAGCAAACATTGTACACTTTGCACATGGTACGGGTGGAAGTAGTTCTGTTTTAAAATTCGATGAGCAATGCTTTTCGGTATTCCAGTGGATCGAAAGGTACACAAATGTGGGGCGTCACCCATGACCACCGGGTGTTCATCTATGCACACCTATCAAACTCGCAAGGACGATTGCCTATAGTACTCGTATGGCGGCGCTGCAGAAGAGAGATCCCAAGGACATAACGACGAAGTACTTTTAAATTTAATTGAATTCAATGTGATCCAGCGCTTGATCAGTGCGATTGAAAGATCCACTGGAATACCGAGAAGCATTGCTCATCGAATTTTAAATCAAAACAACTACCACCCGTGACCCATACCATATGCAACGTTTGCTCCCTCGTAACTATACGCCCCCAGTGTTGATATTTGCTGAACATTGTTGGCAAAAATTTGTGAAGTTTTTTGTACCTATTACTAGATAATAACTAACATAATTTCCACAACACTATTCAAGTCCAGGTTAACAAAAGCGCACGATTGTGAGATGTTGCGACTAAAACAAGGAACGTAGCGTACCGAACGTAGATTGTAGCGTACCATATTGTGTAATGTAGATCTGTCTCACTCTTACTGACGGAAAACAGTGTCTGATTCTAGTGCCTCTGTTTATGTCACGTACACCTTGGTAAAATGGATTTTTGAGTACAAAAAAGCATTATTCTCGTAAAAGTGATTGAAGTGAACTGTGGTCCTTTTTGCAAATAAAAAATGAAAAATATTTTTTACGAATGAATAAGTAGCAAGTGTTGTACCATTTTGAAATCTTGATGAAACGCGCCAATTTTTTAAAAAACTTGCCAAGGTAGTGTAGTACATTTTTTTTTAAATATGAAGTGTCAAAGTTAGCTCAAAAAATTGTTTTTGAAACATGACTCAGTCAAACTTTATTTTTCTTACGAAACTTACAATATTTATTTTTAAATTTGTGATTGAAATCAATAGCATGGTTATTAAGGATTACGTAAAAAAAATAAACACGTCAAAATTCGGAAATTTGTGACCACAATACCTAAAAATGTGGTCTAGGGTATCGACTTTCACTATTTTTCTAAATATTGCTATTATTACTTAACCAAGCGAGATGGATTTTTTTTCTTATTTTTTCCAGAACAGGTACAACCTACTCTATCACCCGTTACCCGCTTGACTTTCAGTTACGGGACACCCTGTATAGGACATATGTAGGTATGTGTGAGCTTTTTTTCGCCCTTGCAATTATTATTGCATGTTCTTGTTTAGGTTCTGTTTAAGTTTCAGTGAAAGTGAATATTTTGTTGGTTTGTTCCGTGATCGCGAGATAAAAAATATTTTTTTCACAGCAAATTCCCATTATTCGGTGATAAATTTGTTAAATAATTGATTATTAATAAGTGCATTTAATTTTTCCAAAAGAAAATATAATTTCTCTTCGCCAAAAAGTGTTCCTTCTTAAGCCTAGTACGCTGCTGATGCGAAATGAAAAATCCCATATAAAAATGACACAACGAAATCATAAACGGAAAATTTCGTTCTGCTTTTCGTTTTGCAGTACGCTGTTCGAATAGCGAAATTTATAATTGAAGCAGATTATTTGGAGAAGTCTTCGCTCCTTTTTCGCACTGAATTAATGGCCGCGTTCAGGTTGCACCAGGATAGCCTATCTAAGATACTCGAGTATCTAGTATGTTTCTGAACGCAAATCAGCTGTTGTTGGCATTCCCCATAGGATAGATGAGTATCCCAGAATTTTTAGGATAGCTTGAGATTTTTTTTCGCCAACAGCTGCTTTGTCATCAGCTGTGATTTTACAAGGGATTACAACAACACAAAGCTATCCAGATCGCTTTGGATACAAACATGAACGCGGCCAATTTTACAGACTATTTTTTGTGTGCGGAAAAATGACATTTGAGTTTTATTTGTGTTTTTTTTTTTTACATCATGGGTTTCTCTGATTATTTGCGATTATGTTTGATTTTGTTTTTGGAATTAGTGAAACTCTCCAAGGATATATTTTCCGTTGGTTTTCGCAATCGTTTCGTTGTCTGTTTGGAGATCACAGAAAAATTTCGTTTCACATCAGCAGCGTACTAGGCTTTACAAATAATATTCGATTTTTATTTCGTAGGCAATTTTTTTCTAACAACGACTTCGTTGTTTACTTCTGTACATCATCGCCGCCGTACTTCGTCGTCAGTGGTTGTTTTATGGGATTTGTTTTTGTTCGGCTCGGTCGTTAGCTAAAATGCAATAAAATAAAAAATCGAAGTCGAAAAAAATTTTTAAATATAGTTTTTTTAAAAGAAGGTTTTCAGTGAGAGTTTTCATTATTCTATGTGTTTTATCCTATATTAATCAGTTATAAATGAATAAAAATCGGTTTGTGTGAATATTGTATTTAAAAAGCTTAGTTTTTTGTTTGTGATAATTTTTTTAAAGTGAGTGCATAGGTACCTATACCAACCATTTCGTTTTTAAGAAAATGGAATCAATTTTTGTATGTACATTAATGTATTTACCTACATACATAATCTACTCTACATATTATAATATTCAATAACATCATTTTAAATCTATGGTAAGCTGTTTTTGAAATATTTTAGTACCTGCATACAAAAACCAATACACATAATGTAGGTACCTACACATTAACAAATAACTTTACATAATATATTTTTCTTGTATTTATCAGATTTTACAATTTTGTCAATTTTATCCGTCTGATTTAACAAATATTAGATAGCTGTTTGGGCCTTGGGGATGTACTTGGCCAAAGCTGCCAATTTTATTCCAAAATAATTCACGTAGGTAGATAGGTACCTACTCAAAAAGTTTATAGTTTTACAAAAAAATAAGGAAGTAATTAGTTTTCAAGTATTTAAACTAATGGACATAAGATCTTCACAATCTTAGAAATTTTAATCAGATTCATAAGAAAAAAACCCCAGTGTATTGAAGGTTTTTAGATAATTTTAGATAAAGTGTTTGTTTTTTTTTATACCTATACAATTTTAAAAGCAGGATAGGGAGGGGAATTTGTTTCACATAAAAATATAGGGTTCCCAACATTGTTTCGAAGAACTATAGTACTTTCTAGAGTTAACCATACAAAAATATAGTACACTTCATAAAAATAAAGCCTTTTAAGGTATTTTAATTTAAATAGGCCAAAAATATGTTTACTAATTATTAACATTGAAAATGTTTCTAGGGCAGCGCATTCATCGGATTCGGCAATTTGCATGATAAGTATTTTAACCTTATAGGAAAACCTGCTCTAAACTGCCGGCGATATTTTTGAAGTTTCTTTTGATGTAACTGTAGGTTGCATAATTGAATATAAAAAAAAATATAAAAAAACAATGTCTGTTCCCGTCAGGGTCGTAGATAGGGGGGGGGGGCATTAGGGGGCAATGCCCTACATTGAAACCTCCAATGCCCTACCTTGAAAAATCAACTATCGTAACGCTTTTCCTATTCCCTTAAATTCGTTCTTTGTATACAAAGATTTGTTCCAAAAAAAAAAAAAATATCCTCGTTTCGCAATTTTTTTCCTTTCCTACATTGCACCAAAAAAAAAAACAATACCCTCATTCATAAGCAGTGTAACGAAATGGCTCATACTGTACTTTTTGTCTAACATTTTTTTCATTCATTCCGCCAAAAAAAAAAAAAAACAATCTCGTTCATACTTCATAGCTGATTTGAACGAAATAATATGTTTTAGATACGATGCGCGCAGCCTACTATTTTTTTCTTGTGTGTGTTTTCTTTCACCCTTTCAGTACCTACACATTAATTTCGTTCCCAAATGCAAATATTAACAGTTTGGATGAGTTGAGTATAATTGGTAGGAACTATAGGTAGTATACATAGCTGTGGAATACAGTTAGAATTTGTTGGTTACATTTAAATTGGATGCACAAAAATTGTTGGAAGAGTAAGAGACTCAAAATAGAATAGATAAATCCATAAAGCAAACCCCGATAGAAACCTAGATCCAAATTTGTTTTTGTATTACGTGTTAAAAGATAACCCCGGTCCCCGACCCAGATCCGTATAGATAATAGCCGCGTTTTATTATCTACGGGTCTGGGTCGGGGTTTTCTTTTAAAACGTAATACAAAAACAAAATTGAATCTAGGTTTCTATCGGGGTTTGTTTTATGAAACCAGAAATAAGTTCTTACTCTGGCGGATAGAGGGCCTTTCAGTCGGTAGAGAGTACAAACTGTAGTGCGAGGAGAAAGACAGTATCTACATGGAAAATAAACAAACATAAGACAAAAACAGGTGAGCATATACAACAGTGTTTTCATTAGGATCCGTATCGTTTTTTTATATCGGGGTGAACCACATGGGTTATTGGCGATAGTAAAACGCGGCTTTTGCTTAATTTAAAATAAGCAAATTAGAGTTTATTCGTCTGTAGTGAAGGTTTTTTATGAGTGTTTTATAATCAGTTAGCGACAAGGTTGTTTGTTTATTGCTGTGAACTAAAGATTAAAAGAGTTTGTGGATATGGATATACGTACTTTCTTTAGCAAAAAACGAAGAGTTGAAGAGGAAATCGACCACGAAGAACCTCATTCCTCAAAACATATGGAAGCAAAAGATACAAATGCTACAAATGATTCAATAGGCCTCAGAGGCTATCAATGAGTCACGAAATAATGGCAGGCATGGTATTTCTGGGCTTTGAAAAGAAAAGAACCAAGTCATTGGATCTGGATGAAGTCCTTCGTATTTTTAATAATATGGCGAATCGAAGAATTTAGTTATTTAAATGAAAGAGCTTGATATTGTTATCTATGTAGGTATACTAAATATAATATCTATGTTAAGAGACATAATAATAAAAACCAATACATATGTATATGAATGTTTTGCACTTATCTATCACCCCCTCCCGACAATTGAGTAGGTACCACTTTTACCAGATCAGATCACTCGATACATCCAAAGGAAAATTAAATCTGGTTGTATTTTGATAGAATTTGTATGATTTACATCTGGATTTAAGTTTTAATCTGGATGTACATATCTAGTGAATAATATGGCGTCAACTTTATTTTGAATTTCATTCAATACAGTCCACTAAAACAAAAACAAAAATAATAATTTTCTTATTATTTATATTTCTCTTCTTCTTAACAAACCAATTTACGTTCCTACATTATCTAATCTACACATCATAAAATAATTAATTAAAATATATTCAAACAATATAATTTAATGAATATTTATTTGCACTGAAGTTTTGAGATGCAAAAATAAATTTCTAGTCAATCAACTACATAAGTAAACACATACACACTGATTTTCTTAAAGGAATTTACGAAAATACGACAAAAAGACCACGTCATAAAATGTACCTGCTTGCGCTCACTGCGCTTTAAGGCGCTTTGGCGCTTTTTTTTCGCGCCAACCCTTTCGTTTATTTTACTGGGTATTTACTACGTGTTATAAAGCCAAGCAGCAACACTTTGATATTTACTGAATGGAATTGTTTGGCGCTTAATTTAAGAACCAAATCAATATTTGAAAGACACTAGCTAATTGTATGGAGTTTTATATTTCGTCATTCGTCACATTAAAATAATTATTTCATTGATACGCACTCCTTACTCCGCAACTCCATACTCCACACTCCGAAACTCCGTCCTCCGCACCCCGCAACTCCGCAACTCCATACTCCACACTCCGAAACTCCGCCCTCCGCACTCCGCAACTCCGCACTTCTCAACTCCATACTCCATACTCCGTACTCCGCACTCTGCAACTCCATACTCCGCACTTCGCAATTCCGCACTCCGCCACTCCGCACTCCGCCACTTCACACACCGCAACTCCACTCTCCGCAACTCCCTAACACGTCATTTTCAATGCCCGCACAGTTACTCTATGAGTGAAATCTGTAAATTTTATTTTCATAAAATCTAAATTTTGTATGTAGGTAGGTACTACTAGCATCTTTTAACAACATTGTTACGCTGAAATTGTCAAAAGGTGGCCGTGGCTCTGATATAGTACAATACTATATATTATAGTAAGGTTGGGAACCCTACATAGAACATTGGAAGTCGAATTGACAAAAAATGTGTCGATTTAATATTCAAAATGTTTATTGATCTTTATTTTCTTTTAATAAAATAAAAAAAATCAATAACAAATTTGTCAAAATCACATTAATTGTATAGGATCTTGAAAATTGTTAGTTTTAATTCATGATTAAAAATATTATGAAGATAGGAAAAATAAAATGAAACTTTTTAATAACTTTTACCCCCAATTTCACAGTGTAAAGTTTAAACTTAAGTTCAGCTGAACCTGATCTTGAGTTTAAATTTAAAGTTCAACTCGTCCGGTTTCACAGCGTAATCTGAACTTAAGTTCAATAGAACGTAGTTTAAAGAAATTGTATGAATAGGAGTTGGCAGCACTTTACGTCGTTCTTCTGTCATCTGACGTAATGTAAATAGTACGTAGTTTTTTTTTGCATATTTTCCAAAATCTTTCCTTGTTTTCTCTTTCTGCCTTTGAAACAAAAAACACGCGAAACAGCAAATATTTTGTGTTGTTGACAATCGGGAAGTTTGTTTCGTTTACAAGTAGGTACACCCTTGGGCCTTGTGACCTGTGACTTGGAGATGAAAATTTATTAAAATGGAGAAAGTAATATCAAGAAAACGATATGTGCAAAGAAAAAAGAAGCAAAAACTTTTCAAAAGCAGACATAAATTTGCTTACGGAATTGGTGATGAAAAATAAGCTCATTATTGAAAACAAAACAAAACTGGTAAAGTTCAAGTTAATTTCACCAAATACGAAAATTTAACCGTGCTTTCAGGTGGTTATAAACGTTGGGCTGAGGGTTAAACGGCAGAATACTGTCGTTCAATTTAAACTACAAAATGAACTCAGTTCAAGGTTTAAAGAAAACTGTGAAACCGAATTAATTGTTGAACTGAAGTTTAAACCAAAAGTGAAGTTTAAACTTTCACTGTGAAACTGGGGGTTAGGGTTTTAGTGGTTGTTTTGATAAGATATTTTTTAATATTCGGAACAGCCACGTTATAAATATTAAATACCTATCCATAACGGGGCTAGAACCTTTTTTTTTTTATAAATAATACCTACCTACTGTTGCGGATCCCTGGCGATGCCAAAAGCACAAACCTAAACAAAAAAAATAGAAAACAAAAAAAGAAAACATGTATTTTTGTTTGCAATTTCATACAAAATACCTACTTAGCCTTCTGACCGTGCCTTCTCCCCACTAGATCCATTTGCCTCCTGAAATGAAAAAGAAAAACAATATAAGATGAACAATTTGATGAACAATTTGGATTTTTAAAAAGAAATTAAACAAAAGAAAACTATCAAATATGCATTATTAATTAATAAAACAAAACTAAAAAAAAGAGAAAGAAACTAAAAATACCTAATACCATTATCGCCGCCATCCATGATGAATTGAAATGCACATTGAATTGACATTTATATTTTAAAGTAGAAGATTCACAACAAGAAGGGAATTCCCACCCTTGAATCGGAAAAGGACATTTTAGATGAGAGGGAAGTTTCCAGAGACTGGAATATATGGGGGAATCCAAATATGGCCACGGAATTCCTATGGTAGAGTGGGTTATGGCCTCACTGCCACGACATCCGCAGTGCCTTGGTGTGACAATAGTCCTTCCGTGAATTTGCTAGTCCGAAGATTTTTGTCTTAGATTTCCTCAAGCCTGATAGGTGTTTTTGATTGCAGGCGAGGTTAAGTTTCGGGGGCAAGATCCCCCCCCTCCCCCGTCTGACGAACTGAAGCCGTACATGTGCAAGCCGCTTCCCCAGAACTTGGCAGTCCATCTTCCGTTTCTAACTCTTCCTACCTCTTCCTTTTCCTTCCCTTCCACGTTACCGACACCCTATACCTCCTCTTGCCTCGCAACACCAATTTATTAATAAAAAAAGTTTTTTTTTTTATTAAATTGAAATAATTTCATCAATGGCAGGTTATGTTGCTTTGTAAGATTTTTGATCATCGTTCTTAGTCTTCTGAATTCAAGAAAATCCAGTACCTACCTATTATGGTTATAACAAAAATAAATACTTTATTACTACACAACAGTGAATTTACTAAATTGATTAAATAGGTTTCTTGTAAACTAAGCTAACACTGTTGTACATATATGCATAAAATGCCTCTGTATTTTAACGATAAGTTAAATGCAATACTCTCTCTCAAACTAAGAAAGCCTGTGTGGAGTAAAAAATTGATTTATGCAAATCTGCCCTATAGCAGAACAACATTGCAAATTTCCTATAACGATTAATAATTACTGCCCCCGGGACGTGCCGATGACATGGAGCGCCACCACTACCACCACCACTATACGAGTATGACATGCTGAGGGCAGTTACATATTAACACGGTCTTGAATTATGAAATTAAAATCCCATCATCGATCGGAGGAGGAAGCTTCTTGAGCACCTGTTCTACTAAATTTGGACGCGCACGTACCTACCTACGTACTTAACGCATATAGGGTGGTCAGGAAGGTTGCATTGCAAAGTTATGTCCACAAGCGTGCTTCCACATTTAATGACAGTGACTGTTGGGGGTCTTTTCTTTGCACAATTTTTATTGGACCGGGAATATTTTTATTTCTTGTGTATGCACTTCTGTCATATTTACTTGTGAGTGTCATGTATAATATGATGAGGACAAGCTACATGTGGCATAACAAAATATGTCCATATAAATGTTTTGTGTCGAATATCATTCCTGTGAGGATTGCTTGCTTGAGGGCGAATTCTTTGCAGATTCTCAACTGAGATAATTGAATCTGACAGTCATATAATTCCCTCAGTTTAGATATACATATATGATTCCTTATTTATACATACATAATATATACATCCAATTTGCAAGAGAATATTTTATTTTAAAAATAAATTCTCCGAGATCAAAATAGATAAACTGTTGTGATGTTTCTTAGAAAATAACTTCTAGGATTCATCTATCCACCAACGATCAATCTTCATTAAATCAGTTTCTCTAGTTGTGCTTCTCCATCAACGATAAGTGACAGAGCATGATCAACTGTTATTTGTGTTTCTTTTTGCCAACAACTACTTATTCTTTACCAGAAAAATTAATTGATGGCAGTAACCAGCAATTGAGGATAGGTGACGCATGTTTAAAATTTAAACGGAGTGTATGTTTGGTACCTTAAGCGTGAAGAAATATCCACAAAACTAATTTTTGCGAAAACAATATATCTGAAAGGGTCTATGGCCTCTTTTGGTTTAAATCTTCTTATATCTCTAATATACAAGGATCCTTTAAAAACTATTTTTAATTCCCAATCAATATTGTCTTGACGCAAGAGTGGTCACAGTTATTGTGTGCTATAGCTAAAGTTATATGAATAAATTTCTTGTATTATGACCTTTCTTGCTGAAGCTTTTCTTCAGAACGACCTTGGAAAGACTTTATCCAGAAATCAGAAAGCACATTATGCAGCATTGTTACTATATTCATCATTAAGGGTGGAATTCATCGAACACTATTAGTGTGGACGGCGAGAGAAAACGGCAGATACATAAAAAGTAGACAACTGATTAGTTTTAAATGTGAACAAGAACTAACTTTATTTTACAATTTGCATGTTAGAGTACAACTTATGTATATAATTTACAGTTTTGCATGTGCATGATCATACTATTTATATAATTACATACTAAATAATATTAATATTATATATATAGTTCTTAGAATAAAGTAAATAGGTTATATAATAATTTAAAATAATAAGGTAAATTGATGATGTTTGTTTGTTTGGATTTGTGAATACACAATTAAAGCCTACATTAGGTTAATAGCTTCGTAAACCTATTCATCAACGTATATTAGTGCTGATTTGCAAGCGCTCTCAAAAGTTAATAGTGGTCCTGACCACTATTAAGTTGAGAGCAAAACCTATCGGAGGCTATCAGAAGTAACTTCGAAACTTTTCGAATCACAATGTAGAACGCAATAATTTCACCTCCAGACAGAAATGATCCAAACTCTTCCTACCTGAATGCTCAGCTGATAAATCTAAATTAATGTTAAATCTTGACAGGAAAAACTTACTTATGATTATTATTTTCAAAATAAGTTTTAAATTTGTTTATACTTTGTATGCACAGTAAAAATCTGTTTTATTTTATTTCAATTAATAGCAAAAGAAAAACAACTGAAATGAAAACCGACGTTGACAACGACATGTTTGAAAGAGGTACGCTCACGATTCACAATCGTCTTTGGCATGTTCGAAAGGGGTACTTTCATCAGGTCCAAACACTAATATTTCGAATTATGGACTTAGCGAAACCCAGAACCTATTAGAGGTTGGGTAATAGGACCCAAAAATTTAAAACTAATAGACTCTTAACTTTAATATCGCTATTAGTATGCTCGATGAATGCCACCCTAAATGACTGTCAACTACATATTATTTACATAGGTATTTTGAACTTGTTACTATTATATTAGGTTAAAACAAAATCAATAAACGGGTATCTGCATTATAACTTTTATATTTTAAATTTTTTATAGTCCTGAAATGTAAATATAAATCATTTTAAGCAACATAATTTCTCTCATCGAAAATATTTAAATTGAAAGAATTAACACCTCTTTGGAATTTATCCTCATAAAAAATCCAAAAACCAAGGTCAAATCTATTAAGTATTAAAAAAAATGTCGGTGTGTCATAAGAGTATAATAAAATCCAGAAGTTTAGCATGACGGTGACGACGACGATGAAGACGACGATCACGAACGCATGCAAAAAGTCCAAAAATCCTGACCACAAAAGTTTCCAACTATAATTCGTATATAAAATTGAAATTTTGAGCACTAAAGCAGAGCGCGGTTGGAATCTCTCTATAACATCAGCCAATAACAACAAGTTGCCACTGTTGCCTTTGTGTTAAAATTAAGTTGAAAATTTGCTTCTTATTTTCATTTTATATTTTTTTGTGATTCAACCAACAATTCTTTCATTAAGACTACAAAAATGACAATATGAAATCAAAATTTGTTTATTGATTTGCGGTACGCTGCACTGTTCGAGGACCAGATTATTCTTGCATGCAACTTTTATCGGATTGTATACGTCTTAATTCACATAAAATATTTCTGGCTTCCAATGCAACTTTTTCAAATGATACTTTTCCTGCAAATAAATTAACTTAAACACTCCTCTACATAGATGCCAGGATATTTCTCAGAGAGAAAATATTTTAATTACATTTTAAAGGCGATGTTATATTTCATTGAAAATTGATTTAATTTTTTTTTTTGGTCATCACTTTTGGCCTTGTTTTAAACTTTGAAATTTGCAAAAAGCGTTAAATTTTTCTTTAGATTCAGAGTCCCACCTTGATCTTAAAAGCTATTTCACAAGTTTATGGAATTTAGTTAAAAATATAAAGTGACCTTGAAGCCCGTGATCAACTTTTAGCTTAAAGTTGCGGCAAAGAACACCTCTTAAATTGGCAGAATAGAAAATAATTAATGGATAGTCAGTTAGCCACTGATGTCGAAATACAAGAGGTCTATTCGAGTCATTTTCAAAGTCGTACGATTTTGGTGGAATCCATGGTTAACTCAAGGCATTCAAATTTTTTCATCCGGTAAATTCAAATGGTTTAGAAAATTTCCAATATCATATTCATGGTATATATTATTGTTCCATCGTAGTAATTTTTTTTGCTGTCGAAATACCTTCGACTGGTTTGATTTTTCATTGTGCATCGACAAAGATGCCTTCGACTGTTTTGGCTTTTTAACTTCTACTGCAAATGATTTTCCCTTGCCCTCCCCTGTGGGCAACTATGCCCTTCTACCATTCAGTATTTGACAGTTTATAAGAATTTTTAAATTTTAGTGTATAGCCAGATATCTCATTCCATTTATCTTAGTCTTAAATATCCTTATAACCCCAAGTTATATCAAGCCTCCTTAGTTAGACTTCTCATATTGAAGTCTTTCAAGATTTAAAATTTTGTAAAATTAAAATAAATTTTTTGGTGAAAAATAATTATTATTTCTCTTGTTATATTTATCGCCATAATACAATTATCACAATAAAAGTCAGTTTTGTAGCGGAGGGTTTTGAATAATTCCTTTTAAAATCATTATTTTCGAAAATCTCAAATTTTTCAAAAATTTCTAAAAAAATTTTTATATTTGATTTTTTTTTGTATTCAAATATTTGAAATTCCAAAGCGGCAGCACTGACAATCAAAAAAATTACTTTTTTCCAACCACTCTTCACTTCACATCCTTTGTCCAGAATTAAAAGTATTAATCTTCCATCGGACTCTTATCGTCGTAATTAATTACCCCAAAGCACTCATAAACTGGAATTTAAGATACCGATGCGATGTGGGTTCTTATTTTGTCTTCTCGTTTGTTCAATTTTAATGCCGTTGCATATCCCTACAGAACAAAAAAAGAAAATAACTTTTAATACTCTTCTCATCCTGTCTGATATGGGACATTCAACATTATTGTTGCAATTTTATCAGGTTTTGTAGATTTTTAATGATCAGAAATGTTGCTTCTTAATAGCATGTCCTCAGTTTTTGAATAATATGAATTTGGTTAAAAAATAGTGATGCATTACTATTTTTGATGGTGATTCGTATGTGATGATTGTTGTAAATGACACCTAGCTGGTTTTATTTAACTTCAATATGTTCATAGTTTACAATCGCATTTGCATATTGAAGGATTGAGGCGCATCCGATAGTCAAACCTACAGAAAACTTTATTAGAGTGACCAGCTTCACTCTTTTTTCCAAGGAAGTATAAAATCAAAACTGTGTTTATAAAACATTCGCCCGTGTTTTTTAATTTGGTTCTTACAAATTGATTTATTTTTATATGCAAATTTATTTTGCACGTGAACTGTTATAATTGTTATATTTTGGCGTTTCTCAAGATTCCTACTTCTTTTAAATACTTTTGTGAAACCATTTACACTTCGATTTTCTAAATTTACCTTCCATCGTACTTTCTAAGATGCATCGTACTTATGAAGATATTTTTCTGGCAAGCAACTTTTCTCGCATGCAACTTTTCTCGCAAGCAACTTTTTTCACATGAAACTTTTCTAGCAAGTCGAACACAACTTTTCACTAGTTCCATACTCTCTAACAAAAAAAATTTCGCAGTATACGAATTTTCGGCTTGTTCTTCAAAATTTTACTTAAGGCTAACCCTGATACATTGCTTAAGAAATTAAAAAAGCTCTTATTTGATACCACATGTACATTGTACATATACATTTATTTTACGGACGGAGTGTTAATTCTAAAGAGGAATCATGGTAGGTATCTTATAAGATATCTCCTCTGGCCACCTCAACTTTTATATACCAACCTAAAGTTAGTGTGTACTGTGTCGTACGACTCTTATGCGAAGAGACAGGATGATTTCATGTCGGCATTCTAACAATAGTAGACAAATCGGATTTCATCTTACTAAAAATATATATATATATAATATTTACCTTGGACAAATATATATATGAAGCGAGGGTGTTTGGCTTATTATTGTGGCTTGCGTCCGAAGTGTGCTCGTTTACATACATACCTACATATATGCGTTTGTGATTTGTGTTAGTAAATTAACGATTGGGATCTCAGAAGGAGGGCAAAGAATGTCGAGAAAATGATTAATAAATTATGCGATAAATGACACTTTGAATTTTTAAGTTAATATTCTGTCCAAGGTGACATTGTCAGACCTTTTTTTATAATTTAATTCTTTTTTTTTTTGTTTCGTATGCGGAATTTATTTGACGGATGATGATAGAAGGATTTTAAAAAATAACTAGACTTTAACACGACATTAATTTATAAGTGGTTTAAAATGTTTGATTTGCGATTCACAATTACATTTATACAAAAGCTAAGTATGTTGTTGGTAAAAGCAAATTGAATTCAAGATCCTCATCAAATATATTATAATGACAATATTATAGAGAACATAAAAATAGTGGTTTGTATGTAATTCTATCTGTCTGATGTATCTCAGCTCACAATCTAAAGCGCTGAATCGAATTTCTTCAGTCTTATACCTACGTAATAGTCTAAAGTGGTTCCCTAGAGAGGAAACGTAGGTATATATATTTTCCACGATTTGTTGATGACACGATTGATGTTGATCAATTTTTTGATTTTTAGACTTTTGGTGACAACCTCTTTTTCAGGTTTTTATCACAGAAATTTAATTAAAAAATATTATAGTACATATTATAGCTGTCTATGAGCTAGTAACGTTTTAGAAAAACCATTTTAATAGTCATGATTTTTTAATATGTTGTCCCTCTATAAACCTTCGAGTGGAATTTTGAAAGTCTTGCTGGTGGGATATGTTGCGTTTGTCTTGCGTTTGTAAATTGATTTTTAATTTCATTTTAATAGACTTATGAATTCTTTTTCTTTACATTCTAGAAACTTTTTGCAATATGAATGTAACAAAAAAAATTTAATATATAACACTAACAATATTGCTATAGCTTATGAAAACCTAGGAATTTTTTCGTATTTAAATAACTATTTTTAATCAATTAGTTTTTTTTTAATTAATTTTCAATCTCGAAACAAGAAACAAAACAAAAAAATGTAGGTATTCAAAACGGGTTTACCACGATATCTAGAAACCAATAATCTAGAAAGCAAAAATCTCGAAAGTAAAAATCTCGAATTGAAAAAATCTCAACAAAAAAAATCTAGAAACACAAAAATCTATAAAACAAAATCTTAAATTCAAAAATCTATAGAATTAAACCCCAAATATTTTGTTGTTAACAATGGTAAATAAAGATTTGATTTGAAGATAATAATAATTTGTTGATGTTTTATTTGATAGAAAATTAATACAGTGCTAGCACCCAGCATTACTGCGTATAAACAGTGAGGTATGTATGGAGGCATGCTGACCCCCTGCAACCCCCCTGCTTGCGCACTCTATACGATTTGGGGTAGGTGCGAGGTTGGGTGTATGCAAAGTTTCTTTTTGCCATTTGGTGCGGGCCAACATATAATAATAACCGTGTTTAGTCATCGTCAACTAACTGCACAACTAGGTATATAAATAATCACAAGTGAGCCCAGAAAAATTAATTGTTTAATAAACTGAATATAATAATGAGTTTTATTTGAGTTAGAATTCCTTAAATATACGTACAAAAAAAATCTACAATGATTTATTTTTTTCTAGATTTTTTTCTAGATATTATAGTCTGTCGATATTTTTGTTCATTAAAGATCTTTGTGCAGAGAATTTTTGCATTCGAGAATTTTTTTATTCGAGATTATGTCATGGTCCCATACAAAACCTTGTTCTGTTAACTTTCGCTAATTTTTTCTTTCGAGTTCCGCTTCCTTTTTTCCCTTATAAAATGTCAATATTAAAGAATCCATTTTCATCTTCAGTGTAATTTAATTTTAAAACACAATTGAAAATGGATGCAGCTTGAATTTTGACAATTCGAACTATGTAATTGCGAAATTTTCGAAAACGAACGAATTGTAGAACATGGAATATCAATTCAACGTGAAATTGAAATACGATTTCAATTCGATTTCATTCGAAATGGAGAATGTGAGCATTTGATCAAACTTGACATTACGATAATTTTTTTCTATACATACGGTTATTTTTTAAAAGAAAGTAACAATTTGTAGGAAGTTAAAAGATACAAACTAAGATGACATTATACCTCAAAAATATTGACCGCTCAGAAAAAAATCCAAATAAAAGATCACTGCTTAAAACATTAGTCTCGACAAGATTACCGCTTAAATAAATATTTTCATAGATAAAGATCAATTCATGTTTTCCAATAGAAAGAGATTTCTCCATGGTCTTAGCGTTCTAAATATAGCTATAGGCTTAAGGTTTTCTAAAAGTTCTCGTATCAAGTGTAGCTATATTCATTTTATTATAATTTATGTCAAAAATGATTTTAAAGTAAACGCTTTTCATTAATGCATTTAAAAAAAAAAAAAAAATAACGAAAATTTTTCATCTGGAGTCTAGACCAATAAAGGAACAATGCTCAACTGATGGAGAGCTGTCCTCTTTATTATAATGATTAATGAGATACCCTGTTTGTATCTAATTTAACTACCTGTATTTATATACAAAGTATGCAACCAACCAACGAAACAGGAGCCATCCTTCTAACCAACCGCAGTCGATGTTCATGTTTTTTTTTTTTTTATTTCAAATGAAGTGGAGCAAGTGTACAAGCAACTTCCTCCACCCGTGATAGGATATTAATTTTATAATTCAAGGTTTCGTTAATATGGTGACGATCCCTGAGCTTGTGGTCATGGCGCGACGCGGTGCTTCGGCGCGGCACACTAAATTCACAGCAGGTTGTCCGTAGGGCCGATTGATTAATTCAGTAGGAAATTTTCGCCAATGTACTATAACCCAACTTCACTGATCCAGATTTGCATAAATCATAACCGTGAATGTGTATACGGTTGTTGTTAGTTGTGCGATGAGTAAAGAATATACATAACATAAGTGATCCAGTTTCTTACTTGAATATATGTACCTACGTTGTTTGGTTGGCTCTTCAGGATCATTCCAGATGCACTGCAGATGGCGATGATATGAAAACAGGAGCATTTGCTGTGTAAAAAGATTGAGTTATCAGAAATCAATTGATGGGATAAGTGGCGTACTAAATAGAAGGTAATTTGTAACAACAGGCATAACGCGTTATTAAAGAACTGGTTATTAGCGAGCGAAGAAATGATTTAATGCGGTTTTATTGTAAAATAAATGTTGTATGTTTAAGCTTTGTATAGATAAAGTGAAGACTGAAGAGTTAAGTAATATGTGAATAGGTAATGGAAATAGGTAAGTAAATGGCATAAGTAAATGGCAAAGGTGCGAAATATTTTATTTTTGTTATTTTAAATATCAAAAAAACAAATCATAAAGATTGCAGGTTCTCAGTAATAGTATAAAAGCGCACCCAGACTAGTTTAAGTGCTTTAATGATAGATTTTAATATAGTTTAATTGACCATTCCTGAATGTTTTAGCTTGAAGGAAATGAAAACTTATATGAAAATGGAAAACTTACTGGTTAATTTATTTTCCATTTAAGCGGAATCACACACCGAAAGCGTTTTTGGTTATTAAAAAAAAGGTTAAATATTACGTTGTCAAGGGTAAAAATTAGATAGTTCACTATGTTAATTCTAACGTAGTTGACTCGATTAAAATAAATTGTTTAAAATAAAACCTAAAAACGTTATATTAATGTAGAAACTTGGTTTTGAAGATCGTTTATATGTTAAACGAGTAGCTTGATTAAATCAAATAATTATATTAAGTTAATTTCACACATCTCTGAGTAAACTTGTTACTTTCAGGGATTTAATATGATTCATTAACTACTGAATTGGTTATAAGAAAGCGAAAAAAATAACCCAGAAGTAGCTATTTAAATAAATTTTTTGTAAGTACACTTTAAAGGAATCAGTAGGTATGTTGATTTAAATAATTTTTTTTTAATCGAGTTGACTCGTTTAATTTAACCTGGTGAGTTTGCAGGTTGTATATATGTTAACCATGTTTGTTATTTAGTTTAGACGAGTTTTTAGTTATTTTTAACCGATCATTTTTCTGCGTGCAACTGTATATTCTAATCTATCTACTCTAACCATGTGCCAACGGTAATCAAATACTCTGTCTGCGACAAGTTTGTGTCCTATAATTGTCACATTGTAATAACACCGTTAGTGTTAAATTGAAAAATAGATTAGGTACATTTAACCTCAACTTCATTTCATAATATCTATCCATCCCGTCTTATGGCAGGTAAAATATGTATTTTAACACAAATAGCACAAAAACCATCAACGACGACGACAACGACCATGAGCCTTGTTGTCTTTCTACTTTAATCTTTGGTGCTGAAGCCCAAACTGTCGAAAGAAACAATTCCCCACTCAATGCGTAGGTGTCAACGAATTCCGTTCTGTGTGATAATCGTGAAATGTCGCGCAAATTTATTCGAAACCCGCAAATGTAAGTCTGCGCTATAACGTTGTACCGTGAAACTTCGCACTCTCTGGTGATCGTAGATTGCATTGTTGTAAATATATAGCCCCCGAGAACATTGTGTATGAACTACAACAGCAGCTAACCACTGCAAATCGATTATTATTGAATCACAATTGGAATGTATCTGCGAATAACGAAAAGATATTTTGCCTTCTTTTATCAAACGAAATATACTACACCTAATAGGTATTTAAATTTAGCCGGTCGTGAGAGGACCCGGGCGACATACCGATAAGTATACAACAACAACTGTGTAAAATTGTTCTCCCGAATAGAAATACTTCTATATACTCGCGATTTTCGATTTCACCATGAAATTTACAGTGTATTATTGAAAAGGTTCCTCAATTCTTTTTTTTTATTCGCCAATAGTGGCGCTGCCATCGGTTTTAATATCCGAAAAAGTGAAGGCATGCAAAATTATCCACGAAAAGTATTCATTCAGAGTCAGCCAGCTCAGAGCACCGCAAAGTTCAGTTTTGCTCTGTTGACCTCCGGAGTCGCGCCAACTGGGTGACAGTTGTTGTTGTTGTTGTGTGCTTGTGCACACGCTTTCGAGGCTGGGAATGACGATGGCTTTTCCCGAACGTCTGCGACGCCGCGCCGGGCGACGAGAGGTGGCACTATGTGGCAGCAATCGCACACTTTGCCTATATAATGGCGTTTTCCATTTTCGGCGGGAATTATAATTCAAATTTTGCCAGCTCTTATTGACTTTTGCACCTGATGCAATGAAATAAATCATTTGCTCAGTAAATATCTAAACAAGAGAACGCGGGGCAGCTTTATGGAGCGGTAGGTCGATGCACAGTGATGTGATGCATTCCTACTAATACTCGTACTATATATACATTGCACAGCACCTTATGCGCGTCTAAATTGCTTGAGGACTTTCGATTTCGTAGATGATGGTAATTGGAAGTTGAAAGGTGATATGGACTGGAACGATGTTATTTGATATTAGGTTCGCGTAAGTACTTACTGAGAGAGACATAAACTTTGTAAAGAAAATAAATTCAGAAACTATCTGACCCATATTATGAGTATACAAGTGACTTAAGCTACCTTTAAAAAAAAAAACATAATCTTTAGACAAACTGCACGTTTACAGATATCACATTTCGGTGCATGTTACTCGTGTTTTAAAGTTTTATTTAAAGAGATTCAAATTGAACGGTCATTGGTAATAGTACTAGCAAGATGTAATATAATGTTGATCTCCCCAGATCACTGGTCAGACGTTATTGGTTTTTATTACATTTTAAATCTGTAGATACTAATGTTAACAGTCTGTATTACAAGCCAATGAACAAAAAATTATTGTAATACATTTCAAGAATGCGACAAAATTAAATGAAATTAACACTTCTCTTGAGTCGTTTTGATATTCAGCCTAATTCTAAAAATTCCCAGGGAAAAAAAATTCCCTGGGAGACGTGTTTATCAGGAGAAGAATACCTACTCCTATTCTGATTTCGACCGCGACGTAGGAATATTTTTCTCTTCGAAAGCGGGATTGAGCGTTCTGGATGTTCGAAATACCAATTTTGCAGTATTCGAAATATGAATTTAATAAATTGTAGAAAAAAAAAATATATTCCCGGGGAAACATTTCTCGAGAATATTCATTTAGAATTGGCCTGTTTATAATTTATATTTCATAATTTAGTTTCATATTATGTTTCAATAATTCCATTATTTGCAGCTGGAGTTTAAATTAATCAAAATCTAAAGCATACCTAATACCTATACACAAAAAAAACTTTTTCGCCCTTCCGCGTTATTTTTTCCGCCTTTTCTAAAAAAATACCCGATTTGTCATGACGTTGACTTAAAATAAAAGACACCACAATGTTAAATATAATATTATATTCCATTAAGCAGCCTATACCAAACTTATGTGTTATCACTGATGGTATGGTCGCACGATTCAATCCCGTCAGTAAAATTGGAACGAAAATTGAAAAATGCAATTTTTGGGTATTTCGTCATGTTTAGGTGATTTTTTTTTGACAAAATAAGGCGCGAAAAATTATTTTTTGACACAACTTAATTCAGGACGTGCGTCGGCGACAATTGTTTAAACAAATTACACGTAAAAAAATCTCATGGATAAACAAATACAGCAATTCAACGTTAGAGATTTTTTTCGAATCATTTTTTTTTCACGACAAAATTAACGACATTTAATAAAATACTTATTTTTTTTTTTTATTTTTGTTGAGGGGTGGTAATGCTAACTTGACCGTCAAGTTATTTAAAAAAAATAACAAGCGCAACAAATTTTTTCTTTCCCGACTAATTCACGACAATGTCATTCAATTATTAGAATCTTAAAATTTTGATATGGTAATGCCACGGTAGTGTCGGATCCACGTGGGAGGGTTTTTTGGGTAAGGACACCCCGCCCCCCTCATAAGCATTTAAACCAAATATTTTAGTTTATTTATTTATTAAATACAGTGAAAGCTCCCTTGGGCGGACAGCGACGGTCGCAGATCTTTTGTCCGTCTAAGGGAGTTGTCGGTCCAAGGGAAAAAAATTTATGCAATTTAAGTTCCACTGTCGTGAGAATTTGGAAGCTGTCCGCAATAGGAGCTTTCACTGTATATATTTCTCTTCGAACTGTATTTAGTCTACGCTTTTCCTATATACTTAATTCCAGAAAACCCTGCATCCTTTCATAAAATTTCGACTAGTAGTCTCACTCTCACGACTTAGGAGCAGGGTTCGAACCGCAGTACTAAAATTTCGGAGCAGACTTCTAAAAAAAGTGAATTAAATCAAAAATTTTCCGACTAGGGAAAATTTCAAATTTTCAAACACCATATTTTTAATAACAAAATTATTTTAAAACACATTACACAAATTCTATTCGTTTCAGAACTGAATAGAATTCAGATTCAGACATCCAGAATTATAGTTGCAAAATGTAATAACACAGTGCATTTACTTTTATATTTTGGTTTGACTAAAGAAATTTTGAAAAAATATTAATAGCTAGATCTCAAAAGTGACGGAGTAGATTTATTTTCCATCTTAAAATTGAAGGAGAATTGCAATTATTGGCTGTGTCACCGCTCGAAAACTTTTAAATAATTTCTTTGGACTGATAAAATGTATCCATTTTGAAGAAAAACGAATCCAAATGAAAATAAAATACATAAAAAAGAACATACAGAAATCTTTTAACACTAACGGTTTTGACAAACAAATTTTTTTTTTAATTTCCGCCCCCTAGCAAACACTCTCCCGAAAATTTTGTTAATTTGCCGCTCCTAAAATGGATCCAAATGACAACAAAAGAAAATATAAAAACAGAGCATACAAAAATCTTTTACACTAACGTCTGTTTTGATTAATATTTTGAAAAATTGCCGCCCCTAGCAAATTGACTCCCGGATATACATATTTAAAATTTGCTACCCCCATATTTGGGAAAATTGCCGCCCCAAAACAAAGTGCCGCCCGGGGCCTGTGCCCTGTTTGCCCCTGCCACTCTATGCCACTGCCATTCAGGTGCTCCTGTGAATACTTATACTTTTCACAATTTGTGTCATCTGCCTGTTGGGTTCATGGTAAACAGTGTTCCAAAAAATACTTTTCTTTTATCGGTAAAATGTACAAAAGGCAAAATATTTCCTGAAGGTATAGTTGGACCCCCTCGCCATGACCAAATCCTGGCTCCGCCACTGCTTGACGAACATCCCATTATTCTAGTTTCGAACTGATGGTATAGGAATTTAGTGCTTTTAGTGCAGCTTTGCTATCTTACATTAGGCGTGTTTTTCTTGCAAGCTCTTAGTTCCGATGTCGTTTTTTTCAATAAATCTATATGGACTTGCAACGAAAACACGCCTATTGTGTTCATATTTTGGCTGGCTCTATGCCGTGTTCCCTGGGGGTTGCTTTCGTAGAACCGTTTTGGCTTCAGGATAATTTCCTTCAAGATTTCGTTCTGCATATTTCCCTATTAGGCTTACTTCCGCCAAAAAAATACTAGTATTCTTTTTTTAATTTATATAAATGACAATTCCGTGCAAAGCAAGAAGCTTCACTTCCGTCAAGCACCTAATTGATGACAAGCATTTTTTTTTAATTTTTTTTTTTATTTGATTTGGCAACTAAGACTTTACTTTTCTTTACTTCAATACTGTACGTACATTTCCTCTTCAATCTATACGAAAATGAGAGGAAAAGCAATTTGCAATCTTGCATCGCCCAATTCGACTTGACATAGCTTAAGCTGAATCATCATAGTACCATATACCTGAGGTCTCCAATAGTTGGATCTCACCAACAACAGGGATTCCCATGCAAAATACTATAAACTCAAAAGAAATAAGCCGCACAAGCGCAAGTTAAGCGAAAGCGCATATACCTAGCGTCGTTGCATGGTTTTGCGTTCCGTGTTGTTTAGAGCAAAATATCGAAGTCGTGACCAATTTGGTTTATTTACACGGATTAAACATTGGATATCTATTCTGCGGGCCATGTGCGAGTTGCGAGTACAGAATGTTGGTATTTAGTACGCTGGATTTTTTTTTTTTTAAAGCATCGTCCCGTCGCGTTGTCTTTTCTATAAGAACAACTAGTATACATGTATTTATAAGTAGTAGACTCGTTCATTCAGTCGCAGTCAATAATGTTAAAATGAACGCTAAGACGCTAAGATTATGTATTCTAAAGTTGATTAGATACTACAACTACCACTTGCGCCTTAAGCATCATATTATATAGATGAAGCAGAAAAAGGAACATGTTGAGTTTGTGGCCTGTGTGTTAATGGTTTTGAGATCGTGGTTATGTGTGCAATTAATTTAAGATCCACAAGCAAACTTTTATAACTGATATCAAATGCGTTTATCGGATTTAAAGGTTTGAGGCTTTGCTTAGATAGGGGCACTAAGATTAAAAACATCCAAACCTATATATAGATATGGATAGAACGCTGAAGTGGCTTTAAGTCTTCCAAGAAAATTTGATCGGATTAGCATGGTGGAGGGGGTGGGGGTGAGACTTATTACTGAAATAAAATATCGAATTGGGGACAAAAAAGATTTTATTTCAAAATGTGTGCATAATATCTACCAATTAAGTCGACCACTTCTGCATGCGCTCGAAGTGGAAGGTTATTGCAAATATTGTTACTCATTTTTTTTGCAATACAAATTACGAATTATTTAACTGTAAAAAAATTACTTTAATGTAAGTTTCAATTTTTTTATGAAGCTTTGATATCGAATCTAATTTTGCAACTAAATGCTACTTCTGCACGATAACTGGACGTTGCAAAAGAAATAAAATGTAAAATGTTCAGAACAACATTGTTACGCTGAAATTTCCAAAATGTGGCTGATGTTTCTGATTTTTTTGCATTAATAATATTTTTATTTAATTTTTCGATTTATGAGTTCCTTCAATTTAACCTTCTTGTGTATTATTTACAAGCTCAAATGGAAAAGTTTATGTGCGCAAAAATTAACACTTGGTGAGAAAGTGTATGCTTACAGACTAATAATTCCTTTTGGCGAAAACAGAGTTTTTTTATTACGATTGGCTACTTAAAATGAATTAATTTTTGATCAACGTTCTAGTTAATTTGTAAATTAGCAGATAACAAAGCATTTTATTAATAAGGGTGTTAATGTATTTTGTTCAAATTTGATGAATTTTTTAAAATAAAAGGCCTTAATTGTGTGAAATCCTTAATTTTAATTTTAATTAATTTTAGTTGGAAATTTAAGTAAATTGGTTCCGATTAATAATGAATTAATAAATAAGAATTTCATGAACTGAACTTAACAAAAAATTGCATTTTGACAAAGGCCCTCACTAGTCAACTGATGAGTCCAAGTGAGATCGCCGGGACGAAACGCCAAATTTTTGTAGGACTTAACGCCGATAAAACCTATTTTGAATGAATAAGAATTTCATTCTAGTGACCTCCTCCGCTAGTTCGGCAGGCTATGTCAATCTTTTACATGAAGCTCTTTGTCCCATCCTTGTTTTTCCAATTAAATCTACTATTTTCTATTAAAATACATCATTGAATAAAAATGTTGTCCTCAGAGAAATTTGAGTACCTACAATAGTTGCTTGATTAAATTTTGATAATATCAAGTCAAAATATTTGCTCTATAATTAAATAATAATAATTGAATGTTGTCCACGGATTTCATATTATTTTTGAATTCAATAGATTTACCGCTGAACCGCCCTTTTGTATTTAGTTTTATGGCATTTGTGTGGTACCGTCTGAAAGAGGCACTATTTATTTATTGTTAACAAAAGTCAATTTATTTTATTAACGCAATTTTGCTCTAAGAGTGAAGTGTTTTTATTCTAAAATTGTGTGTCACAAAATTACCTGTCAGTACCGTGGTAGTGTTATCCAAGCGTGTTATGATATTTTTTGGGGTGATTTTTAGAATATTGTGTTTCTTTTGCAGTCATATATATTAAAATTATAACGGATTTTATAAGAAGGTTTTTTTAATAATACAAATTCTTTATACTATACTACTGAAATACATCAGCCAAGTAGAAGACTTAACACTATTTTAATGGACTTTGTTGAATTATTGATTCAAAATAGCTTTTAACGGCCTTTAAGTCCTACAAAAATTGGCGTTTCGTCCCGGCGATCTCACTTGGACTCATCAGTTGACTATAGTGAAGGCCTTTGTCAATACGCAATTTTTGCTAAGTTCAGTTCATCTAACATAGATTTCGTGACGAAAACCTAGTGTGAACTATAACGGATTTTATTTTTCTCAGAAGCTTTTTGATGTGAGGTTTTATTAAAGCCTAAATGTAAGTACCGTGGGTGTCAGTACCGTGGTATATTTGTTTATAATGAACGTAAATTAAATGATTTCAGGCAATTTTCCTAAAAATCTTGTTATTTTTTTTTACTAAGAATGATACCAATACTTCGGACAAAACATATAAAAACAAATCCGTGCAATAAATGTTGAGTTATAACCTAGCATAAAAATTAAGACTCCAACCTCAAAAAAACAAATTTCAAAAACTAAAAACATACAATTTGGAATAAAACATTGCCTTTCAAAGTTGAAAACGTCAAAACGTAAGAGGGAATTAAGAAACTCACCAAATATATTGTCAAAATAAATTAAAACGTTTAAAAATTCAAAAATAAAAATTTACCCGATTTGCCATTTTAGCATAGTTGAGGTACATTAGAAATGAAGAAAGCGTTTATGTATTTTAAAACTTTGAATAAATTCTTTTTTAAATTTGCTCTTCTTCACATACAAATCTAGAAAGCCTACGAACAGGGTTGGCCGAATTAACGACACTACATTTGCTACATCATTAACTACGCGTTGTTAATTTAATAAACTACACGTCTTATTTTCCACAAATTGTTACGTTTTAATAGAGAAATAATAAAATTTCAATAAAAATTTGAACATTTTAACTCAAAATTCAAGCTTCAAAGTTACAACTGACAGATTATTTGATATTTGAAACTAAGTTTGCTACAATTTGTTTCATTAACTACATTTAACTATACGTTTAACTACATAAACTACGAAGCAAATGTGAAAAATGTAGTGGCCATCCCTGCCTACGAACACTTCTCCTTGTTTTGGTATCCGTTTTATCATCTTCTTTGTATTCTGTTTCCTTAGACCAGTAAGTTTATTGCCCTGACGTTTCGCCCTCTTTCTATACTCGGCGTTACACTTTTTTGAAATTCTGCTGATTTTTTCATATAACGGGTGGCGCACCAATTGTGCTACAATAAGAAATTCAAATAACTTTTTTTTTAATCGATGTATTTCATTTATTTTTTTTTTATTGGTTAGAAAATTAAATTTTATTTTAAATAGCTAGTTGTTTTTAAAGATTATAGACCGCAAATGACCTCCACGCTGTCCCACGCATATGCGGCACCTGGTCAAAAAATTATTCATTGCGGCCTGAAGAGTTGAAGTTGGGATCGCCTCAATTATTGTCGTTATGGACTGCTTTAATTCAGTTAAATTCCTGGGCTTCGTTTTATACACCTCTTGCTTGACATAACCCCATAAAAAGAAGTCTGGTGCAGTCAGGTCAGGTGACCTTGGGGGCCAGCGAAGAGTGGAGTTCCTAGAAATTAATTTATTTGCGAATTTTTTGTTTAGCTCCGCCATAACTGGTCTGGCTATATGTGCAGTTGCTCCATCTTGCTGAAACCAAACGCTGTTGAATGGTATACGTCTTCGCCGCAGTTCTGGGTAAAAAAACTCCTTCAACATCTTTAAATAACGGTGCCCATTGACAGTAACGGTTACACCGTTTTCTTCAAAGAAGTACGGCCCGACAATACACCTTGATGAAACTGCGCACCACACAGTGACTCGTTCTGGATGCAGTTCCGTCTCATGGAGCATTTCTGGATTAGACTCATTCCATATACGGCAATTTTGCTTGTTTACATTGCCGTTAAGATCAAAATGGGCCTCATCAGACATGAACAAACAATTGATCAATGTGTTGTCTTCTTCGGCCATTGATATCATTTTTTGGCAAAATTCCAGGCGAACAGGCAAATCCTGAGGGTTTAACTTGCTAGTAATTTGGACTTTGTACGGAAACAAGTTTAAATCGTCATGAAGTATCCGTTGTAATGACCGTCTACTAATTCCAATTTGCCCCGATAAGTTTCGGGTCGAAACGTTCGGATTGGCCTGTATTGCAGATGCTACTGCTGCGATTGTATCCTGAACCCGAACATTGGCATCTCGATGGTACGGCCTTCGTGCGATGCTTCCAGATTCGGCAAACATGTTTACAAACCTCATAATGGTCCATCTACTCGGGGGATTACCGCCAAACTCCCGCCTAAATTCCCTTTGGACGGAAATGACGGACTGCAAAGCATGGTACCGTTGCACTATCCAAATTCTTTTCTCCGTATCCCAAGCATCCATTTTTATAAATCTAAATAGTAACCTACAAAATAAAAAAAAAATAAGCCGATTACTCACACAGAAAAAAAGTTATTACGTTTTATTTTTGTAGCACGATTCGTGCGCCACCCTGTAGTTAGTAGGTATGCCTCCGCTTAAACATTTCTAATGTTAAAAATCAGTGTCAGCATCATGCCTTCGAGATTTAGTACTTTTTACGATATTTTTTGTTCCTTAAAAGTTGTAGTAAAATGTTCTTACAGATTTAATACCATGTCTATTTAAAGACAAATAAAATAAAAAAAATTAATTTTCAATGACTTTTAATTTTAGCAAAATTTTAATTTAAAAAATCGCAGTTGGCAGAGAATCACCCATATACCTTATAAATATAATATCTACATTAACAATGTAGAAGCATGTATATATATGTGAGAATCGGTTTACCTTTAACTATACATTCCATAATAAAAATTGATTTAACACCAGCATATATTTCAGGGTCTCCACTTTGAAATCAGACATTAATTTATCGCTACTGTGGTGGCGCAAATTCGATTGCCGCACTTCACATTCACATTTTTGACCTTATGTCACCCTGCAGCATTATTTTGTGCTATAGGTAGGTACCTATATAATATTCTCGTAACAAACCAAACAGACAATGAAACTTTAACTTATCCTCGTAACTGCAACTTTGTACTAGACACGGCCAATGTTGAAACTCAAATTACTATTGTAGTTTGATATTTTTTATACACAGAGAATTTGAAGGTTCAAAAAATATATATTTTTGTTTGGCAGAATAATAGTTGGTATAATTAGCTTTTCTCCCAAAAAAGACAAAATATATGTAATTTTTGAGAAATTAAAAAAAATAGGTAAACAAAAGGGGGGCTTATGGGGTCGAGCTCCATTCTAGGCAGTATTCTTTTATTTATGCCCTAAGTTTTAACTAAACGCCACTCGTGGGATTTCATAAATAAATACCTTATTTATCAGTCTACTGTGCCAACAAAAGTTCGTTCCTGTTCTTCTATTTCTTTCAACTATATAGTGCCTTGCAATTCAGGTTGCAATTAAAAGACCTTATAGGTCTACTTACTTCACGCAATCAAAAGCAAAGAAATATTTCTTACGTTAGTAAGTTTTGTCCAAAATTTCCAAAAAATAAAAAATAAAAAAAGTAATTATTTTTAACTATGCCTACATACATAAACATTCATAAATAAATCGATTTTCTAGGAATTGATGAAACTCCAGAATGAAAAACATAATAATTCTTAAATATATCGTAGTAGTTCGTTAACATTAAAAGTCATCTAACTAACTAAAGTGATTTTAAAATTGTATTGAACAATGCAAAAGGTTCAAAATTTAAATAATTTTAGAAATTTTTGAACCTGTTTTTAAATGTTTGACATATTTTGTCATTGTAATTTTACAACAAATTCCACTTAAACAATTTAGTTTTAAAAATGTCTCTCTTAAATTAATGTGCTTTGCTCTTAGGTAATTGTATGCATTAAATATCAATTCTAAACTTAATCGATAAAACATCTCATAATTCTAATAAAAACAAATTCTAGTCATGTGTGTGTGGTATTTTTACACCTTCAGTTGGATACATTCAAAAAACAATGATTCTAAAGAATGAAAAAACAATCAAAAAGCCCACAGCATGTCCAAAATATTTATATGAAAACTAATGCTTTTGATTAATGTAATGATGGTTTATATCAATTATTTAGAAACTTTATCATCCAAATAAAAAAATAAATAGACCAACATTTTGGTGGTCTATTGTATTGTATATTGTAGATTTTTCAAATTGGTTAAATGATTTCAACAAAACGACGTGACGTGACGACCCAACGCAACGCATAACAAGACAGAGGTACCTATAAGAGGAGACGGCGACCGAAATTGAGAAAAAAAAACCCACACACTCGGCTTTTTTTTGTGCCCAATCATCTTAATGAAGAAGATCCATTCAACAATAAAAAAAAGGGCTATTCATTGATCATACAAAATAATTTCAATAATGTATATACACATAGCTACATTATAATTTTCATCATGTCGAGATTTTTATTCATTGTTGCGACGATATATATGAGTATAAGAGTGAGTTGCTTGATCTGGTTATTTGTTGTGATTAGGCTTTCAGAATTATATCGAGATCTGCTTAATCATTTTTCGTATAAAATGTATATAAGGTGATTAAGGTTTGTATGGTATTTTGAGGCAAACAGAAATTAATGAGTTACTCCTAAAGTTCTTTAAATGTTATTATATTATATACAAAAAAAAACCTAATGATAATGTCTTGATTTGAGTAGGCAAAATAAATCATTATATAAGCTCAAGCTGAATTCTTAGTTAGTTATCATTTTTATGTTAAAATGCATATATAATTCCTGGGCGTGGTAGTAGGTTTTCCCAAAAAACTCATTAAATTGTTTTGGCTCAAGAGAGTTCCAATTTAAATAAAACTTATAAAAGGATAAAATTCAAATATATCAAAAGTGGACTTGGCAGTGAGCGGGATGTATAAAACATGTCCAATAAACACAATACAAAATATGCCAAAGATGTTCAAAATTCTTTGCAGCTAGTTTTGTTTGATAAAACATAAAATATTAAAATGAGAAAATCAAAAAAATGTCTTCCGAAGTGTTATACGAAAACGAGTTTTAAAAAGACGTTCGTGAAAGCTGACATCTTTTAGAAATATTCTATATTTATTATAAACTCGGTTAGGATTTTGTCAACTTTAAAAAAATATGAAAACGAAAAATGGAACAACAAAATGCATTTATAAAAAAAACAATAAATACCACTATAAATTTTTAAATACCACTTAGGATTTTCACTAAAAAAATGCTGTAAAGGAGCTAAAGGATTCCATTTTTATATGCAAAAGCATGTGGAGGCTAATTTTAATACTACATACATTTAAATATTTTCAAAGAGTTGGAATATTCTGATATTAAATTCTGAAGATGTTTTTTCAATTAGATCAATCGCCTTTCATCTGCAAAAACTTAAACTACTTAGGATTCTGAATGAAATCGCATATCACATATGTTCCCCAATATTTGGTCACCGAAAATGTTAACTGTTATAAAGGCTAACGAGAGTTTTTTTCATTCAGAGGGAATTTCTGCCTCATTATTTATTTCGAAATATCTCTCTCATCTTAACAGCTTTCAAAATTTTTATTTAATTTTTTTAAAATAAAAATAGCAACATTTTTGTTTAACCACCACTTTTTATTCTTTTATTTTTAACTCTTCTTTCCATACTTATAAAGCTGTACAGTCGTATTTATACAATTTTTGTCTATTGTGACACTGTCCAACTATTTTCAAATAGGTCGAAATATGCTTTATTTAATAAAAATAAATATCACAATATTCACGGTTAAGACAATCTACTCTTGTGTCCAAGTTAGGCAGCTATATGACAACAATAAACTAGGTTTTGGAACACATATTCTAAAGTTGGATAGTTGTCTAAAGTTAGACAACTTTTATAAATAAGACCAATAGTGTCTAAATCTACTCCTATACCGAAGACTAGCTATATATGTGAGGTATGTATATTTAAATAAGAAATTAATATTTCAATTAAAATTTGTTGTTTTATTTACATCGTGAATTTTTTATAAAAAACAGTTTATCAAAATTCTTATATGTACAATAATTTTGTGTTGAATTTTATTTTATTTTTTAGTAAAGAATACTGAAAGATATGAAAACTACCACCTTTATTAAATAATAAAACCAAATTTTATTAGCAGCGACATCTAGAGAAACATAGAAAATGTTTGCTACCATGTGTCATTATAATTGGATTGCAGTGACATCTTAGAGTAGATAGAATGAAATATATGCGTTATCGATTTTTCCAAAGGTCAACTTATTTATAAATAAATGACATGACCTTAAATGTTTAGTGTTGCTGTTATATTATGTTATGCTTACCTACACCAATAATGTTTAGACTTTACCCAACCTTAATTAGATTCTAGGCCATATATAGTTTCTTCATAAACATGCAACAGATAGTTAGCCGAGGTATTCACCTTCTTCGTTAGATAAGTGTTATACCAGATTTTCGTTTACTTTTAACGAAAGTCTTACATTATAACAGTTTTGAAAATACTCATAATCCAGAAAGTATAATGTTCAACATTTTTGTTGCGTTCGATGACAGAGATTCATTTATATCAGTCATGCGCAGCACAACCAGCAAATAGGGTACGTTACAACTCTATGGCATGTGAATGAAAATATTCCTCATTGAATTTTATAGGGAAGAACACTTTAATAAATGAATTAATCATAACATACAGTAAATTATGTATTCATATTATTTGCCTCTTTTCCTGCTATAACTGTAGGTGTTGACTAAATAAACATTTTCAGATACTTTTTTTTTATCGTTCATTTTCAATATAATTCTACGTTAGAAAATATATGTATGTAAATTTTGACTTTTGATTCAAAACAACAACAACAAAAAATTAGGTTGCTCATATAATGATGGGAGGTATCGAGCAATTAATCGATTTATATGTTTGCATGTCCATATAGTTGATTCGATTGTTACATTATGATGATTTTATGAAATAAAGCGGGCTTGTGGACTTCCTACGCATCAAATTCAATCTTCAATGAGGCGTTGATTAATTATTAACTGTTTATGGATGAGAATTTAAAGTACTTTATACATTATATGATGAAAAGTAAAACGTTAAATCATAAATCCCCAATCTTAATTGGAAATTATTTATGATTAAGTAAAATTATTAATTGAAATTTTGTTTCTTTGACAGGCGCTATATAGTACATTTTTGTGAATTTTCATTGAGCAAAAATTATTGAGATTGATTAATGGCTGTTATATATATTCGTATATATATGTGTCCATCTTCTTTTCAAAATCATTAAATAAACCCACACAATGTTTGTTTTTATAGGGTCTAAGCTTTTGAAAGTTTATTGATTTAATTAATTTAAAGAAAGTTTTTTTTTTATTCAAAGAAATGATGAATTACTATAGGAGTATTGATTGTGGCACACTTTTTATTAAATTGTTTCTTTTCCACCCACAAGATATAAGTAATTTTTGTTTTAAACATTGCCTACTTCAAGTCTCAAAGTCTATCACTTGGAATGCAACTTGAATGACGTTTCAACATTTAAATGTCATTTACAACATATAAATAAAGTTTTTCTTACAAAAACTCTGCACTGAGAAGCTCAAATTTGTTGGCAATAAATAAGAGCAAGAGGCCATTTAAAGTTTAACCATTGAAAAACTGCCACTATAGTGCAGACATACAATTGTGGTCTTTCTAATTTATCAGTTCAATGCAGAGATTAAAAACAAAGCAAAGAAGTGTATAGCCGCAAAGCCAGGCACAACAATTGAAAACAAAAGAGCTGACCAGCGAACTCAATAAATAAAAGGTATGTCTTGTGGCTGGGAATATGCGTGTAAATGACATTTTGCCCTAAGTTTTGTGGCTATACTTTAATTACTCTTAAGTGACAATATATATATTTCTCTGTCATTGAGAAGCCGTGTGTGACTTGAGCTGATAGGCATAAAAGTCTTAAAGGTGCATGCAAACTGCGACTGAGTTTAGGTGACAAAATAGCATTAGATTTAAAGTACTTTATCATGTTAGTGTATCTATTTTGACTTTGCAATGCAGTGACATGATATGTTTCTATGTGAAAAATGTAGAATTTTTTTTAATATAAAATTATACAAAAATATGAATGTACATAGGCAGAAGGGTTTTAATTTTCAAGGGAAAGGGTTTTAATTTTCAATTTCAATTGAAAAGTGATTCTTATTTAAATAAAATATTTATGTGTAGAAATAGACTGGATTTGAACATAGACTTCAGGCATTAGTTTGCAGAATATATACTATCAATCAGGCTAAGGAGTTCAACGTGATATAAAGAGGACCCAAAGAGAGAGTTAAAACTCTTTGAATCCATGAAGCGGTCTACTCAAAATACCTACTAGCTGTCCAAGAATATATGTATAGGTACGTGAGACGTACAATTTTTGTATTAAATAATTGGTTTCCCGAAAACGGCTCGAACGATTTAGATTAAATATTCATAATTTATTTTCATGTATGAGAAAAATTAAAAAAAAAAATTTTAAATCGGCCCACTTCCACATCCCCTTTCTTTATTTTTTAGTTTTCCAGAAGCGGTCGGAAACATTTTTATTTCTCGTAAACGACTCAAACGATTTGAATGAAATTTTCAGAGGTTGTTCTGATAATGATGCCCACTACCATGCCCACTTTTTTTGATTCTTGTTTTTTTTTAGGAAACGGTTCAAACGATTTGGATAAAATTTGCAGTGTTTGTTCAGATTAACGACAAAATTTTTTAATTAGTTCCAGTTAAATCCGCTTACTGCCACGCCCACTTTTCTATTATACTTATTGGGTCTCGAAAATTATTTTAGCGATTTAGATGAAATAAGCAAGGAGTGTTCTGAAAAACGAGGAAAAAATTTAAAAAAAAATGACTTAGTAAAACGTGCCTACTGCCACGTCCACTTTTCTTGTTTCTTATATGTAGTTTCTTGAAACCAGTTGGAAACTTTCATATTCTTGGAATCGACTCAAATGATTTAGATGCAATTTTCAGAGTTTGTTTGGATGAATGAGGTAAAAATGTAAAAAATTATATAGATACATGTGAAGATACATATGTGGAGATATCTTGACAGTGACATGACATATGTATGTGGAGGTATTTGTTGGGATACCTCTATACATTTGGAGATACTTGTAAAAATACTTCCACCTACATATGTGCAGATCCATGTTTAGATATACCGCGATATATGTGGAGATACATCATGCGAATTTTCAATCTTCCTGGGTCCTCTATACCACATGCTCAATTGCTCCGCTTTTGGGTATGTACTTACATTGTACATTCCCCATTTTAACAGATGTACCATGGAATAAAATAAATTTTTGTTGAAATCAACATTCGCCATGACAGTAAACAAGACTCAAGGCGAAACTTTTTAGTTTCTTATAGTTGATAATAAAATAAAAAAATTAACCGAGCAAGTTCGGTCGCTAAGATATTCAATATAGAACAGTTGTATGAGATTTAAGCTTGGAAAAAAAATTATGCATGTAGCTATCACACGAACTTGCTTTTTTGTTTAAAATTTATAATGGTGATATTTTAACGAAATTCTTTTTTAAATATAAATAGTATATCTAATAAAAAAATTGATTTTTTGTTTTATTTTTCATTTTTAAATAATTTTAAAAATTGTTAAATCCAATAATGTTTGAATTAATAAGTTAGGTAAGATTAGACGATCAGGAAACGATTTTTCCTCATTTATTTTGAGCAAAAAATAATATCTGTTAATTTTTACAAACAAAATTTCTTGTGTAATTTAGTCTGGCATAATTTCCTGAAGCCGCAAAGGCCCATCCAAACAAGCACAACTTTCCATCACTTCTGCGTGCAATCCCGGTATGTTAAATTTTGTAGTATATTCCTTTTATATCAATCAAATTTATCCCATCACCGATTTTAAATAAGCTTTGATTCTGGCGCTGAGCTGCTCAAGTATTATACTGTCTGTTTGAATTATCTTACCTATGGAAGCAAATGAAAAATTATTTAATTATGCTATATGATACGGTTATGCGGCCAAACAAAATAATCAATTAAATAATGTCAATTTCCAATTAAAAATTCGGAATGGAGGAGATATACACTGTCAAACATAAAATTTATATCGAAATCTAATAGCCTTAATAGCATTGAACAGATTCTTCTTAACCAATATTTAACATCGCGGAGAGTTCCCTAAAAATTGACATCAGATTATAAAAAACTATACATTCCACAAAGTCATTTGTCATCAAAGAGAAAAAATAAAAAAAATAATCAACTAACCCACAGCTTCTTTATATATATAGGTACCAAAACCAAATGGCCTTATCATCAAACTTAATAAATAAAAAAATTAAAAAAAACAGTCAATATAACTATAAAAAAATACCAATAGAGTGACATAAAATTTTGATTTATCGTCATTAATTTTTTATTTTTGTCTACACTCTGTCACAATCAAACCAATACCATCCTAATATTATTTTAGATATATACATAATATGGATGTATTTCTCAATGCCAGAAATGAGAACAAAGATCAACACAATTTCTGACCCGTCAAAGGGTTTCTGATTCAATGTTCACATATAATATAAGACACATTGAGGTATATATTCACATCAAACAGGGTTTTTAAATTATGTATCTACTGTGTAGCGCCAAAAGTCACGCGGCAGTCAAAAAAGATATACCCAAAATGCCAGAACTCCATCAAGATTCATTTCGTCATTTTGATTGACGACTTCAATTGAATGCTGATGGCATATTCGTCGCGTCGTTGATTGTCGTCGTCTTCGTCGTCGTCTTTCTAGTTTTGAGATAAATATAGGAATTGCTCTGGCCTTGGTGTTTTTTTTTTTATGGAGTTACAAATGTGGTTTTTGCAAAAAAAGATATGAGTCTTATTAGAAACTCTTATGAAAGACATTTTTAGAAATAAAAATGGGAAGATTTACGAATAATTGACTTTAGAGGAGGATTGTTATCCCAAGTATGGAACGAATCAATTTTAACGTCTTTAAAGTGCTTCGTCGAACCACCGTCTATAAATGTAAATGAATCACTTAATATTATTTTTAAAAACAATTTATTCAGCCTGATTCGTCGCATTTTTTTCTAAAAAATTTTCAAAGATTTTAACATCATAATTGGTTAGAAAATTTATTGTACAAGAAATATTGTGTGGTCCAGATTCAAACAGGAATTTTTAAAATTTCCCTCGGAATGTTAATTTAAGTTGAGTAGTAACAATTTCATAGTCCGCTTACCCCAATCAACTGCTATATGTGTAGAGTTTCTATTAACTTCAACTAATTACCTCCTTTTTACCTCTGCACTGCAACACAAGACGCCATGTAATTTTCATCTCTGATTTCTTAGCCCGTACTCTGCATTCACCTGTCTACACTCAACTCTCTGTTGAAACTGTGAGACTGTTATCAGTTCAAAGTGGACCCACGGCTCCTGTAGAGCTGATGACTGCGTATATAGATAGATAGCATGGTTAAGTATACTAAGTTACATTCTCGTCATGCTTCGATGTGATTAACGTACACACACACACCATTCTTGTGCACTGCTTCCACCACTCGTTGTCGATTTAAAAATTTGTCCTGCTTTATATATATAGGGGCTGTCAATGGGGGATAAGTAACTGTTCTGCCTTCGGCATTTTACTCTGGTCAAGATAAGGACAAGCAAACACAGACAAATGGGCTGCATTGGATAAAACACTCGTATTATAAACGTTTCACCATGCATTGGACAAACAGTAGCTGAAGATGTGATGCAAGTGCTGATATATATATATGGAATTTAAATTTTTATGTGCGGTTTTGAGAAACTTTAAGTGAAATTATGAAAAGTTTGTTCTTAAACAAGAATTTCCGAAATATTTGCTCTGACTAAAAATATTTCTGGATTGTTGGATTAAAAAAAAAAAAAAGTCGGTTTCGCAAAGGTTTAAACTTGTTTCCAAAAAACTGAAGTTGTTATTGAAAGGTTATCAAGGTCATCTTATATATAAGATTTCCGATATCCCGATTAGAAGGGGTTACCCCATATGACTATTTAGTATGTAATTTTTCATGCTCTTTATATGCACGCAAAAAAATAATTACTAACCGAGAGCGTTCTTCGGTGGGTTAAACAAAAATAATTATTAGTCGATTCGATTAAAATAAATTTTTGAAACAGTTTACTAAAATTTAATAAATAAAAGATATTATTTTAAATAACATAAAAACACGTTAAAAATCTCCAATATCAAATCAAAATTTAATACACTTAAACCGAATCAGTGTGTAGATTTAAATAATTTTTTTTTAATCGAGTTGGCTCGTATAATTTTAACCTGGTGAGTTTACATAATTTTTCATTGTGGGGTAAATATATAACCTGTTGGTTTTGTTTGGAAGTAAAATCGATGTTTTAGTAGAGCAGGAGTTCAAATAAGTGCAGGGTTTATGCATACCGTCTACCGTTATGTGTGTCTGTGCGTCTGTACACGTAGACCAATTTGCTTCAAATTTAGTGAAGAAGATGTTGATGGAGAACATTCAACTGTTCTGTTTACACATTCTCAGTCGCTAGTATTTTCAGATATTTGTACAGATTAACGAGCTCGTAGCTGAATCTTTTCCTCATTCCATCGAATTATACACACTGAAACAAATATTACCAAATGTCCAAAGATAAAATCTCTTTTTCAAAGCAACACAGTTACGCGGCTAATCCGAAAATAATGTGTGAAATGTGTGTAAACAACCGCGAAAGCCTAAAAAGTTATACAACACAGTAAATTTATATACCTATCCGTTATTGTTAATGTTCATACTTTTGTCCCATACACCAGGAGCGGGATGATGAAAGTTTTGTTTATAGGGTCCTTTTTTTTTTAAAGATACAGTTTAACTATACTCTGTTCAGTAGAAATTGTCAGTTAATGTTGCCGAAAGTACTCCCATAGGAGTATTGTGCTACTTTCAACACCTCCGTACTCCTGTGCTCCTCCTTTCACATTCGTACCTCTTTTTTTTTTCAAAGACCTAAAATATCTTACATTTTATCATTAAAGATAAAAAACGAAACAGATTTGAGGTAAATATACAGTGTTGATCAAATCTATATGTAAAAAATATTGTTTACCGTTTCTACGTAAAAATAGGTAAAAAACGCGTAAAAAAAAAACGTAAAAATTTCGTAAAAAATCGTGAAAATGGTAAGAAAGAAAAAAAGAGAAAATGAGAGGCATCTGTCAAAATTTAAGTAAATAAAGAAAATTTGGCAAACGTTCAAAAATATCGAAAGAACAAATAAATGCATTTTATATTGAAAACTTTTCATTAATTTTAATGAACGGGTTCATTAATTTTAATGAACGGGTTCATTAATTTTAATGAACGGGTTCATTAATTTTAATGAACGGGTTCATTAATTTTAATGAACGGGTTCATTAATTTTAATGAACGGGTTCATTAATTTTAATGAACGGGTTCATTAAAGAATATAGATAGGGACCTATGCTTGAACCTCTTTGATAAACTTATAACTTTAGTTCTAAGGGCCATACTTTCTACGTTAAGGTATTTAAATTAAGGTTAACCAGGCTAGAAGTAGGATTAACTTAGTGAAGAACTTAAATATAATATACCTAATCAAAAAGGGTTAGTTTGCTATCTTCTGTTCTAACTATCCGATCTTTGAGGTTAAGGTCTTAAAATTAATTATCTAAGGCTACAAATTTATGTGACAAAACTTAACCAACATCTAAACCAATGCGAGTTTTGCCGGCAAATTGATCAAATAAATTTAAACGCCAACTGGGATGTGACATTAAAAATATACATATTATAATTTCAGACTATAGAATGGTTTCTAAGACAGCTTCAGAAGTTTGATGCAACTATAGGATACAATTAGAAATCACCAAGATTAGTCATGTTTTTATTTTTTTTCAATGTCCCCATAGTTACTTTATGAATTATGAGTGAAATCTGTAAATTTTTTTAACAATTTTTAAATAAAATAAATATTGAAAAAAACATATCCAATTGTTTCAGAACAGGATAGATTTTAGATTCCTACATTCAGAGTCAGAGATTTATTTTATCTTAAAATTGGAAGAAGTTTACTCCGATTGAAATAAGATTAAAATGCTGGACCATCGGTAAATATAAGCTTCCATCCATCCGATCGAAGATCAGAGGAGATGCTGGAAAACAGAGTACGGTATGTTTCATTGTTGGATGTTAGATTTTTTATAATTTGCTAGCGCCATTATGGTTGATTGTGGTTTTATGGACCAAGGAGGATAGGTAGATAACACTTTGTATGGTGGATTGGTTGGAAGATCCATCTGTATAGCTTTGTCCAGGATATTAGTTATTGCGGATGGGATTCGTTTTTTTAATTTATGGGATTTAGACTTGAAGCCAGAGCCATCCTTTGCGTTGGTATCCTTCCAGAATTTGTTTCAATATTCACAGCTGAAGCATTTGCCATTTTACAAGCTACAAAAGAAGCCATGAACCGACGTGGAAAACATGTAATATGCTCCGATAGCAACTCTGTTCTCAAAGCTGTCAATAACCCTAACAACAACACAGAACTTATAATCGACATCCGAAACAAACTCATCAAATCACCATATAAACTGAAATTAATGTGGGTCCCTGGCCACTCTGGTATCCTGGGAAACGAATATGCTGACTATGTAGCTATCCTAGCTCAAAATGCACCACTCTTTCGGTTCAACACCTACTCTAAATCAGACATAAAAAATGAGATACAGAAAAAAATCAAATTTCATCAACTTCTTGAATGGAACTCTTATCACCACCACTACAGTAAAATTAACTCTAATAGATGCCCCCCAAAGTATCCCACCAACATCTCAAAAGCTAACATAACAAACTTCGTTCGGCTTCGGCTTGGCCACATCAATGCTACCCATCAACATCTCCTATCAAATAACAACCCACCGATTTGTACTACCTGCAACGTAAGATTTGATTTAACCCATGTTCTCGAAAATTACGCAGTATTAAAACCAATCTTATTTAGCATATTTAAAAATACAAATATCTATGATGTACTAAAAAATCCCAATCTCAGCAATATAAAAAAAATAATTCAATTTTTATCAATTAATAACATTAGTATATAAGTATATTATATAATAAGAGCTAATAGTCTTTGCAGCTAAACTCATTAATTTTAATATTACCATGATGTAATTTCAATTACCTGTGAATAAAATATAATAGTAATAATAATAAAATGCTGGATGTTTTGTGTATCGATCAGAAATTCCTACATTTTTTTTTACAAAATATTTCTGATTGCCGTCATAACTATTTAATTGATAAATTCTGAAAGAGTATATCTCTCAGGTATCTCCTGGCATAAAAAAATGAATTCGATGTAAGCCGTTTCTATTAGGTAGATTAGGTGATAACACGAATGGTTTCTCCACGAGCTGTCAAGTCACCCATCTTATATATTAGCTGTGTTTTATTTCCCCTCAGATCCGAACCAGATTGGATTTGGTTACGAAAATACATGTATTACAAAAACGACACAAGATCCAACTTTGTTTTGGATTTGGATTTCCAAATCCATTTTGAACACACACCCTTAATTTGTGAATGTCACCAGTAGTGTAAAGAAAAAAGACAAAGGGTGTATACAAATAAGAAAAACAAAAGGAAAAAAGAGTTGGGTATATATTAAGTTGTCACTGAGATCCTTGGTTGTTTTATTTTCATGATCTGATCTGGATTGGATCTGGGGGAAAATAAAACACAACTATTATTCGTATTTAAATGACAGTATTTAAAGACTTCGATCTTAAAAATTTTCCAAACATTTTTCCAAGTTACAGATTTTGACTTGCTCCTTGGGGCGCCGATCCGAAATCCGAATTATAATTAAAGTTTTAAGCTACAGAAGCCAAGCATGTTTTTTTTAATACAAATATTGGGATGCGGATGTTTAATGGCAATCGGCAATGCAGAAAATTTCTTTTTATATTTTTTTAATTCAATAAATTTATTAAAAATACATTTTTTTACAATTTAAATTTTTTCGGTAATGTTTTCTATGATTTTTTTAGTTTTTTGTTGCCTTATTATTTTATGTAATGTGTTTTATTTTGGACAACAAAACACACCTAGTAAATAAAAAATTATAAACCGTAAAAGTTATGCTATTTTAATACATTTAATATCTGCTTTTATATATTATTTGTATTGTGACACTGTTTTTAAAATTGTTTTTTTTTTTTGTTCCTCCGTGTTCAATCCAATGTCGAACACCTTTCACTTTGGCAGGGTCGGTCGGTCGGTTTAGATTAGTGTTTGTATGCAATTCTTATGCTTTTGGCAATTGTTTTCAACATCATTATCAAAAGGCTTCACTTTATACATTTTCAAATGTTAATTTAAATCATCTCTCGAATTCCGTTGTCTATCCGCGTGATGTATACGATTTATCATCAATTAGTTTCCAAATATCTTAAATGAATGCCACATATACTCAAAAGCAGTAAATACAGCAGAACCGACCAAAAAAAAAAAAAAGCACATCGGTTCAGAGTGAATTAATGCCACCATAACGACAAAAAGAAGCACAAGATTCATGCGATAACAATATTCTTTAACCGACGAACTATTGGCAATAAGTGAACTCGACTCCTAAAATTGGGAATCGTTTCAGGCCACTACACCAAAGTACCTACCATTCAAAGTGCCTTCACTGCTGTTTTTATATTATGTTTGGTTAGGTATAGATACCCTAGCATCATCGTGTCTCAAACCCAGGTTCTAACCTAGACAACAATTTCCCCCCTCAACATGAGTGGAGTGCTCCTTGAGACTCAGATGATGTGCCATTAATTCTAATCGGTCCAATTAAAAAAAAAATGCACGATCGTAATTTCGCGTATTTTTCATTCTAGCCTTAGTATTATGGTTGTGGGGTTATATTCGTATGTAGGTATATATCTTCGGGTCTGAGCTGAACGAATTAACCAAAATTGGTAAGCCACTGTATGTTGCACTTGGAAATTAAAATAAAAAATAATTATTTAGGTATGTTCATTCAGAATTGAATAGAGCATAGATATATATAGGTAGATACTTTAGAATTAGAGATTAATTGTGTCGGTGGTCTATTGTATTCTTTGAATAGATTATTTGACAAACAACAAGCACCACACCGTCAATTCGTCGCAAACGACCTTGGGAAATTTCATGATACTCAGGCAAATAAAGCAAATATACAACTAAGGCCCGTTACATTGGGGTTCAAATTGTATCCCTCACACTTGGCTGAAATAAAAATTTCCACATAGTGTTCATTTTCAGATACAAAACTGTTGGTTTTTTCCTAACGAGGGTAAGGTAAAAGGTTCATTGTCGATGGAACAATGCAGACAGATCATAGAGGTCAATCATTTGAAGTGGGAAGCAAATTGGTGCCACCGAATTAGGAATGAATCACTCACTACCAGAGATGCCGAAAATATGCGGTATAGTTTTCAATTAGATGATTTAAACAAATAAACTTTTAGGTTTGTAAGTTTTGAATTTAAAATTGAACTGCCTTATACTCGTTTTATAGTTATAAACCAATTATCTGGAGGTTTTATATGGTACATATTAATAGGTCATAAGTTATTGCAAAAATTGCTTCTTGAGCATTAAAGTCAAATGCTCAAATAAATATTAAAATTAATTTAAGCTACTTAGGTGTATTTGAACTAAAGTTTTTTTGACAGAAATAACACCTGTTTGACTATTTTTTGAATAATGTTTCTTTTGTTATTTGGCGTGTTCAGAAAAATAATTGACTCAGAGATTTTTCGCATTCAAAAAGTGAGGAAGATTTTTTTCCTCAGAGTTTTGACAGCACAACTAAGAAATTTTGCTAAGGTAACTGAGATTGCTGGGATCTCCAAAATCTCATTTTCCTGAACGTGCCTATTATTGGTTTAAGCTTAATTTTTAGAAAAACTGTCGTACAAAAAAAATTATTTTCTCACATATACTTTACTTCAATATTTAGAACTGACATGGAAGGTTATCAAATTATTATTGGCCATTCACCTCCGCTATCTCAATTAACAATCAGAAAAACCTAATCAAATGTCATAATATGGAAATCCAGATGCGGGCTGAAAATTTTTGGTGAAGAAAAGAATAACAAACAAATTTATTAAATAGTTGGATTGACCGATATTAATACAAATTCGATTCCAAAAATGTTTCATTCAATCGATCTATATGCGATTACGATTTAAATTAAATAAATTGCTCCAAAATTGATGATTCATCTGATCAAGTAGGGGAAGTTGGGATCATATTTAATATTTTTCTGATTAAAAAACAACACAAAATTGCTCTGAAAGTCTGGTATTGAGTAAAATCAGTAAATAAAAAAAAATTTTAAAATCATCAACAGAAAAAAGTTTCACTACCCCAAAAACCCCCTACTGAATTTAAATATTTGAAAAATCCTTTTTTTGCTCAAAAGTGCAATTTAAAGTTTGCTGTTTAAAAGTCAATTCATTCTTTAATTTATTTATTTTTATTTAAAAAATAAATTAATTTTCAAGTAGAAAATTTTCTAAAAAACTGTTCAAACTTAATTTTTTTTTATTGTTATGTATGTATGTAGTTCTTTTTTTGTTTTTAATCTTTTCTTATGCTCTTATGAATTTTAAATTAAACTTAAAATGACTTATAATGTCTTATAATTTATGGGAAAATTGAAATTTACAGAAAAATATTCAATTCACAAACTTTTTGGGATTTTCGAATTGAAATTTTTTTTTTTCTATTTCATTAAAATCTGTTATGAGATAGTCAAAAATAAAAAAAATGGTTCTATGGGAGTTGCCATTGATAACATTTTTTGGGAATTTTTTTTGTTGACCAAAAGATAGCTTTTACCTATTAAACTTTATTGATTTTTTTTGAAAAATCTGTGAAGCCAATTTTGAGAAAAAATAATATTTGTATTTAAAAATTATGAAATAAAATATATGTAAGGTACTGTTATTTTTGGCCCTGACAAAAATTAAAAAAAAAAACGTGTGGGAAAAAGTTCAGAAAACGATAGGTAACAAATTTCAAGAGAATTGACCCATCCATTTAGGATGTATAGTTAAACGTGTTTAGTGAAAACCTTGTTATTTTATTCAAAAAAATATAATTAGTTTAATTTTTTCAGCTCTTTCTTCTAAAGAAATTGAAATAGCTTCAGGAAAGATTTTTTTAAATCAACAAGCCAATATTTCAAAATATGTCTAACGAAACGAAAAAAATTAAAATTTTTTAAAATGTTTTAGAACAATTTTCATTTTTCATTCAATAAAAAAAGAATTGTTTCGCGTATGATAATTTTCCCTCCGGTATGATTGAAATCAAGTGTATAATAATTGATTTTCAAGAATATGGCAACACTGATGTGAACATAGATATTTTAGTTTCGTATCAGTAAATGGCATTAAAACAGTAAATTGTATTTACAGTCCTATTCTGGCAAACATCACTGATACCTCACAAAATATCCTCACAAGCTGAGGAAAGCTTTGTATTATGAGGTTTTCGTATTCTGGAAGCATCGTCACAACTTGTATGCCTTACAAGAACTATCAAAATTGTGATCTCCTTTGGGCTCAAGTTTGACACTTCACAATCACAAAAATTATTATTTAATGGGTCCGTTCAAAAAAAATTCAGAACTTAAAAAATTCAAAATAAGAAATTCACCTTTCTGTGGTAAGTTTGTTTTTGTGAGAATTGTTTGAGAATACCGAAAATCGAATAACAAGAAATCTCATAACGAATCAAGCTCACAAGAGCTTATGAGTCCTCACACCGGCAGAATAGGATTGAAGAAGAATTTTTAATAAAACAAATTAGTTGTTAGAAACTTTTAAATTGATGGTAAAAAATTTTATTTTATGAAAGATTCCCTTATAGATTTTTATCTACAGCCGCCCTCACAATTACAGCAAAAAATATTACACGGACCACGTCCGCAGCACATTTCTTCGTTAAGAGCTCCGTCATTGCATATGTACACTCCATATTTACCGTTATCTGTTGGACTGCAACAATCCAATCTTACATATTCTATCATTGTTGCAAAAACAATAAGTAAGAATCCACAAAATTGGACTATTCTCATGATTGCGTCTATAATATGCCTTCACCTAATAAAAATTAAAAATTAAAATTAGTTTGAATAAAATCTTAATTATAGAAGAATTACCTTAACTTAGGACAATACTGAGAGTACTGTATTTGAAATTGTCATCAGTCCGTATTTATATACCAAAAATTTGACAACATTTTGCTCTATGAATGCAAATCAATAAGTAGGTTTAAAGGAAATACCTTGTATAATTATTTCTCATGCAAGAACATTGTAACGGGTCATTCATTTCGTGGTTTCAAGTAAGTAGCGCTGGCATTTGACACCTGAAGTGTCATAATATTAGTTGAATGTTTGCCATTTACGATAATGGATCGCTTTAAAAATTATTGAACAACACATTAAAATTATTAAAACTTACTACAAAAGTGGTGATTCAAACGTAGCCACTTTTCACGCATAACGCGATGATTATGGTCGTCATATTCATTATTCATTACATTACTCAAGTTATGGCCGAGATACCGCCCGAAATGTGTGAAAAAGTGATTTAAAAGAATAGAATGCTGCAAATCTTCTCGAGGCGGCCATTTGAATGATATAAGGTGTGTTTTATTCATTGCTGCATAGTCAGCGCAGCACAAGTTTGAATAAAACGATCACTAACTCTATACGTTCATTTCAACAATTGAAAGCTCTATCGCCAGCACAGCCATCTTTTTTTACTGACTTCTTTTTCGCCAGCAATCAAATTGTTTTTGTTGAATAATAAAACACACGTATTGTTTTTCACACTTAATACGGAAAAGTTCAAAATTTATAATGAAATAAAATTTTCCTCAAAAATGTATCGTTGTGTGTGTTTTATTTAATATTTATTTCGAAATCGAAAAATGAATGACCCTGTATGATTGTATGATCATAGACTCATACATGTATATATAATTTTTTTAAGAAATATAAATAAACGAGAAAAAATCATGTTTTATTATTAATCTATTTTAATTTTGCTTATCTCTGTTTTTATTTATTTTTTTTTGTATTATACAAAATTTAAAAACACAAAAATATTTGATCCCATGACACACTGTTCTGGCGAATTTTCCAATAAAAAATATGTTATCATTCATATATAATGGCTTGTTTACAAATCTCTCGTATTATTGCAGATATGGAACTTACAATTATTAAAAAATATCAACTATTATAAAAATAAATTAATTAAAGACCTTCTGAAATTGTTTTGACGCATGAAGCGATACAAAAACCATCTGATTTCTTTAACAAATCTTAAAAACATGTACTTATGTATATTATAAAATATGCACAACCAATCTTTCAATTTTTTCCAATTTTATTTTGAATAAACTTGAAGAAGGATATCAAATCGATGTGATTTACACCGATTTTGCCAAGGCCTTCGATAGAGTTAGTCACCTAATTTTGATTGAGAAGATTGATAGATTGGGTTTGCACTCAAGCATGTTGAAATGGCTGATTTCATACTTAAAAGGTCGTATACAATTTGTATCTATTGACCAAATACTCTCGAACCCTATAAATGTATCATCAGGAGTACCCCAAGGAAGCCACTTGGGTCCACTTCTCTTTCTTATCTTTATTAATGACATGCCAGACATCTTTAATAATTCCGTTCGACTTCTTTTTGCTGATGACTTGAAATTTTTCCGATGCATAAAATCTGTCGATGATTGTCTTCTTTTACAAGATGACCTTCTTAGGCTAACAGAATGGTGTAAAGTTAACCAATTATTTTTAAATGTCTCTAAATGTCACTGTTTTTCTTTTTTTCGCAACTTTTCACCAGTTTTCTACGAATACAAAATTGAGAACCATATTCTTGAAAGAATATCGGAAAAAAAAGACCTTGGTGTGGTTTTTGATTCAAAACTAAACTTTACTAAACATGTGGAATACATTGTAACCAAAGCTTACTCCATGTTAGGTTTTATAAAATAAATAAAAGATATTATTATTATTATTATTATTATTATTTTTTATTTCATGAAAAAACACGTTAAAAATCTCCAATATCAAATCAGTTTTATAAAACGCAATTGTAAAGACTTTAAGGATCCATATACTCTAAGATCCCTATATACTGCTTATATTCGGTCCATTTTAGAATACTGTTGTGTGATATGGAATCCTTACTACAACATTCATTCCAATAGAATTAAAAATATTCAAAAAAAGTTTACTCGATTTGTAATATGGCAATTAGGCTGGAACATCGAATCTCCCTCCTACCCTACTAGATGCAAACTTCTTGGCCTTCAGTCGCTTGCAAATAGACGAAAAGTCTTTTCAATTATGTTCATTAGCGATATCTTAAATAATCATATTAAATGCCCATTTCTGTTATCTTTGATTGACATTTACGCACCATCTCGACAGCTAAGAGAACGCTGTCTGCTCCGAGAAAATGCACATAGAGTTATCTATGCACTAAACGAACCTATAACTCGCTGTGTTAGAGAAACTAACCTCATTTCTTTAAATATTGATTTCAATTTTCATACTAGTAGAATAACTTTAAAAAATAACTTACTGTTATACTTTTTAAATTAGCTTTTTTATATTTAATGTATGTATATACCAATTTCATTATATTAATTATTTTAATCATATATTTTACCAATGTATATAACCAACTATTTACTTACTATTTATTTTTTGTTTTTATTTCGCTAGTCTAATTGAAGATGTTAATGATCTCAGTAAAGGATTTGATATCCTTATTATATAAAAAATATGAAAGAGACCTCGGCACTGGTCTCGAAATAAAACAATAGTTTAGTTGACAATGACTTTATTCGTTTAGATACAAAATTGAAGTGACTTTAATATATTCTGCTTATATTAATGAAACCTAATATTATGCGCACCAATATGCTGCGTCAGTTATATGAGGTTCCCATGCATTAAACGCATCAAATTTCCCGGTGGGAACGATAGCCGACGATTGCGGCTCGTGTGCAACGTATGCACTTTTTATAGGTGGGTCAATGTCTGACCGTGATAACTTCTCTAACTGATGTTAAATAAATAAATAAATAAATAAATATGTATATTATAAAATTGCGTTAAAATTTTTCAGAAAAAAATCGCTCAAACTTCACATTACGATGATATAGCGAAGTCAAAAAAGTGGGTCTCTGTCCGTCTGTCTATCTGTCCCTTTGGCTATAGCCTTAAGGTGGTGGCATATTTCTTTACCTATTGTTTTTTGAGCATTCCCCCGGAACTTTTTTAATTTTTTTTAAACCACAAATAACGGTAACTGCCATACAATTTATTTTAGTAATTAATTCAAATCTTATTTTTTCAAAAACGTGCCCGCAATTTTTTTTTTTTTAAATTCGGTACTTAATTTAACATATACAGCGTGTCCCATAAACAAAGGTCCAAACTGAAACTGGTGTATAGGGCAAGCCATGACTACTCAGAATTTAGTAACTTTTCCGGTACCGCATCATAACGGTTTTCGAATAACGGCATTTTTTTTTTAATTTCAAAAAACCCCTATATACTTTGAACCAGGTATTAGGTCACTCTTCGTTTTTTTTAGTTTTGGAAGAAGGTTGTTTTAATAATACAAATTCTATATATACTATACTACTGAAATACATCAGCCAAGTAGAAGACTTAGCACTATTTTAATGGACTTTGTTGAATTATTTTTTAGTTTTTCTTAATTGTTTTTACTTAAATATTGTACGATAGTAAGACCAATTTTGTGCATTAAAATATTTTTGATATTCTGCACGAATTTCTCAAAATTAATAGATTATATGACATTTTGATCAAACCTTTGTTTTGTACTTCAATTTCAAAAAATCTTATATTTACATGGTGCAAATTAGGGGTTTTTCAAAATAAAAAAAAAAACTGCCATTATTCGAAAACCGTTGCGGTGTGGTACGGACAAGTAAATTCTGAGTGGTCATGACCTGGCCTATCACCAGTTTCAGTTTGGACCATTGATAAAATAAATTTTTCAGAGAATGGGTTATAAATGGGTACCTACCTCCCATATTGAACCATTTTTGTTTTTCCAATTTTCTTAAAACAATGTCAACTGATTTTGGGCAATTTTTTATGGAGATTATTTAAAAAGAATTAAATTGTAAAATAAAACAAAATTTTCCGAAAATAGTTTTTTGGATTTTTAAAAAACTGTTTTCATTTTTTTTAAACCGAATATGTAATTCGAAAACTATTAGCTTATTAAATTTGGCACCCAAAAGTTTTTTTTTAACATTATCTAGAAGATTTAAAACAAAAATTTATCTTAAAACCAAAATTAACGGTACCTTGAACTACATACCATACACAAGTGTTTAAATACAGTTAAGGAAAATATCATTTTTCTCAAAAACCTTCAAAAGGCTCTATGAGGACCGAAAAACGCGTACTCATAGGAGTGTGAGATTCTTACTTCACCAAAACCACCTCCACCTCCCGATTGCAAGTTGAAACTTATCTAGCAATTTATTTTAAACGAAGTTATACAACGTGTTGCAGGTAACTATCCGGCCTTAGCTCCTGCGTATTCCGCGATTTTAAAAGCGGTTTGCCATTTACCGCACCAAGGCAAAGTCGTTTTCTATGCTTTCGCAAAAAAATTTTTATTTCATTTCTTACCGTGGGGATCCCAAGATCCCTGTGTAGGTCGTCGTTTCTAATATACCACGGCGCATTAACAAATGATTTTTAGCAATTTATTTTCAAAAGATTGTTAAATATTTAAATTAGAATCGCGAGTACAACCCCAGAGCTGTATACCATAAGTCCAGACGGGCTTAAGTACCTGCCTGTATATAATCAGCTTGATTTCTATAGTAAGCTTAGAGTGTTTCCCGAGTAACCTTTACATTTCTTTGAATTTAATGTTTAATTCTTCGCATTTCTTTTTTACATGCGGCTTCCATTTTAATTTCACGTCTAAATTCATACCGAGATATTTAGCTTCATTTGCGAGTTGTATTTACAAACACAGGTAATCTGTCGATTTTCTTGTACGTAAAGTCCACGTGGACTGATTTAAATTCGTTGAGCGCTATTCGCCATGTTTTTGCCTATTCACTGACATAATAAAAAGCGCGTTTTGTAATTTTCTTGTAGCTTCGTTGATCGTTTTGCCCACTGCTAGTATTGCAGTGTCGTCAGCAAACGTGGCTATAATAGTGTCTTCTGTTTGAGGTATATCATTTGTGAATAAAAGGAACAAAATTGGACCTGGAACACTACCTTGTGGTACCCCCGCCACTATTTCTTTGAAATCAGTATACTCATTTCCATGTCGATCTAACGAAAGATTCTATTCTCCAGATATTCTTTAAAAATCGTTTAAAGTCCATCAGGCAAAACTTGTCTTAATTTGAATTTGAGGCCTTCGTGCCAGACCTTGTCAAAGGCTAGCGACACGTCTAAGAAGACTGCAGAGCAAATTTTCTTTTCTTCAAAAGCTTTCTCGATGACGTTAGTGATTACGTGCACTTGGTCAATTATCGAGTGCTTACTTCTAAAACCGAACTGATGTTCAGGTATTATTGGTTGCAGGCGCATTAGTAATGTTCTCTCAAAAACTTTCGACACTACAAATTTTGAAACAAATTTCAATATTATTTTTTGAAAATTCGATATTTCGAAAATATGTAGTTTTAAATTTTTTCGAAATTTTTATTTAAAAAAAACTTTTTTTTTAAAACCGATCCAGTAATTTAAAAATTTTTTTTTTTCATAAAATGAGATTTATTTAAAAAATTCGATGTGTACATCGCGTTGGTGTCCAAATAATATTATTAAAGGTTGTTAAATCAATTTAATTCTAACGCGGTGCCAAATTGTTTATTACATATAAATAAAAAACATAAAACTACCTTTAACCAAACTACTTTTTTGGCAGGTGGCATAACATATTATAGGCTCCCATATAACTATAATTAGGTGTTTTTTCAGATGAATAGTTTTTAAAATATTAAGACCTTAAAACCACAGTGTAATCGTACTACATAAGACCAAGTTCGTGCGACCCAATTACGAATTTTATTTTCTTGATCACGCAACCTACACGCTCAAGCCCTTTTCGCATCAAGAGCTTTTCGCCTATGAAACTTTGTAAAAAGAATCACTTACCATTAAAATAAAAAATTAAAAGAACCCATAATAACTATCGAGATTGCAAATGTGTTTTTTGTGGGAGAAGAATAAAGTTAGAAGAAATTTTAACTTAAGAATCATGAAAGTTGTTTTTTTTTGTAATTGTAACTCCCAGAAAAAAATGTATCTTAAAAGCCGCGGTTCAAAAACCGTTGCAGCCTTAAAAATGAAAATAATTCCTAAAAGATACATAAAATTTCCATTTTAAGGGACGTAATTAAAAAAAATGCACCTACTCCCGGTTTCAAAAAACACAGAGGAGAAGGGGGCACATTTGAACACTTTTTGGTTTAGAGTCTCCAAAAACCCAGTGTAATGGGATTATTGTTTTGTACACTTGGTAACTTTGGCACTTTGAGAATGTATTTAAAGTTTAACTTAATCCCATTTTTGATTAAATTTATTAAAGATTCATATTTTATTTTTTTTTTAAATACAAAATAGGACCTTATGTTCAAAGGTAAAAAAACATTTAAATCCACTCAAATAGATGTACACAAAATGATAGAATAAAATATTCTCACCAAGCAAGCACTAAAAATTAAATTAAATAGCACTTTTCTACAAAATTAGGGCAAATGTATTAAAATTAAACAAAAAGATTCAAATTGATTTGATATTGGAAAATAAAATAAAATAAAATAAAATAAGTGTTTGTTATTTGAAATAATATCTTTTATTTATTTTAAAAAGATTCGCTTATGAAGTGAAATAAATATGAATAAATCTTAAAATTCACGAATTTAAATTTAAAACAGAAAAAAATTGACACAGGCACAGTTAGAACAGAACCAGTGCTGCCACTATTCAAACTTAAAAATAAAACACAATTCATCACTATAATGTAAGTATTTTTTATCTTTTAGTATCATCATGGTGACTATACATAGGTTTAGGCGCATTAGTTTCCGATACAATCGCATATGTCACGATTTTCTTTTCAAAACACGATGTTGCACTATAACCGCGCTTAAATTGCGTGAAGCACATTATCACACAGTAGTTCGATATCAATTATGTATGTATACGGGGATTAAGGCGAGAGGTAACTATTATTATAATATATTGTTCAAACATTACAACAATTACATCTGTGGACTTAAAAGGCAACATCGTCACTCCTTCCATGAATAATGATAAATGTTAGTTCAACTAAATTTGCATGAACATGGAGAATAAAGCTGACAAAAATATAGCATTGATCTGGATGAGCTTTAATACATTTTTAGTTTGTGTATTTTCCTTTTAAGGAATGGAATATTTGGCAACGAAAGAACCTTAAAGTTTATAGGTATAATATATTATGGATCTTTAACGAAGGTGAAGAAATTTAGAAAATTACTTTTGATTCATAAGTTTTTTTGTTTGGAGAATTATTTATTTTAAGGCTTTAGGTTTCGATGGATCGCGAAAATTCTTAAATTCGGTTAATAATTGAATTTATTATAATTCCTTGTTATGGTTTTTATAATTTGTACCTGCGATTTTATTAAGGTATACCTATACTATATTTATGACAAGTTATGTAATCGTACCTATACATGAGATTTTGGTCAAATTTCAGATACGATAATATAGGGAAGACGAAAAATGGAAGTCTCGCAATTCTGTTCGTCTGGCATTCTTATGTTCACAGCCTGAACGGATAGGGATATCTTAAGCATTCCCTGGCCATGTTCGTTTTCATTTTTTAAAAACCAAAAATAACGGCACCTGCCATAGAATTTTGTTTACTAATTTTTGGAAAATCGTATGTAGACAAAAATGTGTTCACAGATTTTTTTTTTAATTCAGTAATTTTAAATACATAAAATTTAAGGTGAAAACAATCCAAAAAAATGGTTATTTATGTGTCCTTTAAAAAAACCATTTTTTTTTTATATTTTTAATTGTAAATACATATAGGCTACCTTTTGGTGAAAAAAAAGATAATTAATGGCTCCTCATCCACCTTTTTTTTATTTTCGTTTTTATGGAAAACAGTTCAACTGTGCAATTACAGAATTCAAAAATTCCTAATCTTATTTTTCTCGAAAACTGATTCTACAAATTCGATTAAAGTTCTTCTGTGTGGTGATATCAAAAATCTCAGTACCTGATAAACCGATTTTAATTAAAATTTGTATACAAGAGCAAAAAAATGTTTAAAAAACAAATATTTCAAAATTATTTCTTGTCAATTTGGTATTTCGAAAATGGTTAGATGATTTTTTTTTAATTGATTTTTTAACCCCGCGTTGAATAATGCTAAAAAATGGTGTACCGATTTTTTTCTTAAAACAAATTAAGAATTAAAAGAAAAAATAATAATTTTTTGAAAACTTGATATGTATTTCAAAAACGGGATGATAATTTTTTTCAAAATTGATTTTTTTAACTTCGCATAAGTAAATACTAAGAAATAGCGCAATTTTGTTTGTATTATTTTTTTAATAAATTTTGGATTTAAAAAAAATTTCTAAATTATCTTTTGAAAATTTTATATTTCGGAAATGGGTTTCAGATTTTGTTTTCAACATTTACTTTTCAACCCTCATATTAAGTATAGGTACCAATTTTTTTCTATAAAAAATTATTTTTGTTAAAAAATCGCTCCACTATTTTTAAAATATTTGTCGCATAAATTAAATTTTTTTCAAGAAATCAGATGGTGTGCTTAGCTTTATTGCCTTTGGGTCAAAACAATTTTAGCAGTTCTTTAATCAATTTATTTATAATTATTTTAATCTTTAAAATTTGTCAGTTTAATCTGCAACATGCATTTGTGTGTGCTGGAGAGTGATATATGTTAATTTTTGTGTACTTACATACATAATCCAATCAACATAATACAAATCAAATTGGTCAATAAATCTACATCTTAATACTTACATAATATTTCCTTTAACTAAAATACGTTTTCGCTAGGTGGTTTAAAATATAGGCTTCCATAACTAATTTATTTAAAATTTACAACCAAAAGAAAATCCTTTGACAAAAATAAATAAATTAATTCTTTCAAAATTTGAAGACTCTTCCCATTTTTTTGACGCTGAAATCTAAAATGTATGAAATTTTTCTATTCGTGTCTAGATTCTTTCTCAATGAAATGTGAATAAATAAAAACCTCCTTTATAATTTCTTTTTTCTAATGGCAAGATAACTTTACTCGTCCTGCTTATACAAAATATGTATTATACAATACATCAATATTAAGCGTGTTGTGCAATACATTATCATAAAAACAAAATAAAACAAGTGAGCCTGACTCTACTGACTGACTTATAACGTAAAACTACAGGGTGTTGTTTTATTCATTTGTTATGTAGGAATCTTTCGCTGATATTTTAGTTTCGTTAGTATTTATATTTTTAAATTTGTTAGACGCGGAGAAGGCATGATTATTTGTATCAATATTTAATTAATAGAGAATCACATAGAATTTGGAAGGAACAATGTATGTAACTTAGAAATGTTTGAATAAATACATTAAAAGGTATAATGCAAAATAGTGTCTGTAATATATGCACTTCTAATTATATCTTGATATCTTACAAAATATTACAAATGTGCAAAATACTACATATATGATACATTTTTAATTTTTATAAATAACGTTAAATAGATAATTTAAATAAATTATTATTACCATTTTGTTATAATTTGTTGTTAGGCAAGAATAAAGATTTAATAACATGAAATAAAAAAAAATAAAAAACATCGCCTCTGGAGCTTGAAAATCTAATTTTTGCATGCAATTTTTTTTATCTACCATTCGTTGATCCGGAGTTATAAGGGTCTAAACTTGCCTGTATTTCCTTTTAAGTTTCATGGTCAAAAAAGCCCAATAAAAACAAAAATAAGGAACATCGCCCCTAGAGAAACGTATATGCTCTACAAAGTGCAATTTTTTATTTTTTTTTATAAAACATTTGTTATGGTTTAGCTGCACGTCTAAAAAAAATATAACTTAAAAAATTTAGAAACTCAATAAAAAAAAGATATAAAAAGATTAAATTAAAAAAAAGTAACGGGCATCGCCCCTGGAAAAACTTGCCCTCAACATTTTGGTGTTTAAATTTGTTCTATATACCATTGATACTTATATCGAGAGCTGCAAGTCTTAAGAAAAAAAAAACTTCAGATTCAGCGATCTTCATTTTCATTCATAATTTCTCAAAACTCGACGGACCGAAATTTCTGAGATCTCATTTTTTTGAACGTGGCTATTGTAGGTCAACCTATATAGCGGTTTTCTTTTTAGTTTTTTTTTTTTTAATTGGTCTATGATTCCAGTTTTTTTGGAAATAAGTCCAAAGGCCAAAAGACTATATAATGGACTTTTGACCCACTTTTGACTCAATTGTGGCTAAAAGCTCACATGAATGTCTTCTGGGCTTCTAGCCTATCGATTCTGGATTAAGTGAATTTAATAAAAAAAAATCAAAAAGGTAAAATCAATTTTTTAATAATTTCATTTTGGCGTTATCTTTCACATTAAATGATTTCTAAAACTTTAATGATCAATGCTAAGGTGTAGTTCAATAATCATTGAAATAAAAAAATTCATGTCATGTGAAAATTTGGACAAATGAAATATTTGTTTGATTAGAAATAATAATTGAGTTATCAGCCTTACATTGGCATCAAAATAATCACGGATTTCGCTTTTGAAAGCCCTCAAAACTTAATATAAAAAAGCTATAACAGCGGCATCTTAGGTAAAGTTGGTTTTTGAAGTCTAGTGCATAAATCCTTTATCGTAAACATACAAAACACCCTGTAATTTGCACTCAAAGTTACTTGAAAAAGACATCACAAGACAACAATTATTATTATAAATGTCCATGAGGCCACATACTACCACAATAGGGCTCGGGTACAGCCAACTCTCGGTCAAGTCTCTGGTCATTCGCACCAAATGACTGTTTATCATTTTCCATGCCATATTAAATAACCTATCTTCAGAGCTGTTGGAGTTGTGTGTTTTCTTTTTTTGTTCTTTTCATGTGTAACCAGGTCACGTTCACGTCGGTCGTCGTTGTCTTAGTTGTAGTCGTCACCGAAAGAGACGAGCCAAAGCTGCGCACGTCCGCGTTATTTATGAAATTAAATTATTTTTTATTGCTCTTGTGGTTTGTATAATGTAAATTATATTTATTTATTTTTTTAAATATAAGTTCTTTTAGTTTTTTGAGTAAGTACCTACATGTTTTTTTTTAATTTTTTTATTGTGAGTGATAGCAGCTTTGTTAGTGTGTGTTGGATTATTATTCTAAAAGATTGAATTGGCAAAGCATATACCTCAACATATAGTTGAAGTTCTAGGCAACAATCATTCTTCGATGATATTAGATGATTAGAAAACATGAAACGAGGAAATAAACGTATGGTGAATATAAAGTGACTTTGAATTTGGCATACATATCCTTTGAGTTATTGTCTATAGTAGATTTTGAGTATACTTTGCGAGTGAGAAGATAGATTGTTGGCATAGGGCCATAAAATTGTGTGCATGTCTCTGTCTGAGTAAACATAAACAAATTTATATTATGTGAACTTTTTTATAACTACTTAACAAAGGGGTGAATATTTTTAGTTCACAAAACGTGTTTAAAAATGTTATAATGATTGAAAAGAAACAATTCTTTTAAATTAGAACCAAAAAACCGCTAGCCCTTACAATCATTAATTTATGTGAAATTAGTTGAAATAAATTGAATAAGAAAATTTCAATAAAAAATAAAATAAATAGAGGCTAAAAATTGCATTCAAATATTTTCATTTCTGGATAGTTCGGACGTCAACTCTTTTGTTTGAATATTATTATTTTACTTTTGTTCCTAGACAAGTTCATAAGATATTTTTGTATTTTTGTTTTAAATATACTTTATCAATATACAAAAATTGCATTGTAAAAATAATACGTCAGCACTTTTCTAAGGTTATATCATGAAATCAAACTTGTCACAATATAACATTCATTCCCCCCAAAAGTGTATAAACCTCGTTAATTCTTTTAAATGCGTGTGTGGCATCTATGTTCATAGTACAATTGTTATAACATCTCCAATGATCTTTAACAACAGATTCATGATTTCATGCAGCACACTTCTAAGAAATTAAATAAATATAAAGTATAGAGAATATAACTCTCAAATAAAAATGTTATTCCACTGGGAAATAAATAAGAATTTAATTCAAATTTCATCTTACGTCTTCGGTTGAAAATGTTTTCAAAAAAAAAGTCATATAATAAATCGAAAAGAATCAATCACAATGAGAAAATATACTTGATATTCTCATCATAAGTATATGTACGATATGCCTTTGCCACAGCTTCAAGTAGCCTTCAAATGAAATCAAAATTACAATTTTTTATTTAGTCAAGTGAAGTCTGATGGCAAACAATTCATACAATATATTGCTACTTCAATAACACCACAGAACAATGAAAATAAAAATTGTCATCCATTGGATCAATTAATCATCATCAGGTATATAGAGATGAGATGTGATGTGAGCATGAGTGAATGCAAACTACATTGAAGGATCAAGTATACCTATATATGTATTTATTTGTGGATCTGGAATTTTAATTAAATATAATATTTACTTTGTTATTTCTGATTAAGATCTTCGAATAGTCACTTGTTTTTGGGTCTTCTCTGTAGATTACAATTTGAATTAAAAAATTTCCGCATGAAAAAATTAAATTTTAAATAAAATCAACAAGAGACATTAATTTAACTATGTCTATGTTTACACATCTGACATATTTGTGTCAACTTAATTTTTGTGGAAAATTTAAGAACTTCAAGATCTTGTTGGTATACTAGCTGGAGCATTTTGTGGTATGTTTTAGCAATATAATCATCACATTTATAATAAGGTTTACAATATATTTTTGTATTGATTCATAAAATATACAATTTAGGAACTAAGCTAGGAACGCACCCAGATTAATGGAAATGAACAACAAATGCTTAACAATTAAAACGCGTTGTTTTTTCTTGTAGTACTTCATTTTAAATCATCCTCAACTGTCAGCTGTAAAGCTGTTTTTTTCGTTTTTTTTTTTTATTCGTTGACAACACCTGACCGCACAAATGGCGTAAAATTCAAATCCTGTGTGAATTTTGGAACACCCATTATAACTAATTAACATTTTTTACTTGCTATGTATGGCAAGTATTTGCTTCGTCTAAAATCAAAATTCGACGTCCTAAAAAATGAGTTTGTTATACCGTCCGTTGGGCTTTGTGTGCATGCTTCCGTACTTCCACTATAATTTGAGCTAGAGCCTAAACGATCCATTAGATCGATTAGCTTACAATTTGCTACAAAACATATTTGAGTGATTTCCTAGACGGGAATTTCGAATTTTTATTTTAGCTCATGTAGAACGGGTAAGCTGCCATAAAAAATTTTTGATTTTTTCAATTTGTTTCGAAAACTACTCAAACGATTTTTATTAATAATAAGTAATTCATATACTTGAGATAATCATATCAGTTTTAAGAAAATTGAGATTGAGGTTTTTAAGAAACTTACCTTATTTTTAAGTTATTCAGCTATAAATTTTTAGTTTCTTGAACAATTTTTGTTATATTATAATTTTGTAATCTGATGCTTCTCAATAGTTTAAACAATATGTATTGAATTAAAAAAAAATTTAAAACAATTTTTTTTAAACAACAAAAAATTATTTTTAATATTTAATTTAATCCATTAAATATGTTAAACACAAGATCGCACCAGCTGCGTTTTTTTTACTTACGATATATGTATGTATAGGAATTTTATGTCAATTTATGGATTCGTAAAAAAAATCGAACTCGGGATTTTCATCAAAGTTGACATTTTCTTCAAAGTTGGTGCCCAGCGTTTTTTTGGGCAGTATCCCACCCATTTTTTTTCATTTTTTTAAGACCAAAAAGAATGGTACCTGCCATACAATTTTTTTTGTCAAAAAATGAAAATCTGATATTTTTCAAAAAACGTGCCCACAACTTTAAAATAAATCCGAAAAATGGTTACAAATGGTACCGTCCATAGAACCATTGTTTTGATTTTCGATTTTCTCAAAAACGGTTGAACTGAAATTCACTATTTTTTTGGAGAATGTTTGCAAAAGTTTCAAAAGTTTTGTATACCAAAATTTTAAAAAACTTTTTTTGGATTTTTAAAAAAAGTTTCAAAATTTATTTTTGAGAATTTAATAATTTTATAACAACTCGGTTAATTTTTATTAATCTTGATACCCAGCAGTTTTTCTAACATTGTCTAGCAGATTTTTAATTAAAATTATTCTTATAACCAAAAATAACGACACCTCCCATACAAATGTTTAAAAACCGGTATTGAAAATCTCATATTTCTCAAAAACTCCTACGATTTTGACTAAATTTTTTGTGTGATCTAATATTTATACGATCTACCATATTAATGAAATGAAATGAAAATTTCTACGGTTTAAAAATGGTATCTCTCATAGAACCAGTTTTTTGATTTTCGACTATCTCGTTATCAGTTGAACTGATTTTAATGATTTTTTTTGCACAAAAGCTTCAAATAAGTTCTAATAATATTGCTTACCAAAATTTTCAAAAAAAAATTATGGATTTTTAAAAATATTTTCAAAATTATTTTTTGAAAATTCCATATTTCGAAAATGGGTAGATGATATTTTTTTTATTAATTTTTTATTTCCACAATAATAAAATTTTTAGCCTTTGCCTTTGCATACCATAAAAAATTTTTTTTTTTTATTTTTTTCAAAAAATTTAGATACAAAAAACTATGTACATATTTAAAAAAAAAACACTCCAACGATTTTCAATTTTTTTATCTCATAAATTTAAATTTTCTACTATGTTTTTATCAAGGGTAATCCATAATGCTTAAAGACTATTAAAGTGCATGTCGTTAGCATTGTCACTTTAAAATTAAAATTTACGAAACCTATTTACATATTCCCGTTTTGTGTTTTAAATTCATTTTACCCGTTTTTGCGAGGGTGGTACTGGTATTTTGGTTTTCAAGTTAGCATTACAAGGGGTTATTAAAAAAAACAAACGTGACAAATTTTTATTCTTTCAGACAAATTTACGACAAATTCACGACCATTAATTCAATTATTGAAATTTTAAAATTTTAGAGTGGTAAATCTAACTTGAAGGACAGTAATTGACAATCACTTTTTCTTATGTCATCTGTAAGTCAATGTAGGAATAAGTCTTTTACTAATAGATTGTTAAGAAAATGAACAATTATTGTAAGGCTTTTGTGTTTTGGTAATTTCTTAGGGACTAAAGAAATGAAAATTTATTTATGACACTTATAACAGTTTAAAAGTGTTCATGTTCATTATCACGCTTCGTAACCGATTAATCGAAATATGCTCACCAGCGAATTCGCAAAAATACAGTAGTTTTGTAATCAAAACTGTTATAAATTGCCATATCTAGATTCACTTTCAATTTTGTATTAATTTATTATAACAGAACAGAAACCAATTGATATTTATTTGGACATCACATTAACGTTTAACAAAAAGATCCTTCATAAAAAAAACGAAAGGAGAACAACGGAAGATAAGAAACGGAAATTACAAATTAACTTTTTGGACAGACAGCTATCTAATATAATCATCTCAATGAACATTAACTTAACCATGTGGTAATTGTTAAATGTTTACTCACTTCACGTCTGAATGTTTCTACTACTGAGTAGTATTGAATTGGCATGAAGCTGTCCATTCCGTGCCACATTTGCATTTGCATTTGCACATTGCTGCATGCAATGGATTTAGGATCATTAGGTCATATTTGTCACGAAGTATCCATCCTGTGTACTGCAGAGTTTATATATTACCTTCACCCACAGTTCTCCCTCACCCACCATTCGTCGTCGATCGACCATCCCGTTGTTGATCAGCCATGTAGCTATAGCTTTCGCGGTTGGATTTTATTTCATCGTTTTGTAATATCTCGTCAGTGATCGTTTTTCACTTTGTTTTTTATTCGATTTTTATTTTTTTTTTGTGTCTAATACTTGGTTTCATCTGCAAATACTTATGGCAAATAATCGCAACATGATGTGGGGTGCACTCTGAACTGGAGTGTTCCTCCTCGTGACTCCCTCTCCTCTGCCTCAGCCAATGCACTTCTGTCGCGACTCGTGAGTAAGACACTTGCCATTAGCCCTGCAGGATTTTGCACATAACCGTGTACCGTGGTCTGCCACAGCGCCATCTATATATAGTGGTAATAATGAAGTAAATTCCTATGATTTTTATGTGCTCGTTTTGATTCAGTTTTTTTTTGTTTGGTGTTTCTTTTTTGGGAGCTTCATTATGCAATCGCTTTTGCAGTTTGGCGATAGGCAACAAATTGGCGGAGTGGACCTGTTGTGTTGCGGAGCTCAGGTGGACGCGCAGGTGACAGAGGAAGAAGAGGTTGTCCGCCTCTATGATGAAACAGGTCCATGTCCGATCATGCTGCAATGGCAATCCACAGAGAGCCGAATTATTATGTTTTGCTTTCACTTTTTTGCCCGAATTTGAAACTAAATTCGATGATGACGATGTAGACGACGACGACCGCGACGACTGCATCATGGCGTACGTCCACTTGGAGTTTTAGCTGCGAAAAAAGGGTGCCAAAGGATAGAATTGTGGTTATTATTATTATTATTATTTCCTCTGTTGATTTGTGTGCTTTTTAGATTTAGTAAGAGATGACCGCAGATGAAAGGTCTTTTGATGGCTTTGTTTCAATAAAGCTGTGATTGATGAAAGGCTTGAGACAATGTTGGCTGTGGATTCATTTGAGTTAATAGGGTCGATCGATGATGTGCAGATGAGATGAAGACGTAGCGATGCAGAGCTGTTGATGGGATTATTTGTTGCAACATCCTTATAAATTCGTGGGGATTGCGATTGAATAATCGAATTTTTGGTTGTAAAGTTAAAGCTGGTTTTTAGTCAAGTTGTGGTGTTATATAGAGAGTTCACTAATAGATCAGGTCAAAGTCGTGTTCCATCGTATAGATATTATAGTGACTGGTTTTTTTTGTTGTTATTTTAAACATTTTTTTTTAATCTACAGACAAATTTTTGTAACCGTATGCTCTGCTTGGCATCAAGAATAATAGAGTCTGGAACTTTGTTATTTATGAAATTAATTTGTTATTTGTATTATGTAGGTAATTAAAAAGAAAGTATTTAATTAAAATAAAGTATTTAAGTACCTATCAGATGTATACGTAGGTTACTTTATTTGCGGCTTTTTTTATTCTATATAGTTCTATAAATGGTGAAAAGAACATTTGTTCGGTTTTAATAATTTAAAGGCATCTAATATAATATAGGGCAGAGACAAGACCGAGACAATACCGTGTTTTTTTAACAGAAATTTACCAAGAGTCTCGATATGGTTTAGATGGTGTCTGCAGAAAAGATTAAAAATAATAAAAATAGCTAAGTCGAAGAAAGTGGGTCTCGCAATTCTGTCCGTCTGTCTGTATTTTCAGCTGCAGTCTAAACTGGTGGATCAATTTTTTTCAACCTAGCGTTTTTTGGGCATTCCCCTGAAACTTTTTTACATTTTTCTTAGGACCAAAAATATCGATATAAATACCTGATATACAAATTTTTTTTAGCAAATAATGGAAATATAATTTTTCCCAAAAACATACACACAACTTAAAAAAATAAACATTTTCTTTCCAAAAAGGCTATCAATTTATAAAAAAAAAAATGGTACCTCACATATTATATAGAACCATTTTTTTGATTTTCGATTTTCTTTAAAACTGTTTTTAATAATTTTTTTTTAAGGAAAATGGATATTTTTAAAAAAGTCTTAACACTTTTTTGTGATTACTAAATAATTCGAAAACGACTTGGTTGATTTTTATTAAACTTGTCATCCATCAGTTTCAAAATTATCTGTCAGATTAAAAAAAAAAAATTATCCTTATAACGAAAAAAAAAAACGATTCCTAACACACAAGTGTTTATAAAACCGGTAAGGAAAATCTTATTTTTCTCAAACGGGTACCTACTGCGATTTTGATAAAATTTTGTATGTCAGCTAGTATCAGTACGATCCATATTATTGGAAAAAAATTATCTATCGATTAAAAGCAGTATCACTCATAGAACCATTTTTTTGGTTTTCGACTTATATCATTTTCTGTGAAACCGATTTTAATGAAATTTCGTATACGAGAGCATTTAAAAAGTTTAAATAATATTATCTACATATTAAAATATTAAAAAAAAAAACAAATTTTTGATTTTGAAAATATTTTTTTCAACTCCGCATAAATTATCTTTTACTAAAAAATGCGTACGATTTTTTTTTCTTTAAAACTTTTATAAAATTTAGTATACATACATAGGTATATACAAATCTTATGTTTTAAAAAACCGTTGGTGTCAAAACAATTTCAGAAATTGATTCAAAATAGCTTTTAACGGCTAGTCCTAAAAAATTTGGCGTTTCGTCCCGGCGATTTCACTTGGACTCATCAGTTGACTAGTGAGGGCCTTTGTCAATACGCAATTTTTTGTTAAGTTCAGTAATTCCTCATACATAGATTTCGTGAAACGCCAAATTTTTGTATAGGACTAAAGGCCGTTAAAAGCTATTTTGAATAAATAATTCCAAACAAGTCCAAATAAAATAGTGCTAAGTTTTCTACTTGGCTGATGTATTTCAGTAGATAGTATATAGAATTTGTATTATTAAAAAAACCTTCTTATAATTTCAGAAATTGTTTAATCAATTTATTCCTAATTATATTGATTTTTTAACATTTTTCAAATTCAAATGTTTACGTTCCATACTATGTTTCGGCAGGTGGCTTAAAATATAGGCTTTCATATAGCTAATTTATTTCTATTTTTTTTTTTAATTTCAGAGTACAATAGATCTAAATTATTCAGACTTTTAAAACACAGTGTGGTCGCACATGAGAGCAAGTTCGTGCGACACACTCGTGCTTTTTATTAAATTATAAAATTTGAGTTTTTAATGAAAATACTTTAAATCTTCAATATTGAAATTCTAGTTGGATATTCTTTCCACAAAAAATTGCAACCAGTCAAAAGTCGAAACTAGACCGAGTAGCTTGGCCCTTGCTCATTTTTTAATGCTCTGTATTCCGTGGGCCTTGCTAGTGGTTCCCTTATGGGCCCTAGATAGATCTTCCAAGTCAGGAATGGGCCTCTTGAGCAGTAACTAGCTTGGCCCTTGCTAATTTGTTAATGCTCTGTATTCTGTGGGCCATGCTAGCGGTTCCCATATAGGCCCTAGATAGATCTTCCAAGTCAGGCTTTGGATAACTAAAAATTTAGAGATTTTTAGTCACTAGCTAGGGCCTACTGATACTGAAACCCATATAATATAGCCCCCACCCCTCTCATATTAGGGGTGTTTGAGACCGCTTTTCTCTTTAACTGAAATGTATAGAATTTAATTTAATTTAAAAAAAAACTTCACTTTTACTTACTTGGTTTCTCTGAGATTTCAACTCGCGTTCCTCCAATCAAAGATCCAGCACGCTACCCACCAGGCTGATTTGCGATACACAATAGGGATGTAAAAATGTTTATGAGTTGATACTTCACGTATTTGCTATATGGACCTTACACAAGTTAAATTGGTCGTTGGGAATGCCAATAAAGAGGCGACACTATCTACGACCAATATAACGCCAAGAAAAAGTTCCATGTCTAGGCTACATTAAGTCTAAACTATCTAGGCCCAGTCTTAGTTACACCTGATAACGCCAATAAAGAGGTGACACTGTCTAACGCCAAAATAACGCCCAGATACAATTCCTTATCCAGGCTACACCAAGCTAAAACTATTTGGGTCCCTTCCTGTTTTTATGAGACAGCGCCAATAAGGTTTCGACACTAGCTAGGGCCAAAATGACACCAACAAAAGTTTTCATATCTAGGCTATGTTAAAACTATCTAGGCTCAGTCAAACTTACATCTGACAAAGCCAATAAATAGGCAATTCTAGCCAGGGCCAAGATAAAGCCAGAATAAGATAAATTATTCAAGATCCCCCAGACCTGCGCCTGTCTAGGCCCAGCATAGGATTTACTATATAAAGGCCAATCTAGGTAGGGCCACGCTTAAAAATAGTTTTTCCTAGATAATTTTCTACCCGGGCAGTTATTTGAGCCGGAGACTGATATGATACCGAAGCGATATTGAAATGTTTCAATTTTAATAAGATCAAGGAGAGACAGCAGTCTCATCTTGCCTTGTCTTGTCAATAGTCCTAATTTTAAATCATATTGGAGAGGCCACAATTTTCACCCTGTTCTAGACCTATGAAGCTCTATTTATTTTATAAAAAAATATTATTTTTCTGACTCCATAATGGAGGCAAATAACAAGTATATAAAAAAAGAGTTCTAGACAGTAAACCAAAATCCTTTTTAAAGTATTATGAATAATCATAAAAATAAATAAAATTTAAAACTTGTTTGAGAGATATCCCAATGTCTTTTTAAACAGAAAATACGAAAGTACTGAATTAATACTTAATTATTTTGTATTTTATAGAATCAGCATCACTAAAGGTTTTTAATATTATTTTCTTTTATCAAAAACTTTGGAAAAATTAACTTCCCCCGAAAATAATAATAAATGATAAAGTCGAGGTATTCCAATTTCATGTTTATACAAAATCGATTCCAAATACTAAAACAACAATATTCTTGCTGCTCTACACCGGGATTTGATATTGTTCGATTCTTTCGGATTAAAAAAATAAAAAATAATAAAAATCTCGATGTCATAAAGTTGAAATGCTTTGAACTTGAAATTGGATTTTATTTTTTTTTTATTTATTAAAGTCGTGGAATGTGACCAAACAATATAATTTCAATGAGTCATACTTCAAGTTTATCTATGCTATATGCTGTGCTATGCTCCATGTCTCGTTGTGCTACATTGGCATGTCAAACGAGTTTTTTTTTTTATTTTTGTTTATTCACTCGAGTGGATTTGTCGTGTGCCATACAAAAAAAAAAGAACATAAAAATCGAATTAAGAAACTCAAAAGAGCTCATGGAAGAGTCAAAGAATAAAAAGTGAAATTAGTATCTACATACATATATGTACATATATCAAGCTTATGAGAAAATTGTTATATATATTTTGAACAAGATATTAATAATATAATGTGGGTGTTTGTTATACCTACATTCAACATTCTAGGTATGTGTTTATTGAAAAATTATGAATTTAATATGACTAGATGAAATAATTGTTTTTAAATTTGTACAAACGTCTCAATGTTATTTGGAATGTTGATTGTAATGTGTTCACAGTGAACCCACAGATATGAACTCATTCAAAACACCAGAATGTTTCTAAGTATTAACTTCATATTTTTGGTAAACACTAAGAGTACTTACACCAAAAAATCTTGGGTTTGCAAAAGGCATCTTTACAAGACTCTCATATAGTCATATATACATATGTAACTATAATTATATAATTATAAACAGTAATAAAGCCCAGAAAGTCAAAAAGAAAGAAAGAAAAAAAAGTGGGTACGCCATTTTTTGGCATTTATTAACGCGGAGTTAAAAAAATAATTTTGAAAAAAAATCATCTACCAATTTTTGAAATAACGTTTCTATTTATTTATTCATTGATGCTTATACACATTAAGATACAAAAATCTTATAAGCTAGTGCAAAGTTAACGTTGAAATATGTTTTTGTGAAAATTTTGATATGCAATTATTTTTTAAATTTATTAGAAGCTCTTGTATACACAATTTTATTTAAAGCAGTTCGACAGATAATGAGATGTTCGAAAATAAAAAAAAAAATGGTTCTATGAAAGATACCATTTTTAAACGACATATAAAAATTTCTTTCCAATAATATGATAAATCGTATTGATATTAGATCATATACAAATTTAAATCAAAATCGTAGGAGCCGTTTTTGAGAAAAATTAGATTTTCCTCATTGGTTTTAAAACACTTATATATGGGAGGTAACTACCGTTATTTTTTGGTTGTATAAGAATAATTTTTATTTAAAATCAACTAGATAATCTTAAAAAAACTGCTGGGTGCGAAGTTTCATAAAAATCAACCAAGTCGTTTTCGAATTATTAAGTTCTCAAAAAATTTTTGAAACTTTTTTGAAAATTCAAAAATAGAAAAAATTTAAAATGTAAAAAAAATGGTAGGTAAAGAAAACTTTTAAAACTTTTCAAAATAATCGCTACAAAAAAATTAATAAAATCAGTTGAACTTTTTTGATAAAGCCAAAAATAAAAAAAAAATAGTTCTATGGGAGGTACCACTTAAAACTATTTTTATAAAATGGTAGTCTTTTGTAAAAAAAATTACAAAATTAAAAAAAAAAAAAAGTTGTGGGAACGTTTTTGAGAAAAATTGAGATACTCATTAATTGCTTACAAAATTTGTACGACAGATACCGTTATTTCTGGTCTTAAAAATTAAAAAAAACGTGTCGGGGGCATGCTGTATACCAAGTTTGAAGAAAATCAACCCACCCGTTTAGGCTACAGCTGGAGTAAGCTAGATTTTTGTGAAAGTAGAAAATAATAGTCGAAAAATAAAATGCTTTAATTCGTAGTGTTTGATTTTGAAGAAGTATAATGTATAAAATTCCAATCAATTTTTTTAAAATTTTAACAAGCAAAAATATGGAGTGAAACTGAGAATCTAAGACAATTATATAAACAAAAGCTAGGCAATTGACACTATAATTACGGGTATTCTGTTTCTCTTAAAAACCAAGTTTTAATGATGTTTTATTCGGTAGACCTATGGCTAAGTTGAATCAAGTAAAAATATTGAAAAATGCATGTTTGGCACAACTTTGAATACAAATTTAAAGTTTTCGTCATTTTTCGACTTGATACCTAAAACTGCTTCAAGAAATAGGTATACGATAATTCTAATCTTGCGTAGAGCAATACATGTGCCTGCATATTGAATATACTATCAGAATTGTAATTCAAACTGTTCCGTAGTTTTTGAGTTATAGTGGCGTGGCAGCCGATTTAAAAAATGTAGATTAATGGATTCCGAAAGTCCTTTTACTCAAAATGCCATTGAATTTATTGATCAGCATAACTGTGGTGCATGTATATTTTACTTCCTTCTGCTTCGTAGGAATCCTGCTGTATGATGCAATAAAACTAATTTATCTTCAAAATTCGTATTAAAACGTATATTCGTTCTGATAAAGGTAACCATTTGAAATCATAAATTTATTCGCGTATTTAAAATTTTCAAAAAGCTTAACGTGACGTAAGTTACATTTGAATTTTAAAACTGAACAATTTGTTTCTCACGAAGTGAAGCAACTACTTAACGGTTAATTTACAGAAAAATAAGTTGAAGCCTAAATGTAGCAGTACTTTTATATTATTAGGAGATATCCTATAGCTCATTTAAGGCAAAATAAAATATCAAAAATCACACCAAACATAGAAATACAATGGTTTCAAGAAGGGCAAAAACCTTCAACATGCGTTTCTGTAAAATATGAAAAAAGCAGTTACGTCACTTCGTGAGATGAGGGACGATATATATGTGAGACCAAATTCTTCGTCTTTGTCATCATTTCTATTTTAAATTTGATTTAAATCTAAATAAATCAATTTTGGTTATATGAATTCAAAACCTGTCATTTAAATACCCATCTATATAGCAAGTAAAAATCAAAACTATGAGAATTTTAAATGAGACCACCCAAATTTCTTCTTTTTTTTATAAGAAAGCACTTCATTTTCAAAGTTTCTCTATAGACTTATTGCTTTGTGGTTGAACGTTTCCAAATCAATTTACAGTGGCACAAGTCATGATTTTTGACAGTTTCTTGAAATATTGCATCCGTTTCAACTCAAGATGGCCTCCTCTTGATATAATTGAAAAGCAAAAAAAAAGAAGATTTAACTACACTCCGTCTGAATCATATTATGACTTTTATTGATGCATAAGTTAAGTGACAAAATCTTCGATAAATTCATAAAGAATCGTTCTGCTCTAATCCTGCTTCTGATTTTTCTTTCTTTTTTTTTTGTCCACAAAGACATCATCATGGTTATCGAGATTCTGAATCTGTTTCGGACAATTACGCCTCCTCTGACTCTTTTTATCATTTTAATTTCCATACCTATACTGCGCAGGGTGTTATGCTTTGTCCATATAAAATACATTCTCCTGGAAGCCACAATTATTTGATGGATGCATTGGTATCGCTTGCAAGACATCAGTTGAACTGACTATAATCCACGTGATTGGTCGTAATTTATTTTATTCATTGATATATACAACTCTTTAAGATTTATTTGTATTCTTTTGGGGAGTTTTTAGATCAAATGATGAGTGATCCCGTAACTCTGGTGGTCCATATTGAGAGGTTTTCTTGGAATATTTGAGAAATATTGTTTATTATTTTTATTTCTTTTTGAAACCGGAAATAGCCGTATTACCAATTTTTGTTTTGCGCATTTAAAAAAGTTGAATTGTGATTCCGCATGATAGAGTTAGGTCGTTGTTAGTCAATTTCACTTAAAAAAAAACCATTAATATTGAATAATTTTGTTTAAAAAAACTACTAATTTTGAATTTCCTGAAAAAATTACTTAAAAAAAAAAAAAAAAAAATTTAAACAACGGCGACACTTACAGTGGCATGTTATATCTTTTTTTAAAGCCATAGGAATCCATTCTTCAGTTATTTATTATCATTATGGAAAAACGAACCTTTATTAATGTAAACGTTGTGAATCAATAACTAATACATCGTTGTATTAAAAACTTATTTCTAAGAATTAAATTATAACCGCGCCGCATTAATTTTTAATTACATTGTATTAGATTTTAATTCGTTTGGAATACATTTTAATACAATTTTATTTAAAACTAATACACCAGAGCCTGTTGTAACATACATAACATTTCTCATTCTCGAAAGTAAAGCGATCGGAAAATGATGTAGTTATCTTTAGTTTGATTCAGTGTTAAAAGAAATAAAATATAATAAAACAAAATGCATACTGTTTACAAAAATACAAAAAAAAAGTGAATATGAAACAGGTATTATTATCCTTATATTATTCTTTAACATATAAATTGGTTTATTGACTTAACTTAAAGACTTAACTATAGATTCTCTTTAGTCTTTCAACTAAGATTCTCCTTTGAAAAAATAACCCCTTACACGTGAGAGATGTACACAAAGAAACATTATTGATGACCCAAAAATAGAAGGTATGTTGGGAAATGTCAATCTTAAATATTATTTAAGTCAAAATTTAGTTTTACACGTTGGAACACAGAAATTGAGCGATTTTTATTTTTGCTGAAATCTTTACCATCAACGCAGCCCAGGGACCAAAATTGAAGGAGAAAAGAAGAAATAATTGATAAACTAATTAAATTTGGAAAGGTATAAATAACATATAAATACAAATATTATATAATCTTCCAATAAACTAAATGATTTTATTTTTGTATTTCTTAGATCAATGTACCAAGATCTGATTATAATCACCGAACAATTAAACATTATTTTTGTCGACCTGGATTAATATTCAATAATTTTACATTAGATTTTAAGAATGCATGGAGTTTATTAGAATATATAATATAAAGGCAATAAAAAATTACTACCTAGATTTTTTAATTAAAATTTGAAAATATTTTTTATTAAAGTTTATTACATTATGTATTGCTTTGTAATACTTCCGTTGTTAGTTTTAAATACAGGAATATTTAAAATCATGTCCAGTCTATATTTACTTTCAATACATAATATATTATAATATATTCAATTTGTTTTATTATTCTAATAAATTTATACCATTTTTTATTAAACTTATATATTTTTATATTAAAAGTTGGTGTATTTTCAATACAATTTGGATTGAAAGTTAGTACATTAATTTTTAAATACGATTATACTAAATTCTAATATATTTTTTACTAACTTAATAATTGTAATATTTTCGGTGCATTAAGTTTAAATAAAATTTTGGTGTTGTCATATATGTAACCCTAAAAATATTAAAATACACTCCAAAATTTTTAACCGTGATATATAATAAAATTCATTTCGATTTAATAAAAATAAAATTTTTTTTTTTTTAATCCATAAAACAGTTTTTTGAAAAATCTAAATACAAACATACAGGGTGACCCATAATTAATGATCCAAACTGAAACTGGTGATCTTCTGATCTCTCAGAACTTGGTAACTTGTCCATTCCGAAAAACCCAAATTTTATTTTTGGGGCTTACGTCCCACTTGAGTGGAGCGTAAAACCCAAATTTAATTTGGTCCTTATATCCCACCCAAGTGGGACCTAAATATGTTTTGTGAACAATGGGACATAAGTCCCAAATTTCTTATGAGGCATAGAAAATAATAATAGTTTGTTTATGTTTTATTTGAAACAAAATTAGTGCAGTGCTAGCACCCAGAATTACGGCAAATAAATAGTGAGGTATGTATGGGGAGGCATGCTGCCCCCTGCAACCACCTGCTTGGGCCCACTATAGGATTTGGGGTACGTGCGAGGTCGGGTGTATGCAAAGTTTCTTTTTATCATTTGTTATAGTTTTTATTTAGTGGGACATAACCCCCAACATTTTTATTTGGGGCTTACGTCCCACTTTAGTGGGGCATATGCCGGGTTGGCTATGTTTTCCCGCGGCTCGTTTTCCCGCGTCACATTTTCCCGCGTACGTTTTCCCGTAAAACATTTTCCCGCAGAAACGATATCCCGAAACACAGTTTCCCGTGTAACGTTTGCCCGCCGATTCCTACTTTTTTTTAATACAAATCGGCAGCGCATGAACAAAATTCATTTCAATAGTAGTTTTCTTGAAGAAAAGTCTTTTCTAGTATTAAGGTGAGGTATGTATGGGGGGCATGCTCCCCCCCTGCAACCTTCACAATATAGGATTTGGGGTAGGTGCGAGGTTGAGTGTATGAAAAGTTTCTTTTCATCATTTGGTAGTTTTTTTTATGAAAATAAAAAAAAAATAAGAAAACGCCTAATATGAAAAAAAATTAAATATTTTAACAAACATAAAATATTTATTGCATAAATGAAAAAAAGTACTGTCAAAAAGTACTAATTAGTATTGCCTATCCCGCCGCCAATCCCGTGGAAAATTTCATAGGCAATCGTTCCGCGGGATATCGTGCTGTGGGATTGTAGCAAAAAAACTACCTTTAAAATCGGCGGGCAAACGTTACACGGGAAAACGATCGCGGGAAAACGTAGTGATCCCGTTTCAGAAATTAATTCGGGTTTAACTCCGAAACTGGGATGATCCCGCACTACAAAACTAAGCCTAAGTCATACTTCAATAAATTATCAATGGTAGAAGACCATTTAACCCGGCTATTATAGCGCACTTTTAATTTCAATGCAGTACAAAAATCGGGAAATTATTAAATTTGTCTCCCTAATTCTTTGGTTATGTTTTTAAGTTTGTGGTTCCTTTGGATCCTACCTTGCCTTTGAGAACTGAATTTTGAATCGAAAACGTATTTTCTTAAGGTGTAAGGTGTTTTGAATGGAAATATTTAAATCGACTAGATATTTTAACACTAAAAAATGTACTTAAAGCGTTTGTCAATAATCGCGATGTTCTACATATTACACTTCTTTTTTTCTAATCTCTGAAATGAATAATTTCCATTAGGTACATAAAGATGTAAGCCTCAACGTATAGGTAAGGTATCTATACTACCCTACTTTGTTATTTGTTGTTTATTATTTTTTAATTTTTTTTTCGACATTCAACATAATTTTGGTTTTAAGTTGGTCTACCATAATAAGCTAATATTTTGCATTCAAACCATACATATATACATTTTTCTCATATGATTTCTTTTATTTTCAGCCAATTATCAACCCATATAGTGAACTGATGAGTCTAACTGGACATCGCGCCAAGATGAAACGAAAATATTTATGGAGTAAAGTTAGTTAAAAACTATATTTTAAATTATCCCATTTTATTCCCATAATAAATAACCCTGCAATTTTAACTCAATCACGCCTGTTCTGATTTCCGTTCCGAATCAAATCCGTAAACGTAATTGATTTCCCCACGGATTCAAAAAAAATGTTCTGATTTTCACTTCACGTTAGCTTGTATTCAAATCTTTTTTTCTTTCGAAATCAGTAAAAACAAAATTCTTAATAAGAAGGTTTTTTTAATAATACAAATTCTATATACTATAATCTGAAATACATCAGCCAAGTAGAAGACTTAGCACTATTTTAATGGACTTTGTTGAATTATTGATTCAAAATAATAGCTTTTAACGGTCAACTGATGAGTCTAAGTCAGATCGCCGGGACGAAACGCCAATTTTTGTAGGACTTAAAGGCCGTTAAAAGCTATTTTGAATCCACAATTCTTAACGTCAAATTAGTTGAAAAAAATTAAATAAATCACAAAAAAAAATCTAATAATATACGAATAATGTCAATTTAATTCGAACACGAAAACTCAAATGATTTTCCAATTAATGTCAATTATTTTCAAACCGATCGGAAATCAGAACATAGTGGTGAATTAATATATTTTGTTTCTTCGATTTGTAAAAAATCTAATTGAATTAAAATTATTTTTATTTCTCAATATAATCTCCCATAACATATTAATGCATTGATTTCGTGGCTTAACAAAAAAACTTCCATCTTCCTCTGAAAATTGTGCAATTATTGCTGCCTTAAGCTCTTGATAGTCATCGGAAAATCATTTCCAAGGAAGGTCTTTTTTTAAAATTTGGGAACAAGTATAATGATCGCTATATAGGGACCATAATTTCTGGCTATATAGAGTGGGTGGTGGATTTCTTCGAACCCACAATTTTGAAATATTTTTTAGAACTTTATGAATTTTTTTATTCAATATAATATCAATACATATTTCTTCATTGTAGTCAACTTAATCGCACCAATAATATAATTTTCTCCGATATACTGAGCATAAATATATATTAAAAATACCTATACTACAACGCCCCAAGAGATTTTCATTACCTAATTGATTTTATTTATTTTTTTTAATGGAATTTTTCCTATTTTTTGTCTTCGATACTTTTTTTTAATCTTTTTAATCAGGTTCTCTTATTACATATCTAAACACATTTCAAATTTTGCTTGAAAGCCATTATTACAATGGAGTGGGGATATATTAATTGTTTATCTTCATCAGATTTCTTAACGGTTATTCCTGTATTGTTTAAAAAGGCTTTTTTACTACCCCACGGTATACAGCTACTTATACCTATACCTAATTTTCGTTTTCATTCTTTTGACAAAAATATAAATTTGCAATTATTCCATATACATAACTCTAATTCTCACGGCCTTATTATGTTTCCAAAATAATCAAATATAAATTCAAAATGTTATCCAAGCTCATTAGTTGAAAAACTAGATCGATGAAACCGCTTAACACATGCAATCTTAAAAAAAAAAACAAAATCAGAATACCAATCCTATCTAACCTCGGCACAGTATAACAATTAACGTTTTACTTTCTTCCCCTAAATAAATCGAAATTTCTTCCATCACCCCCAGCCACTAACTGTACAGTCAACTCATGCAAAACAAATTTATTAATCTTCAAAAGCTAAAATGAGATAGAAAGATAATATTATATGAATTTGTAATAGTACCTAATAATAAAAAATAAAAACAAAACCCAACTATTTATAAAATCTATACAACAACAAAAATCTACTAAAGCAACCACCTGATTCAATAAAGGGGTGTGGCATAAAATATCTATTCTATCCAATGAAAACACTAAAACAGGTATTGTATATATAAATTTCCTGAGTAAGAGCGAGCTAAAATGAAAATCAGAAAGAGAAACCCACAGAAAAATGGTGAAGAAAAGATACAAAAGTATCTATGGAATGAATTTTTTTTTTTTTTTTTTTTTTTTTTTTTTTACATATGCAAAGGTATGAGCTTCTAGTGTTTATTTATTTTTTTATAATTGAAATAATGGTTGTAAGTAGGTAAATAGTGATATATGTAGATGAATAACAATTATAAATTATTTAATGTTCCATAGGTATGGTTATACCTATGAATTAATGATTTTACTTTATGTGTACTGATTGTTAATTTCAGAAGAGGTGGGCATGTGAAAAGTAAATTTATTTTTTCTTGGTGGGGTTATGTTGAATAATTTACCATTCACATTTCTCTGATTGGTTTGCTTTATAAAAGGTATTAGTTACTTTCGAAGTAATGGAATCAAAATGTGCTTACAAAACTTTTAACATCATGGAATATGTACCTAATCAAAAAATTTACTCGTCTGACTTGAAACAGCTTTTGTAACCAAAATTCAGAATTATAGATTTGTTGTAAAATTTGTAATTTTTATTTAATAAAAACTCGCTTGTCAGAGAGTGATAATAATTGTCAACATATATACAGTATTTTTTATAAGATTCATTTCTTCCCCCATAACAATAACAAACCACAAACAAACTTCACCACAGGCGTAGTGTCATTATGTATGTACATATATGTAAACCCAATAACCACCCCGAAACCAAAAAAAATAAAATTAAAAACACACACACATTTTCCGAGCATTGTATAGGTATATGAAAATGTACCTACATATCCGACGGCGGCATTTAGTTACATGAAGGTAATTCCCATCTACCAACCGCCTTACCACGAAGAACATTTTCTACAGACCCATCTACTTCAGATAAAAATAATAGATACCTACGTTTTTTCTTGTAATGTTTACCTGTTTTAAATTGAGTTGAGTGAGTAAAAGCGAAACATTCTCCCACTCAAAACACCTGGATTATAAGATAGAGTTGAGTTCACACTCAAAATTCACACTCGCGTATAAGAGTTTTTTTCTGCGGTTCGGTTGGTTGAATTCTATGTCTAATATGGGCGCCTCTTATAGTTGTGCAAGCAATAATAATATTATACTGTAGGTAGATATGGTTTGCTCGTTCTTCGACTTGTGTGTTAAAGTGAACTGGCGGCGTCTCGCGTCGCGATGTGTTACTGGTTCACCTGCTCAGGTGAAATGAGCCTCATGAAACCTGAACTATATGTTATCCAATCAGTCTCGACCAGGTAACCGGAGAGGAAGCAATTTCTAACCCGTCCGTCGCTCGTTTGTTCCGTGGTATACCTTTACGTTCAGTCTTTTGTGTACTATAAGTTTAACGTGTTTATTTTAATTTTTTTTGTTGCTTTTAACTTCATCGATCAGTGACGATCGATCGTGTTTTTTTTTTTTTAATTTGTCGTTGTCGCCGCATTTTATATAGATAGATAGATACCCGAAACGTGTTTATAAAGATACAACAAAAATATCCGCGTGAGATACTTTTTCTATCCGCAATTCTTAAATCACATTTCGTATAGATGCACCGCATAGCTATAATGAAAATAAATCGATTTTGAATGAATTTGAATTTGAATATGTAATTCATCTGAAAGATACAAAATATTGATAAATTGTGCGAATGAGTGGAATTTTGAATTATTGAGATACAAAAAGTATATATGCCTATGTATTTTCCAGTGCAATGTTTTTGAGTGCAAATTGAATGTTATAATCCTTAGAAGGAGGTCCTTGTTGCGAAAAAATGGCGAATCATATTAAAGAATTAATGTTAAGATACAAATGTATCTTCTCATGAATAAAAAAAAGTCTTTTATTGAAAAAAAAAAATTATATTACCTATTACATTTGTGAGTGAAAAAATAAATAAATTCAGAGTGTTTTATACCTCTTGTGAATATTTACCTATTTATAACTGTTGTGATCTCCATTTAAACTGGATAATTTCTATGCTAGTACCTTAACCTAATACCTATCTAGAAATCGTTCTTCCCTGAGATCTTCAGAGTGTGAAAGAGTTTGAGCAAAGACTCATTCATTCATCTTATATCAGATCAACCGATTAAAATCAGCTGCTGCTAAATGCATACGGATATTATTATCAGCGATCAAATTGTGCCATCCGCAAATTTTTGGGTAATGCAGGTATGTTCAATTTTCTATATACCTATACCTAGTTTACCTATACCTATCTATGACAGCAAATTTTAAAAACATACCTAAACTAAGTATGACTAAACCATCCGGAAGTGCAAAAGTGTTTAACACAGAAATAATGAGGATTTGTTTAAATAATATAATTTAACAAATCAATGTCAATTTGTGTATATAGATATGAGCTAAAGATGTCGTTAAAGTATCTTATCCCCAAGTTTTGTAAACTTTCTTATCTTATTGTATATTTACAAAGAAGAGTTAAAAAGACGATGGTGTGTCGCGGCCATGTTCAAACGTTTTAAAGCGAAGGTGTTATTATTATTTTATTTTTTTTTTTATTACGATTGACAAGGGTTTATTTTTGTTATGTAAATACAACTCAACAAGATACACTTGACGTTTTGCGAATTTCAAAAGAAACCTCAGTGAAAATCAATAAAACTGGATTAAGATGTCTAATGTCTTTGTACATAATTCATTTGTTGTTGCTGATGTTGACAGTCACTAGTAGATATATGTCGGAGTTTTTTGTTTTAATTTTGAAAATATTAAAGTGTTCCTATACTACAACTTCATAGTATAGTTATACATATAAGTGAATATAATGTATGTATGTATACCTATACTACGGAAAATTATATTTATTTATTTTGGGGAATATTGAGAGACAAGTGGTACTTTTTTTGTGACGAAGATATCAGAACAATTTTGAACGAAAAATAGAAAAAATAAAATATTAGATTAGCAGTGTGGGTTCAATCGGTTGAACTCTTTCATTCACATCTTTATAAAGTGTTTCCTAGACTTCAATTGGATACGTACTGTTACTGGCTCAGTGATTTCATGAGATAAATACCATCATTGTTCCCCAATCACCAGTCACTGCGCACAACAGAAATACATTCCTATAAAGATATCCTTCTGTTCCTTCTTACTATACTGCATATATGTATATTTATACATATCTATATGTATAAATAGGCCTAAAGTTAACTTGTCACATAGCACTTACTATCAGTTTTAGCTAAACAGTTCAAGCTTAAGCTTTGTTTTATTTGAATAAAAATGAAGCGTCTAGAGTGAGAAGGGGTCAAGTGACATTTTTCGATTTTTTTGTTTTTTTTTACCAATACTGGTGCTAAGCGACAACTTAAATTTTGGTCTAAATAAAATACCAAGCAATATATTGTTTATTGCATAAAGGTGGTAACTGCTATAGACTATAAGGATTTCTTTCCAAGAGAGAAGAAAACCAAAAAAACTTTCTATTGAAAAAATTAAAAATCTCGATGAACAGATGAAATTTGTACCCCAAGAACACCGTTGGTTTTGTGAAAAGGAATTATCTGAAATTCCTGATAACAAAAAGAAGCCTAAAGCCAAATTTTAAGAAACCCAACTTTCACTTGAAAGTTTCTTTTTTCATAAAAAATAAATTAAACTCATTTTCACTTAAAGGGGTCAAGTGCTGAATTTTTTGTAAAACACCAACTTCTAATGAATTTAAATAAAAGTTTTATGGCTTTTTTATAAGTTTCTCTCGATTTCAGAAAAAAGTTATGAACGTAAAACTTTAAACACTTATAACTCAAAACTTCAAAAATGTCACTTTACCCCTTCTCATCCTCAACGCTTCAAATGTTATTAAGCTAAACAGCTTATATAGCTAGAAAATTCTATCTTTAACTTCGAAATTTAAGGTTTCTGCGTTGTTTATTCACATATTCCGACTTAGTAAGTTTTAGTTTGAACTAATATAGACCAAATCTTAAAAGAAAGTTATTTAGGGTTTTTGTTTGCCACGACTTTTTATCTGCAAGTATTGGTTGCTGGTACAAAAATCGTCCGTCAGTCTCTGCGTCTGTACGTCCACTGTATCAGTGATGCCAGACTTTGAGAGCATCAGGTTTTCTCATAGTTATACTCCCACGCTATTGTCATAACTATACCACAATTTTCCCACGACTAAATAAATTTTTAAAAAAGTATAAATTTCATTGTAATTAATTGTAATAAATTTTGATCACGTACAGACAAATTAGAAAACAAATATACAATTTACATTACTAAAAAATATAATAGTTGAACATTTAGATTGAACTGTATTTAACCATTTGTAAAAAGACACAAATAAAAGCAGAGCAATCAATAAGAACAACAATATTAATCGAATAAAACTCAAATAATGTAATGCAACTATTTATGTGGGAGATAAGAGTGGAGACTTCCCGAAATATTCTGCAAAAACTATTAATTTGGCTTATCGAACAGAAGAACGAAAACCATCCTTCTAATCCTTCTAACATTTGCCTAATTTATAAGACTTTAGGTCTTACTGGCATATATATGTTTGTGTTGTTTTTTTTTTTTTTGTTTTTTTTTTCGTTTATGATTTAGTTGTTATTTTTGTATGGGATTTTGCGTTTCTCATCAGCAGCGAATATGCTTAGTTACGCAAATTCAAATATGAAAATTAACTCATTCAGATATTTAGAATGAGTTCTTTCAAGGTATGCAAATGATTTATATTTTGTATGATATTTTCTACAACATAACTAAAGAAAATTCTAAAAATCTTGATGTTTTTGTAGCTCTAACTACAATATTCTATTATGGGTTTTTGTGTGACAACACATTTGAAGTTTATAGGCTGCCAATGTTTCGCACCATCATATTAATATTGATGGTTTGAATGAACAACAAAATTCCAGCCTATAAAAAAACTTGGTGGTAGCTCACTCATATGTTGTTGTTCATTCAAACCTACAATATTCTAGTTTAGGCTAATTTTATTCACACAAGTTGAACCTTAGGGCGGGAAAACAAAATTAAACTAAATGAATTTAGCGTTTGCTGTTTTAAAATAGCTATAACTAGACAACATCTTTATCTCGCTAGCGCAGTAGAAGTAGTGCTTGACTGCTAACTTAGATGTGTGGATTCGATCCCCAGTCTAGGCAGCATTATTTTCTATATTCCCTCAACTGAACGCCACCCCTGGGATTTAATGAGATAATCAAAACCTTATTTCTCAATCCGTTGTACCAACAATCTATCCTATCCTTCTATACTTTCTTACATTTGCCTAATTTATAAGATCCTAGGTCTTACTGGCATATATATGTTTGTGTTGTTTTTTTTATGGTTACGAGCAAAATTAAAGTTCCAACCAAAAGACCTTATGTGTCTTACAGGCCCATATATAGATATGTATATAGTTAAAATTTCGAGTTAGACTTATTTTTGTTATTCCAATCTAATTTGGCCTTATTTTCACTTTGTTTATATACTTTATTTCAATTTATTCAATTTATTATTTAGTTTATAAAAGTAGAGCAGCTTAAATTTCAATTGCCCAAAAATGTGTTTTTCTCGAAAAATATTTTTTTTTAACATAATCTAATCTGTCTTACTGGCACAGATATAAAGCCTGAGATTAGAGTTAGGATAATCGTTTTTGTTTGTAAACTTCAAATGCGTTTGAATTTTGAAATAAAACTGATTGACAGATTTTGTACCAGCAGGTTATTTGTGCTGTACATATTTGACGAAAGAAATATCTGCGTCAAAAAAAAGACGATCATTTGACGATAAAATTGACGTCGATTTGACGTTTTCGAAAACGCCCATATTGTCTCAAGGGTCGCAATTGCAAAATCGTTTGCGAAAAAAAGTTGCATTAAAAAATATTTACTAGATTCCTACTCCGCCCAACAATATTAGAGTAATCTTACATTTGCATTAGGTTTAACCAATTCTAATTTGTTTTAACTGAGAGTTAACTGAGCATACAAAAAGAATGCGGATCTAAAACACACACAAATCAAGTATGTGTCTATACTTAAAATAAGCTCCGTGAAATAACTTCCAAACAAACAAAATTAAATAACTCCACAAATCGGGGATTTTTTGCATTTTTAAATAATTCCCCAAAATCTAATATGAAATAAATAACTCTTTCCTTATCTCCATAAAAATTTTGGGGGATTTTTTCCATTTTTGTAGGTATTATTTCATTGGGTAGTTATTTCACGAAGTCTTTATTGTGAAACGCGCTTATCGTAAAACTAAAAACACACTTTTTCAGTGGTGTAGAATCCTGCCCTTGTGCTATTACGGACAATGGACTGGACATATTGTCCTTCCAGTTATTATAAGAATGTCTTGCCTATCAATTATATTATTGATCGGTTACTTTTTGTATTAAGTTTTGTTTATCCTTCTATTTTAAATCGCTCGTCGTTCAGAACTTTATGTTTGCTTTACTCTGACGTGAATTGCTTAATTTCGATTCTTTTTTATGGTGATATCGGTCTATGTGTCTGAGAATTGTTAAATTTGTACCTAATTTTTTTTTTATTTTAGAAGATATTTTTGTTTTCCCAGACCATCATGAAAATGTAATGGTCCGATACACAAACATTCTTAATTGTTTATTCTTAAGCATGTACCAAATCCAGGATTCGGTCAAGAGGGCTCCAAAAATATTACATATATCTTTTCGAAAAGTTTGACCGATAAGTAAAAAAGTTTTTTTTTAAAACTGTTCCCTGAACCACCAAATCAATTATTTGTAGAGAGACATTTAATGCTAATCATAAAAAAATTTCATAAATTCAGAGTGAAACATATGAAAACAATGTGAAATTTTTATTCGATGGTAGCCCCGGCGCAGTGGAAGTACCCAAGCAACACATAAACTCTTGAAGAGTACTCGAAACAATTTTATCAGCTCTTAACAAGCTATTATTTTAATCTTATTAATACCATACCACTTTATAACCTGTTACTTTGATCTATAAAAGTGTTTTTTATTGTAGCTATTGAAAATACGTCTCTTAAACATCTTAAAGACCTCCATGATAAATATTTCTTTTTGATTCTTTGTAATACCTCTTAAAAACCTTTTAAATAGGAGGATGTTCAGAGTGCGCTAAGAGTTTATATTTTTACTCTTTCAAATACATCTTAAAGATATTTTGGGGATGTTTTTATAAAAACGTCTTTACAAAGGCTTACAATTTTATCTTTAAGTAGTTTAATTTTTCTCTTTGGTTGGCAAAAACAAGTTTGTGTTTGACGTTTCTGAATCGCGCTTCTGTTGTTTTTGTGTTTTTGGACTATCAAAATGAAGAAATTAAAGAAAAGCTGTTTGGAAACTTGAAATTGAAAATTGAAAATTGCTGATCAGTTTTGTCAGTATGTAGTCAGGACGTCTTGTGCTCATCAAGACAGAACATTTCATCAAAATGTCTATCCTACATACTTTGTTTGCACTTTGTTTGCACTTTGTTTGAACTTTGCTTGCACTTTGTTGGCACTTTGTTTGCACTTTGTCGGCACTTTCTTGACTCTACACTTTTACTTGTATGGTAACATTTTAAGACAACAAAATGTGTTTTCTTTTTTACCGTCAAAGAATTTTGTATTATTTTATTTAAATATTTATGTGTAAATACTTTTCTGTTTCCAGGCGCGTTAATTTTAAGTGGGGTAGAATATTCGATTTCATAGTAAATCTTTTCTTGCAAAGCAAATTCAAATCATTAAAGCTGGTAAAATGTGTTAAAGTCCCTTATAAAATCAAATTGTATATAAATGACAATGAATTGGTCAATAGTCACGTTTCCTTTTTTTTTAATTATATGTTCATTGCGTTTCATTTAAATTGCATTTAATTTGTATTTGTATAAAAGAGAAAGAAATTAATTCTTTATATTTTTCTCTCTCTCCAAGTAGGTACACATTATTCACTTTAAAAAAACATCTTCAAAACCATTTGAAGTCATCTTCAAAGATCAACAATCTTTATAAGCTCTTTCAAACACGTTACTTAGAACTCTTCGTTCCATACAATAGGCTCCTCCCCTTTAGGCCCTTTTGGGTCTTAATGACCTCTTCAGGACTTTTTGAAGAGTTGAAAGCTCTTGGAAAAGAAATCTTCTAGATATCTATAAGAGGCAATTGTGTTGCTTGGGTAGTGCTTGACTGCTAACCTGGATGTGTGGGTTCGATCACCAGTCTAGGCAGCATTCTTTTCTATATTCCCTCAACTGAACGCCACCCCTGGGATTTAATGAGATAATCAAAACCTAATTTCTCAATCTACTGTGCCAACAAAAATCTATCCTATCCTTCTATTCCTTCTAACATTTGCCTAATTTATAAGACCCTAGGTCTTACTGGCACATATATTATTATTATATATTGTGTTTTTTTTTTTTTTGTTTCACGGGCACTACCGTTTCGGAGAAAATGAGAAATTCTCCGAGAGTATCTCTTGTCGAATCCAACAGAAAGTTTTTGGTCCCATCCATTCCTGCTGAGAAAAAGCTTTAAGGAATAGTTAAGACTTGTCACTATATTCACTATAGAGGAGGTACCTTTGGTCTTCACAAATTTTTTTTTTTTTTCATTTTAAGTTGCTTGGGAAAAAAATTTAAAAATTACAGAAATCTTCAAAAAACCGACCACCATGAGCTCAGTTTAAGTTAATTTCCCTCCCCAAATTGTTATAGGATTAAAAAGAAAGTAAGATTTTTGAATTTTCCTAAATTTTTATTTCACTTATTTGGAGGAATTCAGTGAAGAGAGTCAGATAAATCGTAATAACTTACCAAAGATTGCTCGAAGACAAATAAGTTATCGTACCTATTCACCCCAACTAGAGATTCCGATGAATGAGATTCGATGAGGATCAGACTAAATTTTGACATTTTGTTAATAGTAAAAATGTCAAAATTTAATCTGACTTCCTCCGTAACTAATTTATCGGTTTCTACAATCGGGGTTGGTTATAGAATGAGTTGTCAGTACATCATTATAAAAATTGGTCCGGATACGAGAGCACAACACCACCGTCCACCACCCACCACCCCCACAGCATGGATCAATCATTTTTCTGCAATGTATACGATTTAGTTGCAATTTAAGTAGGTATAACCCTTTAAATTTCAGCTGAAGAATACTGCATTATGATACTGATCTTTTTTTTAATTTGTTTTTATCAGGCAAATTACAATTTTTGACCCTTTTTACTAAAATACTAAAATCTGATTAGGTGTATATATTTTTTAACGACAACGTACATCTAAGACATGATTAGGAACAAATAAAAACAATCATTTGAATGCAGACAGAAATTTTTTTTTTTATTTAAGGCAAAGTTAAAGAAGACAAGTTTGTCTGCATTCCACACAAATGCATAATATGCATATTTTGTTTCATTCATATATAAGAAACAAGGTTGATTCTGTGATTATCTAGTTTTTTTTTTAAATATTTCAAAATTTATCATAGTTGATCGCGATTAACTTTGTAGAATGACATTTTGGGACTTTCTTAATAATCACCAAACCTATACATATTTCTTTTTCAAATTTGAATTGTAGGTGTATTAATTAGTTTGGCTCAAGAAACAAGAAAAATATTCTGATTATAAAATAATGGTGGGAAGACCATTCGCTACCCTTAAAATATATAATTTATAATACATAGTTTCAAGTTCTCTATTTAGTTTTATCTTTTGTAGGATTAATTCAAAAGACCAGACATTTTTACGGATGTTTGAAATTGTAGATTTGGATATTTGTTGGATTTCTCCAAGTATATAGAGATATTACTTTGAGTATGTATTGGCCGCGTTCAGGTTTGTATCCAAAGCGATCTGGATAGCTTTGTGTTGTAATCCCTTGTAAAATCACAGCTGATGTCAAAGCAGCTGTTGCCAAAAAATTAATCTCAAGCTATCCCAAAAATTCTGGGGATACTTATCTATCCTATGAGTAATATCAACAACAAATCAGAAACATACTGGATACTCGAGTATCTTAGATAGGCTATCCTAGTGAAACCTGAACGCGGCCATTTACCTATAGACTTGTCAGGTAATTTTTTTGGGTTTTTGTTTGCGATATAATCTTTTTAATAATGAATTAATATTAGGGGCTAGATTTTTGCTATATTGCCTACTGAATGCATTTCTACATTCAAAATATCTCGAAAAATACTAATTTATATCTAAAGGGTGATTTTTTAGCTGGTTTGGTTTTGGCAACACTGGTTTTGGCAGCTGACGTGTGTTTAGTACCTTGTGTCACTGTCAAACAGCTTCAGTTTGGTTTGCAATTTAACCATGGATCGTCTTACAAATGAACAACGCTTGCAAATTATTGAATTTTACTATCAAAATTCGTGCTCGGTTCGAAATGTTCATGTTCGAAAAATTGTGTTCAGCGATGAGGCTCATTTTTGGTTGAATGGGTACGTAAATAAGCACAATTGCCGCATTTGGAGTGAAGATCAGCCAGAAGCATTGCAACAGCTACCAATGCATCCCGAAAAAGCCACTGTTTGGTGCGGTTTATGGGCCGGCGGCATTATTGGGCCATATTTCTTCAAAGATGATGCGAATCGCAGCGTTACTGTCAATGGTGAACGCTACCGAGCGATGATAACAAACTTTTTTTTGCCCGAAATGGAAGTTCTTGACTTGCATGATATGTGGTTTCAACAAGACGGTGCCACATGCCACACAGCACGCGAAACAATGGCGCAATTGCGAGGCGAGTTTGGTGAACAGTTAATTTCACGTTTCGGGCCGGTCAATTGGCCGCCTAGATCGTGCGATTTGACACCATTAGACTATTTTTTGTGGGGGTATGTCAAGGCTAATGTCTATAGGGACAAGCCCGCTTCGATTGACGCACTGGAAGCCAACATCCATGCATTCATTCGTGAGATACCGGCCGATATGTGTGAAAGAGTATGCCAAAATTGGACTCAGCGGATGGGCTACCTGAGACGCAGCCGCGGTCAACATTTGCATAAAATTATCTTTAAACATTAAATTGCAAGGTTCAAACTATCGATTCAAATAAATATTTCATTCATTTTTTCGAATTTTTTGTGTTTTTTTTTTAAAAAAAGTTCTAAGCCTCTTAAAAAATCACCCGTTATAATAATAATATAATTCTGACATAGGAATTTAAGGAATATTCGTAAAAATTATAATAACGAAAAAATTTAATTTTCATCGCCCTAAAAAGCGAATTCTAGACTACCCTTAAGAGGTAATAATTCCAATATTATAGAGTGTCCACGCTTTTGAAAGTGAGAGTCTGAATAAATTTGTTTCTTCCTTAATTCCACAAGTTATAAGGGACAATGAGTACGAAAGTAAGGTTTTTTATATTTCGTGGCATAATTTGATAAAAAATTAAACATGCCTACTTCATAATCTGCATATAATGGATCCTTGATCCGAATGTTTGATTTGAAAAAGAAGCTTTATAAGAACAAATGTTACAACCGTCCTTTCCGGTGTGAAGGTAAAATATTTAAAAAAAAAAAAAATAAAGATAAAGATGAAGAAAATTTCAAAGAATTACATCTGTTAAGGTGGAGTGAATGTAATTCATGTTTATGTTTACTGATAATTTCGTTATTTTGTCGAAAATCTATAAAATTATCCCTATAAAATGCAAAGTCACTGAACTAATTTTAACATGGATTTTAAGAAATTACAGGTATAAATTTGAATTTTTCGGAAATTTTAGTAAAAAGACAAAACAATATAAGAGACTATGTAAGAGAATTCTTATAACTCAAAGGCGTTTCGGGAGGCTTGGTGACAACTTGAAACTTATGGTTCAAATAATATGGTAATATTTTTTTTTTTAATAAATTGATGTTATTAAACAAAAGTACGAAACAAGTTAAAAGTACTAAAAAATGAATTTTTTTTCTTATACAAATTTACTTAAATTATTTACTCTTAATTTGTTGTTAATCTTATATTAGGATATAGGTATTTGAACTTATAAGAGGTTTTTGTTTTATAACACACTTGCAGTTAAGCTGCCAAGCTTTCGCACCATTATATTAATATTGAAGGTTTGAATGAACAACAGCACTTGAGTGAGCTAACACACCAAGTTTTTATAGGCTGGAGTTTTAGCTATTTCACGACTACCACGCCGATTATATTATCAGACTCCTTTTTGTGGTGCTTGGTCTCTTCTTATTCAATTTTATTTAGAAAAACTGAGAAGCGAACCAGACCAAGCTCCCTTCATGGCCATATATGCACTACGCACTGCGCTGCCAAAGGTCACGTTATCGGTACATCCCAATTTAGGTTTTTATTGTTTGACAAATGCATTTAAATCAACCAGCATTAGCTAAACACAAGTTGTTGTTGTTACATTTCGTTCGAAGTTACTGACAGAAGTACGAATTTTCATTGTTTTATTAAAGGAGTCAATACAAGGTTAATTATATTGTTAAATCTTTTTAATTGCATATACATATATATTATTAACACCCCTGAGTAGTCAACAAATGAGTCTCGACGAAATGCCACTTTTTGTTGACTAAATGCCCTTAAAAGACATTTCAGTTTTTTAATTATTTTTCTTTTATTTTTATATTCATTCTAAAAAAAAAACAATTCAACTCTTTGTTCATTGGATCATATTTTGTATATGAAACGTGTTACAAAGGAGATTTTGATGTTAAGAAAAAAATAGTAAGACTTTCCTTTGATTAAAGTGCTTTTAAAAAATGCTTATAAAAATATGAAAGGATTTTAATAAAGCCCTTTCAAAACGTCATGGTGACAGAAAATCGATCTATAAAACTGTCGCCCCTAATTAACATATTATTACAATTTTTATTATATTGTAGGTACGCATGTATATAGCCGTGCTAAGAAAGTGTGCATATATGGTCAAGCAAACAATCTCTAAATAAACCAAGGGTATATTATTGAAATCAAATCAATAAACAAGAATATAAAAAAAAAAACTAATTGAATTATCATTATCGCTTAGTGAAGTTGTGAATTTTCTTAACATCCGTCAGAATTTTAAATGAACACACTGCGGGCAGGCCTCCAACTTTGTAATAGGTATGCGGGGGGGCTCCTTATACATTTCGTGTGGGCATTGGTTAGCTTCAGAGGTTTGATGTTGATCGGGTAATTAGTTTTCTCGAATCGTTAATTTCCTCAATGGTGGTAAATAGCTTAATTATTTCAAGCACACACCCATTTCGATTAGAGAAATCCCGTTTGAGTTGTGTGTTTTTAGCAGCATATAATGTATAATATAGCCATCGCGCATATAAACAAGACTGATCACATTCGGCAAGACTTGAAGGACTCTTTCATATTACGTGAAGTAGAAGGCAATTAGGTAGAAATCCTGTATGTTGCCAACTTAACAAATTGTCAACATTAAAATTATGTCAATTGATTATAGATAGGTACATATATGTCGTTCGATAAATTGTAAGTGGAGATTTTTTTTAGATTTGTCTTTGATTTTCATTTCTTGTATTTCAATAAATATAGGTAAATACATAAATTAACAATGGATTTTTAAAATTTTTGAATAAGAGATAAGGTTGTTTTATATTATTATTATTATTATTTTATACTTGAGATGTTGTGGTATATACCTATGTAAAATCAAATCCTTACTCTAAAATAGTTTTCAGAAATAAAAAAATAAAGTTTTCTACGATGACAAAGCTTAAATTATGGTTTGTTATGTTTTAAATAAAATTTGAATAAAATTAGAAACGTGTTTTCTTTTTTGTTTTTCAAGTGAATATACATAATAACAATTTGGCATACGATTTAAACATTATTCAGATTTCAGGTCGTCGTATAAACATTATAAATTGGGAGGTCTGTATTTTAAATGTCACTATAAAACAGAGTTTACTAAGCTTTAATTATGACATTAAAATTTATTATATTCTTCTTTAAAAAAAAAACTAAGGACACAACCTGATTCTGAAATTTTGTTTTAAAATTCCTCAGATCCAGATCCGTTGAGTGGTTGAGTGTGAGGGATTAGCATTATAAAGTGATAGTTTAAAACATTCAATTTCAATATTCTGACTCATCTATTGTGAAACATTTCAGTCAGTAGTGTTTGATGAACTTGACGTATAAATTGAAGTAAATTATTGACTTCAATTTATTTTGTTTAATAAATTTGTATTTTAAAATGTAACATTTTGGAACTTGTCATAGCTCCTAATTGTTAATTTGCGTCGTTTCAAATCAATCCTTATAAGAATACTAGACATTTAGATGAGTTTTTACAAAATAGGTAATGATTAAGAATTTTAATCTTGTTGTTTATATTATATATATATGTACATATAGTTCATACTATATTTTTATGAAAAAATTCATTTAAATTAAACTTAATTTAACAAACATTGTGAATTGACAAGGCTCTCACATGTCAATTGGTGAGTCCAAGTGAGATCACCTGGACAAAAAGTTCAATTTTGAGTTTTTGGTTTTGTCTGTTTATTAAATAATAAATAGTTAAACTTTTTTTATACAAATGTTGAAAATAATAATTACGAAAAATGTTGACCAAAAATAATATTAGGTCCACTTGCATGAAAGGCCCTTGACGGTATAGGAATTAATTAGGTACTAATAAAATTATTTCTTTAAGCGTAAACATTTATAAATATTTGATAACTTTAATAACTGATACATTATTTGTGGACAATCAACAAAATCTTCCCTTAATTCAATGGACGTTTTTTATTTTTTATTTGGCAATTTTCGAGATTCTGATGGAACATATCATTTGGTTGCTTTGTTACGTAACGTATAAAGCCTTTGAAAAAAAAATCGTTTTACACCTCTCTTCAATGTCTTCAAAAACTCTGCCTTGTAGTTTTTCCTTTATCGTTCTCTTCTTTTTTCACCGTTCAAACCATTGAAACAATAGTCGTTTTACTAAAACTCCGATTTCATCCCGTTTCGTTTTTCTGTCGTTAAACTAAAACGCCTACAGAATAAGAGTGATTATGAGCTGCGAAAGGAAATTGAATTTAATTAATAAATTTTAAATAGTTCGGCATAATGTGAAGTTTTCACAAAAAGAATTAGTAGGTACTATTTTATATGAGATATTTGTTTATGTTTTGTGTATTAACCGAATAGTAAAAAATTACAATTTTGACAATTCCATATAGCACCTATGCTGAAAAAAAAATATTTTACCAACAAAATTCAAGCGGATATACCTGAAAACACCCTTTGAAAATTAATCTCGCAAAATGTATCTCTTTCAAAAATTCTCTATGTGAAAAAAAGCGTATTACTATTCCAAAATTTACCAATAACAAATTAACCATGGTGATTCAATATAGGTAACTTTTTTAAACTGTACACCTACTTTCCGTTATCAGCTTTTAATATAGAGTCTTAAATTTCTTCGATTGTTTTTGTTATAAATCTGATTTTTGTTTAATAAACTTAAACTTAAAAGTGTGTTGAAGACCAGTGAACCACGCTCATAAATGTTTTAAAAATTTAAACGTTTGTTCTAAATTTAATTGTCTTCTTTGTATTAGTTTGTGTTTTTTGTTTAATATATTTTTATGTTTTAAATTGTTTTAAATAAATGTATTCCTTTCCTCAGTGTTCGTTTTGTAGAAGTTTATTGCTTTCTAACTACTTACACGGCACTATAAGTGATAAGCCAGTTGGTGTGTTCAGAAAAATGAGAGAATCAGAGAATTTTTTCACTCAAAAAGTGAGCAAGCGATTCCATGATTTTTTTTCCCTCAGAGTTTTGACAGCAAAGCTGAGAAATTTTGCTGAGGAATCCTGTTCAGGTAACTGAGGATGCTGTGATCTCCGAGATCTCATTTTCCTGAACATGCCTAGTGTACATAATTTTTGTGTTGGCAAATCTTTGGTCGCAAGTTATTTCTTGCTTTAAGCTCTCTGTGACAAACATCTGATAGTGTCAAAAAAATTTTGTATACATAAACTCTCAAAATTAAGCGTATACTCCTTTTTCCTTTTTTTGAAGCAATGTTTGACATTTTTTTTTTAAGGCAATGTTTGACATTTTAGAGTTAGTTAAAAATTACACCAATTAATTAATTTAATCGGTTTAATTTTTACCGATAAGACTAATATTAGCTTTCTCGGCTCAGATAGCAGGGCGCAGCCACATCGTTTCAATAGAGCCCAACTTAAGAGCTGAAAATAAGAATATGTGTCGGACAGCCAACCATGAAAGAGGTTGAGTTACATAAATCGTGCGGTTCTGTAGCTGCTTGTGATGCGAAAATCGTTGTCCTGTCACTTACAAGCGATGATAGATGCTATAGGTTCAAGTCACACAAACTATTAAAGATTAATATATTGAATTTTTCATACGACTTTTGTATGAATATATCGCACCCTTAGAATGAAAGTGACCTAACTAAAAAAATCGGCATCTTTTTTACCAACTGGTTTTAGAGTTCATTTCGCTTTTTAAGGTCAGTTTATTGAAAAATAAGAAGTTACGAAAATTTTGAGTTACGTCACTTTCATTCTAAGGGTGCCATATGGTCAATTTTATGGTGAGAAATGAAGCAATATTTATTTTCTTTAAATTTTAATGTCTTCTTAACTTTTATCATAGTTTTTTTTTTCTAACACATCTGTTAAAAAATAACTAATAGGAAATAAAACCAAATTTATGTTCATGAAAAATAATATATGTCTAAACATATTTTTTTTTTTTGTATACGGTAAAAAAAAATCATTTCTCTCTCCCCTTCAGAAAATATTGAAAATCGAGATCACTTTTTAAATTAAGAAAATGTCGACAACCATATGCAAGGAGTTTATGGTCTTTGCCAATGAAATATTAAATTCCCTTAAGAATCTTCAATTAATATACGGAAATTGTATAATTAAAAAACAAATAATGTAGATAATAGATCCTCCAGTCAAAGCTTCTGAAATCTCAGCAATATATGTCCATCAAAAAATTTGTCAAATGGCATTTTAACACCAAAACTGAGAAATTTCGCAAAGCAATTCTGTAAAATTTCTAAGATTGTGAAGAACTCTGAGATCTCCATCAAGAAGCCTGATCTGAATACAAAAAAATAAATCTACATAATTATTATATAAATATAGTCAATATACTCGCTTCCTGTCTGAGCGCGCATGACGCAAAAACTATTGGAAATTATTGAGATGCTGTTTGTTTTGTTTTGTTTTTTTAATTTCTTTATAATAGTTTAGCAGACGTTATAGGAGATAGGTATCTATTAATTATAATTTATAACAATGTGATGACAGGAAGACACTATGATATAAACATAATGACAAGATATGGAAAATTCATTGTGGTTCATTAATATAGGGTTATTCGGGATTTAAACTTTCAGATTACTTTTGTGTGCTTATACTTTATGGATATAAGACGTGTGGTTTTCAATCTGGCAATACTTTTTTCGAAGTTAGTCTTTTTGACAGCTGTCACTTGATTTATGCTCAGTTTGGTTTGCCATTTCATAACGAATAGACTTATTCCTGAACAACGTTTGCAAAGCGTGCAAATTTAGTACCAAAATAATGGTTCGGTTCGCGCGACGCATCGCGTGCTGCGTCCAATATTCGGTCGACATAATTGCCAATCAGAGTAATTCGAGCAACCATGGATCGGTTTCACACCACGTTTACTCTAGTGGATAATCCGCATCCTCACGGACGCCGTACAGTGCGCACCAAAGACGCTAATGCTGCTGTGGAGCAGAGTATCGAAGAAGACCCGAATGAGTTAATCCGCCATCGCGCCCAACAATTGGAGCCGGGCCCTCTTGGGCCTCTCGGCGGCTACTTGCCCGAAATCATTTTTAAAACAAAATGGCATGTCAAACCCTTATCTTTATAATAAAGCTAAATTCTTATTTTTATTTAAGTTTTATTTCTTCTTGAAATCCACACGTCTAAGAAAAAACACCCTTTATAATAACAATGTTTGTTCTTTAACTTAACCGAGGTTTTTTGTTTTTAACAGATCATTTTTGTATGTGAACTTTAGAAGTGAACAACAGAAAATTTCTACGACTTTATTTCAACTTTAAATAAAATTAAATGTGATTTCATTAATTTGTATATTTAGTTCTATCAGATGTATGCATATTTTGTGAAAATTTGTGGAGAAAAATATTGTGTACTGTGTTCTCTTGATTTAGCAAACGTCAAAGACTACGTGTATGTATTTCCATTTACTATTTGAAGTCTGCGATTTTTGTTAAAAAATATTTTTTTCATTTAATACAATATAAACTTCTTTAAATTCAGTGTTTTATTTGTTAAGACTTTTACAATTTTTTGTGCAAATTAATTAACAATAAATACTCAGCTTTTCTTCTGTACTCTTTTAATCACATACCATCAAATACTTTTGCAATGGAAAAGCAAATTGGATACCAGCGATTAACGAAATAAAAACAATCAGTGAATCCAGCTCCAAAACAATCATCGAGTGAAGCCAAAGAATTCAAACCAGCAAAACATCCAGCACCACACCATGCAAAAAAACCAGCACGAAAGCCAGCAAGCATTTCTAGCAGGAAAACAAGCGTCGTGTGATGCGGGCTTAACTGTCTCCAATTTCGCACGCCAAGTTGGTTGAGGTCCCCTTCTATTTGTGTGAATCGCGGTTTTCCTCTACTGCGCCGTCCCTCGGAGTTGGATTCAAAGACCCTTCGTGCGGGAGCTTTGGTGTCTATTCACTCTAAATGACCCAGCCACCTCAGCCGTTGGGTTTTTACCTTTTTGGCTAGGTCGGTCTTGCTGTACAGCCCGTACAATTCATCTTGTACTGTCATATCAACACTGTTTCAGGTTATATGACGTTTCATTTCTCATACTTTCTTTTAATACATTTATACACATAGACAACCAAAAAATAACACGATGTTATGTTAAAATAAACAGACACATAGTTAAGTTGCTAAATTTACATAAGACCAGATTTAATACATCAAGTCAACGATTGTAAAAACAACTTTAATAGACGTTAAGTCAACATTTGAACATTTGAAAACAAAATTGAATTTATGAGATACAGTTCCAAAATAGTACGATTTTGGTTAAAACTTACATTGCAGTCATGCCAAAATCTTGAATACTATTTAATTTATAATAATTTCATGTTAAAACAAAATTAAATTTTATTAATTCAACCAAAATTTGATCAAAAGCGATCAAAGTGCGATTATGTCCGGATAGTTACCAGAAAAATAGCATTGACAATTTGAATTTTGGCTTTCAAGGTTTTCTATATTAATTGTTGTTGTTTGCTAATTCGATATCAATAATTTGCTAATTTACTTGATATCAAACATGGCAGTATCAGTTGAATAAGTAATCTTCTATAATAGGAAATATTAATTGATTTAATTCGATTAAAAATCATCCAATATTATTGCCATAAAATTATCCATATACTTAAATGATGATTACTTTTATATTAATGTGATGCATATATTGCATATATGCGATCATATAATAAAATAATAATACAATTTTTAATTTCCTGCATACATATATACCTATACCCATACATATATTGAACAGGTCTATATATTATATGAAAACCGCTTTAAAACAAATTTTTCCTAATTTGTCGGCGGCCAAAAATCAATAAGTTATACTTAACTACCAATAAACATCAAAAATGCCGCTTTTTTGGCAATTCAAACAGGCAAACAACGCGCAGTGTGTTTATTTCGTAAAGTTTAAACCTTTCAAATGTGTTATCTGTTTATATATTTTTTTTTGTTTTGTGAAGAGAAGAGGCGAAGTGGGGTATCATGGGGGAGAGAAAAAAAATAAAACAATCAATGACATTATTTCTCTACAAAAACGATATACCGATGGCTATTTAAATTCTATTTAACTCAACCAACCGGTTTCTTTGAAAATGAAATTATAATAAATACTAAAAAATTCATATACAGATAAGATTCAATAATTATTCTTATCTTTGAAATACATTTTGTCTGAATCATCATCATACTCGTATATTCTCATCATCACCACGCACATGCAAAATCGAATAAAATCAATTCGAATATTTTTTTAGTTCGGTTTTGTTATATTTAACCTTTTTAAGCTACCGGGCTTACAGATTAACTCCGCCGCCGCCGTGTATTCAAGTTCTTTTCAATATTTATTTCGATAAAATGTTAATGAAATCTATACCCTGACTGGCGACAAAGAGAAGACCTACGATAAAAAAGAAATCAAAAAAAAAAACTCAAGCAACAAAAATAATTGTCATGAATAACACGATTTACATGGATTATCCAGCCGGTTGGTTGGTCGGTCTTATATTGTCGATATTTTAAAGGGAACTATATAAAAGAGCTTCTTTGGTGATTTTCAGTTATGACAAGAGAGAATTTTCATTTTATTTTCCAACAACTCAAACAATAAAAAAACAGTTTAAATATATTTAAATGCTTCACCGGCCGGTATATTCGTTTAAATCCAATCTTAGGCGTAATGATCTCGCAGACGTATGTTTAAAAGTTGTCAATCGAAGATAGGTTTTTCTTTTCCATAATTTCCCAATTTAATTGCTGATTTATTTGTGTGACGTTAGATGTTAGTATGATGTTCTCAAGAGTGTGGTGGAATTAATTCCGAAACATTGTTAATTGTTTCTTTGATTTCTATCAAATTTTAGGTTATAAGCGGTGGTGGTGGTGGTTAACGTTAACCATGAAATCAAATAGACATATCAATTTTATACAAAAACAAAAAAAATATAAAAGAAAGAAATCCAAAGTTCATCATCATGAGGAGGAGGGTGTTGGTCATAATATATTAAGGTTCATTAGTTAATTGATTGTTGTATATTTGCATAGAGTTTTTTTGGTTCTTGTTTTTGTTTTGTTTCGTCTTGTATAATAAAATTAAAATTAATTAAACAAAACTTTTCTAAGCTATAGTTTCTAACAATATGATGCTTAAAAAATAGGCTGATGAATCAGAATATATTTGGAGGTAGTGTGGATGGTGGTGATGAGGAGAATAACACACACTTCTTCTTTAATATTTATAGGTTTATTATAATTTAAAACAATAATATGCGTGCCAGAAAACTAAAAACACCAAACATAATGAAAATTTAATGCATAATGACTATAAGAATAAATTTATGTTTAATATTTGTTTTTTTTTTTTATTTATTATTCATGAAAGCAGAAAATTTACAATTAAATCTTTTGTCAGGAGTCATACTGTGCCGCATTTAAATGAAGAAAGAAGCCCACTTTGGTGTCAAATTTTATTTAATACAAACTATAAAATAGTGGTTATTTAAAAAATATTTTTTTTTGGCAGGTTTATGCTGTTTTTATGGTGTCTACAGTCTTCGTACATATATTTATTTGAAATTTAAAATAGTTTCGAAATTGACTTAATTATAATCTGCGTGTGTTTTAATCAAGCCAACGAAATCTAGTTCAATAAATATAGAAAAATCGATAAAATAAATTTGTTATTCTAAAATAAATGTTTTTTTCAAAAATATTATGGTATATGATTCACAATCTTGTTATACTAATATCTTTTTTTTATTAAATAAAAATCTGTTCTATAAAGGTAACACCCGGTCTTGGAAGTCAACGATATTGGGTGGGTCAGGAATTAAAGAATTTTTTATCAGTCTTATAGAACCTATATAAGAAGTTTATTTGATATTAGGCGTATTTTTTTAAAAGCCCGGGGACAATTGGTTAGAAAAAACGTCAACGGAGATTGGCGATATAATCACAGAAACAAAATGGAGTTTTCATACAAACTATCGATAACAAGTATGTAATTCAAGCCGGTATATAGTTTTTCTGCGCGCTTAAGATAAGGCCCGAGAATTCTCTGGGATTAGCTAAGTCTGCAGGGGATTAGTTGTTGTTGTATTTAACATGTAAATTTTTTCATCCAATTGCCCCCGGGCTTACAAAAAAACACGGTGTTAGTAAGTTCAATATAGATTAGGTTTTATAGCTTTTATAAAAAAAAACATTGCATTTAGACCACGACAGGAAGAGTTAAGTTCTTTGTCTGTACGAATAAACAATGATATATATTTTCTGAAATTATTTAGCAATATACATTTTAGAAAAATTAATGCAATAAATTCATTAAAACGCCAAAAATTGTGGCTTTCAAAATACTCAGTATATAAGAACAATAATGTGATAATACTATAACTTCAGCTTCGTTTTATATTTTCTTTAACTTGGTCTAGGTATAACATAAGCCTTTTTATGCCTCTGATGATTTTGTTATAATTTTTTATATCGGGTCTTTCTGAATAGTGAATATTTACAAATTTTGAAAATATTTTTTTTTAACAAACAAAAATAAATTTTTATTAGTGCTCTTGATTTTTTTTTAACATTTTCTCGTTAAAATGCTGATACAGAAAAGTTCTTAACTACAAACGGATATTTGTGTGGCTTTTTCGTCCATATTTTTTAATACTCTGAGCGTGCTTTTTCAAATTTTCGGAATTTTATTTTTACTATTCGTTCAAAGTGTTATGAAAGATTTAAATTGGTACCTATATTTCAACGAATTTTTATACAACAATAATTATATTTGTCCTTTGTATTAAAAGGATAAGCCTTATAGGTAAATATTGAAAAATCATGAATATAAATTACATTTTTAGTAGACTTTATAATTTTCCAGCCCCAACCTTTAGAACCGAAGATATAACTAAGGAAAGAATATCTTTTGAAAATACTCATAATGAAGCATTAAATGGGTCTTTTTCCACTGGTAGACGATGCCACAGAAAAAAAAAATTGTCTATGACGATAGTTATAGCTATACCAACCAATCCATTTCGATGCAATTTATCCGATTTTTTTGTTAATTTAAAAATTTAGATTCTGACGCTATAAGTTAAGTACGTACGAAGGTATGAAAATAATCGTTTTTTTATTAAAAATGTTACCCCCACGTGCGTTGATGAATTACGAGCTGATAAGCGTATAAAAAACTCTATAGTACTACGGTGGTTTAGAAATCCAAAATTAAAAAAAATATGAGAAGCTATGATTCTCGTCACCTCTGGAAATTAAAATTCATTTCTAACACTCTTAAATACAGATACAAAATAAAATCCCTAGAAAATGACATAAAAAACCACTTTATTTAAAAATTCCCAAGACCAAAATACCACTTCAATCAAAAATTCTTGACACATAGCTAGATAAGCTTTAATGTCCATTCAATATTCCCCTGATTTACTGCGAATTTTTTTTCAAACATCAAATTAAGCGTCTTTCAGCGACATACCATTTTTTTACAGTGCACTGTGTCAGTCAATAATTCAGTGACTCATTAATAAAGTGTAAATACACAATTCATTTTATTGGAAAACATTGCCGAAAATCCTTTGAAAAAATAGTCCTTTGCTAAAACTTGGAATTAATGTTTCTTGAAGACTATAAGAATTAATAAAATATCTAGGTTTTTAGATATAACTGAGTTCTGAAAAGTTTTGATGCGGTAGCATTACACTATTCATGTGCATGTGGAACGCATCCAGGATGCTTTGCACACATTTTACATTACATCAGTTTGACATTTCGGAACGTATTTTATGCAGCTTAGATGATGAGGATTAATAACAAACTACAATTTATCGATAAAAAAAGACAACAATAATAAAATAAAAACTTATGGTCTTATTTATAAACGTTGTCTAAGTTTAGACAACTGTCCAACATTGGAAAATGTGTTCAAAAACCTTGTTTATTATAGTCTTATAGCTGCCTTACTTAGACACAAGAGTAGATTATCTTAACCGTGAATAATGTGATATTCATTTTTATTAAAGAAGCATATTTCCAACAATTTGAAAATAGTTAGATAGTGTCTAAGTACACAAAAGTCTAATAAATAGGACTGTAGACGCAAGACTCCATTTTTTTGTTTCACTTTCAGTTTAAACGTCAAATTGTCAAATGAAAGGATCCAAACAAAATTGGATGCGTTTGCTGTTCAGTTCTTAGAACAAGAAGATACGGAAGAGGTGTATATCACAAATACAGTGTATAGTAATGAGGTACCAAATTAAAAAAACAAAAAAGGTGCCTATCTTTCATTTTCCGATCTAAAGAAAAGGGTTTCCAGATTTTCAAACGTTAAAATAGTGAAAAAAGATAATTAAACTACATATATCGTCGCCCGAGAATTGTTTTGTCGTAAACGCCAAAATGCACTTTTTTAAAGTGGGTATGCAGTTCTATGTTTTCAAAGGCCCTCTTTCCATTTCTGAAATCAGATTTGTCCTATCATTTACCGTTACTGAGAAAATCAGTATGCCTTTGTCGTATATCCGCACAAAATAACTCATCCCTTAGTTTTGTTTTGTCGTAAACGCCAAATTTTGGCATATACGACAAAATATCCATGTATTTCCGCGATATTTTTTTTAATATTGTTTTGTCGTACGTATATAGGATTAACTGCATGTTTTTTTAGTTACAAACAAAATTATTAAAAATCAACCGCATCACTTACGATGTCATGTTATGCCTTTTTTAAACCCAAAAATCCATCCATTAATTCCGTTTTAAAATTTTTTTTGTATGCAATAGTTTTGGAAAAATTAATTTTCAAACTCAAATTTAAAAAAAAAAATGAAGAAAGTTTTTTTCAAGCTCATTTTGTTCAAAATTGTACATTATTTTCTAGTAATTTTGTTTTTAATATTCAACTCTCGTATCAATTTGTATTCAAACACTAAAAACCAGATGTTAAAATGTCTTCTAGTTTAAAAAAAAATCGGAAATCTCGCTCGATTCGGTATTGCATTCAACTAACGCATTTGTGTTCATTTTGTCGTATGTGTATGGGGATCGAACAAAGTACTGATTTTCGTGGCGTATACGACAAAATGATCTTTTAGATAATCCTCTATAGATTAAAAACTAAAACCGACTCAACAATCTGGAATACCTTAATCAAAAGAAGATTTTCCACACAAAATTTTATTAAAATTGTAGAAAACTTCATCGGTCAGTTTCTTTTTTATTTAAACGCGAAACTTAAAATGCGATTTCCCAAAATTGCTCAAATGGTTTATACGACAAAACAATTCTCGGGCGACGATATATAAAAATGAAGTAAAAGTGAGAATAACTTGCAATAATTTATTAAAAAAAAATATTAAACAACATTCGGTGCTGTGTTAAATTGTGAAAACACATCTATGGTTAATTCATGAGACTTAGTAAAAGTCATTATGGATTCATGACAACCCAGAATCAATTATAGTCACTTAAGGTTTCTTAAGATCTCAGCAAAATCAGAAATATGAACTAATTCCTCAGTGAGATTCCTCACTTTTCCTGTCAAAAAGCTGCGAATGATATTTTTTATGGATTCGCTCGCTCAATCATTTTTTGTCTCAACTGATCAATTTATAAAAAAAAGATGAAGAGTGCTTTTGACTGTAATGTAAAATACATATGTGCTCAGTGAAGCTGACAGAAGTTTCATCAGTGAGATCTCTGCAGAAACGTGACCAGTTTAAACTGAAAAATTCTTAAAATTCACAATAATTAAAAATAAATTGACCAAACATGCTTTTGAAAGTGTTTTGATAAATGTTTAAAATAGTTTTTGGTGGTTTCTTAAAAAAATTATTTTGGATACATAGAAACATTTTTAAGGAAAAAATTGGAACATTAATATGTTTATTAATACGCAGAAAAAATTTTGAAAAAAATTCATCTAAAGATTTTTTAAATAATGAATTTAAAAAAAAAATATTTAGATTTTTTTTTTAAGTCCATAATATGTTTTGTTAAAAATTTTGATATTAAGTATTATTTGAATTTATAAGAAGCTCCTTAAAAAATTTGTTTTTCACTAAAGTTATTGATCTATTTAATTTATGCTTTTTTTGGCTTTGTTGTCTCCAAGTTGTGTTATAATTTATAAAAAATATTATTTAACAATAAAAATTAAAATACAAAATTGTTTTTATTTTTATTAATTTTATTAAACTTATTTTCAAAACTTTATTTTTATTTTTAAAACCTCCGAAACGTGTCGCAAGGTTTTAAAAATGAAAATAAAGTTGTGAAAATAAGTTTAATAAAATTAATAAAAATAAAACCAATTTTGTATTTTAATTTTTATTGTTAAACAGTATTTTTACTGTTTAATTTAAATTAGTTTAGTCTTTTTTTTTAAATCAGTGAAACTATTTTGGAAATAATTATATTTTTCACAAATTATAGGACGCAGATACCTACCGTTATTTTTGGTCCCCAATAAATTATTTTGAATATGTACAGTTTAAAGAAAAGTAAGATAAAAAACTGGTATACAGTATTCGCTAATTTTTAGTATTTATTGATCCAGGTCCAAAAAATTTTATTTGATAAAAATTCATCTACCCATTTTTGAAAAATCGAATTTGCAAATAAAAAAATTTTAAAAATTAAAAATTAAGAAATAGTTTTCAGTCGGGGAATTAAAAAAAACGGAATTGGTAGATTCAAGTTTTTCATCTTTTCTTCATTGTTGTATCGCAAGCTTGAACCTGAGTTGAATTTTTTTACGAATCCATAACTTTCTTTAGTTATGTTGTAAGTTAATGTTAAAGTTGCCTATACAGAAGCTCCATTTTATAAATAAATTATATATTATTATATTTATAGTATAATAAAATATTTTTTCGAAATTAAAAAATTACAATTCATAAAGTAGGTATTAAATTTCAACTTCCTTGCTCTATCTGTGGCTTCCTTATATTTTACATACAGTTGTACATAATATTTGTATTTTCTGATTTGTGCATACAAAGTTTTTCTCACTTTTTCATTTTCTTGTAAATATTAATTCAATTAAGTTAATTATTGGTACGTGCACTGCAATACTTTAACTTTTGATTTGATGATATACGTTTTTTTTTTTGTATTCAAAGTTGTATGTAATTGTGGATAATTTTCTTTTTTAAATCTTATGCCTGTCAAATGACAGTATTTTACGATCCTAATCTTGAAAGTCTGTCAAGATTTTTTAGTTATTTAATTGATAAATGTATCATGTCAATTGAATTTCTAATTAAATTTCCTTAAGTAAGGAAATATTTATAAATGTAACGTCTCTGAATATCCCGTTGAGTTAATCACTTTAAAAATTTTAATATTATTTGAGAGAAAGATGAGCAATGCCCATCTTTCTTGTAGTTTTTTTTTCTGAAATTCTGAAATTTTTCATCAACATTTGCATCCATCTTCGAATTTATTTTGTGACTTCTCTAATAATCCCGAAGATGGATGAGAGATATCTGAAACGATATTGTTTACATCACATCTGTCTCACATGAATCTGTTTAGTGACAAAATAATACCGAATACCAATATGTGTATAACCGTTTTAGAAATGTCTGTTTGTATGAAAAATGTTCTCTTACGAAGAATTGACAAATCCTCCTACATATAGAGTCATTCAAAAGTCATGAAAAAGTGCCCCTCACCTTAGCAATTCGGGTTCGTCGGAAAATTTCAGGTCCTATCCATTTTTGCAATTAACACAAACACAGGAATGGTTGAAAGTAATACCATCTATGTTGGTCGTGATTCTCTACGAGTTGTCACCCCACAAATTTTTTTATCATACATTTCCTTAATTTCATTGGACTTTATTTCATTAAATCTTCTTACTCAATTTTTCTTTTTTGACGTTTCCATTTCTGTGTTAAAAAGTTTCACTTCAAATATCAATAAATAACGTTGTTCAAAAGTTATTTGAAATAAATTTGAGATGAAACTGAACTTAAGGTATTCAGCACCCTTTATAATTTATAAAGGTACCTATAGTATCAAGAATTTCATAGAAATTGGTTGATTAGATCTTTGGTGCCACTGATGAAATCATATACCTTATTATACAAAATTATGCCCTATTTCCAGTTTGAATAGTGATCTTCATATAGCGATTTGCATAAAAAGCCCAAAGGCATATTTTTCTCTGCATGTAATTTAAACTCACATAACTATAATGACTTTAATATTGAAGGCGATTATATTATTTTTAGTTCCTCCGTGTGTTGAAACATTTTATCCATCATAAAATACCATGATTATACATATTGTTATTTTATGACATAAACGCCAGAAAACATCTTACTCCTACACCGCACTAATCTCTGTGATTAATCATAATTCATAAATTAAACCGTAAACTGTATCGTTTTAAAATCTATCAAATTACCACTAAATCACAGTATGAGACAGAAAAAAAAAAGTTGACATCTGAATCAGCAGCTAAAAAGCAATAACCTAAATGACAGACGCCATGCCACTCAAGCCATAATTTGCTTGTCGCCCCAAAAAAAGAGTGTCGATTTCGTGTATATAGTCAATCTTAACACCTACACAAAAACAACAAAAAAATAAAAAAATTCAAACAAATTTGAATATTAAATAATTTAGATTCGATTTTGTTTAAGTACTTTGAATATCGTTTTCGTTCAATATTAAAGCACTTTAAATGCTTCATTTGAAATCAATATAGCTGATAGTAGTGATGTTGTATACCTATTATGCGAGAATATTATACCTTTTTACCTATTAGGTAGATAATATATATAGAATGCGGTAGTGCTTTGGACTATTAAAGTTAAATTCAAAAACGATGACGATGGGTATTATAGGAAGGTGTTTAAGATAACTCTATCGAATTTGTTCATTCAAGAGCGAAATTATCAATTCATATTATAAACGAAACTTATACTATTGTTATTGAAATTTTTAAATGAATATTGTTAAGTGATATTTTTGTTTCGAAGCATCTTATCGGGACGAAAAATCTGTATTATAGCGCTTATGTTTAACTTAACTAAAATATAAGAACTGGATTCAAAAACCTGTAGGCGGTAGGCGGTTTCAGAAGTTTCTATTTTCATTTTGTTGGATATCATTTTTGTTAATATAACAGCCATTTAGAGTATGGGCTACTTTCATATTGCAAGAATAACTTTTTTATATAACTGTCCTTTAGGTATAAATTCACAATTTTAATTAAATTCACTCTTTTGTCTTATTTAAATATTTGAGGCTTTTAGAATGAGGAGGAGTTAAGTGACATTTTTGAATATTTTTTTGTTGTTTTTATATCAATCGATAATAATGTACTAACTAGTTTTTGTCGTTTATCTATTTTATGAATTTATAAAAATAGTTCTAGATGCGAGAGTGATAAGAACACTCTTTTTTAATTTTTTTTTTAAGTAATATGGTGTCCTTTTCTGGGAGTAATTATAAGATTTAAGGATTAAAAATAAGAACAATATTATAGAATTAGAATTTTTTTTATTAAACAAATAAAAATACAAACAAATATTCCAAACATAAAATATTAAAAAACAAATTACAAGCATGCGCATAGGCGACAACTTCACACTCGTCTTAATTTTTTTGTGAGAGGAATGTGAAAATTAAAATTAAAAAAAATTTAAATAAGTAGGTACCTAACCTACCTGAGTAACATTATAGTTTAAATCGTTTTATGCGTTTTCAATACTTTTTTGAACATTTTCGCCACATCTTTGTAATAGAAAAACTATTTGTTTTAAGAAAAAAAAATACCCGATGATGCATATATAAACAAATTAAGAGAATACCAAATAATAAAAACTTATAGCATTTCAGTTAACTCATTTCAACTTTTTATATAAATTAAAATAGAATACAAAAATATTTTAGCATAAATAGTGTTTTTTTTATCTAAAATAAAAATCATTACCATATCCCAAATAAAACATTTTTTTTCTATGTTTGAATAATCTCACAATATTTTTTTAAAGTTTTAATTAGTTGCTTGACACATGAAAAGTCCTTAAACAGTCCAATCAAATTTATTTGTGAATTTATTGGGGCCATGGTTGTACAAATATTTAAACCGTGGTTCAGCAGTTTTTATATCCACCGATTTCGGCGGAATAATTGAGTTTCAACAGTGGTTTACTGTTCAAGTGTGTGTGATAATAACCAATTGTATACTTGAACCGAGGCTGAACCACTATTGTATGACCCTGTGCCAATAATCAATAACTTAACTTTGACATTGTGAAACAAACCGTTAACAAATTTCATCTAAATTTTGTATGCTTTTAGAAAAAAAAAAATCTAAAAAAAAAAACAAAAAAACTTTAAACGGCTACCTTTACCTAAAAATATTAAAACTTTTTATTAAAATTTCTCATTTTAAAGATTTCATTTATTTTAATTAATTTTTAAAATCCAGTGTATCTTGAACAAATGTTTAAATTTAAGGCAATTATTTAAACCAAAGTAACTTGTGTTAGGCTTCGATTAAGCTTTATTAAACTAACCTGTTGAACAATTTTGAAAATAAATATTGTTATCAACTTGAAAAAATTTTAACGATGGTTTTTAGAAACTTTACCAAAACTTATGCATTGAATTTTTTAGCGTTGGAGGCTATTCACACTTTTGTATGAATATAAAACAGACATGAATGAGTTTATGGATTAATATTACTCAAAAATCAATAGAAATTATAAGTTGGCCCGTAAAGTTGTAAAAAACTGAATAAAAAAAATGTAAGATCAAACATGTATAGAAATAGGACTTTTGTTTTCTAAAATAAATATATAGGTATATACACTTCGATTATGTTTTATGGAATTAATCAATGCAGTCGTAAGGATGCAGCTCGGCGAAATGCGGCGGTGTGTAGCGTCATTTGTGTCATTTTTTTAACAAATGGCCAAATTATTATTAATACATAATAGGTACATATTTTGGTTTGGTACTTCGTTTGGTCTAAAACAATTTCGTTATTTAAAATATTCTACAAGATTTATAAAAGTTGGTATTTTTCTTGTGGAGCAAATATTTCATTCTAAATTTATTTTAAAAAATTAGTATTTTGGTTTTAAGAGTAATGTTTATATTAATTATTCATTATTATTCGTTCAAACCTTCTATATATTAATTATAGTTTCTCAAAATAGGCGGCAATGGCTCAGTGACTGTAGTGCTTGACTGGTAACTTAGAGGTGTGGGTTCGAACTTCGAGCTCCACTCTAGGGAGCTTTCTTTTATTTATTCCCTCAGTTTCAAATGAACGCCACCCGTGGGATTCCATGAGATAAATAAACGCCTTATTTCTCAGTCCAATTAAAAGATTAGTAAAATAAAATATTCTTAATTGGAAATTTACAGAAATTTTTATTACTGTTAAAATCTTTTTTATTTTTATTATAAAATACCGGTGTGAAATTCCGTATAGTTTTTTTTTTTTGTATTTTTAAGGGCAAGACAGCTTATTAAGTCAATCAATAGTCCACATAATAAGACCTGTATTAAATTATTGTTAGAGTAATCGTATTGGAGGATAAGATTTTGGAAAAAAACTGATTTTGTACCCGTGAAAGATTTTCAAATTTCATGATTGGAATTCGTTTGGATAGTTAGACAGATAGTATTAGTTTAAGTTTAAGTTTATTTATAAATGTGGCTATGTACAGTATTCGAACAAAACTGCGTGTCTTTAAATATGGTGCTTCAGCCAGAATTAAAAAAAAAAATAACTAATAATTTTGTAACCATCTGCAGTATCTCGAAAACAACTAACCTTCGATAGAAGTTAAATATAGTAATCTATTACTTTTGCTTACAATATTTTAAAAGAATTTTGTTACATACCTTACGGCACTTAAACTCTGATCATCCCATTTGTATTTAATATATGTACCTACTTCAAGAAGACCTTCTTTATTCATTTATTTTATTTATTTATTTATTTCGATAAGCGCCATATACATTTAAATATAGTATCTTATAAATTATACCTAGTGTTAACCTATAAAATTTAAGAAATTCAAAAATCGTTATGTAGTTTTGAAAGAAACAAATATCTGTGATCTGGCTTATTTTTGTTTGTTTATTTCTTGTTTATTTCTCAGATAAATTAGAATATTTCTACAGTCAATTTAAAGAGAATTAGTGTAGGTAGGTACCACGGCCGTAGCCAGGACCTTATGTATGGATGAGCTCCAAGTATTTTTGGGTGAGCTGAAATTTTTTTAAGTCAAAATACATAGCTTAGAAAAATTAAATATGCATTAAAACCCTAGGTATATACATAGGTAAGCAATATCACATTCATGATTCATGTTTTTAAAATTAGATATATGTACCTACTAATACCTACATGGATAAATACAAATACATATCTATTTAGTGTTAAACAATTTGTATTCTTCGGTTTTTTTTGTCGGCAAATTTACGCAAAATATTATTTATTTCCAACGAAATCAAAAGTTTTTTTTTCAAATGCTGTAAAAGAAAGATTTCGCAGTCGTATAACTTCTATTTTTAAATAGAAATGTGCCCCGTATTTTAAAATTTTTTGAGTTTTTGTACGCATACGGACTCATAGTGTTCAAAATAAATTTAAAAAAGAACTCTCCAAGTTTCAAGACTCTATCTTAATATTAGTCCATTCTGACTTAATTTCTAATTATTCCTTCAAAAACTATTATTCCAAAAAAAATCCCCCGAAATTTTTTTTAAATCACTTTTCCCTACATTTTTTAAAAAATAATTTAATAAATTCAAATTTCAATTTCTAAGTCCTTTAAGGTTAATAACGTTTTGAAAATTGTAGGTACACAGTAATTGAAAAAAAAAATAGTGGCAATGTTGTTGTAAATTTTCCTACTTTAAAGTTTAAACCAAACAGAAAAATAATGTATTATAAAAGTTCTTGTTCGAACCTTTTTTTTTAATGAATAATGGTAATTAATTCTGAAAAATAATTTTGGACTTATGACACACATCCTCCCTCATATAAGGGAATATTGGCTCACTTCATTATGGAATTTTGGGCCATTTGGATGGAATATAAGTCCACAATTGCCGTGGTATGTACATCACAAAAAATTTTAACAGACAGGGTTTTGCATTTTAATGTTACTCGAACTTTAAAACACGTTACAAAATTCTAGCACTTCCCCCTCCACACAATTTTGACACTTTTATTTTTCAAATCGATTTTATTTAATTCTTACATTTGTTGATTGAAGAGGAAGAAATGTTAAGCTTCCAATTTGCAAAATTTCATGTCATAATTCTGACTTTTTTGTAGTTTGTGTCCGAAAAGACGGAGGACATTTTTTTTTTAATCAGAGAATGACGATTTGAATGTAGGTTTTTTACTTATAGAGATGGTTGAGATGTGTCTGAGAAGAGGAAAAGGGGTATAGGTAAGGTACCTACTTGTTACCGAGACGAAAAAGTTCTCGATCTTGTCAAAATCGAAAAATGTCTGCATCATTTCGGTCTCGTTTCGGAGAACGCCACAACAGTCTTTATGTTGACCAGCCTTATGCTGTTCTAACCTGTTTTATAAACTTATTAATTAATTTTTTTTTAATTAATGATAGAGATAACTAGGTATATCGAAAAACGTCGACCAACCTTTTTAGTTTTATACAATTTCATCTCTCTACTTTCTTATAAGGCACCTATAATTTCTTATACATTCTTCCAGAACTATACTAGTAAGCGATGTCAATTTTTTTTATAAATTCCATGAGGGAAGGTGACGCAAAATTAGTCATCCATTTTCTTTTTAAATTACTTTTGTGCTAAATAAAAACATAATTTTGAGTGATGGAAATCTTTATTTGGACCTTTACAATTTTGTCAGTAAAGTGGAAAAGATGATATATCCTTCAAGTGGCTGCCTCCAGTGTGAATACATATTTATGCCCGTTTTATCCCAAAAATTATAACATCTTCCGTGTTGATTTTTGCGACACCTGGTATAAAAGAATACTATACTAAAGGGGCCAAACAGAGACTTATTGTTTTCGGAAAGTGTCAATTTCCTGAATTTAAAAGAAAAATCATTTGTATAAGATAAGTACACCCACGGAGATCAAAAATTCCTATTGATATCCGCTTTAAAAATATCTCTGTATGTGCTTAAAACTATAAACATAAGTGCTTTCAAGATTATTTATTTTGTTTTTCTCGACTTAGACATCACGTAGGTAATAATTAAATTTGTTTGTCTTTTATCTATCTTCATTTAATACTTTATTCAACACCAACTACCAAACAGTAAAATAGACCACACAAATAGAGTGAAATAAAAATTTGTATATAATCTTAAATCCCAACAAATTTAATCTCCTTTATATAAAAGCATTTCCACGATATACTTATACCTTCTATATGGACAATGCCCATCTAATGTATAAAAGATACCACCTGATCGTTTGGGTCAACAACTTATAAGTTCCCCCCTTTTTTTTTATTACAAATTTTTATTTAAATTTTTATTTCAGGCCAAAGTGCCAATAAGAAATACCAACATCAAGAAAAATGTAGAAATTTCATCTTACTAGGTCAGATCTGAAGGAAAAAAGAAGAAAAAAAAAATAAATAATAAGTACTCAACATTAATCCAACGAGTACGTACAAATTGTGCCGCAGGCATTTCGTTTTTTTTTGTATGCCATCGATCATCATTCCTATATAAACTTATAAAAGGTTTATCCATTTAAACCATCTTTACATTGAATAAACTATATGGAAACAAATTTTATCGCCCAGCTCCTCGTTAACACTGGTGCGCGCCGCGCATGCTGAACGTGCGTCGGTCGGTCTTATGTGCGCAAGGTTAAATAAAATTAAAAAAAAATAATAATATAATAAGTTTTATTACGCAGCAGCCCTACTTATCCACACATTCTGAAAATTTAATTAAAAATTTACTTTTATCCGATTTACAACTTTTTATTTATTTAATAAAAATAACGGTAATTTTAACAGTTTTATAACAAGTTTTTCAGTGTTGTTAAAACTTTATATTTGCTATAAATTTAAATATTTTGATGTCAATGAATGTTGTGAATGCCGTCGATGTCGTCTATAAATAAATTTCTTCCACCAATAGCTTAAAATGTCAATAATGGGTAAAGCCATTTTTTATCGTTCGGTGAGTTTATTTTGTTGAAAGTGTGAAAGCTAAAACTAATATGTAGGTAATATATATTATATTACATAGGTTGTATAAGGCTAGACATCAATCTTTATGTTTATAGCATCGTTGTAAATAAGTGCATTAGGTATACGCTTTCATGATTTTTCTTTTCGAATATTAAGCTTAATGCGTAGATATGTGTAAATATATATTAAAATTTTTTCTTCAATCTTCATGACTGCAAACCTTAAAAAAAGATGATAGACAACGCAAACTTAGGGCTGACCACGAGACAATTTAAAGTCTCGAGATTATAAAGATTGGAATTTTTCGTACGTTCCATCCCCCAAAACCTATTTGTTTACATTGTTGTTTTTGTAATTTCATCTCGGGTCGATGAATAGATGTAAATTGCAACAACAATTTAGGCAAAGCGTTAAAACATGGACACTAGTGCAAAAATATGAACTCACCACCATCCGCCATTTTGTTTAGCTTGTAGGCAAACCAGAATGACAGCCGAGGATTCCAATCTTTCTTTCATAATTCATTAGAGGGGGTTATTAGGATAACATGGGTATTTTTTCGGGAAAATGGGACTGGAGCTTAAGCCGCCATCTTGGAATTTTCTTAAAAAATTGACTTGAAATAGAAAAAAAAATATTTAAAAACAACGGAAAAACTTACAGTGTCATGTCATATCTTTTTTAAAAGCCATTCTTTAATTATGTTTTTAAATAAAATTATTTTAGTGAATACTTTTTAAAAATTAATTTTTAAACTCAACAACTCAACTCAAAAAACATTTAAAAAAATTGAAAATTAATTTTGTTCTAAATTTTGCATTATTAAGTAGTATTTTTGTTTAGTAATAATTTTATTTAAATATAATTAAAGATACACCAACAATCAAAAATCTATTGGTTTTAATTAAAAAAAACTAAAAATTTAATCATATGTAGTGCGCATGCACTACACAATATTACATAAGAATATCAAACTTACGGCTAGGCCGTAACCATTACACATAGTCTTAAAAATAATGTTTTAAAATGTTAACCTGGCTATAACAGCAAACTTTTCTATCAAATATATTTGTTTTTTGAAAGTCAAAATTCATGTTGTTCATTTTTACTTAATGGGTGCATTCTCATTAAAAGTTAAGTTTGTCATATATTTGTTTGCGATTAATGAATCGCGTGTCTTGAAACCCAGACAAAATTTGTTGTGGTCGCAGTTTTTGAATCGCAAAGAATGAAAACCGCAAGTGTGCTCTTAGCAAAAAAATGAAGAAAACAAAACACACTCTAAAAGCCAGCCACTGACAGCGCAATAATGCATCTCCATATGATGGCACTAGTTGCCTGTGTGAAGAAAGCGTTTAGCCGGTTGTATTACCTTTTTTTAAGAGTCAGACTTTATCGGGGGTGGATTGGGAGATAAAGGGCCTTCCGGGACTTATGGGAAAAGGGCAACAAAATAGTAAAATGGATAGAGGGAGTGAAAAAGAATTTGCTCCGAAAACGACTATAAACATATATTTATCGTTGTATAATTGAAGGCATAAACAAACAATTTTAACAAAAATGTAACTTGATTATTGAAAACATTACTGCAATAATAAAATTTTATAAATAGTTAATGTTTCTAACGTTGTTGTTCTTTTCTATATTCTGCTTTTTCGGGCCTGAAATTTTTTATGAAAAGTTCCTTTAAACGAACTTACAGTAAGTAACTACTTCAAAAACTTATTAAATATAAAGTTTACTAAGAGTAACTTGGGGGTCTGCTAACGTTTCCGATGGAGCCCCAACTACAACTTCGTTAAAAGTGTCTCAGAGTACTGTGAAGGCCTACAGCAGCTCAGTTATAATTAGTGTGGGGGCACTATTAGCTAAACAATAGTTTTCGTTAAAATAATTTTGTAGGGACCCAACACCTTCATCCTCATTGTGGGGGCAGCTAACAGAGGTGTGTGGGGCCTCCTGAGTTTCCTTTGGGGCCACAAATGCTGTATATTTACTGTAAGGCCCTTAGAAATTAAATTTTATTAAAAAGTTTTCTTTTAAAAGCGCAGAAAATACTGCAGAATCTTTCATGCACTTTTTGTTCTGCCAGGGGCCCATCAGGCAAAATCTCGGTTGCCCCTGGAGTTTATGAACAAAAAATGTTTGTTCTCTGGGGTAAGTTAATTGTTTTAGGTAGATGCAAATTAAGAAGGAAAATTTGGAGGAAAATAGGTAGGTAGATAATTATAGTAAGTTGCTATTAAAAAGTAAAAAATATTATTTACCCTCATAAAAAAGCGTTTGGAAATTTTTCCCCAAAAAAATCCCACCATTTTTTTTGATTTTTTCACACCATTTTTGTTGGAAATCCCACCAATCTGGGAACACTGTTACAAATCCAAATTTGACTTTGTATGCAGAAAAGGGGTAAATGTTTCCCAACTTTTTTAATAATAACCCCTCGTTTGCTATGAAATTGCCATGAATTTCATTCTTGCATTTCCCCTTTTTAAGAATATTTTCTTCCTTTTTTATTCTACTTATAAGAAAAAAAGTCATGTTTGAATACATTAACATGAAAGTTTCAATTTTCTTTACAACATATTATTGAAATAGAATTTCCACACAAATACTTTTCTTTGAATCTAGCTTAAATCAAACCCATACAAGATGAGATGCAGGGTTGAAACTTTTTTACCACTTTTGTTTTTTAGGTTTAATATCTACGACCAACTTAATTTAAAGCATATGGAATATATGTTTATCTGCCAGGTGATTTATTTTTGTAAGAGGCTTCACATTAAAAATAAAATTGTTTTAAATAAAATTAAAGCAGAATTTTCAAAAGAAATGTGAAACGTGAAATGCCATATTTGGCTTCGTATGCAGTAAAGGGTTACAATATGAAAAAAAAAATGGAATTTTTAATGAAAATATGTTGTGAATTCTACATTCAAACTCTGCTTTGGTACGCCCCCGGAATTTCAAAATGTTTTTTTCTTCTTAAAATCAAGTAGGTAGTGCTTATAAATTCAAAAATGGTGACCATATTTTAAATTTTCAAATAATGAGCAAGTGAAAAAATTTAATGTTAAATTATTCCATTTAATTAAAAAATATCTACATAAAAATGACAACTCAAAAAAAGAGAACATATACAAAAATCAAAAATTCAGTCTTTGTTTGCATTTGAACTTAAAAACAAAATAACTCTAAAACAAAAAAAGTCGTACAAACAAAAAAAAAAACATTCTTATCTATAAATTAACATACAGGGTGGCGCACCAATTGTGCTACAATAAGAAATTCAAATAACTTTTGTTTTAATCGATGTATTTCATTTATTTTTTTTTATTGGTTAGAAAATTAAATTTTATTTTAAATAGTTAGTTGTTTTTAAAGATTATAGACTGCAAATGACCTCCACGCTGTCCCACGCATATGCGGCACCTGGTCAAAAAATTATTCATTGCGGCCTGAAGAGTTGAAGTTGGGATCGCCTCAATTATTGTCGTTATGGACTGCTTTAATTCAGTTAAATTCCTGGGCTTCGTTTTATACACCTCTTGCTTGACATAACCCCATAAAAAGAAGTCTGGTGCAGTCAGGTCAGGTGACCTTGGAGGCCAGCGAAGAGTGGAGTTCCTAGAAATTAATTTGTTTGCGAATTTTTTGTTTAGCTCCGCCATAACTGGTCTGGCTATATGTAGAGTTGCTCCATCTTGCTGAAACCAAACGCTGTTGAATGGTATACGTCTTCGGCGCAGTTCTGGGTAAAAAAACTCCTTCAACATCTTTAAATAACGGTCCCCATTGACAGTAACGGTTACACCGTTTTCTTCAAAGAAGTACGGCCCGACAATACACCTTGATGAAACTGCGCACCACACAGTGACTCGTTCCGTCTCATGGAGCATTTCTGGATTAGACTCATTCCATATACGGCAATTTTGCTTGTTTACATTGCCGTTAAGATCAAAATGGGCCTCATCAGACATGAACAAACAATTGATCAATGTGTTGTCTTCTTCGGCCATTGATATCATTTTTTGGCAAAATTCCAGGCGAACAGGCAAATCCTGAGGGTTTAACTTGCTAGTAATTTGGACTTTGTACGGAAACAAGTTTAAATCGTCATGAAGTATCCGTTGTAATGACCGTCTACTAATTCCAATTTGCCCCGATAAGTTTCGGGTCGAAACGTTCGGATTGGCCTGTATTGCAGATGCTACTGCTGCGATTGTATCCTGAACCCGAACATTGGCATCTCGATGGTACGGCCTTCGTGCGATGCTTCCAGATTCGGCAAACATGTTTACAAACCTCATAATGGTCCATCTACTCGGGGGATTACCGCCAAACTCCCGCCTAAATTCCCTTTGGACGGAAATGACGGACTGCAAAGCATGGTACCGTTGCACTATCCAAATTCTTTTCTCCGTATCCCAAGCATCCATTTTTATAAATCTAAATAGTAACCTACAAAATAAAAAAAAAAATAAGCCGATTACTCACACAGAAAAAAAGTTATTACGTTTTATTTTTGTAGCACGATTCGTGCGCCATATTTATGGATTTTGATATTTTTCTGAAGAAATGAGTTCATAATTGTATCTAGTTATCAAAATAGATTTTGCAGTTTCGACCTTCATTTGAGTTTCTTTATTGAATGCAGGAGCATTTGGCAAAATAAAATTGTACTAGATGTCTTGTTCGTTCTCTCAAGCGGTTAGCGTACGTAGAATCATTATTTTTTTTTCCATTGAATTTTGCTCCAATATTTATGTTTTTGTTTTTAAGAATTTGTACGAAATGCAGAACAAATAATGAACAACTTGTGAAATACAGAACATTTATGTGTTTTTGTTTAACAAATAATTCATAATGAACATCGATCGTCTTCAAATACAGAACTGTTCATTATTATAATGAACGGATGGTCACCGTATGTATTTTGTTTTTGTGTTTTATGTTTCCTAACACATCTGCAAATATACATTCCTGAAATTACATTTAAAACCAACAAATTTCCGACCAATAATCGTAAAAATAGAAACATTTGTGCTTATGGATTTAATATAGAACGATGTAGTATAATCTATAATTTACAAGCCAATGGAGAATGTGTGTATTGTTAAGTTAAATCTCAAATCAATTCCAAACAATACCTAACTAACAAACGCCGGATGGGAGGTCATCCTAAAAGCATTTTATACAATGTACCAATACTATACTAATATTCGTAGAAATTAATTTAAACTTAAAAAAAAATAACAAAAAAGTTTAAATAAAAAAAAAAACGCTCTCCATTCATAAAAATATAAATAAAATTATCCAATCATGGGAAATTGTTAATTTTCTTCGAAACTTATCAGCATTTTATTATGATAACTGGAACATTTCCTCAGAAACCGTAGCGAACACAAAACCATAAAACATTTTCCATTCATAAAAATTTCACATTTGTTAAGCATAGTTATAGAGCATCGTAACGAGATAACATTTGTTTTCCTTCCATATATGAGCCATCATAATATAGGCACCGCCGCGCCGCGCCGCACCATGTCAGATCAGTGCATCTGTAAATTAATATGAATGTGTGTGCTGCACTCCTACGAGGTGCTGTGTGTCGCCTATTTAATGAAACGACCGATATAACGGTGGGTCGCCAAACACTGCGGGGAGCCAGCAGCTGTGCTTTATGCGCCTCCGCCACCAGAGTCGACAAATGCAATCGCGGTACCTCATACCATACTCCACCAGACATAAGAGGTTCGAGGCCGACGGAACTTTGAAAAATTAATTTTCCCACGGTTCTTCTAAAAGTGAAATTCTTTGGAAAAATAATCAACCTCAGTTCAAAGTGTGCCCGTGCTTGGCGCATGCAGGAAGATTAGAGCCCATTCAAGTCGCAGTCACACAGAGCTTGTCATCGGCTTTTATCACCACCATATATAGCTAGAGTGAAAATACACCACAAGTGACATATGCACACACACAAATACAGTGGGGTGAACTAGCTTTAAAATTGTAACTAAATTCAAATAAAATTACATTGCAAAAGTAAGCTAATTTAATTTATTTAGTAGTTAGTTTAAAGAAGCAAAAGCAACTGACTTAGAATTTTGAAAAATAAATTCTTTTAATCAAGAATTTAAAAAAATATTATTCATCATACAGAATCAAGAAATGTATGATTAAATTCGCTACTCTATTAACATATTTAATGTCCTTGCATAGTCTCATAGCCAACCCACCATATAATAGAGCAATAATATATAGTAACAAATCCATACCATTCTCATCTGTTAGAGCCAACCTTCATGAAGACACACCTTGTCAAAATTTCATGAAATATCGCAAAACAAAACAGAAAATTAATTTCTTTTTTTTTTATTTTAATGTAATTTCCGATGTAATGTTGTCCCACTGTTCAAATGGACTATCGATGGTTGTGTTTTTGCTGTGGCAGACAGTTGGGCAACCTTTTCGATTTTTTTTTTGTGCTTTCGAATTTTTGTTGCAAATCAAAAAACAAATAAAAGTTTTCTTCTCTTTTTTTAAGAATCATTATAAAGTAATCAATATCAAAATGATGACTATTTATGTATGTTGCTTTAAATATTTTACAGCTTCAAATTTTGTTTATCAATGCCGACTTATCGGTTTTTATTTTCTTAAAAAAAAATTATCATTAAAATCAATGTTCTTTTTATATATCAATAGAAGATATTTTTGGGTATTCACCCAAAATGGGTGGGAATTTTTATTTTTTATGGAAAGGTATATAAATTTTTTTGTTAATGTTGATGCATACATTACTTGGAATAATTGTGTTATTTGTGCAAGTTATAATAATATAAGGCCGAGAAAATATTATTTTTAAAATTAAAAAATCGGTTGACGACCTTCTTTGTTTGGAAAGTTTTTTTTTTTATTTTTTTTTCCAAATGGAAATTTGAATTAATCAGTATGGGAAATGTCAACAAAATAAAGATATACAAAAAGTAAAGTATTTTCCTACAAATAACAAATAAACTTTTGTTATGTGAAATAACTTACTTTTGAATAAGGTCGTTTATAGTGCTTATTTATAAAATTTACAAAAAAAAACAGTTAGTTATCAATTCTAGATATACCGAAAAGAATTTGTCATAAGAGCAGGTGGTAATGAATAACAATAGGTAGTTAAGTTTGTGTATTTTGTCTAAGACTAAACACGTGTAAACTCACATTATATACATTCGAAATTATACTATACAGGGTTTTTTGCAAAAGATGCGACAAAAGGGTAAAACTTGTAGGTTGGGTTGGAATAATGCATGACCGTATCACAGGAACTTTTTTATAATGTTCGAGTAGTTGAGAACTATACAAATTGTATACATACTATAAATATTTATAGTTACATTTATATGTATGTATGAACATTAGGGTGGTCTGAAAAAAATTTTATCTTGGATGTGTCTAAATCAACTGCAAATGAAGAAAAAAGGGAATTACTTTTTTTGTTCAGATTTTTATTTTCATCATCTATTGGCGCTGTAAGTGGTTAATTGAGCTATACATATACAGTGCCGAGGAAAAAAATAGCAGTGAATCTGTTAAAAAGTGTAATTTTTCATACCTTTAAAAAGCAATCACTTTTTCTAACTTCTACTATTGTGTGGTACTTTTGGCACCGTTTGAATTTTAATTTAAATAAATAAAAAAAATTTAATTCAAAATCAAGTTGGGAATTGTGAATAAATTGAAACGCTTTAGGGTGACCCCAGGGTTGCTTCAGGACTCAACGAACAAACCTTATCTGACCGCAAAATATTAATATTTTGAAATATTGACCCATCTACAATATAATAAACACAAAATCATTAGAACTGTTTTCGAGAAAAATAACTAATTCTTTCAGATAAATACCGTTATTATTGGGGCCAAACAAAATTCAATTTCGCCTCTAGGGAATCACTTAAGAACCTTAAGTTCCAAGTTTTAAGAAAATTCCAATTAAAAAAAGGCCCAAAGGCCCTCACTAGTCAACTGATGAGTCCAAGTGAGATCGCTGGAACAAAACGCCAATTTTTTGAATCAATAATTCAACAAAGTCCATTAAAATAGTGCTAAGTCTTCTACTTGGCTGATGTATTTCAGTAGTATAGTAACTATATAGAATTTGTATTATTAAAACAAATTTTGTCATGAAAAGAAAAAAACAAGAAAAAAAAAAATTAAAACAAAAAAACTTCAAAATGTATCTACGCAATTGACTCACAATTGAATTATTCAAAACTGGTAGGCAGGTATACCTCATTGCTATCGTGAAAATTATTATAAAAAATGAACCAACAATTCGACGCTACAATGCAGAACTAAAGTCCAAAATTTCAAAATCAGTTTTTTTTTTACTTCATAAGGAAATTTGTTGTGTTCCGCGCACTTTCTACATATTTCGAATATTCCATCTTACAGTAGTTCCTTCAGAATTTTAATAATAGAATATAATCATAATGTAGAAAGCCAGCATTTTCCGGAATGAGGTTCTTTTTCTAAAATTTTGTAAATGTGACTTAGACCAGTTGTGCATTGTAGCGACGAATTCTACATTTTTGAAAAAATTTTATGAATGTAAAATCAAATTGGGAATTCTAAAAAACTGAAAACAAAATAAAACAGGTACAAGCGATTTTGTCTATTAAAGTGCAGCTCCAAATTTTTCGAACGGCGGAAAAAGACTTGGTCGATTTTTGCTAAACTATGGCATTATCTAGCAGATTTTAAATACAAACTATTCTTTTAACCAAAAAATAAACGTACTTCCGTGTTAGAAAATTGGTAAGGAAACTCCAATTTTGCTCAAAAACGACTTTGACGGTTTTGTTTAAAATTTGTATGTGAGCTAATATCAGTACGACCTATACGATATTATAGGTACAAAAATGTATCCATCGATTATTAACGGTAGATATCACTCATAGAACCATTTTTCTGGCTTTCGACTATCTAATTATCTGTTGAACCAATTTTAATGAAACACGCGTCCTAATAACTTTGAATAATATTGCATATCAAAATTTTCAAAAAAAAAAAACAATTATTGGATTTTTAAAAAAGTTTTAAAAACTATATTTTGAAAATTCGATAATTCGATAATGAATAGATCATTTTTTTCAAAATTAATTTTGTATATGTAATTTACATATTTTCAGTCAAAACTGTAAGTTCCATGCATATTATGTGCAATGCGGTGCTATATTGTTCACATTTATGTAACCACAACTTTCTTAAACTAAACTACGTTTTTGGCAGGTGGCATAAAATGTATTATATTTTTAAAAGAAAATGAAATAATGAATTTCTGGCTTTGAAATGCTATATCATTATATTGTAAGTGTTGACGTTATTTTGTTTTGATTTTAAGTCAGTTTTTTGAAAATTGTTTGGGGAATATACCTTCCCCATTATGGAAATCAACATGTAGTCAATTAACAAAGTCCTGATTTTTCAAATATAAATTCTGAGCAAGTTTAAAAGCTAGCTTAATTTGCATCATATTCATTAAGAACGAGTCAACAGATAAGAGATATAGAAATACCAATCAATCATGTAAAACTACCAAGAGCTTTAACAAAAATTAAATTATTTTTTACGTTTTAAATACTTACCTATTCTACATAGGTATACTCGAATCTTATCGTCCTCGAATTAAACATTTTAATAACTATAAGTGGAAAAAATAGGTACAAAAATATAAAATGTGACAACTACCTACATATTATACCTACACCAATGTACGTTTTAGGAATGAATAAATTAATTGTTTGTAAAGCAATTAAGAATCAAATTTCCTTGTTACAAGAAACCCCAATGTCAACTAATTACAAAGAACAAAGACTATATATCTATCTATTGATATATAAGGTAGGTGAAATAGGTACCTACCTACTCTATAAAGATGAGTCTCAGATAAATTTTTTTTTTTGGTCAAATAAATTTGTTTGTGAAATTAAAGTAGGTACCTACCGGGGTAATTAGTAACAATTTTCTTTAAGCATTGTAGTTATATAAAGCGCACACCACACAGCAATATACCAAGTATAAGTTACACTTTTGTCTTCTTAGCCACCCTCCCTCCTTGGTGGAATTGTAGGTAAATTGTTCATAGAGGAAAAAAAAGTAAATAATTGTCAGACAATAGCAAACATGTATCTATGAGAGTAGGTACATCTATGTCACATATTATTCTACTATACAAAAAAAAAATAAGTAAAACAATGGCCGTCGTATATACCTACTGCTTTGCATATTATGAACCGACAACGACGGCGACGCGACGGCATGCTAACTCAACTCTCTACATAGAATATCTATTTCAAATTGCTTTTCTTACCGCCTGAATACGTTTGACAAAGCACAAAACGGGGTATGTATAGCTAGGTAGCTTGACAGAAAAAGACAAAAACACAGGACCTGGAGCAAAGCAAAAAAAAGCTCTCGCATTTCACAACAACTTGGCCGTGTCGCCCGTCATGCGCATCGCATAGAATTTGTATCTAGATACTCCATTATTTTTGTTCTATTATAAAATTTGTTGTCTTTGTTTGACGTTTTTTTTTTTTTTTTTTGGTAAATATGTACAACTATCTACATACATATTGTATATATGTATATGAAATTTGATTTGTTAGACATATAATCATGTACATTGTGTTTGAGTGTGTGCGTATTTCGTGTTAGCTATTTAAAAAATGTAGAGTAGATAAATATAATGTATATTGTATATAAAAGAAAATAAAGCACGAATCAACTATAGAATTAAAAACCATTTTGTATGGTTAGAACTTTAGAACTACTGGTATCTATTGCCTTTATTGCTAGTAATATAGGCATACGCATCGGCACAGCTATAGGTAGGTATATATACATTTACATTCAGTTTTGTCAGCCATTTTGACATGATGGCTTTATGTGATTTTTCGGTTCGTTTAATTAGTTAAAAGCGGAACGAAATAAAGAAATAGCATGTTATGGATAACTTTGGTTACACGATGGCTTGATAATTTTTGATGCAAAATGAGAATATAGGTATTAGATATCCATTTACTTGATTTTTAGTATTTCCGTCATTTTTATTGTCAAAAAGTATTTAGATAACCACTAATTTCTCTGCATATTGTCGAATTTTGTATTAATTTGTAAAAATAGTTACTTTATGAAATGAACTTCTCTTTAAGATCTTGAACCAAACAAGTTACATATAGGACAGAAACGATTTAAGGTATTTTATACAGAAATTGTGTCTTAAAAAATTCCATCAAAATCAAAATTTTGGACAAATATTAACTACCTATTCCCCAAATTGTTCTCGTAATGAAGCCATGGCTTCACAGGCTGTTTTTAGAGGTACCATCTAGTTGAAACCATCAAAATATCATTGAGATCACGGATCCGGCTTGAGGGACCAAAATGTTTGGTGTTATAAAATGATAAATCGCACTCTAAATGTCTTCTAAAAATGATATTTAAAAATTTCCGAAATTAAACACAGCTACAACTTTCAATTGTAATTTCCATTAAATAGGTATTTTATTGCGCCCTCCATATAACCTTCATCAGTATAAGGTGTCACAATAGTTAATATAAAATGGTATAAATTTTGGCAGGTGCCCCGAATACGTCACAACGGCCTAGTTCAGAGTTAATTGAGCAGCATCCATTAGTTAATCTAACAGCACTGATTTTTTTAATACAGTTAAATAATTTGTAGACGTGCGTCGTGCCGAGATAGACCATTCCATCGTAAAATGCCAAACAAATATGGAACAAAAATACCATGACGGTTTTATTTATACTAAAAATAGTGCCTTCAATGGTAATCGGCCTCTTCTTCGCATTCACTTGCAGACCCAGTGGTGGCATAATTCGGTATACTGATATGTTGATATAGAACTTTTTATTCAATTTTATTTTTGTCAACATTTTTAGTTTGAATTATAAAAAGAATTGATTTTTGGTTTAAAAAAAATTGAAACCGCAGTTTGTTCAAAATAGTTCAACAGTAGGGGTGGCCACGCAAAACGGTGCAATCAAGCGCTAATTGGGTCACGGAGCTAGGCGCTCGTGGCCGCCATTTCTCATTTCTATAGTGCTGGTCACTATGAGCCAAAACGAGACTTTTTGTAAGGATTGTCTCGGTATCTATTGCAGTATCTGTCAAATGACAAGCCTTCATAAAAAAAATCTAACTCGAGATTTTGATCAAACTTGACATGAAAATGATTCCGAAGTCTCGCAATTCCGTCTGTTTGTCTGTCCATTTGGCTGAGGCCTACACGTGATCGATTTTCTTTAAACTTGGTACCTAGCCTTTTTTGGGAATTCCCTAACATGTTTTTTTTCCTTGTTTTAGGACAAAAAATACCGTAAACATTTTTTTTCGATTAATGAAAATTTATTTTTTCTAAACGCGTGCCACAACAAAAAGGATACTATTTCGAAAAAAAAATTCCAAAAAATGGTTGTAAATGGGACCTCCCAGGAACCAATTTTTTGATTTTCGATCTAAGAAAAAAAAGTGTCAACTGATTTTATTCAAAACATATTTTTTAAGTTTTATAATAAGTTTAAACAGTAATTGTATATACAAAATGATTCTATTTTTTTTTTGATTTTAAAAAGAAGTTTATAATTGTTTTTTTGAAAACTAAGTACAAAATTCGAAACACCTAGCAGATTTTTAACATTATTTAGCTGATTTGACAAAAGAAAATGATTCTTATAACCAAAAATAATGGTAACACAAGTGTTTTAATAAACTGTTGAGGAAAACCTCACACGATTTTGATTAAAAATTTTTGTAAGCAAGTTTTACATAAGTCAATTATAATAACGATATGTATCTTTATATAGAACATTTCTTTTTGACTTTCGAATATTTCATTATCTGTTCAACAGATTTTAATTAAATTTTTTACATTAAATTTTTTGATTAATATTGCATATCAGAATTTTCAAAGAAACTAATTTGGGATTTCTAAAAATTATTTTAAAATTATTTTTTGAAAATTTGATATTTAGAAAATTTTTGGATAGTTTTTTTTTCCAAATTGAATTTTTAACACCGCATTAATAAATACTTTAAAATGACGAAACTTGTTTTTCTTTAAAATGTTTAGAAATTATTTTATATAAAAAAAATATTTTATTGAAAAACCACTTCTACTTTTTCTTATGAAAAAAGATTTATTATAAAGAAATCAGATGGTATACATCGCGTTGGTTTCAAAATAATTTCAGAAGTTGTAGATATGATCAATTTAGAAAATCTCGGTAAATTTCAATGCAAAAAATATGATCTCGTTTCAGATGCTTAAGAGGTATCTCAAGTCAAGGTCGAGATTGTTATTGTCTCGTGGCCAGCCCTTATAAGCAGTTAAGCGATCTCAGATTTGCTCAAATAATAATATTCCCGAAATACATAATGTAGTTTATGCCAAAATGTTCTTAAAGCAATTCTACCCCCTTGGCTGTTGGACAAAATTAAGATCTTAATAGACAAATTAATTCCACTACCGATTTCAACTCTTTAAACTTAAAATAATTAAACTGTTGTGGTCGCAGTTTAAGTGGTTATCGTAAAAAAAGTGAAAAAAACACTTTGAATTTGTATCGTAAACTAATTTGCACCATTTGACTTTTATGCAATTTTGAAAATTAAAAGTGAGAAGAATAAAAATCACTCACAAATCAGAAATAATTATTTCAAACCTATAATATTTTTCCATGAAATCAATTGAGCTCATCGTAACGATCAACAGGGTACCTACTGCAGTTATACCTGTATTATTAACTATCATTCATTCCGAAGATCGTTTTATACAGAAAATAATTCGATCATCATCAAATGCATGCAAAAGTCACTTTTAATTACAACTTATACGAGTACCTATACATTGCAATTGATTGATGTAATTTTGAAAATTATTATTATACCCCTCAGTCCTAAAAATTGTATATTTGTATCCGAGTGTTGATGTTCACTCGTAGGTGCTGTAGGTGAACAAATTACACGGATGACGAATTTTACAAAAAAAAATAAAAAAACGAGGCAAAAATTTACCTGTAGATATGCATTCAATGCAAAAGAGTATTTTTATTCTTGTTGTCAAAGGAGAGAAACATTGCTGCACTAATCGTGTGAGAAGCAATAAACTTATCAATGATAGTGCCCTCAGGATAATGCTCGTATGTACTACGAGTATTTGAATATTAGACTCGAATGTGAGTACCGACACCGCCACCGCCGCGCCGCCGGAAGTTAAGCAATTCCTTCCCACAGTATAGGTATACGTATGCCTCTGTGTAAATGCAATATTTTCATGCTCAATGACTATTGATTTCTTCACGTTATAAGGTTTAATAATGGTTTATTTTTCGATTGGGGTCAATGATGAGGACGATGAAACCGTTCATGGTTTTGAAGGAAAACAACATTATTTCATAACTCATGTCATGCTTCATTGATTTCGAAATTTAATTTCGTTAAAAGAGGTTTCGTTGAAAGAATTAAAGATTTTTTTTTTGACTTTAAGGGTTTTACTAGGGCTTGATAAAATTCTGATAGTTGATTTTTATACTATTTTAATCCTTTATTTAATAAGGTGTAGGGTTATAAGCGAAATCATAAAAATTATTTATAAAAGATAATCTATACTATTCCTTAATTCAATTTTCGAGCCATAAAGATTTTGACTGTTTAAATTACAAAACTGTACTTTTATGACCTTGACTATTATTTATAAAACGGGGTACGTACATCGAGGAAGTAAATTTACTCCACAACATGCAACGAGAAAATGCTCAATGAAAAAGCAGTATATGCTCTCCCTTGGTGAGTAGCTCCTTGTTTACATGGAGTAGATGCTCTTATTCCACAGAGTATAGACCAATTTCTATTAACGAAGGTTTTTTTTAATAAATTAAATCCTATATACATATTATGTAATAAAATACATCAACCATGGTAGTAGAAGACTTATAGCACTATTTAATTAGACTTGTTGAATTATTGATTCAAAACAGCTTTTCTAGTTCTATAAATTTCAGGAAAAAAAGGTCAAACATAAAAATGTTCTGAAAAGTAAAATTTTGGCGAAGATCTTTATTTGTATGTCTTAAGCATTTTTTTTTTAAGTATAGGTACCTATTAATTTGGACAAGTACTAAAGTTTGTAGGTTTTAATAAATATCTTTAAAATTGAAAAATTTAGGCGACTTTTTTGGAAATTCTTAAGATAGAAAATTAAAGATCTTTTACAAAGTTCAGCTTTGTCGTAATTTTTTTTAATTTTACTGTTTTTGTTGTTTTTGGACGATTTTTAAAATTATGTCCAATAGTTTTGTTGCTTGATGAAAATTGCTCACTCATAGAAATATTTTTTTATTTTAAAGTGCATTATAGAGAATGTTGCGTTGCTATCTCATTGGAGGAATTTTGTTAGAAAATTTCTTTCATTTACCAATTAATATGCTCTTACGATTACGTTTTCTGACCTTTCAGGTATTTTAAACATCTTGAGGTGTTAACATTCTCTATAATGACTTTGACTGAAAAGAACCTCAAAAATGTATACAAATACATATTAATATTTTATCGCTGACCAATGACTTGTTGTCCGTTTAGCTAGCATTGCTATTTCAAAATTTTAAGATTCTAATATAATTGGAGGATTTTTTTTATTTAATTCTAAGAAATCTCTAATTTTGCATTGCATCAATGAATACAGCTGCTGAGCTGCAGTCCTAGGACTTTAATTTAATGTATTTTTTATCTATTAGAGTTTTTGATGTGAAATTCTTTTTAACAATTTGTAGGGCCATGATTTGTCAAAAAAATCACCCAAATATGACGAAATACCCCAAAATTGCATTTTTAAATAATCTAGCATTACCACAAATTTGAATTTCTGTATTTTTTAATCCAAAAAAGTTTTTTATGTGGAATTTGCTTAAACAATTTAAAGACGTCGGTCTTTAAAAAATAAAATTTTTTAGCATTTTTTTTGTGTCAATTTTGTGTACTTACATAATATTATTTCGTGTACAAAAACTTATTTACATATTATTTGGGTCAACATATTTTTGTTGACACAACTTTTAAAAGACGTCGAGCAACAATAATTGTTTAAAGAAATTCCAATTTAAAAACCCTCTTGGATAAAAAAAATACAGCTAATCAAATTCGTGGTAATGCTGTATTCATTGATGCAATGCAATGTTAGAAATTTGTTGGAATAAAAAAATTCGATTTTTTTTCGTTTCACGACAAATTTACAGACATCATGAGTTGATCGCTAATTGACCTAAAGAAGGTCAAAAAAATATCTATGAAATCCACGTTTACTTTGTTGAATTTGTATAAAAAGCTATAATAACTTTTAAATTCAACTTTTCAATTCAATTTGAGCTACTCTCGATTAAGTACTTGCTTTATGGTTCATTCATCGAAGATGATCCTAAGGGCCATTTTGTTCACAGCTGATCATCTTTAATCAAGGATTATTGCAACTTGTAAATCATCGCCTGTGCAAGGTATTCAAATTTTTTTTTCAAGGAATCGATAATCATGGAAATCGCAAATCAGCTGATTTTGGTTGATGAGCGCCATTTAATTACAAGCTGTGAAAGTCATCGTTACCCTAAGAGTTATTTTCTAAAAAAGTAACGGTGCAGCGATAACTCATTTTCAAAATTTGAGAGAAATATTAAATAATTTAATACCCGTTTTATGTATGTCAAATCTTATTCTAGACATTTTTAGCCTCCATTTCAAACATTAAGTTTTATAGGCTATAGAGCCTAATCAGGTGAACACATTTGCTTGAATTTTAGTACAAAGCATCTTAAGTATAGTAACTTCTGTTTTCAGATTTCTTACCAAAAATTCAATCGATATTTGAGTCTTAGCCTTTTTAAAAAAAAATTATCTTATTCTTAAGTATATTTCCCGTATATCTCAATAATGGCTTTTTTATTTGAATCTTGTAAACAGGTAATTCTAAGTCGTATAAATAAAATAATACTCCAAAAATATTTAAAAATGTTGGATGTGCCTATTATGGGGTGATAACTGACAACTGAGTTGACTAACAAAATTTAAGAAGAAGTAGCTTTTTTATTATTTTTGATTTATTTTTCACGTTTTACCATTAAAAATGTTACTTTATAAATAAAATAATAATCTAGATATATGTATATTAAATGCTTAGATATTTTATAGTTTTTAACCGCAAGAGCGATTTTGTGCAATTCAGTCGTGCACTTTATATTTTATTTTCATTCGTGCTTATAGACTATTATAGATCAACTGACCAAACCATATTGTAGTCATTTCCACGCTGTCTTAGATAATTTAGTAGCTCACACTACTTGTGATTTCATTGTTTATGATCGGATCTTATTTATTTTATTTTTTTATGTGTAATGCATTTGTTTATACAAAATTGGAATTGCATTCGCACGATTGAACATAAAAAAAGTATTATTATAAAACTTCATGACAGCTTGAGGGTGTTTTTAAGTCTTTTTTAAACTTTTCGTTGCTTCAAAATTTTTATTGCGTAGTTTAAATTTAACATAAAAGATTGAATAATTTTATTAAAAAAGCAAGAATTTATTGTTTTAACTTTTTAGCTAAAAATTTAAAAAACTAATTATTTTGATTGTCTTCAGAGTTATATTATTATTAAATAAGATTTTTTTCACCAAACGTTTAAAATTTTTGTGTCTGTTTTAAAATTATTTTTTTAAAAAACTTATTAAATAAAAAAAAATTTGACTTAGGTATGTCACTTTGCTTTTCCAGCGACCGACGATGTACTTAAAATATTCTATGCGAGAGAGTTTTTAGGTACTTTTACACATTTACATACATATTTGTATATATTTATAATTTTGGTTTCTCGGAAACGGATCTTACGATTTGGATGAAAACAAAATTTTACTTTTAAATTTTGCATAAAGTGTATCTATGATAAGTATGATCTTAAGGTATACCTAAGAAGGGGGAAGGAATATAAAATTGATAAATTTATATTATGGCGGTAATGATTGTTCAAAACGGGGGATACAAACATTATGGCCCTGACGTCTACAAAGAATATCATTTCGATTTACCAGCTACAGAGCTTATTCTAAATAGTAAATTTACATTTCGATGGCCTCGTGCAAAACAATATTAAGTGTATTTATTTATTTTTCAGGAGAGACTTTTAAAGTTTGATTTTATATTATTATAGGCATTATGCTGAGCCCTATTTGACCTCTGTTTTCAATGAATTCTTGTTAGATTCGCAAGAAAAAATATTCAAATAATATATCGATTCTATATTCAATAGTATATCGATAATTCAAAACTATACTATGTGCACTTAGTATAGTTTTGCACGGGGCCATCGATTTGACAATAGGGAACAAAAAAAAACAACAATATAAGTAAAGAGAATATTGATATAACAAAACTTAAAAAAAAAGTACGCATACGTCACAGTGTACCATTTTTACATGTCGTGATTTAAGTTGAAGTGAACCTAAATATTAATTTTAAAATTGCTACATGGTGTTGGACGGTTTTACTAAAACCACTTTAAGAAAAAAAATATACCCATATCCATCGTTAGAATCGTGAGTTATGGTTGTGAGTTCATACTAAAAACCCATGCTTAAAAAGCACTTCCTGATTATTAACTTGACATATAAATATTGACCCATAAGTAATAAACTTATAAGTCCAAAATCTAAAAAAAAATATTCTTGGATGTTTCTTATTCAAGTGGTTCAGAAGAGAGCTGATATTACATAGTTGCCACTATTTTTTAAAATAAATTTCCCTGACTCTCCCTGACCAATTTTATAGTTTTCCCTGACCAAATTTAAACAAAATTAAAATAGTAGCTCTTTGAAAAACATAACTTAATTTTTGTGACGTCATCATTATGCGCTTATCAAGTGCTAATTAGGTACCCAACAACAAAATTTAGTGCTCCAGTACTTTTCTTGTAAATTAATGCAGTTAGCAGAGCAATTACCGGAAAAAGTTTAAAAAGTAAGGAAAAAGTTTTGGCCTAGTATTTTGGAGCTATTTAAAGCTCTAGGAACCCGAACAAAAATTAAAAAAAAAAATCTTAAAAAATAGAAGACATTTAACCAGCTATAGTTTTTATTTATCGAATAAAAATGGATACTAGTATTAAATACTAAAAGAAAAACAGGAACTTAATAACATAATATGTACATTTTTTTAAGAAAAAAAAAATAGTAGATACGTGTAACATTTTTTTGTTTTTTTTTTTGTTTTAATTTCAAGTTTGAAAATTAATGTTAAAAAACTATTCATTCAAATATAGTAATTTAAATTTAAAATAAAAGAATAGATTTCAAAAAGCTATAGTAATATTGTGTTACCGTTTTTTTCCGAATTAAAATCTTCATATCCTATTTTTTTTGTATTAAAAAATAGCTTGCCAGACGTATTTTGCAACGTCTGACACCTACATGACCTGTAATTCATACGGCAAATAGTTTATAGAACGGAATGAGAAAGAAGCCAAAACTGTTAAATGACTTTAAATATCAATTTTTTAAGGTTTCAAAAGTGACGCGTACAGAAAAACGCATCCCACCAGCCAGACTTTCTAAATTTCACTCGAGATAGTGAAGGTTACAATAAAATAAAAAATCATCACTGTTAAAATGCTTTTTTCTATCGACGTTGTTAGCTCTCGTACTATAACTTAAATTCGATTCTTAAACAATTTAACTTTTTGCTCGTCTAGCTCGAGTTAAGTACCCCATTTTCAAAAACATTTTCCAAGATTTACAAAAAAAAAATATTATTTCAATTATTCAAAAAGATTCGCAATCTGAAAAAATAACCCATAAATGAATAAAGTATTAAATACTATTTTTTGCCCTTTACAAAGTTCCAATTCAAAAGCGGGACGAAAAATTACTTTCGAATACAACTGACTTTAGGAAAAAAAAAACAGAGTAGGGTCCCTGAGTTCAACGAAATATTCATTTTTTTTTTCATTAAAAAAAAAATTCAGTGCTCAACAAATTTTGCCTGACCACTTTCGAAATTCCCTGATTATCCCTGACTTTCCCTGACCAAATTCACGTTCCCTGACTTTTCCTGATTTTCCGTGACTTTCCAGTCGGGTGGCAACTATGTATTATTTCACCTATGGAGTTTTGACCCAGTGACAATATTTATGTGTTGAGAAACTAAAAAAAAATTACTTAGACATTTTAAAACAGACTTTAAGTACTTAATGTTGTGTTCTTTTGAAAATTTTAGCAAAAAGAAACAATTTGCAAAATATGTACATAGCTATATATGCCCCATTTTAGCTAATTTCAAAGCCTCATTACAGGTTTTAAAATTTGTAAGTCTAATTTGTTAGTCAAATGGTTTCATATTTCCCCAAAGAAACTTCTTTCGAACGAATACCGGCCATTTGCCCAAAACCATAAAGCCCAAATCGAAAAATGTCATAAAGTCCAAAAATTGTCATAAAGCTCAAAAAGTAAAAAAAAAAATTGCCAAAAAATCCAAAAAGATCATAACGCCCAATTTGTTTTGAAATCAATGAACGCCCAAATCGTTGATTAGTCATTTCGCCGAAAAGATTTTTTAAATTTTTAATGACATAGGCCGGCATGGGCTTTCTGAATTTTTCTTTGCTTCTTGTGACGATTTTAATTTCTATCGATCTTAAGTCATATAACCGAACGTCTAAAATCCCAAATCAAAAAATGTCATAATGTTCAAGAGCAGTCGACTCTTCGTCGGAATGTCGGGAAAAAAGCGTCGCAAAGCCCAAATGGAATGTCATAATATAACCAAAATCTACTTTCAATGTCATAAAGCCCTAATTTAAAAATGCCATAATGTCCAGAGGATTTCTTGTTCTTAAATGACATCATGGTGACGAAGAAACAATTAAAATAGAATGTTCAAGTCCTGCAGTACTGTTGAGTGAAACCAATTCTTCAAATGGCATCAGAAAAATATTTGAAAATGCTTGTCTCAGTTAATATCAAACCATGCAACAAATTTCCGCGAGGGGGGGGGGGCGTGGGGCCTCGTGAGGGACTCGTTGACCCAAGCGCGTTTATCCCACCGCGCGCGTTTTTGGATTTTTTTTATTTTTGATGTAATGAGTTTGGGAATAATTTCAAACTCAAAATGTCGTAGTGTCCAAAATAAACAAAAATTATGTTACAACACCCAAATGCTAAAACACATGAGAACTTTTAAACAATATGACAATTACTAATATTATTTCTATATTTTGGGCTTTATTACCTTGGGCAGTAATTGAAAAAAAAGCTTATTTTTAATTGAAGTGCATAATATCCAATGTCATAACACCCAAGCCCTCGGTAAAATCGTACAACAACAAAATGTTTTGGACAAAAAGACCTAACGCCACGAATACCCCATTCCCAATTTTGATCAAAAAAAATCCTGTTTCATCCGGAATTCTCATAAGCATTCTATTTAATTTGTTACCTTTTTTGATTTTTAATATTATTAGGTAAAGGTACTCATAAGTCATAACCAATATAAGGTTTTGATGGCTAATTAATTATTAGGTCACCCAAACGAAAAGTTACCAAGGTCAAATAATTTTATTTCCCGCCTCTCTCTCTCTTATGGTTCTACTTCAAATTTCAATGTTCAATAAAAACTATTTTTTTTTCCATGATCCTGTTAAACTGGAACCAAAAGTCAAACAAATATTTAAAGGTGACAAAAATCTAAGAAAATCAATAGCATTGCGCTTCAACATTTCTACTTCACTGAATAACAAACTTTCAAAGTCTATAAGGTCGAACATTGTTTTTCTGTCAAATTCAGTTGAAACACACTTTTTGTTTGTACTCATGCTACAAAGTAATTTTTGAACCACATTTAAAGATTTATGCTTGCCTGACAGCGCCAGCGTGCAAAAAAACAAACTTTAAACAATAACACAACAAAAAAACATATCGTCATATATAACTATACAGATATTCAGATGCTGCCAGATATAATTCGGCATTCGATCGCTCACAAAGCAATCGATGGTGTTGTATCTTTTTCGACAGCCAAAGCCAGGCAAGCCGGGCCAGCGCAGCGGTTGAAACAGCACGTGATCACGATCTCAGAAAAGGTGATGGAGAATAAAACAAAAGCAATCTATAACCTCAGCGTATTTGGTTCGGGTCTACGTTTTGGCAACGAACCACTACAAATTTCACTCGAAACAATAGAAGACCAAAAAAGAAAACTGAATTTGTATCTATCGATCTATCTATCTACTTATATATTGATGATTGAGACTTTATCTAAACATGTGCTTGTGCATCCGCTAGAATGGATATACTTATACATACTCTACCTACTATATGTTGCCGCCGCGAGAGGTCGCCTTCTTTCACAACTCCGAGCGATTAGATGGAATTAAGATTGATTATTTGATTTGGAAATAATCATCTGATTCCCGCCAACCTTCAGAATGTGACTTTTCAGTGACAGCTGCGACCGGCTCCGCTCAAGTTTAATCATTAAAGCGCCGCTGTCGACGAAATAGACGAATTAAAAAGTGAGAAAATCACTTTTTCGACACCACAGCGGGGGGCCATTCGCATTCCAAACAAAAAAGAAACATCCATAGAAGATGGTCCCATCTTCAATTTTCAAATTGATGGAGGAATCAAATTATCTCTTCAGAAACTTGATTTGATTTAAGATAGATAGATGGATTAAGTCAGCAAGAAGACACAATAAAACTCTTTGCCTGACAGATAGGACGACATATGTGCGGCACTCTGGCGGTGTCGGGTCGTGGTCGCAGTCGCGGTGACAACAAACTGCGCACTGCAGCACGGCCAGCTTGAGGTTTTCCTTCGATTTAATCGATGAATCGATTTTTCTTTTCGATTTTATGGAGATCACGAACTCGCGTCTAAAATGTCAGGTTATAGGAATCTATGTGCGCGCTATTCACAGTGTTATGTAAGTGCGCTGCGCGCAGCATCTACGTCAGATTCATTCGTTCGTTCGTTCGGCAGCGCACAAGAGTGCCGAATATTTATTAACATTTTGTATAGATTTTGCCAAAAGCAAATGAATGGAAGAAAAAAAATCAATAAAATAAATTTCAAATCAATATACGATCGACGATGATCATGGTGATGACGATGACGGTGCACAGCAGCACAATAAAGCGACACGACGCGACGGCAGCGATGATAGGCAAAAGTTTATGCAATCATCACTGAGATTGCAAGGGTTTTGTTTTTTTTGTTTTTTTTTTTTTGCTCCTTGTCATTTGGGGATTTTCAAATAGGCGCCATCTAGGCATCTGGCATGCCATGCCACTAAGGTGACGAATTTTCCCTCGACTCCAATCATCAGCGCTATTAAGTTGATTCTTATTTTGTTAAGCTTACGACATTGACAGATGCAATGAGGTGTTGAAGTGTATATAGTGAAGTGAAGTGATGGAGTGTTTTGACATTGTTTACTTTTGACAATAATTTTAAAATTAAATTGTTGAATTGAAAAAAAAATAAATAATAACACTTAAGGCTCAAGACTAAGAATTATTGACATCGATTTATAAAAAAACATCATTTTGTTTTCATAAAGGTAGATATCATTACAAATATGAATGTGAATTTCATGCGACTGTCAAATTTATGTGATGGAATTTTATGATTTTCCTTTTATTTTTCCACACTGCCATCGAAAAAATCAGTTACACCATTACCTTAACTCAAACACTCAAAAGGGATAGAATGTTGTGAATGTATATACTGTATAGAATCAATTCTTATAATTTATGAATTTTTGTCTAGCTTTAAGACAATTTTAATAAAAATAATGACAAATAAACCCACAAAAACAGATTTTTACAGTTTTAAATTAAAATAAAATAAAATAAAATAAAATAGCTAATCTAAAATAGAATAAAATATATAAATAATTAAAAATAAATAATATAAAATGAAATAAAATAAAATAAAATAAAATCAAATAAAATACATAATATAAAATATAATAAAAAAAATAGAAATAAAATAAAAACTAAAATAAAATAAAATAAAATAAAATGAAATAAACATGAACATAAACATAAAATAAAATAAAAAAATAACATAAAATAAAAAAAAAAACAAAATAAAATTAAATAAAAAAAAAAAACTAAAAATAAAATAAAATAAAATAAAATAAAAACAACTAAAATACAATAAAATACAAAATTGGAAATAAAATGCAATCAAGTAAAATAAAATAAAGTAAAATAAATAAAATAAAATAAAATGAAAAAAATAAAATAAACTAAAATAAAATAAAGTAATTACATTTTAGAGAAAATTTTTTCCAGAACCACACCTCCTAGGAATTTTGATTTTCAGTTTTAGAAAGATCTTGAAGAGTTAATTTGGAGTTTTGAAAATCGCAATCACTTATGATGATCAATTGCGGACATATCACTGTCCAAAAAATTTTTTAAGGTTGGATCGAAATTGAGATAGATAGAAATCACTTGGGATGGAAAAATAAATTTTGCTATACCTAGATAAAACTAATGGCAATTCCTAGAACAGAAATATGCTGTATTTTTAGGTTGGTATGGCTTTTACTTCAGCTGTAAATGGACGCAAGAGATTTCCCGCTTGCCACAATCTTTCTTAATGGCAGAAAAGTAGCAGTCAATTATTACCACTCTGACATTTTTAATTCGTTGGGATGCTTAGTTCAGCATGAACATCGATTTGGAAGAGATGAAAAAGGGTGATTTTTAAGTTGCTTTTTCGTATTGTCTTTTTTATTAATCGATATTATATAATATTTTAAGAACTAGAACTTATGAATCAGAATTTTGGAAAACTGTTTTTTCACACCTGAATGAAACTTTGACGAAAAGCTAAAGTCCCAGTTTTCGGGATGACATGACCCTGACGAATCCTCTATTTTTGAATACGTGAATTGATCAATTATATACATCTACTATAGTGATTTCAACGGAGTTAACATTTAAATTCATAATATTTTAAAATTTTGCATTTTTCGCGTTTTTTGACAAGTTTACGTAAATTTTACGCCTCAATTAAAATTGTAGAGAATTTCCGATATTTCAGAGATGATGCGATATTGCAGTCCAAAATCATAGCTCTAGAAAGCTGGCCACTTAGTTGAATTAAATTTTTTTTACAAATCCGTCTTTACGCCAATTGTATCGATATGGGTGTTTTTAAAAAGCTGACGATGCCTATATAATTTTTGAATGTAATTTTGTGCAGGTGTTGAAATTGATTAATTTGTATCGATTAATTTTTTTGAATAAATCGATTAACTGCCTTATAAACAATTTTTTTAACTATTAAATAATATTACAATTTTAATGAACATTACACAAAAAATATGCACGTGACATGAATCGCACAAACTTGCTTTTATGTTATTGAAAAAAAATTAAAAAAGTCAAAAGGACCTACCTAATGAAAAAATTAATTTTTTTTGTTTATGAAATTATTAAAAAAAAAATTTTAATGAAATGGAATAGGTGCAGAATAACTCAAAAATAAAGAAATTTTCCTAAAAACAATTCGTATTTTTTTGTAAGGGTAATTTTAAGGTAAAAATTACAATAACTGCATGGTCATTACATGTTACGTAGTTTTATCAAAATCCTGAAAGCTGTTTTCAGGAAAACTTGAAAAAACCAACATCGTTTTATGGGATCTATACCTATGTATCTACCATTTTTAGATAAGCTCGAATTTTTCGTCTAGGGTCGAGTCACGTAAAAATGCACTGTACCAAATTTGAAGCAAATCGGTCCAACCGTATAGGGTCTTCGCTCAAATTACAGGGGAAGCACGAAGGCACAGACCAACAAACTGTGGAATGAAACCCCACTTTTTCGGACTTCTCTACCATAGTACCATCGTAGTATCAATTTTGATTAATGCCTCTAAACCTCTAGTTGTCTTATAGACCAAATAAAAATTTAATTTAGAAAATTTGTAATTTGATGATGTAAACAGAATTACATCCGCTCCTATAAATACATACAAAAGGTTAAAAAAAAACTAGCTAAGTTCATCTCTATTGTCATCAATAATGATTCTTTCAAAAATTCATACAAAATACAATAAATCATCAAATGTATCAAATTCTTTTCAATTAAATAATAAGGAGTGTGTATGAATAACTTTCTATACTTTTGGATTTTTGTTTGGAAAAAAGAATGTAAAAATGGAGTTAACTGTGTTTCACTATTTTTACTTATATTTTGCATCATCTTAATTGAAAATTTAATACTTATTTCGTATGAAGGGATTCTCCTTCTGCATGATTGTATGAAAAATAGGCAGGTACCTACCTAACAAGATTCTTTCCAGCTAAAATCTAATTTCAGCTGTTTCTTTACCGCATCCCACACCATAAGTCTAATGTTTGAAAATCGGGTCGGGGAATAGTATGTGAAAAAAGATGCAGATATGTATATGTATAAATAAACAAACCTACAAGAAGATATGGACGGACATCAGACATATACAGACAGAAGGAATTGCGAAACACTTATTTTTCTTTTTTTTATTCGTAATAATGATAATATAGAATTTGATTTTTTGACAAGTTACAAATAACTTGCTCCATAGCACCAATCTCGCCAAAGTTGAAATCATAAAATTTACTGAAGATTAATACAAAAAAGAGCCTCTTTATTTACTCAAATAAATAATGTTCGTCACCTTTACCTTGTATTGGTGTTTTTCATTAACACATTGAAAGCTAATGTAATAATTTACAAATTCAATAGACTCTCTAGTCTCTAGCCACTATACATGTTATGTACGTTTGTTCTCATTCATTGCTTTTCATTCGCATAAATATTAAAATCGCCTCTGGCTTGACACAATTCAACTCTTCAAAATAAAAAAAAACCTGTAGCCATAGTGGACTATCCTCGTTAGCAAGTTTCATTCAAAATATCTTGTATCAATATATATATTTGTTATATCAATTCAACAAATCCCCGCCCCGCCTTTAAAAACAAAAAAAAACAATTTAAATTTCATTCACAAATCTTTTCAAAATTCTAATACAAAGTTACCACCATATTATTATAATAATAATATATTAATGGTGCGTATAACATTAAAGGTTTCTGTCAACCACTTAAATGTTAAAATATATTCTGAGACCTTTTTATGCGGAGAATGATTCTGCTAAATTAAAAGTGAAGAGAATTTTGCATAAACCGTAAACAAAAGAATAAAAATTAAAAAAAAAAAATAAATAGAAAACAAGTATTTTATGTGAAGTGAGCCCTTAAGTCATTGAGTCATCGATATTAACCTTTTTAGTTATAGAGAATAAATTGTTGGCACGAGGATGGCTTTGGGGTCCATTGAGTGAACATGTGGACAAAATATTGCTGAACATGCAAAATACACTTCCTATACACAAACACACACACACACAATACATGAGGCGATGAGATAAAATCATGGCTTGAATAATTATAAGTATATTTCAGGTTTTCTTAGCTTTAGTATTATTTTTATTATGGCAGATTTGCAAAGACCATGGACTATACCGTGGTCTTTCGATATCAGAAAAAGGTTTAGGGGAATCTTATTTTTTGTTATGTCTGTTTGTCCAGAGATGTCGAGTTGGCGAGAGGAGTTTGGTACTGGATATCAACTTTAAGTGATCAAGACACTATTCAAAAGTTTAATTTGTTCAAATATGTAGTTTGACATATCAAACAAATGAAACAATAAGAATTAATTATAAACCAAAGAACTTTGGACTATACGAGATGTTTCAGTAAATAGATTAGTTTTCAGATAAATAGCCTCAACCTAAGTAAATGCTTCGAAATCGCTGTTTATGTGTTTTCAACTCCAAAAAGTGATATTTTTTTTGTATATAACATTAATGAATTTTTTGTTTGTCTTGAACAACATCGTATTAAATGGTGTAGCACCATTATTAACAATAAAATTTACTTATCTCATTTCTATGATTACAAAACCGAATTCTCGGGCAGTAGATTCATTTAACATCAGACAGGGCAGCAACACCAGGCAGTGTTTCCATTCCTGACGATGATTTTTTCCCGACTAACGGAAGCAGCGAATGCAGCATTTGTTTTTGAACCAACATCTAAACCCATAAGTCAGTCAGGAATGCCAGATTCAAGAGTAGCTTCACTGACCGCTGCATCTTCGGCGAACTTGTCACCACATATGAAGTCCACTGGCAAATGCAATTGGACGTTGTTCTTCTTTGCCTTTTCAACAAGTTTTTTAACAATCTTGGCACCCTCCTTGTCGTAGAGCGAGTTTGCAATTTTCATGTTATGGAGAACGTTCAGGAAAGTGAAAGCTATGACACCACCGATGATCGTCTCGTTCACTTTGTCGAGCAAGTTCTCGATCAATTGGATCTTATCGGCTACGTTTGCACCGCCAAGAATGGCCAAGTAGGGTGGTGGGGGATTGTCGAGAGCCTAACAGAAATATTTCAGTTCCTTATTTAGGAGTAAGTCGGCAGCGCGTTAGCTGAAACCTTCACCCATCATCGATCTGTGAGCACGGTGGGCAGTTCCTAAGGCATCGTTTATGTAGACATTAGCTAATTTATTGATACTTTCACGGAAAGTCTTAACCTTGGTTGGATCAGCCTTGAATTTAGCTCCACTAGCGTCAACGCCTTTGTCTTCCTCCTCAACATAGAAACGAACGTTCTCTAAAAGGATTACCGAACTTGCTGGTGGATCCTTGCATTTCTCATTGACCTCGGGACTGACAATCGTTCAAGTAGGTAACATCCTTACCTGAATCCTTAGCTACAGGAGCCAATTAGCCAGTTCAGGTTTATTGAGATCTCAGCAATCTCAGAAATCTGACATAGTTCCTCAATGAGATTCCTCACTTTTGCTGTCAAAAACCTGAGACTGAAATTTTTTGGATTCGTCTGCTCAATTATTTTTTGTCGCAGTTGATTAATTTATAAAAACGAGACGGAGAGTGCCTCTGACTTCTAAAGAAGAAATTTTGTTCAGGTTTCTCCTTCTCCTCAGTGGAGCTGACAGAAGTTTGCTCAGTGAGATCTCAGAAACGTGAACTGGCTTAATGTGTATTTGAGGTTTTTGGCAACAAAAATCCTTTGATTACTGGTGATTTTTCCCCACGCTTCCCAGCCAAATCCAGACTTTCAATGCTTAGTTTGTTAATTGCCATTTTCAAAAAAACAATTTGATTATTAGTTTTTTCAAAAATGTAATATTTTAGAATCTGCCGATTATGCCCTCGGTTTTTGGCAACTTAATATCGGTTTGACTTAGTGCGTTAGACATGTTACACCGAAGGTCTTCCTTCCATCCCAGTTCCCAGCCTTTGCGATCTAAACAAAAAACTGAAACATTTTTCACGGGTAACTACTTCTTGCAAAGAATTGACAAAGCCCCCAAGAGCGTCCTATTGTCATGAGAAAGTGCTTCTTACTTTCTATGCGTTCAGATTCAGCAGAAAATTGTAGATCCCATCCATTGCTGTCATTAATATGCGAGTTGTAAATCATACTTGGCCATAATCCTATATGACCCTCGCCAACCAAATTAACAAAAAATGAGCCTCAGAGCTTTACAAACCTAAAATACCTAGATCGTTGTGAATTTCACGATTGAAACCATCAACTTCTTCAAGCTATTTAGAGTAAAAATAAGCTGTCAACTGTCAGATTTCAAATTGACTGTCACTGAAAAAAGTCTTGCAAATTAGAAAAAAAACAAGAAGCTTTTTAAAAACATTCACAATCATCAATGTGTCAAAGCCACTATGTCTAGTCGTGGGAATGCCTTTTAGCAGTGTCTACACTCCTCTGATTTCCATTTTTTTTTAATAGAAAAACATATTTTTATTAAATGATATTTAATTTCTTCAACTGTAGAACAACAATCCAAGCACACACCTCATTACTTCAAGACAGATGTAGTCGCATAAGTTTATTACAAATCTTCTCAAAATAACCCAATTCTGGAAATACATTACAAAAAATGCAGAGGCGTTATTTTTAAACGTTTTCAATTGCTGACTGCTGGCAGTGAATCGCTTGCACCGTCAAATGAGATGTATCTATACCTGATTTAACAAGCATATCCACACAACCAACACCTCATTGATCCAAACTAATGGTAGACATAATTCTCCCGCCGCGTCTTGAACCTGGCTTTAAATCCTCCCGGCTAAGCTATAAAAAAAAAAAAAAAAAAACTAATAATCCCCAGTGTTCTCTTATGCTTTATACGTCTTTGTTTTTCGTAGAGAAGCGCATCTGTGTGATGCGATTCCAGAATCGTAGTGTTTCTTTGCGCAATTATTAGGGAGCGGAACGAGATAAACGGCAAACGATAGCCAAACATGGTTAATAGAATTGTTAGAGCGTGGGCTACTTTAACTTCAAACCACTCATCTCCTTCGTCAGCGAGCGAAATGATGATGAGATGAAAGATTCTTCAATATTTTTCTATTTTACCATTCATACCATCAGCAGCATCAAGTATAGAGCCAGCAGAGCATCCACAGCCACCCCTGTGATGTACATCATTTTCCTCTGCAACATCTGCATTTGCCTCCGTGTGGAGAGCAAGCTTGCACCGTCGCGGTCGCGTCTCGTCTCCATTCCATCATTATAACGAACCGCACTATCATCAGTAGTAGGACGAAGTTACACCTAAAATATAATCGCTTACCACAGAAAAATGGTGTTGGTGGCGCGTCTGCAATCACACATAATTAAGTGGTTCCCTGCGTATGGATACATAATATTTTTTGCAGATGGAATTAGTCATAAATTGATTTCTCGATGAACGAGGAGGGATGTGCCCCAATATGGATGCCTCATATCTTAATGGGCGATCGTTCGCACACAAAGATCCGATAGATGCAATTCTGCATCCATTTTACCATCATCGCATTGAAAATTGAAAGAGTGTAGGCGGTATGGCATAATAATATTTATGTGTATCTCATATGTGTTTCTGTTTCCAAGTTTCCATGAAGAAGTATAAAATCTTAGATGGAAAAAATAATAATGTAATGTTAAGTAGTTTTTCTCAGGTCGCTGCTATGCCATAGATCTATGCATTTGTATGCTCATGTCATCGCATATATAGCAAAAGACACTGCCGAAGTTGCATTATGCATAAATAGCTTGGGGCACATCGATATTTTAAAGATAGAAGAATGTTCCACAAAGTTATAGTCTTCGATATGAGAAAGATATTCGTGTCAAGATACCTATGTGATGTTAATTAGATGCATAAAAATATAGGATTGGGATATGGGAGTTTTCAGGTGATGACGACTATAGGTTAGCTTTGAATTATTTACAGGTCATTTGGAGCAAACATATAGTTTTTTTTGATCGTATATCTAGAAGGTGGAGCGACTTTCAAAAGGTGACTTCCAAAACATCCAGATTTTAATCAATTTTAAGCGATTTGGGTATTTTGATAAAGATTTAAGACCAACAAGTAATGGTGGTTGGCATTTTTATACTAAAAATAAATCAAATTTGTTCTTAGTTTAAGGAATTAGATGGATTTTTCAAAGGTGAACGCGCTGTTAGTAAATATCATGCTTAATTTAATAAGACCACGTGGGAAAGAATTCATATATAGGGTGGAGTTCCCCTAACAATCAGTAACATCATTGAACAAAGTTTGTGGGCTTTGATCATATTTTTGCATAGAAAGTATAAGAACTATTGAATCTTTATGCTTATTTGTTTTAATAAAAAAAGGCAAAGACAACGAATTTAATGGATGAGAACAACTTTAACAAATGTGCTCTTCCTTTTATGTTTCACTAGGACTCATCTCGAGAAACCGACAAAAACATCCGATACTCGAAATGGACTATAAACCGTACTTTTTGGACTAAAATTTTACGAGAGTTTCGGTGGCCCAGCCCATTGGTCCCGAGAAAAAAATTATTGAATATACAAATATTGCATTCTTCAATGTAAGTAGATTAAACAATGTTTCTAGATTCATATTCTATAGTAATTCAATAATTCTTCCACAAAAACAAATGCCACTCTGCCCAGGCGAGATAATGTCGTTTTTTTTGTATTTTATCAAAATTTATCGTCTCGTGATCAACTTTTAGTTTCACATGCATTACTTTTACTTGCGATACCTACATATTAGATATGTACTAAAAAGTAAAAAAATCGATCAAACTTTATATTACGATGATAGGAAAGACGAAAACAGCAAAGTACAATTTTCTTAAAAATTGGTACTTACCGTTTCTTTGACAATTCCCGACATACATTTTTTTAAAATTTTTTTATAGGAACAAAAATAAAGTAGATATTATACCATATATTTTTTTTAGCGTTTTTGAAAGATATCATTTATCTCAAAAATGGCTATAAAATTTTTTTTCAATTTAAGAAATGTGAATAAATAAATTGCAAACAATTGTTATTAATGTCACCTCCTGCATAGAAAAATTTTGGTTTTCGCTTTTTTCGAAAACATTTCAACTAATTTCGATAAATTTATCGAGAATATTTTTAAGAATTTAAATTGAATTGGAAAACATAAGAAAAAATATTTTTGGGATTTCTAAAAAAGTTTTAAAATTTATTTCAATACATATTTCAAAAATGACTTGGTCAATTGTTATTTAACTTATCACCAAGTAGTTTTTTTTTTACAAATTCTACTTACCTTTTATAGAACCATTTTTTTGTGTTCGTTTTTAAACCATCTCATTATCTGTTTAACCAATCTAAATTAATTTGTTTATATAAGAGTTCTTATAAGTTTAAATAATATTGCAAATCAAAATTTTCGAAAAAAAACAGAAGCTTCAAATAAGTTCTATTAATATTGCAGCATACCAAAATTTTCAAAAAAATTAAATATTTGCTTCCATATTATTATTATATTATTTCGATTATTATATATTTCGATGATATTTTTTTTAATTAATTTTTTGATTCCGCATATAGCTGAAAATTTCGTACCATTTTTTTTTAAATTTTTTTTTCAAAATTTTATATATAAAAACGATTTTCAATTTGTTTTCTCATAAATTGAGATTTCCTTAAGAAATCGGATACTGTACACGCATTGGTTTCAAAAACAATTTCAAAGGTTTAATCAATTTATGTTTAATTACATAGGGTACTTCCATAAATGCATGGTTGCTTTATTTACATGCGATCCAATTGCAATCATATTAACGTCATACAAAATATTTGCGCATGTGTTTAACGCTGCATTTATGAACACTTTTTCTGATTTGAGTCATATGTAAATTTTTACTACTTTTTTAATTTTCTATTTTTAACGAATGCTTTAAAAAATCTCAAAATCATACAGCTCTTTGATCTATGTACATACATGTTTTGTAAAATTTTTTTTTAACACAGATATTCACATATTTCTGTTGTTTTATTCATCACCTCACAACTCTTTAATTACTGCACCTATAGGATTGTTTTTTTTTTAATTCGGATCTACGAAATTAGACAGAGGGAGATTTTAGAGAAAAAATTTCTATTTCTATTCTAAAAATGGTGGAGTGTGTGCAACACTCTTTCTTTAAGAAAGAAATTCAGATTGCATGTGAGTTTTTATAGTTGCACAATTGCGCTGGAAATATTTTAGTTTTGCTTTTATGAAAATCTGACCTTTATTATTTGCATTTATGAAAGTTATGCATTCGTCAGACTTTCGCAACCATGCATTTATGAAAGCACCCATATTTTTTTTTACAATTTTTCAGTCTAAACTGTAAGTTTCATGCATATTTGCAACACGGTGCTATATTGTTCATAAATAAATGCACCTTCTTGCATAATACTACCTTAATTAAACTTAACTACGTTTATATATGTATATTGCATATATATGTTTGTGTTGTTTTTTTTTTTTTTTTTTTTTTTTAATAATAAAACTTTAAAAACACAGTGTGATCGCACCTAAGAGCAATTTCATGGGACCCTGCAGTCGTGCACATATTTTTTTTGTATTTAAAAAAAAATAAAAAAAACTTATTTTACTAAAAATAGTGCATTTACTTAAAAATTGATTTTTCCAATGACTTGATGCAACAATAAACCAAACAAAAAAACTAGAAATAATGTTGGCCATGTTTTTGAGAAATGTTGCTTTTGTGCGCACGGAGAAAAAAAAAATCATCTAGTATCAGGGTGATGTTTTCTAGAAAACGTTCAACGTTAACCCAACCCATTGGCAATATTTAAGTAAATAAAACATTGCCTTGAATATTACCAATGGAGTGGAGACGCTTTGGGAATATTGCTCGGAATATCGATGCAATTATTGCTTTCCATAGCCCAAACAATAAATTTTGACCTTTCAGCTTTTTCAAAATGGGTTCTCCGCAATTTTGATTAAATTTGCCTTGTTTTGAAATATCAGAAATTTAGTGAATACAAATTCTTTTTCTTATTATAAAGAGAGAGTTTAAAGAACACAAGAGCAGTTGCCATAGCTGTTCTGATATTTGAACACTGAAATTGCTTGGCAATAAAATTCCCACCCAGACAATAAATTGACATTGCCATTAAAATTAATATTGCCAACGAGCAGATTAGATTTATCATACAAAATATACCTACCCACTTTTTTTCTTGACATTTCGGTAAAGGTAACTGAGTTTTATTTTTTTACACAAAATTGTGTTAATAATTCAAAAATTAAATTTGTTGAGTTGTGATGGTTTTTGTTTTTTCTGATCAACTTTATACGCGACGATCTTTTACTTACACTCTGTTGTTCTTTTTTTTTTACTTTACCTTTTTGTATAAGAGGAAATCATTTGTTTTATATCTACTCATGACATAACACATAAAAGACAAGACCACAAATGTGTTCAATACACAATTTGGGATATGAACAATGAATGAAACTCTGTGTACCTATTTATAACTTACTCAACATAAATGTTATAATTTCAATGTTCTCACGCTAGTTGTACCTACATAACTATATATTGTTTTATTAGGGACCGACATTCTTTTCCTAAGAATTATTATTATATGATTCCACAGAATCTAGAACATCATAACACAATATAAGTCACCCTTTGACTTCGGTTATACTTATACCATTAACATCGATTTCCGTTTGCCCATCATTATCGTCATCATGGAAAATAAAACAAAAAGCAAAAAAAAAAACTATCAAATATTGACAAAAAATAATGTCAAACAACGTCAATCGGTCTATAGGTACATACGGCGAGAAAACTTAAAGAATACGAAGAACAAAAAAATAAATAAATAAAACCAACACTTTTCTGAAAGAACGACCGCCTTGTAAAATTAGAATACCCAGCAATGTCAATATTTGCATCCGAACGACTCACACTTCCATCGTTCGCAGTTGCTCAAATATGGTGTACAAAAGTCGGCCTCAACATCGACATTCGCTCACGTCCATATACCGTCGAAGTGTTTTTTTAATATAATATCATATTGACGACATCATCCTCATTCCTCCTTCTCATAAAAATGGTGTGAAGCCTTAGGAAACAAAAAAAAATATATCTCTGTTTCTTTGCAAACTCAAAAAATAGACATTACACGTTTGTTGGTATGATTTTAGTATTTCTTGCGGGGGATGACATTAAATGCCCTATAATGTCATCGCAAACACACGAGAACCATAAAAGCATATAAACCTCTTCTGGACTGTGACTTTTCAGGTGACATGCATATACACAGCTCGCACACAATTATACAAAAGAAAAAACCCCATAATAACCAACTAAATAGAGATCCCAATTTTAGATTCGCGTGATGCGTGAGAACGAACTCACCCCCTTTGTTTGTCAATCTCAAATTACCGTGAAATTAAATTGAGATTCGAATAGTGCAGCCCGGAAGAAACAACATTGCCTGCTGAAGCCGAGCCGAAGCCGATACCTAGGCCCATTGGTCTTCCTCTATAGTGAAATGAGTCTTTATGCAAATGTTGTGCGACGCGGACTGGCGTTCTCATGCATCAAGTTCTGTGAATATAATAGAACTACGAGCAAAGGTACACATGCATACTCGCGTATACATCAGTTGATGGATGGAGGCTATGGAGGGGTAAAATTGTTTGACGATCACAAGATCGAAGTCGTGTTTTGGGTGAACAAGCGAGCAGCGTGTAAACGGTGGTCAATGAAGCTTGAAAACGCATGGATTCTATTTTTATCATTTATTTTGATGGACTACAGGAATCGCGGGTAATTAATTATTGGACTTTTTGTGTTTGGATTTAATGAGAGGGAGAATGGATGGACATTGTGCGGCGGCGGTGGATTATTTCGGTTTTGATATAAAAATTTAATTTTGTATGATGATGATGATGACCAATATAATTGTTGCGCTTAATTTTGATATGAACTTTAGGAATTTATAGGGAATTCAACTTGGTACAATGAACCTTTGTACATATTATATGTATGTGTACTTAACAATTAATAGTGCGTAACATGAATCGCTTGAATGGGTTACCCTTTAGTCATTCATTCGAGACCAAAATTTTATTCTCATAACTCGACCACTTGTTGCAAACTCTAGTTTTTGGAAAATTGAGTTTTCTAACAATAAGATTTGTTATTAAATGCTTATTTCGATTTCGATGTTTTATAAAAAAAAATTAAACTTAAACATTGTGGTAGTAGTGAAGTGATTTCAAACCCAGTATCAGTACAGTATCAACCTTTCATTTCAGCTGTTCGCTTTTCCGTTAGCCGTAAAGTGGGATTGACCTCTTGGTAGTTTTAAGACCAGTGATGCCAGATGTGATTTTAAAAATCTCGACGAAAATAGAGCACACCCTTATCACTCTCATGATACCAAAAATTCGAGATGTTTTAAAGGTTGAAATTTGTTTCAAACTTACGTACATACATGAGACTAAAAATCACAGCTATTGAAATAATGAAACAGATTATTTTTTTAATGGTTTTTTAATCGCAATATTAAATACATAGATGAAATGCAAACAGTTTAAATAAAAGTCTTGTTTTATTATCTTCAGTTTTTGGGACATTTAGTACATTGTTTGCAACTTTTTCTGTGTCATTGATGGTCTTGCAAAATATTTTTGTTTTAGTTATAAAAATAAGATAAGAACAAAAATTGGAGGAAAAAAGGTAGGTAGGTACCTAAGTATCTATATAGTAAGTTGCGATTATGGTCAAAATATTATTTCCCCCCATAAAAAAGCTTTTTAAATATTTTCCCACCATTATTCCCACCGAACTGATTTTTTCCCACCATTTTGGTTGGAAAAACCACCAATCTGGGAACACTGTTTGAGACCATTAATTTCATCAAACCAAAAATGCAGCTGTTTCCTTGGGTAATTCATTGTCGGATTTCCCTTTGGATGTCATTTGACGAGTTAATGTTAATTCTGGGAACGGTGAACTCCTAATCCTACCTCAAAGTTGGTGCTATCAATATTGATACTTTCTCAAGGCCAACAAGTTTCGCATGTTGTGCGATTACCGATAACAACACTATTACTTTAGAAGCGGTACATACTCTCGTATAGTTAAATTAAACAGATTTATTGAAGATATAGTGCCTTCCATGCCCCAGAGCAAGATTGGAGAAATCACTAATCACCTGATTTCTAATTTCACTTGACACAGTTTTCTCGAGACTCTGAATCCGGCTATAACTTTATTATAGTTATAGAGCTCCTGACAATGCGAAAGCTATCGTATGCGACTGTGAAGTCTATAAAAAGCTAATGGGCCTCGACTTTAAATTCATAAAACTTTTTCAGAATTTGTTTCGGTGTGTAAATTTGTTCTTTCGGGCCGAAAACCACAGTAATCCTACATTATAATCTTACAGAACAACTTAAGCATACAGTATTTTGATAGTTCTTACAAGACGTAGGAATGCTTTTTTTGTATGTCCGTCAAGTTAGCATTACCATTACAATATTTTAAGATTCTAATATGACGAAATACCCTAAAATTGAATTTTTCAATAAATCCAGCATTACCACGACTTTGATTTGCTGTATTTTGATTGATTTTTTTATGTGGAATTTGTTCAAATAATTGTCGCTCGGCGTCTTTAAATAAGATCAAGTAAAATTTTTCACACATTTTTTTTTTATCAAAAAATTTTTGTACACAATTTTTGTGGAATACAAAAAATAGATTTTTTTTTTCTTTCACGACAAGTTTATGACAATTAATCCGATTAATAGAATCTTAAAATTTTTAAATAGTATAATGCTAACTTGAAGGACATCTTTTTTATGGCTAATAACGTAAAACTTCTAAGTCCACTTTTACAAATTTTATAGTAGAGCAAAAACACAAAAAACATTTGAATACGGCTCCATACATACAGAAACTAATTTTCTATTATAGATTCTGCAACAACTACGCAATAGTGATTAATGCTATTTGTGTAGATTGTGTTTCTTAAGAAAATGGCATAAAATCTCAATTTTGACCAAAAGTGGACTTAGCAGATTGACGTAATTAGCCGACGTTACTGAGCTAATAGTGAAGGCATCGCACATGTTTTTTTCACCAACATTTGATAGAAGATTTGACTAAAACATTTTTCGTTATTGAAGGGCTCGACCAAGATTTAAATTTGATGTTCATCAATAATTACCAAAATTTATAAAAATTCAACGTTTTATTTAAAAAAAAATTTTATGTGTTGAGGGTCGGGTTAACGTAAAAATTTATATGCATTTTGTTTTGTATATTTGGAAGAAATTAAATAAGCCGATCGTTCAAAATGCATCAATTCATGCTAGTTTTCATAAATTTTGTTAGGTAATCCTTTATGTCGTATTTCAAAAATGTGATATTTGTTCATCTGTAAAAAAATAAGCATTACCTATTCCTTCGAACGTATACCCAAACTATAAAATCTAATTTGAGTCAATTTTGCCGCCCGCATCTGGACTGGAATATAATAACGCTTAACAAATAAATCCCATATAGAAACTTTTCAATTATCCATTTATCCAATTATTCGCCATGACTCAAAAACGTGGGCCCAACATCCAACGCATACCATAACGCAATTGTACCTATAGATCGTCTATACCTCTCTACTCACTACCCACCAAAACAACATACCACCCCACCAAAAGTTGAACTTCTTTTGCATATCACCTCCGCATCGATTATGCGAATCTCATCTTGCGAGCGATTTATGGATCTCCATCTTCTGCATTGAACCACATATGATTTGAACTGCCGCCAGCAGCATTTTCTTCATACATACAAATACATATATGCCAGCGGTACAGTTTTCCAATTTATGCCGGTTGCCCCCGGAGCCCGTTGTCCGTCCGGCCAAAGGCGCAAATGATTTAAGTGTGAAATGAAAATGAGATATCAATTCTGGGATGCCGCTGCGAGCCGTACCAAGCCGCCAAGACCAGGTTCGCACGGAGGAATTGAATCCTGGGTATATCTGCTGCACAGCCGTTAACGCATTACATGAGGTAAACCATGGCTAAAGTGCCGTCGTCGAAGTGGAGGAGGAGTGGATAGTTTCTAACATCGGATCCTTTGCTCACTGTTTCATCTCATACACAGGTCGATTACCAATTTTTGATTCTAATGGAAATCGCACCTCATCGTGATGCAGCAGCAGCAGCAGCAGTAACAGCAAAAGCAGCAGCACCGACCGCTTTGCATTCCACAAAAACAGTCAAAGTCGACTTCAACCGCAGCATCCATGGGGACATTTGTTAAAGCGGGTAGCTCGTTTGTCTGTCTGTCCAATCTAATGCAATGCAATATGTCCCGAGATGCAGATGCATAACACCTTTCTGGCCCCCACAAATAACAACAAAAATTGGATGCAGCCATGTATCGGTATATGAATATATAAAATCCCGCGTGCTTATATAGCTTCCAATGCAGTTCGCAGCGGTTGCCCAATTATTATTGCGTTTTGCGGACTCGACAGCAGCAGCAGCACACGGTACAGTGCCCGGTTAGTGATGATTAATAATGTCGACCTGTTTTTGGTGCTTGCTCCTTCATATATGTAGGTACCTATATTGCTGGACCTATTTTGGCTGAAGCGGGTCAGTATAGGAGCTATGTATGAGTTTGTGATGGAGAAGGTGCAACGCTAACTGATTTTTTTTTTGTTGTGTCGATTGGAACGTATGCAAATTTGAATTTCCCATTTGGCAGGAATTGGCGGCGAATTCAAATGAAGTCAATGGAAGTGGTGGCGTTGGCGGTAAACTCTTTGTGCGGTATCAGCTGTCAAAGGTCGTTGCAACTGGGATTCAAAATGTTTGATTTGGGATAATAAGCCGCTGGATTTATTGGCCTGGCAATATGAAAAGTGAGACTTGTATAACGGTTTATAAGAGATCGATGCAATCTTAATCTTGATATTTCTAATGCCACCATGGCATGCCTCTTGGGAATGCGCAATATTTTGGTATATATGATTGCACATATGAAATCATAGAAACTGATTTTGCTATGGTAGGTATGCAGAATTATACGCTTAACATCGGATAATATTCAAAATTATTGCAAAATTTTCATGCCAATTAATGACATCAAATACAATTTTTTTTCCTACCTTCGTTTATATATTATATCATGGGTCATCATATACCTATATTCATGATTTTTCTTAACCCCTGTTACAAAACAGCGATCTATTTCACGAACTTCTTTTTACTTTGCAACTTTTCATTTTTTCTTTGCAAATTGCAAGTTTCATTTCAACATTTCAAAAAAAAAAAGTTGAAAATTTTCCTACTTTGCAAAATTTGTTTTATGAAACAAAGTGAAAATTTCTCTTTTTAACTTGTAAAACACTGAATCTTTTCATTTTTAGAAATTGTGTGAAAATCCTCGAAGTGGAAAGTCGTAGGAACTTTGGAAATTATTGAAACACAAACTTCGCATCTTTATTGTTTGTAGGAAATATTTGTTTTCAATAAAATTTGTAAATTGAAAAATGGTTTGTGAAAATGTGCCTAATTCCTTAAAAAATCAACTGTGTTCCTGGAAAAAATTATTTAAGTGTACTATTGTAAATCCAAGTTGATAAAGGTAACTCCAAAATTTAAAAAAATATTAACATAACCAAAAACATCATAATTAGAGGCAATTTAAAAAAAAAAAATTAAATTTCAGAGATTTTGCTCAGTAAAATTTTTTTTCATGAGTACCTATTCTTCAAACACGATCCCCACAGAAATTGCAATTGGAGCACGACATATGTATTTTCTAAAGAGTTACATAATAAGAGTACACTATTTAATTTAAAAATAAAAAAATGTGTTTTTTGAGTGAGTTGTGATATTTTTATTGCATTTTAAAGTAGACAATATGTTCCGATTAAGTATGGAATAAAATATTTGGCAAATGGAACCCACGGCTCTGATGACAGGCCACTGTTCTTTTAATACAAATTTTTGTAGACATTTTCACAAATATGTGACTGTTTCTCACCCCAAAGAAAAAATCGCACGTCTCGTTAAATACAAAATTTAAATTGCGCATTTTTATTGAGACACCCTTTAGTAGTGACAATATTATACAACATTCTTCTTTCATAGTTGCTACCCGACTGGAAAGTCCGACAAAATCAGGGAAAGTCAGGGAACGCGAATTTGGTCAGAAAAAGTCAGGGAATTTCGAAAGTGAAAATATTTTGAGCACTGAATTTTTTGTACAATGACAAAAATTGAATATTTCCTTGAAACCAAGGACCCTATACTCTGTATTTTGTTCCGAAAGTCAATTGTATTCGAAAGTGCTTTTTCGTCCCGCTTTTGAATTGGAACTTTGTAAAACTTTCGAAGGGCAAAAAAAAGTATTTAATACTTTATTCACTTACGGGTTAATTAAAAGCTCGTCTAGCTCGAAATGAAATAATTTTTTTTTTAAATCTTGGAAAATGTTTTTCAAAAAAGGGGTACTTAACTCGAACTAGACAAGCTTTTACATAAATAATTAAAAAGATTTGGGCCGAAAAAAGTTAAATTGTTTCAGAATCGAATTTAAGTTAAAGTACGAGAGCTAGCAACGTCGCGTCAACCAACAAAAAAAGCATTTCAACAGTATTTTTTTTAAATATGTTGTAACCCTCTTTATCTCGAGTGAAATTTTGAATGTCTGGCTGGATACTTTTGAAATGGTATGAATAAATATTTGTGGGGTATATTAAAGCACTGCGACCTATAGATCTATTGTGCCCTTGAAATGGTAAAAAATTGATTAAAAGCATTTCAACATTTCAACAGTTTTGGCTTCTTTTTCATTCCGTTCTATAAACTGTTTTCCATATAAATTATCAGGTCATGTAGGTGTCAGACGTTGCAAAATACGTCTGGCAAGCTATTTCTTAATAAAAAAAAAAGAATATGAAGATTTTAATTCGGTAACTATAATAGCTTTTTTTTCTTTTATTTCACATTTAAATTACTATATTTGAATGAATAGTTTTTTTTTAACATTAATTTTCAAACTCGAAATTAAAAACAACAAAAATATGTTACGCATTCTATTTTTTTTTTTCAAATTAACATAATGGCGCATATTCATAGTCGTTTTTAGACCCCAGTTTATCTTAGCCTGGAGTTTACCCAATGTAAATTAGATAGGATAAACCCAGTATTTTTTTAGAAACAACTTAAACAGTGACTATGAATATGCCCCAATGTTAATAAGTTCCTGTTTATCTTTTAGTATTTAATACTTTTATTCATTTTTATTCGATCACTAAAAACAAGATGGTTAATTAATGTCTTCTATTTTTTGAGATTTTTTTGTTTTAATTTTTGTTCTGATTCCTAGAGCTCTTAAATAGCTCCAAAATACTAGACCAAAACTTTTTTCCTTATGTTTTAAACTTATTCCGGTAATTGCTCTGTTAACTGCATTAATTAACTATAGAAAAGTACTGGAGCACTTAATTTTGTTGTTGGGTACTTAATTAGCAATTGATAAGCGCATAACGATGATGTCACAAAAAATAAGTTATGTTTCTCAAAGAGTTACTATTTTAATTTTTTTTTTAAATTGGTCAGGGAGAGTCAGGGAAAATCAGGGAAATTTATTTTGAAAAATAGTGGCATCTATGTTTGAAGTTTGAACTTAGATGGGTACCAAAATATTGTTCAAAATTTGTTTCCCAATGATGGCCACCCCTGGCCATGTCATAGGCATCGAATAGGATTTTTGTTTTAAGGACTATCGATTCGATGGTATAGGGTAGAGCGGGGCTAGTTGGGCCACGGGGTAAGTTGGCCCACGCGAATTATTCACAAACTGAAAGTGTTACAAGAAAATGATCATTTACGAACAAAGCGTGCTCTCTTACCAGCACGTGCCATACCGGTTTCAGTTGCGTAGTGCCCTCCGAAGATAAACTACACACAGATTTGTCTTTTTCAAGTTTAAAAGTAAAAAATGCGGATAGGATAGTTCCTTTATTTTCCTAGTGAAAAATCCAGGATTAAGGACCGTGGTAAAGTTTTTTTATAAGTGAATATATTGTATTTTCATATTTTGTGAGTTCAATTTAACAGTTTTGAGTATTTTTATATTTATGACTAAATATGCTTCTCAAACCAGGTGTGGGGTTAGTTGGCCCAGGGGGTTTTTGTTATAAAAATAAAGTTCTGAAGAAGAAGAGGAACTGGGATGTTTTTGCATAATGTGGATCGAATCATTCGCTGAAAGATTGTAGGGTTAGGAGTGGATATACAGTACCCTACTTGCAGAAAGTGGGCTCATGCAAACTAAACAGTAGCTGGAGTTGGGTCCTTCTTCGATGCGTCAATTACAACAGCGATTACGATTCCAAAACTTATTTTAAACCTTAATATATTTCTATTATATTTATTTTTAAAGTTTTATTTAAAATTTATTGTTTAGTTTGTTTGACCGTTTTAATTAAAATTCCTTATAAAATTTTGGATTTGTTTCCCTTTATGAGACTTGCTTTGCCACTTTTCAGGGCTTGGTTCAACTAACCCCACACACTGGGCCAACTTGCCCCGCTATAGGGGCAAGTTGGCCCACTTGCACTTGATCCATTTAAGGTAGCTTTATTCTTCTGCGGTTACATATTTTCAAATTTTTAAGATTTCATTTAGAAGCCAGAAGTTTATCCTTTCTTTTGATACCAGCTCCATAGTTGTACTATGAGTAGTTTGATAATTATGAGACTTCAAGTAAAAAGTGGGCCAACTATCCCCGCCCTACCCTACTGCAAAAAGAGTTCTTTCTTTTGGATGAAATGGTCTTGGTGATATAGGCAAAAAAATAAAATTTAAATAGTGAATAATAATGAATTTTATTTTTATCCTTAAATATTCTTCGAATTACAATTTTAACAAATTCTATATAGCAATAGTAAAAGCCGTCAGATTGACTATGTTATAAATTAACTAGTTGTAAATTTGAAGCATTATTTAAAACTTTTTTAATGAATAAGAATTTAAACTTGACAACTTTAATGATTTTCAAACATAAAATAAGATTTTTATAATTTTTTTTTCTTTTATATTTTTAATAATACATATTCTTTATTCTACTGAAATACATCAGCAAAGTAGAAGACTGAGGACTATTTTACTTGGACTTGTTGAATTATTGATTCAAAATAGCTTTTTACGGCGTTTCGTCCCGGCGATCTCAGTTACACTCATCAGTTGTCTATAGTGAGGGCCTTGTCAATACGCAATTTTTGTTAATTATACAATTGATTATTTTTTGATAATTTTAAAATGATTTACAAAAAAGGAAATAATTTGTCAATTTTTATGATTTTTTTAACATAAAAGAGAATACATTTTATCCTCGATGGAGTGGTTTCTATACGTTATAGGGCATCAGATATAATGTTGCAGAGTATGGTTAGATAGATCCGTTTAGTATGCAAATTACTTCTTTTTCTTGAAGGAGTTGATTTATTGAAGTAAACTCTTATCATACCTATCTTGGAGAATAGGGCATTTTCCCAAAAAATAATACGTATCTCTTTTTTGTCTTAGATGCAAAATTTGCAATTTGTTGGAAGATCTTCCCTGATGTAAGGTCTGAAATTCAGCGGCAGCGACGCCTTGAAGATGGTTCTAATTTAATCAATAGTTACCTCGTTGAATTAGCTGTCTGCATTTAAACTTAGATTCATGAGTCCTTTGAAAATTAATCGAGTCGTAAAACATTTATAGCTTTTACCATATATATCCTCGATGAATGTTCTCAATTAATTTCTGCGGAATGACGTCAAAAGATACACTCCTACTAAATCTGTCGTCATACCTTAATGAGACTTCAATTTCAAGATCCTCTACAATTTGCTGCCATTTTTGCATAAAATTAGCTCCTCTTTCAATAAGCTGTTAAAGGACTACTTTCGGAAGCCGATGGTATGGAAAAGCGAAGTCTTTTACCTGTTTTGATATGCAGAATGTATATACGTTGGTGCGTGTTAGATGGAAGTATTGAAAGTTAGAATGTGCTTCAGCTAAAATTTTTGTAGTTTCTCCACTTCTTCGTATTTTTCGTATCCTCATATCTGACACGCATAGCACATAATGGACCTGGCAGTCGCTTCAAATAGTTTATTTTTTAAATTGAATCGAACACCTTTTGGACTTAGCACATTTTTCCATGATCAGCTCAGGGCTTTTTTTGATTCCTTTAATTTATTTTTTAAGTGTAGATTGAATGACAGTTTCAGTGTGAGGCGTAACTTCTAGATAACGATATTCTTTGACCACTTATAACTGGTGCTGGTCTGGCCCCCAGACTCCACTTTTTCCCTTGAATATATCTACCAGTGTTATTTCGGAATACTATGATTTTGGAATTATCGAATATCGGTGTTCACAACAAGATTCCATTGCTTACAGTACTCATCAAGCCTCATTAGCTGTAGCATATTTGGCGTTTTTGCAATTAGCTAAATATCATCTAAAAATAATAGGCCTTTTATGCGGTTGAGTTGTCAAATTCTATACCACCTGGTAAGCTCGTGAGTATAGGTCAAAAGAGACAAAAGAGAAGAAGACTTAGCTGGCAACCCTGTTTAACTCCTGACTCCTGAGAATGTACTTAACAATTCTGACATTGAATTTTCATCCCAAACCGCTGATTGGTTATTCGAGTATAATTACTCTACAAAACCCGAAGCATTTTATATAAATATTTAATTTTAAAATTAGAAGATTGAATTTTTCAATGTACCTTAATATTTAGCAGCTTCTAGATTTAAACCTTTCTTCGATATTGCTTCCATAAAACACACAAAAAAACTTGACGAGATTGAGATGACATCGAGAAGAAACTGATGAAAAATACTAAAATTTTTCGATTCCAACGACACCTAGACGAGAATTACAAATATCTCGTCCTGCCTCGTCTCGTTATTTATGTCATAAAAAAAACTAATGTGGTGACGACTAAATGACTAAATGACTAAATGATGATGCAGTGGAATATGACGGCATGAGTCTTTTGACATTTCTTATACTTTTTCGTTCAAAATATTAGGTATTGCTTATAAATAAACTTTAATTTATTTAAAATACTTATTCAATTTTTAGCTACGTTTTACTAGTGGCCTTGAACTACAAGACCAAGTTTATGCGTTCCTGTTGTGCATTTTAATTAAATTGTAAACAATAGTAGAATATTGTAGATTACGTGTTAGGGCTGACGGACTTCAGTTGGTTGGAAACATAGACTTTAAAAAATTATAATATTTATATATGATGTATCAAAAATAAATAATGACCTTGATAGCTGTGCTGCACGTAAATTTCAGCCAATTATAATTGTTTTGCTTTCGGTAATTCCATTGAATCGATGAATTATTTCAAGTCAGACAAATCATCAAACAAAATTTCGAGTAAATTGGTTGACAATCTACAAAGAAGATATGTGTTCACAATACAGCCATGCGAGCAAATTCACCAATTTAGATTGACAAAATGTGTTAGATGTTTGAGACAACTCAGACCATTCTGGTGCTTGAATGAGACAGTCAAGCTCATATTATACATTTGTTCATTTGATATAAATGTTTCTAATATATCACATCTAATTACACTCAAAAAAAGCCAACATTCCCATAGTAAATATTTCCATAAAAGCTCGTCGTGACTAATTTGTTTATAGTTATTAACGTCATGATGGTGATATTATGAGTAGGATTTTCAGTAGTAGATACCTAGTACCTACCTATATACCTACCTAACGCAACTTCTTTTACAAATTTACAACATAAATTTATACAAAGACAAATGGTTTTTTAACTTCTTTCCAAAACAGTTTTGTGCCTATGTTGAATCTGAATGGATAGACATAAAGATTGTATCTCATTAAAATCCTCCCGCGCTCAATTAAATACAAATCCAAGTCTACAAATTTTGCATTTGGCAACATCCATATCGGCACATCTTCCGCGTGGCAGTTTGGACAGATTTTGCAAAACTGCTGATGTTATACACACACCATACATAGCTCCAGCAAGCTCATTAATTAAACACCTAAACGTCTCTAAAAGACGCCATTTAAACATGCATTTTAATTGCGTTTAATTAATCAGCTTTACAAATAATGTCGCCTGTTTGTAAATCAGAAAAAATGAAGAGAAACAATTTACCAAAAGGCCATGTAAATCTGCAGTCGATTCGATATTTTACAAATGCCCTCCAGACAGGCCATTCAGCCGGCTAACACAATGTGGCCAACAGTCATAGGGGTTTGTTGGCTGTTGGCTGTTGCCATATTACTGTTGTAGTTGCCGCCACGCCATTCTACTCGTATAGTATATGTGCTCTGACTGATTGCGCGCTTTGGGCCTACATTATTGAATTTTATGCACCATTTGGTGGAAGTTGCAACACCATCTAAAGCATCCTCTGCTTCTTTTTTTTTTTTCTCGAGCTCTTTCGAAGCCTATTTCATGCAGGTGTTGATGATGATTATGGTGACTAACAAGTAACAACCATACCACCACACCACACGTTCCTCATGTCGCGTAGTCGTCGTCGTTGACGTTGGATGCAATGTTATGTCTTGTGTCTATGTCCAGAGTCCAAGCACATTGCCGCCTACACTCGATCCGAAAACCAATCAATCGTTTTTATTTTCCACATGTGTAATTCCCACGGTATATGTATAAGAGTGTTTCTTCGGAGGCTAGAGCGCGGTACATTATATTGAAGGTGAGGTGCCGGAAAAGCCAATCGAGTTGGAAAATTGCTGCAATGCGCAGCGCATGGAGCAAGTGAAGGAAGTGCGCAGGAAGACACAATAACAACAACAACAAAAAACACAATTAGTAAATCTCTCACCTCAGCGCTAAACGACATAAGCGCACGCAGCCTTAATTGCATTAGGTCGCCAACTATATTTCACGAAGGTTGTTGAGTTGAAGCTCGTCGTAATATTGTTCCCACATATCTACAATTTTTTTTATTACCTACTTGTTGCTTGTTCTTGTATCAAAAGATGCATGCGGACTGCGCTGACTATGAATTATAATTATATTCATGTAGATAGTCATAAAATCAAAGCTCATGTTGTGTGCTATAAAACCAACGCGTTTTTTTTTTTTATTTCGTTGTGTATGAGCTAAATATGAGTCCAGAGATTTGATTAGCTAGATCAAGGCCGCACATTAAAAAAGCTTACAAAAACTTTCCTATATCCATACATTTGTATATCTCAACAAAAACATCAATTTTGACTTGTTTTCCTTTAGATTATAAAAAAAGGTGTTTGGATCTTCCTATGATTTTTGAAATCTTGAGTTTTATTTAAAAATATATTTGTATACAGGTTGTCCCGAAATCACCGCCTCAGAAGAAAAGCGTGAGTTCCTGAGGTCAATTCAAGTCGAAAAGCTGAAGAGGTAATTTTCTCGTTTTCGCTTCGTTTTCGACTCATAACGGTTTTTATCAGAGGATCATAGGTTAGGTTAGGTTGTAAGGGATGATGATGACTCGGATTCCTGTGAATCCATTGCGCTCTCCGTGGAGGATCATACATACTTCCATAAAATAGCTTTATTTATTTTTAAATAATAAATTATTATATAATTTCAAACTTTTTCCAATTTTTGAATAAAAAGAAAACGATAATTAATTAAAATATCTTAATGAAGTCGGAGATCGGCAAATTTTATTATAAGCTTAATACAAGCTGGACTTAAAACTGAACATAATTTTCTTAAATCTAAACTTAAACATATAAAGGTAGAGATGTTCTAAGTGGGAGAGTTTAAAAAAGGACTTAAAGAAGGATGAGTTAAGGATATCTTGTTTTAAAGCAGATTTGCTTGTGTTGGGGTTGAAGGTATTTAAGGAATTGGCCTTACGTTGTATTCGAGTGTTTTACCTACTTGCTTTCTTCTCTGTTGAGGCTTATTTGGTACAAATTTTTCTGCAAATTTTTAACAATCTTCTTGGTAAGAATTAATGCTATATTTTTAACTCGCATTAAAACTTAAATCCAGATGTTTAAATTAATTTAATTTTTAATATTACTTTTACACTTAATAAACTGGATTAATTGAGTGGATAATATGGCTAACAGAGACTTAAAATTTTAGACATCCCATTTTGATATACATAGCTCAAAACTAGATGCCAACCGATTTGTATAAATTTTTAAATCGCTTACTGATGGTTTTCTGTCTGTACTCGTCTGTCTTACTTACTGGCGAGCTAGATACTTGATTTTAAAAAAATGTTAGAATTAGCTTAGCTACCTTTTTTAAGATAAGCATTGAAATAATAAATGTGTTTTTATAAATAAAATTGGGCCAACATGAAACAGAATTGTTCATGAAAAAAAAAACAAAAAATGATTTTATAATTTTAGTCCGATTTAAATTGAATTGAAATTTAGTTTAGCAATTAATTTTACACTTACGTGATGAAATATAAAATAATTCCAATATTTATTTTAATTACAAATAGAAAAACAAATCTTTTACCTAATTCGCCGCAAGCATATTAATGAGTTATTTGTTCCTCCATGTAAGTGCAGATTGTACACTTCGTAATTAAATTTTCTCCTTTAGAACCTGTGAACGCAAACGGAACCCTTGAAATTTTTACAATAGGTACATTGTTCGTTCGAAGCCCCAAAAAGGATTTTCATCCTACTTTGATTATATAAGTCGATGATCAGAATAAAGTATATAGAACTGTGATTATAGCACATTGCGTTATTGCGCTATCCGCCATATTTTAACCCTTCCATTGACATTATTAATAGGGTTTTGTTATTTAACTCAAAATATAGTTTCATTGTGTTGCAGGTGTGTCAGCAAACGTTTCGACGATATTGTCTTCTGATTGAGGTATATTGCGTGTAAAAAAAGGTTACAAATTGAACCTAAAACACTTTCTTGTGGTATCCAAGGCACTTGAAATCTGAATACCCATGTCCTTATCTTATATACGGAAGTGCCCTTTCGCTCGATGTTCTTTAAGAATCATATATACAATTTTTAACGCTGAAATTGTCTTAATTGCCTCTACTTTTCAAAAGCTTACGACACATCTAAGCAACCTGAACATTATTTTTTTTTTAAATAGTTTTCTCAATGACTTCAATGCATCCTTTATGCACTGAACAATTCTCTAGGCTGATTCTGCTGATTTTATTTCATTTATAATTTTTGTTTTAATTTTTTGACTTACAAGGTCCTGCAACGTTTTTGCAACAATAGTGGCAATATTATTTTTCAGGTGGGTCTATGTAGAGCCAGTCAAAGTAGAAACATTTATATAGGTACATATTGGGGAAAAAATTATTTAAAAATTTTTGTTTGTAGTTTTGAGAGTTAAAACTGAGAGGAATGCGTGAAAAACTGTGTTTTTTGTTTTTCTTGGTATATTTTTTTATTATTAAAGTAAAAAATTATTAAAATTTTTTTTTTTATTTAAAAACTTTTAAATTCAACCTTTTCAACTTTAAATTAAGTAACAAAAAAAACGCAGGGAATTCCCGTCTTTAAATTAACGGAAAAAAAATACTCATATATTTCTTCACCTAATCTCAAAAATTTAGCTGCATGTTATTGCATAGAACTGTGCTAGAGAGATTTGCTTTGAAGAAGTCAGTCCATTTTGATTTCAAAATATTGAGTCTGAAAAATTATTTTTGCAAAACTATTCACATAAAAAAATGTTAATTTAAAACAGAATTAATGGATGGTTTACTGGATTTAATAAAAGGTATAACATGACATTTTAAGTATTGCTGTTGATTTTTAATATTTTTTTTTCTAATTCAAGTCATTTTTTTATAAAATGTCCCCTCCGGGCGTAAATAGAACCCCCTTCGCATACGATTTTTTTTTGTCTCTACCTAACCTAAATGCTCAAGCCTTTTTTTGCATCTTATGCAAAACACCCTGAATAATTTTAGTCAAATAAAAATGATATTTAAAAAAATGGTTTATTTGCTTTTTTCCCCACTGTTTCTTTGAAATAAGCTTCAAAACACCCTGCTGTTACTCCAAATCTTAACTTTGGACCTTTGAAAAGTTAAATACAAACTTTGTCTATCGCTTTAAGTACCTAAAAATTATTTTTCAACAGAAAATTCTGAAACAACCTGCGGTAGAGATATTTTTTTGAAACTCCACCACCAATTGATATGGTTGATTTATTCAAAAACTAATGCACTAAAATAGCTAAATTTAAAAATATAATTAAAGAATAAATTACAAGCTTTAGTTATAACATGATATTGTAGGTGTTGCCGTTGTGTTGTGGAGAAATACAGTGGACTGATATCTTAAAATCATGTTCATATAATGTACCGATAACAAAAAAAATTGATGCAATTTTTTAACTAAGCCGCCCAACCCCAGAAAAGTAAGACCCCAAGTAACATTTTTAGTTGTTTAATAGCTTTAACAGCACACCCAGAGCTAATCTTAAAGCTCGTTTATTTTAGAAGTAGCTCTAGATACACCTTTAGAGCTAACGTCGCGCTCACTTGCAGCTAATTCATTGAGTTTGAGAGCTCTTTTTTGCTCGTGAGAAGCTTGTTGTTAGCGGCGACTGACTCTGCAGGTATTTGTTATATATCTTTAAAGAACTACTTTGGCAGAATTTTGTTTGTATTGCTTTGAGTAATATGTAGGTACATATTATGATAAAAAATATAAACACAGGCACGCTTTAATACTACAATAGAATAAATATGTATCGTTTGAAATTATGTATGTAAATATAATGAATAATTTTGTAAGATATGCAAACCATAATTTCCTAAGAAAATAAATAATAACAGAAATTAATATTTTTCGGTTAAATGTTAGTGAATTTTATGTGCGAATTAAATTTTTTCACAAACGTATTGCCGGTACTTTGCTTAATTAAAACGCGCCTTCGAAATTCTGGATATTTAGTTGTCAAATAAAAAAAAAATAATAACAAGAAAAAAAAAACTCTAAGATATACATTTTCGAAAGCCGAAATAATTTCATTTAAAAAAAAAATGCAATTTCGTGTGTTTTTAAGTGAGAGCGGATATATATATTTCTTTTTTTAATTGCAAAAAAAAACAAATATTGCATTAATTTTTTTCCTCGCCGCCATATTGTCAAATCGCTATATTTTTTATTGTTCTAGAGCTGCAATATTAAGTACTGTTGATATCGAGCTCACATCACATCACATACCTATACAGTGTGTGAGTGAAGCATTAAATTGTAAAAAAAAAAAAAAAAGAACCCGATCTGTCACTTTGCCTAACTATAGGAATGTGTTTCGAGATTTTTAAACATTAAATTAGTGAAAATACTAAATAAAAAAGTTAAATAAAAGTTAAAACAGTGAATATTTTCAGTAATTTATTAAAAAAAACTATAAAACAACATACAGTGCTGCGTTAAATCGTGTAAAAACACCTATAATATGGAGTTTTCAATTTTTTTCTTTTCACGGTCTGATTGTGTCTCATATTCCATATAAAGTAATATGAAGTGATGTTTTTTAGGCAAATACATTATCTTAGAATACATTTCAATTTATGTTTCATAACATTTTGCTATAAAAAAGCAAATTATTTGAAATTAAAATACACTTCAATCACGGGAATTATAGCTGAAACCAATCTATCGAAATTGAAATTCTCGTCCAGGGTCGCATTAGTTTTTGTTTGTGATGGCAAGGCGCTCAAATTCATTGAGCGCCCGTGGTGCAGAGTAATTTTACTTACTTTATGTGGAATATGAGACACAGCTTACCTATGAAATGAACAAAAACTACACTGTTAATTATAAGTGTTTTTAGAAGATTTAACGCAGCAGCTCATGTAGTTTTATATTTTTTTTCAATGAAGTATTGCATTGTATTCACTTTATTTACTTTTATTTCACTTGTTTATTTAATTAACTTAGCTTTTTTTACTATTTTAACGATTTAAAATCTCAAAACACTTTTTCCAAAAAAACACATAAAAATTTCTTTGGGCGCTTTATCAATTAACTGTTTGACTGCAGGCCTTCCCTGTGTGAATGTATTTATGTTTGTTTAACTCACACTTTTTTCTTCCTATTTCTTCTTTTAAGTATACAGCTTTATATCCACTCTGTTAAAGAAGTTTTTTAAAACTTTAAAATGCGCATGCGCTTCACGAAGTACGCTACAGTCGCTTTTTGTTTAGCTCCATAAATGCTATTTTTTTGACATTTTAGAAGATCATGTGTTATTATTTTGGACATGTGTTGTTAGGAGCTCTACAATGTCTTTAAATTTTTTGATATTGAGAGTTTGCTCGTTAGAAGATGTATGAAGATTTAATGGAGCATATTTTTAAATCTTAAAGTGTCATAAAATTAATAGAGCTTTAAGTGTTTTTAAATTTCAATTATAGAACATAATTTTTAAATCAAATGTAGAAAGCTGTGAAATAATCATTTACAAAGCTATAGTTTTGCATTTTATCACCATAGAGCTTCAGAAGAACAATTTTACTTCTAATAGCTCCATCGATGTTACTTGGGACCCTTAACTCTTCCAATAGATTTATTTCGGAAACGGTTATTTTTATGAAAAAAAGTATATTAGTATTTTTTTTTGGAAATTTCCCAAGTTACAAATTAGCTTTTAACATTATTTTGTTCAATTTTTTATTTGGGAATTATTAAAGAAAAACCATTTTGGGGGGTCTTGAACCCCCCGTAAAGTTGTTATCGGCGGTCATTTCGATGGGGACTTTTGACAGTTTCTTAAGAACACCATGAGAAGTCTATATACCAAAATCCAGCTTTCCAAGTCAAATGCTTTATTGACTGCACTAATAGCCATTAAGTTGAAAACAAAAATTGTTACGATATCTTTATTTGTTTAAGAGTTACAATTTTAGCAACAAAAAAAGTCGCAACGGGCCACTGTGCCTCGATATATTATGTAAAGGAGTTTATTAATCCTTTAAGAGGAAAAAAAATACATTTGTTGTATCCTCTTATTGTGGACAATTTTCAGGTCCAATCGTGTATAAATTTTTACTCAAACCTTATGGAATATTTTCTACTTAAAGTTGTCGATCTTGCGTATCTTCATCTTGTTCTTTTGTTATTAATTTTTACTTAAGTCTTAGAACAACCAGCTTTTAATTTCAACAATATTCTTGTATTTTTTGTATATACCTAAGGTAACAGTATAGAAGCCTATTAGTCAAACATAATCAAAATGAATCATATTAATTATATGGAACGTATAGGTAACAAGAAAAAGAAATAGTGTATAATAAAAGTTTCTTATTAGAAGCAATTATTCACCCCAAGACTCCTTTGTATATTATCTAACAATATTTTCTTGTCCAAATAAATTACAAAGGACTAAGCAAACGCCAAACGCCAAAGCTAAAGCCAAAGCATATAGATAATGTTTCTTCTGCGTGACTTTCATGCGATACAACAGTTACAATATCCCAAACAAAATGGAGCCCCACAGTAACGTTACTATGTAGGTATGTACATATATATTGAGCGCGTAGAATTAAATACAAAATGGCAAACAAAACCTTAGTTGGGGGGTTGATGGGGAGAGAGAACGTTTTCTGGACATCTATTCGACTTGACAGCGTAATGGACATGAAATGTTTTATTACCCCCATTAAATGTATAGTCGACTTTTTATATGTACGCGGGGACTTTCACCCTGACCAACTGTATAGGTAATCGTTTTTCTTCCCCATTCTTCTTCAACCCCCATTTTACAGTATAAAAGCCATCAAAAGCACTTTTAACATACATTTTGTGGTGGTAGTTGTGGTGTAACATTTTAATGTCCAAATATCATCGTTCTTATACATTGTAGATTTGTGTTTGTCTGGTTTAGCTAATGGCGAAGGTATAAATGGTATATAGAAGTTAAGGGTAGATGTGGGTGGCAAATATACCCTTACCGCTGAAATCTGCAATTAGCTAATGAAATTTTTCCCTATATCCTCGACGTATAGCTGGTATAATGGTGGAACTGGCAGCCATCGAACTTTGACTTGTGGTTGAAGGTTTTTTGTGTTCGTTTCTTATATAGGTATATAGTCTGGTAGCGTGGTGGTGGTGGGTGGTTCGTTGAGTAATGACAAAAATAAATCAATGGGAACTTACATATCAATAGTCCATTTGCCACCCTCTTAAAAGTATTAAGTTTGGTAAAGCCATTTTGTTTTACTTATGTGGTAGGTAGAATTTACAAATTTGTAGAAAAAAGACGGTTAAACGATTAAAGAAAAATTTGAATTAAAAAAAAAATGGTGTTATATGAGGTTATATATAACTACATACCATTAGGAGTTTTTTTTCCAAAATAGAGAGTATTAAGGTACGATCATAACTTTTTTTTTTATCAAAGCCGTTTGCGGGGAAAATTGTTTTCTTACGCATTATATGGGAATTAACAATAATTTTTTTACTAACTAAAAATGAAGTTGAAGATCTCTGCATCCGAAGTTTTTATTTTCTTTAAACTTGCAGCTCTCGATAAGTATGAATGGTATTGAAAAACTTTAAACACCAAAATGTTGAGGGCAAGTTTTTCCAGGGTGATGTCCGTTACTTTTTTTTGAATTGAACCTCTTTATATTTTTAGGTTAAAAAAATATTTATTGAACTAAATTTGTAATTTTTTTTTCGTAAGACATATGGACATTAAAATAAAAGCTTCAACGAGAATTTCTGCTTCAAAAATTTTGTTTTAAATCTATTTATTTTCAAAAATCTACTTTTTAATTAGTGAGAAATATACGTTTAAAAAGATTTAATTGTGATATTATTAAATAAATGAATTTAAATTATTTTTAAAATGTTTTACAAAACATTTTTATACATTTTAAACTTTAAAAAATTTTACATCCTTTTAAAGTTCTTTGAATGTATATTGAGCTCTACATAATTAACTTATTCATAGAGTTTATTGTTTTCTTCAATAGAAATGCTCTTATACTTACAGTATTTACTGTTACAAATAGAATTATAAATACTTGCGTTAAAAAGTGCCACAGGTAATTTCAATAACCTGTCCCACATATGGGGTACCTTTGAACTGCAGAAGAACCTAGTTTGTATTTTAATACAAATAAAATATCAATCTTTATTAAATTTAATGCAAAATGGGTTTAAATTAAACTTTTAATATATTCCTCAAAGTGCCGATAACTAACAGGCAAAAATTTTATCAGAATGGGTTTTTGGAGGCTCTAAACCAAAAAGTGTTCAAAGGTGCCCCCTTCTCCACTACGTTTGCTGCCATTTTGTGTTTTAAATACTTTTTCCCAAAAAGAGTTTTGTTACAAAATATAATTTAAAGATTTTAATAAACTTAAATTTATTTCTAATCATAATAATTTCACATAATTTCTTCTGAATAGAAAATCAACCAGCATGTCAGCTAAAGTTATTTGCGGATTTGATTCATCATTCACTTTAGTTGCCGTATCAATTGGAATGTTTCGAAGTACAAATTTTCCAAATTCTCCAAGAAATCTTTATTATCACTAAAATAAAAAAAATAAAATGTTATTTAATATATTTAATTCACATTTAGAAAAATACTCACTTTTTCCGGCTTCGTCCTTTGCTAAATGGTTTAATAGTTTATATTCCTACATGCGACCGCCAAAGAACTTCTTTAACAAAACTAAATCTCGATATTGCATATATTGTCCAATATATAAAATGTTTCGTCATTAATGTTGATATCTATCAAATTGTATAACAAAGCTCTGAATTGTTAATTTCCTCAGATGGGTTTTGGTATGGATAGAATGGTCGTTGATTCCCTATTTGGGATCCTTCACTATCCAGACATCTTATACATACAACATGATTCAGAATTCTAATCCGGGTACACTTTGCGATCCTTTTTCTTTGTTAACATAGATGTCCATCACATAATTAATTCCACTTATTGTTTTTGGTTAAATATTGCTTTGAAAGCAACTCAGAATTATATACGTTTGATGAAATTTCAGCAAACTGCGTGCAGTCGATCAAATGTGTTGCACTTGAGAATTGCCTCAAATATACTTTTCACAAAGCAAATAGCAGAGATGTTTCCTAATTGCTTCGTCAAAGAAATGGCACTTTTTTTTTAAACCGATCGTTTTTGATGGTAGCCAGAAATAATTTATATTTCGTCGAAAATCAATCACATATAATGCGCACAGAGAGAACTCAAACAAGGAATTGTTTCGTACCTTGGTTCTCTTTTATATGTTTTTTGTTAATAAGCACATATAGCCTAATCAAGCATGAAAAAACAAAATTCTAGGTAATCCTTGATTAAATGGAGCTAATCAACCAAAATCGGCTGATAAGTGAAATCCATAATTATAGGAATATGGATTCCTTGATTAAAATTTTAGTGAACACACACTTTCAATAATCATCACCTGGAATAATCCTTGATTAAAAACTATCAACCGTGAACAAACTGGCCCCAAGTCAGAACTGATAATGTTGACCATTATGCATAAATTGTAAATGAAAATAGCAAGAAATTACAAGATTGTGAACAGAAAATATACATGAAATGCAAGAAAAGAACTGAACTGACAAAATTTGACGCAAAGAAAATTTTTAACTGATGGTCCTGATGGCTTTAATTATTACTTTCACGAAGTTAGAAAGAAGAACTATCAAAATTAAACTTCTTCTCATCCAAAAAAACCACAGTGCGCCATTCATTTTTCCAACTTATATAGGGAGTCTAGAGAATTCGAAGCGCATACCTTTCCGTTGCTCGTTTAGTGGTGGTTTCTTTTCAAGTTTCATTCGTTTTAGATGATTTGCACTGTTGATTACTGTATAGGATTTTGGAAATGCTTGCAATTATACCAGCTTTTTGTGTTATTTTTGCCACAGAATCATAAGAATTGGAAGCACATTTTAAAATTGCTCTTCGATCAACTGCTGTTGTTGCCGTTTTTTACCTCCTTTTTTTTTTTTTTTCCGTAAGAATCTTTATTTCTTAATTAGGAATATACCACACTGAAACTTGGGTAAAAATTTTTAGCTATAGTACGCCCTTCAGCCCTTGTTCTCTTAATAAATCGATTTTAGCTCTTTCAACACTATTTAAGGATTTTGATCTACCCATCTTGGTTAGAATTTCAATTAAACGATTAAATTTCACTTAAAACACTTCAACTCTTGATTAAATGTGCCAATTACTTGAGAACGCTCATAAACAATGAAGATAATGACCTTGTGTCTATTCAGTTGACGCAAAAAAAATTTGCATTTTTGAATATGGAACGCTTTTCAAGAGAGCTAGAGAAAAAATAGCGGTACGTTTTGAATTATTTTTACTGATTTTTTTTCTCAACATCATAAGCAAACAGTAAACATCATCAAATGATACATTTACACTTAAGGTTTGGAAAAAAAGGATAACATACCTTAGAAATTCTGTGTGCTTATTCAGTTGATGCGGAGTGTACGGCGTGTTTTGCATAAGATATCACAAAAAAATTAATTTTCAAATTCAAAATTTTGAAAAAAAAAAACATTTTGTTCAAATTAATTTTACGTTATTAAGTACATAATTTGTGTTTTTAATATTCAATGCTCTATACCGATTGAAGCCAAATTTAAGAAAAATTATTTCTTTTATATTCGAAATTTACTGCAATTAATTAAAAGTAGGCAGATATAGGTAGGTAAGTAGAAAATCTTGCAAGATTTTTTTGAAAATCTAACAGAGATGCAAATTCAAGCAGGTTCTGTCATTCGATTTCATAGATAGGTATATACCAACTAAACTTAAACTATAGGTTGTCTTATCACTAAACAATAAATTATATTAACTTGGCATAATATGCATATTTAAATTATGACTTCAATATTCTCGCATATGTACCAACATTTATGTATAATCAAAATTCACATCAAAGTAATATGATAGCCTGCGTGATAGGATACAATAAACAATGCAATTCATTATTTTCTATAGCTAAGGTTTTTTGATATCTTCTAAAGATAATAAAATATCGACGATATATATATAGATATACAGATTCAAGAATATAAAAGATTTAATCTGTTTTAATTGACCACCCGGATGTTCTTTCTCATAGAGAGAGAGAGAGAGTACCTATAGGTATGCTTATATTAACAACTTTTATATAATCCTTTTTGTACCTCTCTATAAAGTAAAGTCATAAATCCATAGATAAAAGAATCTGTATATATCTACTATAACATAAATATATTGTATCTCAAACACCCGCAATATCAACCATTAATAATCAATTCATTAGATTAATTCAAGGGTAACCTATACAACACTCGCGTTCCTGGCCGCTTATACTGGCCGTCACCATCATGTCGTATATAGATATATATTTCTATATAGTTAGTCGACAACGACGGCTTAGTCGTTATAAGATGCTGTGAGCTAAATACCAGTTCGAATTGCTCGACTGTCACTTGACAAATTAATCACAGATCATAATAATAATTACCGGCTGTCTAATTAAATTATTTGCATTTCAATTCACCGGATCATAGTCGCATACATGCATTCACTCACTTACACACACAACCACCGTCATTGTCGTCTTGTCGCCGTCACCGTCACCGTCGTTGCACGTTGCGGTCGCTCATCAATAATATACTACATATTCGTATAGTAGGTATATCTGTGTGCGAAAAGTTGGCGTGCGCGCAGCATGAATTCAGTGCAACATTGCTACGCTGTACCTTTAACTTATAAACCCCATATTATATCGACGATCGACCGTCAGCTCCGTCGTTGTCGTCGTCGCGACTATTTAACCCAGTGCGCCAGGCTTATATCCCAGTAATTATTTTGCCATATTTTAACGGTATATTTACGCCCTAACCAACCATGCCACAATAGCAATTTATAATATCGCTCGCATAAAAGATACAGCACTGCACTGAACAACAAAAAAAAAATAAAGACGAAAACGAAAAGTATCTTCGGCTTTCAGGTGAGCTAAATAGCATCGCATGGCGACGCGGCGCGCAGAAACAGGAAAATCCTAATTGCGTTAAAAATTGCCCGACAGGCATAAACGGACAAAATATTACAAATCGTCTGTTGTGCAAATCATACAAAATATCTATGTGAGAGAATGATGCCGTCTAAAGGTATCTTTTACTATAGTTTCACATTGATTGCGGATAATATGTAACTGTTGGGTTGATTTTTATCCAGGGTTTTGTGGATTTTGCTCCAAAAAACGCCATTTATTTTTAGAGCCATTGTAATGTTATTCGGCACGCGGTTACTTTTTGGGCTTTAGAAGAACACGAAGGTACAGGGGGCCAAAAGGAGGTTTAATTTAAAGGGAAATCTATATGGGCGATATCTAATTTGTATCTGTCGCACAATCTGGATGGATTCTTGTGCCTTTTAGGCTGCAGTAGATATCTCTTTAGCACCCAATTGCGGTGGTGATTTTCTATCATTTGGCCGTCATAACGTCCTACGCTTAAAACGCTGATCCGCCACCACCCCCTGCCGCTCAGTCATCATATACAATGAGGAACTTTTATAGACCTTATATAGATATGTACTCCATTGGTTATACATATTAACCTGATGTATCCAAAAAAGTATCTTAACTCGAGGGGATAAAAAGATTAATATCTGAATTTTCTATTATTATTCCGGTCGATTTATTTATAAATTATAATCATTTTGATTTGTGTTATAGAGCGATTGAAGTTTGAGGAGGCCTGGGCCGGAGGAGGTTGTCTTTGTAATAAAAATCAGCTTCGCTATAAAGTCGTATTTTGTAAAATTTGATTTGTTGATTGTTGCCTCATGTAGATACTTATATTTAATTGATGTGAAGTTTTTGCTGCTGGCGCATATATACGAGTATAGTGTTTATAAGGACATTGAGTTGTGGCGTTAAGCCTCGAGTTTGAATTTTTTGTTGATATAAATTTGTTACAATCATTCGCATCAAATTAAAGTTGAGTCAGCATATTTTTTTTTATTTATCTATAAACAAAAAAAAGAGGTTTATGGATACATATGTATAGGTATCTTTATTTTTTTTTTTTTTACTTGAAAAGATAAAAATTCATTGTCCTCATTGATGTTAAAGTGACTTCGTCTCAGAAATGTCATAAAAAGAATAAAACAAATAATTAAATGGATATGAAAAGAAGGAAATAAAACTCTCGAAAAAATATCCCCCTCTCCCTAGATGATGATTACGGTTGACCCATCGGGTGTCGTAATTCGATAACAAGCGAGTAGCGACAAAGACGCGTGCCGTACTACAATAAATATTATAAAATGAAAATAGCGTGTTCTGAATATCCTAAAAAAACATAATGCACGAGTCTGGTGCGGCGCGGCGGTGGTGATGGTCCGTGTATATATTATATTTAATTTAGTTTCCTCTTTTTTCTTTTTTTTTTTGTATGAAATGAATGGTCGTCAGAGGTATGTATATGTATATTAAAGAGCCTTTGCGTGAATATGGCATTGGCCTCTTTGACCGACATGTGTCCTCATTTAACACCTATAAGTATCTATAAATGTCTGTTCAGAGAGGGCAACGGGAATTGAAATTATATATGTTAAGGTATACGTTGTATTTTTTTTTGCTGTCATTTTTATACAAAACAACTAAACTCATTCATCAAAGATGTGTTTTTTTTTCACTTTGAATACCATCAGGACTCAGGAGGTACCATACCATACCATTTGAATGAGTTAGCATATAATAATATCATTTCCCTGGTTGATGTTTGTAGACTCTAGCACACAAAACAGTGGGAGGGTAGTGGATATGTGAAGAAACGAATTACTGAATTTTTTTAATTAATTGAGAACTCAAGAAGGAAAATTGTGTAATGATAATATTAAAAAATTGCGTGACAAGAAACATTTGCTTGGAAGGTGATTTGATTCGTTTTTAAGGTAAAAATATATAGATTGATTAAGGATTGTATATAAAAATTTAGGCACATAAGTGTAATTTACTTATTAATTTATTTGAATCTTACTCGACTTTCCTTAATCTGTTGTAAGTATTATTTTATCTATAATATCACACGCAAGTTCAGGACAATATAAGATGTCGGGGACCTTATTAACATGAAATGGATTCGTTAGCTAAATTTCTGAGGAAACAAAAATTTGGATTCGCTTTTTCATTTTTTAAAATTAATTCTCCTTTACTGCTACGTTTCAAAAGAGCCGTCAACAAATTTTAGTTGAACGCACTTAATTTCATCAGTTAAACAAATCAAATAAAACAAAATAATATATTTAACAAAAGCATCTATATAAAAAAAGCAACAGATATTGTCCTTCTCGTGTTGGGTTGGGTCAAGACAAGAAAAAATCGTATGGGATGGTGGTGTCTATTTCCTCCCCTTTATAGGCAAGGAAATGGAAAGAAAAATGATTTAAAATCAATGATAACACAATATCATGTTCTACTCTTTTTTTAAAGTCAGAAATCCATTAGGTTTGGAAAAATTAATTTTCAAACTAAAAATTTAGAAATAAACTTTTAAAAAAAGTTCAATGTTAATTTGTTTAGTTTTTATAGTATTCTTTAGACAAACTCTAAAAAGCAGACTTTTTTAGAAAATGAAAAATAACAAAATCTACTTTACTTTTTATTTAGTGAAAATAGGAGCTTTGGACTTTGGAGCAACTAAAGCAACGGATTTAAGTCAAATTAAATTCTCTATCATTTTTGGTTAGAAAATAGAATCTAGATTTTTTTCTTTGTTTACCCTTATTTAACCCTTCTAAAATTCTTATTTAAAAAAAAAAACAAATATTTTAAAATTCTTGAATAAAGTTTCCTTTCGCACAATATTTTTGTTTTATCATTAAAACCTACCATATGAGTTGGGTCAGATAATTGAAAAAATCCAAAAACCAACCTTTAAGGCGTGGCAACCCTATGTCTTGACCATATTTTACCAGGCAACTTATGCGCAGAATGTTAGTTTAGACACTATACCTACAAAACTGTATACCCTGAGGCTAGATCGTAACTGAGGCTAGATCGTTCTATGCCGGGATCTTCTACTATTATGTATTTGATTCCATCATTTTATAACATGGTGCTTAGCCTTGTATATTTATTTTTAAATAATTTTTTAAAATAATTTAATAATAAAAGAAAACACTTGATTTTTCCACAAATTAAAAATGTTTTATTTTTTATTTAAGGCCATCTTCAGGGCACTAATTAAGTATGAATTAGTGCCCTGAAGATGTCCTCACAAGACAAAACGCGTTGGCCTTAAAAATTTTTTTTTTTTATTTGTGGAAAAATCAAGTGTTTTCTTTAATTTCTAAATTATTTTTAATTTAACAATATGCTAACTTAAATCGATTTCCATCAAGTGTTAAATCCCCGCTCTATCTAAAAAAATTATGTCACTGAAAGGATTTGAACTTCGACAAATTGGAACAGTCTACAAAAACAATTTTCGTCATACCGTTTGTCCGCCTGTTTAATGCTTCTGTGCATCCAAGGGAACATCTCGAGCTGGAGTTTAAACACACAAACGGATTTTCTGCAATTTTGGAAAAGAACATTTCAATTTATATTCGCCATAAACGAACTATGTATTCATATAACAGGTAAAAATTTCGACTTTTTTTTAAATTTCTCAAAAACATTTTGAATAATTTTGTTAAAACTTCATACTTTTGATGTTGTTTGGGGCCAGTTATAGCTTTCATTGAAACTCATCATTGAAAATTTTAATCTTTAGTTTTGAGGCCCTAAAAAAGCGATATCAGTGATGCCGATAAAAAGCTGATGACTCGATTATTATTTCTAGTCAAAAAAATATTTCATTTTGGCCCTACCTTTCACATAAAACGATTTCTAGAGATTTCAATGATCAATGTTTAGGTAGTTCAATCATTGAAATAAAGAAATTCATTTCCTGCGATAGGCTGGGACAAAATGAAATATTTTTTTGACTAGAAATAATAATTGAGTTATCAGCTTTTTATATTTGCATTAAAATAATCACTGATTTCACTCTTTAAGTGCCTCAAAACTAACAATTAAAATTTCCAATGATGAGTTTCAATGAAAGCTATAACTGGCGCGGCGCCTTACACGGAGCTATAATTCCCAAAATTTTTATAATTCAGGTTGGTTTTTTCATTTATTTTTATTGAAATTTAAATATAATTTTTTAGGTCTGAATATCATTCAAATATCCTTTTCCGGTTTAAGCAACTCTTATCGGATATTATAAATAAATATATATTTTTATGATATTCCAAAAATTGATATATGCGTACATCTTTAAGTAAGAAAACCTTTTTTGAAAAATATTAGAAAGTATAGAACTGAAATGTGTCTGTTAAGAGCCTGAAAGAAAAATGGTCATGTTGGTACTCTTGCTATGCTTACTTCACGCACACTTAAAAACTATGGTTAAAAGAAAAAAATATTTATAGATACATAGTTTTAATAGTATAACTTTAATAAAATCAATAAATAATTAATAATAATCAAATTCAACGACCCCAATCATAAAGATAATCTTACAACAAAGTGCAGTGCAAACAATTTTAATTTGCTTCGATTATAAATAAAAAAAAATATAAATAATTTAATCAATTCCATTTGATGTTTTTTCTTATTTCTTTTTTTTTCTATTTCCATTAAAATTCTTTTTAATCTTAAATCAGTTTTTTTTTTCTTTCTCGTTTCAGGTAAACGCAAACGGACATACAACCATCAATTCCATTTATATTAATTCTTCAACAAATTATCAAGAAATTATAAAATTCCACTCCACATTCAGCAATTTGTTTCGTGCTACTTTTTTATGCGCTGAGCGATGCATGAAAACTTAAAAAGTGAGCGATTATTTTTATAGTTAAACGATTTGCGCATATATATGTATGTACACGCGTATATATAAATACTACTCGTGCGGAGATCAATGCAGCTTGATGGCGGTGTGGCGGCGGCGCTCCGATATAACGGATAACACACACGTGCCTATATAGCCGCAAGCTTTAGCTTCACTAGGTACACATATGAGTATCTGCACTTGATTTGCGAGGTCTACTTGTCAAAGTTGCAAATTAAAATGCATCAAATCATAAAAATCAATCAATAAAATATACTAAGCCACTTGGCTGGCTTTCGTATAAGAGTCCCGTGTTGAATATGTATTCGAGCACTCATGCGAATGAAATACAAATTACATTTTAATATCGAACAATATTTATCTGTAGACATCATCTGCATAAAGGTTTGAGTTGCTCTCGGATAGTATCTTAAAATGGAAGATTTATGGAAGCCCCCAGAATCGATATCAATAAAATTTAAATCGATACTATACCTTTATACCTTCCTACTGTCTGCTGTTTGCTGACTTACTCCGATGTATAGAAGGAAACAGTTTGAAAAAAAAACGATTCAAAGAGGTCTCAGAGAACGAAATTCATTTCGCAAGAATTTCAAATGGCTTATATAATTTTCCAAGAGTGCTTCTCGACTCGACATTACTTACAAATTCGACTATGGTGTACTTAAGCAATGAGAATTTCCATATAAAAAGAGCATTACACTGTTATAGATACTGTATCTGAATCTGTTGCGACTGCAGTATCTGGTGGACCTCCTCCGCCTCCATCTATTGCTGCCTGAATTTTGCGGACAATGGCAATTTGATCTTTTTTTTTCTCATATATTTCCTTCTTGAATTGAAGACCCATTTAGAGTGATTCATCTCCGACATCTTAGGTTTTTTTGCTCAAAGTTTTTTTTATATATATACGGCAGCAATCGACAACAATAAGCGCAGGCGCACAACTAGAAGATTAGGAGCGAGTAGTGAACGCGCGCGCGCGCACGCCAGTTTAGTTCACTTAACTTGAAGTGGAGGCGCACGTTGTGAGCATTGATTCGTTAAAGATACTTTTTCGGTATCAATCTTATACTTCATTGTGGTGGGTAGCACTTTGCAGCCACATTCAAAAAAAAAAAACCAACAACAACAAAATATACAGATGCAAATGTTTTGGAGCAATATAGAACTTATGCAACAATAATATAACAATAGTGCTCTGCGGCGCGAGTATCTATCTATCTGCTCGTATTGCTCTCAAGATGGAAAAGTATCTATAGAATTTTAAAATTACAATAATTGCAGTATAATAATGAAACCGTTGAATTTCTTTTTTTTTTGTTTTTGTTCCTCCGAATGCAAAAATATTTATGAATTCTCATTGATGGTGTTCTTTTTTTTTTTGGTTTAAAGATTTAAACGTGCGCGCAGTTCAATAGGTATAATAATTGTCGTCGATCTTTAGTTTTACGCAAGGTTTTTACCTTTTAACAAAAAATCAGCGTACCTTCAAATGGACGCTATATAGAGACAAACTATAGAGAAACGACGAGAGGGATAGCAATCTTTCGATATTAATATGACGACGAAAATGTTGCGTGGATGTTGCAATAATTATGCAGCAACATCTGCGCCTATGAGCGTGTTGTTGGCTCCGCATATAATGTTCTTCTTGAAAATTAGATCGAATGTAGGTTCCGATTTGTGCAAAATGATTGCAGGATGTTAAATAGCAGATGATGATGATGGTGATGATGATGGTATAAATTGATTTGGTTTAAACTATAAGTTGGTCGCTAGAGTTTGCTTATTGGGTTGAGTCATCACATCGTGGCGCGTCACAGTTGGTACTCGAGGTGAGCTTGAAATTGAATGTTTTGATCACAATTTTGTGCGATTTGTAGGTGATGATGTCGATAATTGCTACCTTTGTACATATATATAGATTATGCAATAGAATTATCGTATAATAATGGCGAGGAAGTATTTAAATGGATTGTGGGCTGCATCTACTAGCACTTTGCTATAATATAAACGAACTTTTTTGTAGGTTTAAATAGTTAGTCTTTAAGAAGAGTTTTTGGTGTGGGACTGGAGTTAAAGATCGAAGTGTATAAGTAGGACTAGTTGGGTGTTAATTGTGTAGATATTTATTACCTATATTTGATTCTGAGCCCTGAGGCCACATATAACTTCTTTGCAGATAACATCAGCAAGAAAATTTGATTTTATTTAGCCCGTTCAAATTGAGTAATTCACATTTGTATTTTTAAAAGTTCTTTAAAACGGATTTGAACAATTTTGATTTAATTTAGTTTTTGTCATTTTTTTAAGGTTCTCGGATATAAAATTTACAAACCAAAATAAATTTAATGATTTTACAAAATTACTTACTCGTTCTTATATGGCTGCATTTTTAAATGTTTCCTTTTTTGGTGGTATTTTTTCTAGTATTTAAAACAGGCGATGCTGGTATATCAAAACTTCATAATACCTACCAGCTGCAGTAAACGACATATCAAAACAGATTGGGGCGAAATTCTGTATGGGTCAAACATTTTTTTTTTAATTCTATATTATGTAGGTACCGATTAAAAATTCTGGTTTCAAAATTTATTCTCTTAAACTTAAGAAAACTAACAGTAAATCTGTCCCTTATCGCAAAAAGTATAGATAAATAATCATTGTTTTGAGATTTTTTGATTTTTATTGAGAACACATTGTTGTGGCAACAATGTTTGCTTTTGAAATGTTTACTATTTCCGTACTTGACGAGACGATTTGATTTGTTGAGATTTTTTAACAACTCGTTCTTGAAACAACAGTTTACATCCTTAAAGTTTTGACATTTTCAATATTAAATTCAAGTATAAAAGTTCTTGATTCATTACTAACAATTGCATTTTTAAGTTAAGAATTGTAAATACTTGGGTTGATACGAAAATTGTTGGGCCAAAGTATAAAAATCTTGAATTTCAAAATTTGTTTTACTTTATGTCCCCACTTTTTAAATTGTTAAAATGACACAAGTGTACATTTTGTTATTTGGGCCTGCAGTACCTATATCTATTTGAAAGTTCGTAAGCAAAATTTTGAATTACAGAAAGACTTTGGCCATAGATTCAGAATTCTAAAAAAGCTGAATTAAATTTTTGACCTAACAGAATTTTGAAAACCAGAATTTTTACTTGCTCCGTCGAAAACAACAGACATTAACCGTGGTTCAGTAAAACAAATTAAGTAACGTACACTGGACAAAATCCTTACATATTTTACTATAGGTATATTGTAAAAAAATAGCGATATCTTAAAATAATGTCCATTTAATAAACCAAAAAAAAAAAATGTATCTTTTATTACAAAATGCACAATTTTGGAATTAAGTCGCCCAACTACATAGAAAAATAATACCCTTAACTCTTTTGATTGGTTTATTTCAAAAACCGTTATTTGTATAAAAAAAAGTGTGTTCTACGTTTTTGTAGGAAATATCCTAAGCTACAAATTGGTCTTTGACACTTTTTCTGTATAACTTACCATTTGGGAATTATTCTTGAAAAACCATTTTGGGGGCCTTAAACCCCCCGTAAAATTGTTAGCGGCGCTCAGATCGATGGGGACTTTTGTCAATTTCTTAAGAAAACAATGAGGAAGCTATATACCAAAATCCAGCTTTCCGGCGATTTTTTCCGAGTCAAATGCTCCATTGACTGGACTAAATAGTATTTCTCAAAAACATGTTTGCCAATAGTGAATGTTTTAAGTGTTTGTAATGAGCTATTGAAAATAAAGAACGAAACTGACGTCTTTGCGATACAATTCTTATGTTTTCTTCAACTTTCGGAATGTATTAAACTCTTTTGGTCACAAGAACGTTTATTTTTGTTTGTATATGAATAGTAAAAAAAAGAACTCTCTACAAATTCTTGTAGGCTGTTGGTAACTCACGTTTTTGATGTGATAGATCATTAGCTATCAATGTGATATTATCTTACATAGACTGAATTGGTTGATTGTGACTCTTTCTTATCGCAAATCACCTTACATGATTCCATCCCTGGTTTAAATATCAATTTTAGATCGAGTGTTTAAGTGATTTTTTAAATTGATAACGGCGGCCACAAAAACTCATTGAATCGGACACAATGAAATCCATACTTGATTGTTCATTTTCGTAGCAATGTTTAAAGCGCCCTTGAACATAAAGGGTGTCTTTTTTGAGGTATATAGAACTATATAATATGAAATAAAACACAGATAATTTGCATTATGCAATTGCCATAAATTTGACTTTATTTGAAAGAAAATTCTTTGCCACTTTTATTTGAATATGATTTCTGGCATATGGCCACCGCGGTTGGCCCGGATGTAGTCCAATCTTGAGGTCCAATTTTCGATCACTCTTTGCAACATTTGGGGTCGAACATCGACAACAACGCGGAAAATGTTGTTTTCCAAGTCTTCAATCGTCTCTGGCTTATCGGTGTAAACTAGCGAATTCACATATAACCCTACAGAAATTAGTCTAACGGTGTTAAATAGTACGATCTTGGAGGCCAACTCACAGGTCCAACACGTAAAATTATGCGCTAACCAAACGTTTTCTTCAACAAATTTATTGTGGCACGCTCTGTGTGACATGTTGCGCCGCCTTGTTGAAACCACAGCTCCCCCACATCAAGGCGATTCAATTCAGGAACGAAAAAGTCATTGATCATGGCTCTTCAACAGTCTTCATTGACTGGGTAACTCTCTGGTCAACATCGTTTTTAAAGAAGTAATGACCAATGATCCCACCAGCCCATAAAGCACACCAAACTGTCAGTTTTGCTGGATGTAACGGCGGGGTCTCAACAATAGCTGGAGAATTATTTACATTCCAAATACGGCAGTTTTGCTTATTAATGTAGCCATTCCACCAAAAATGGGCTTTATCGTCGAATAAAATTTTCTTTGGAAAATCGGAATCAACGGCAATCTCGTTTCGAGCCCATTTACAACAATTTGCATGCGTTGTTCAGGCGTCGGTGGATTCACAATAAAATGGCAAACCAAACTAAAGATAAATCACATTTCAAAATGGCTATAAATGAAAAAAACACCAAATGTTTCAAACAAAGATTCCTAAGATACGGTTTATCTGAATGTACTGTAACAATTTTTCTAAATTCTCCAAACAGGTTAAAAAGTTTATTGATTTTGATACGAAGCATTTTCAAAAGGATAAACTGGAATTTATGTACGCGTTTACCAAGTTGAGTTGCTTTAAAACTTTAGCTCTGAACTTTCTGGCAATTTTTAATGAAAGAATCATAATTTTTTGATAAATTTTCTGTGAGACACGTAATTAGACATAGGTAAATATTTTGTGATGTAACATAAGCCTAATAAACTATACTTTTTTTTATTTTTTTTAGATTCAAATATAACGAAAAATTGAACAATACTGAATGAAATTGAATTCAAGTTCAGAAGATCAAAAAACCTTCGGAAAATAGTGTGAACCTGCTTAAGTAATAAATATTGTATACTGACCGCAGTATAGTAAGAAACCGCATATGTAAACAAAATGGGAACATTTTGTTAAAAAAAGTAAAATTTGTATTTAAATACTTGACACAAAAATTATTAACATTAACATCTTTATAATGTAGATATCATATAAATCCTTGACATTACAAAGTACCTATACTATTGCGTTCGTGTCAACAATATTGTCAAGTCAAAATATTTATACAAGCACGTGGATAATTAATACCTTCCCACTTTATGGTACTTCACTGCTACTGCAAATAAATCCAGAAGCAACCACTTATACATTTATATAGATTTCAACTTCCAGAATTTACTGCGTGGCTTTGACGTTCCATTAAATTGAATAAGATTTCAACCTACTTTATACTTATATGAATGACGACGTTACACGAGCAAGCAGTCCGGTGTCTTATAAAGTTCTGTCAACACAAACAGCTTACGTAATTCTTGGCCGAATGTAATGCATAAATCTTTTTGACTGTTTTTTTGTACTTTTTTTTTTGTTCAACTCCTTGCTTGGCCTGATTGTTGTAGCTCCCTTGGGTTGACAATCCTCTTTAGTTAAATTCATTTTATTTTTAGTTTTAAAGTTGCAGTGTTGAATTATGCTCATTTAGGAACAAACAGCGAAATCTTTTTGAAGGCTTCCTCATTTATGTGAATAAATTTTTGTGTCTTCATTGGGTGTTTGTTTGTTCGGGTAAAAATTATCCTCTTTGCGCAATCAGTTGAGACTGTCTGATGATGCTTTTAATAAGATGCCCATGGATAAATGAACGAACGAGAGGTGATTTTGTTTACAGTGGACTTAATGACGTATTGTTGACCTTAAAATAAAAAGAATTATATCATAATAAATAGCTGTAAGGAGTTAGTTTTGATGAATGCTTCTGTTGAGGGTTCTTTGTTTACATCTGGGATTATTAGGTATCTATAGTGTACTTTTGAATTATTAAATTTATTTTTATTTATTGAAAATATTTAATGCAATATGAAATTACAACAAAATAGAGAAATTATGAAAGCATTAACAATAAAGCCATCAACGAATGTTATGATGTAAAATTCAGAAAAAAATGTTTTATCCAAAAATCAAAAATCCTGCATTTCTTGGCCGGCGCTAACTTGCAGAATTTGGTATTTTTTTATGTACAACTTTTAATTTTCAGCTATTTCTAATTTTAAAGACGATCTGTTTATGATTAGTGCTGGTATCGTTTGTTATACCTAAAGTGAATCTGAACTCGAAAAAAAAATCATCTGCCAGACAAAAAGGGTTACCTATTTCAAAAATTAGAAAAAAAAATCTATTAACCCTCATCGGGTTACCAAAAACACAAAGTTACTCAAAAAAAAAGATTCGTCAGTCATCAAGCCTAATCATCAAGTTATAATGAGATCCTCCTACCGCATTTAACACGTCCCGGAAGGGTGATTGTCTCACATTGCATGTCCAAGATTATCTCATCTTGCCATATGTTACGTTAAATTCCACAGACCGCCACGAGTCAAAGACAAAAAAAAATAAGAAAAAAACCCATCGAACCATATAATCATGTCATAAATCGTCTGCCACGGACATCATTTAATGTTCACCTTTTTTACACCTTTGCTTGTGCCCAACGATATGATGATGTGCCTCTTGAATTCTCTAGTTTCGTTTTTTATGATCATAACCCCATACCCTCTATATACCTATATAAGCAAAGCAAGCATCTGGCCTGAGGGTTATTATTATAAGGATATAACCATCACCACATTCTTAATGAGAATCCAGTTGGAGAGTTACATTTTCTTCTTTTTTTTTGTTTTTATTTCACGAATTCAATTTTCATCCTTCGTTAAAAAACTAGTGATTCAATCACTATACCTATATCCTTCCCATAACCCCCTTGACATTTTGACTCATCAACATCATCATCTGCTTCGACGACCATTACAACGAATATATGTGATCTAAATAAGGATACCACCACACAACGCGTGTACCTAGGCTAATGGTGTTTGCTATCGAAAATCGAACTCGGACACGCGAACTATAACAGCCCTCCCTCTATATAACAAGTTAAAAAAACGCAAGGACCTTTTAACATGGAACAAACGCCACATACCTACTACGAGTATGAACACACAAAAAAAAAAGAACTGACATGATGACATCCATAAAATGTTGTATTTTTAAATGAAATTCCTTCAGGACCTTCGTGATGGTTGTCAGTTTAAGACATAGAATTTTGATGTTACTCCTCTCTCTTTAAAAAGAATATACAAAAAAAAATTCGAATCGATATAATGGGCGAAAGGATCATAAGGTAAATAGAATGGTGTGATGGTTGTGGGTGATAATGTTTCACGGTAATGGATGAGGGAGGTCAACCAAAAGGACTAAACGAAATTTACATGTTGTCTTGTGCTCTTTATACACAGTTTAATGCTTGATGGGTTAGAATTACAATACTGTTTGTTTTAATATGTATATATGCAGTCACAAGAGAGTAATTGCGGTCCATCTTTTAATTAAGTGAGTGCATGTTAAAGTTAATTTAATAAAAATAGAAAATTAATTTCAATTAAAGGGTTGCATTATTACCTATGCTGTATGCAACATAAAATGTATTACGGAGTTGCAAAGGTTTTTAGAAAATTAAGAGCCAAAAGTATGCCGACAAAATTATTCTTTTCGACAATTTATGGATACAATTTATAGAACTCGATTTAATGACGGTGATAATGCCCCTAATTTTTTCTAAGGCAGACAAAATAAAATGTTTAAAATGAGTCATACTTTAAGTTCAATTTTTGTTAATGAGATTCTAAGTAAATTCAGACACATTTCCAAGCATGTGTATATAAGGCATCTAGATTGAAGCACTTCACTACATCGCAAAATCTTGTTGTTTCGCATAGCAGTAGGTTTTGTGGTGCAACCAAAGGAAAAAATCGAAAATTTGAGATTTTCCATTCAGGGGGCGTGGTATTCCCTACTTTCTCAGATTTGCGATTAGTTGAATTAGTTGAATGGAGCACTTCAAATTGCTGTAGAATAATAAAGTTTAGTAGAGCGGTTGGGTTTGAAAGGCATACCAAGAAAAAAATAGAAAATTTGAGGTTTTACATTTAGCGGGCATCGTATCCCCAATTTTCCGAACTGAGATCAATAAAATGGAGCAATTCCGATTTCTGTAGAATAAGTACTACACTTCTAACTTCATTATAGTATATCTTTCAAGATTTTGACCTGGCAAATAGTCATTAATAGATTTCGATACTAATAAATTGAATTTAAAAAACAGTAACTACAATAATTTCCAATTTACACCATTTAATAATTCTATTGTTTCTTGCATTGTAAAGCTGCAGTTTTTCTCGAAAAAATTTAGTCTTTGGGGTTTTAATACTGGACAAATGCTTATAAAATGAAAGCAGTCTTCTTTTGCTTTAATGTTGCAGAGGGTACAGAATTGCTGGAAATTTCCATTGTATGGACTGCCATTTAAGGTTTGGAGTTCACATCTGGATTTGAATATTAGCGATATTTCTTTATAATTGAATGTGTCTTGAAAATAATTATTGTTTAACAGGTTATGATTGAGTTGTGAGTAAATAATTCGGCTCTCAGATTGCTCAGCTTCTACTACTATTTTTTCTCGAACAAAGTCTTCGTGTTTTTGAATTACGTTGTAAAGCTGCTCCTTTTGTTGAACTAAGTTATTCAAATCAAATTGGATAACTTCCCCACAGGTATCGCCAATATTTTGCCACTTTGCAATCCACCAGTCCTTATTCCGCATGTCATAAATGAGCATTTTCTTTGTCAAACGAGCATCTGAATGTGAAGCAACTTTATATAGATGTAGTCTGCCTACAGCTTAAGGGTGTTGGTAAACAGTTTTGCAATTCCCGTTTCCAAATAAATTGCGTAGTTAGGTGTTCCATTTGTCAGATTTAAAAGTTTTTTTATGAAATTCCTTTGGAGCTTTTCTACTACTTCAAATTCATCCGTTCCCCAAACTTATGCCGCATAGCAAAGCGATGTTTTTACAACACATTCGAATATTTTGTATTTAGCTGACAACAATACATTTTGGTTTGAGAAAATATTCTTCCATGTCATATTCAGCAAGCTTTGGGAAGACTTCGCCTTTTCAATTAGATGATTTTTTGAAATCCATAGTTTTGTTTAACTTGACACCTAAATAGTTGTAATCTTTAGTGATTTCAAGACGATGTCTATTGAAGAACCAACTTTCTCTAACCAGACTGTGAGAAGATCTTGCGAATACCATGATTTTGGATTTTTCAGTATTTATTGTAAGTCCCATGTATTGCAGTATGTTGACAATCGATTTATCATAAGCTGCAAATTTTCTGGTGACTCTGAAAGAATCACTAGAACGTCTGCATACAGAAGAACATTGATTGTAGTGTCAGCTATCCGAATCCCACCAGGAAGATATTTGCCAATATCGTTACTAAACAACGCAAACAGCAAAGCACTTAGAGGGCATCCTTGCTTAGCACCAGTGTTGGTATCAAACCATTTTGAGAACGTAGATCCATCCCAAACCACTGCTTCTGTACCAGTATACATATTCTTTAATACATTCAAAAGTTTTGTAGAGATTCTGAGTTGAGAGAGTTTATACATAAGTGCACTTCGAAAAATGCCTTAAAATCAACAAAGAAAGCGTAAATCTTCTTATTTCTGGCTTGGAATGCTTTGACAATTGACTTTAAAACAAATATCTCATCCACAATATAATAGTTTTTCCTGAAACCCGCTTGGAACTCTGTTAAAATGCTGTTATTATCAACCCACTTTTCTATTCTGTTCACTAAAACACCGCAAAATATTTTGGCTATAACGTTCATAAATGATATTCCCCGATAATTTTCGACGTTGTTTGGATCACCTTTCCTATGAATAGGGAAAATAACAGATTTTTTGAACGAAGAGGGAATGAAGCCGGTTGAAAGAATGTTGTTGAAAAGCTGCTTTACCTTATTAAAAAAAAGAGTAATATTAAAACAAGTCCAAATGATGAGGTAAATTTATTATTTACTGAACAAAATTTGGCGGTTTACTTGGCAAGTTTTCTTTTTATTACTCACAATTTAAAACGTTTTGAAAACTTGATCAGTGAACCGCCAAATTTTAATTATTAAATAGTAAATTTGCCTCATTATTTGGAGTTGTTTTAATATTAATTTTAATATTTGAAAACCCTCCATAAAATAAAAATTTGGCGTACTTTTAGATCTCATTACTTTTCACGGCTGATTCGTTACATACAGGTTTTTATATAGAAGAACTTGACTTACTTTTTAACATTTATGTTTTTGTTCTGATAAATTTCACAAAACTCAAACTATCAAATACTAAATGGATATCATTGTATTACTCGCATTTAAATCATCCATTTCAGATATTGGCATTGAAAAGAAATTCCTTACAAAAAAATCTATTTTCGGATAGGTACTTTACCTTTACTACATATACCAACTTCAAAATAAAAATACCAAACAAACTAAATACATTATCTACATTATTACCTTTACCTATACTAAAAAAGAATAAGGCAATCCAAAATCGAAATCTGAGACACTATGAGGCTAACGACGACGCACGGCTTGGTGTATAAAGTATAAATTGGGTCAAGTATAAAGTTACCAAAATAGGAAAGCTCATTCTGGGGACCATTGTATGCTAAGATTAATATCATTGCAACCGGTAAAGTAAATTTATTTCATGAAGCTCTTAGTCACTTTTTTGGTTCAATAAAACTGTATATACATATACCTATCTACCTATTTGCGCGAAATGACAAATTATATAGATACTTGCGGGGTACAGAGTTGTTTCGTCACTTTGTTTATTTAAAGCTGACGTTCTTATCTTTATAGCACTTTTATCATTCATTCGCAATCAATTCCCCTAAATCGTAATTTTACAAACGAAAAAAAAAATAAATAAATAAAAACAAAAAAGCAAAAAAAAAAAGTAAAAATTAAACAAAATTTCAATAAAAATCAAACATAGCCGAGTTAATTTTTTTAGTACACCATATCGTCGTAGAAGTGTGTAGAAATGTATAAATAGACAGTACAAACCTCTATATACCTAAGTAGGTACCATGAAAACCTACAAGAGGGCAATAAATTTCGCATGTTTGTCATAAAACATAAAACATAGTGTAAATTGGATTTTTTATCCGCTTCTTGACACACATGTGGATTATTTTGCATTCGCACCTTATTACGGACGTGCCACCGCGCCCGCCATTCCCAGGACTGGACTAGGTTGTGTATGAGTTTAATTTATAAATATCAAAGTCTTGGAGGCCTCTTGAACTATAACTGGACCCAAGTACTTTAATATGTTGCATGTGTCACAAATTCGTTATACTTAACATCTATGATGGTCAATTTTTTTTGGAGACCATGTAGCAATAACTGTTGCTACACTATGTTTTTTTTTAAGATTTTCATATTGCAAGGCCTCAAAACTACCTTAACCACAAATCCAAAGGATTCTCGTTAAGGAGTTATTTCATTGTATATTTTTAGAACTATGACGAGGGCCTACGTTCTGTAACTTTCGCATCGATAAAATTGGCCGAGAAACGGTGAAAAATGGAACAAAACTTATGCGATTTGTTTCAAATTTCGTCGTTTCTCGACTATTTTTGTCGATGCGAGAGTTACAGAACGTATAGGCACTGGTTTCACAGTGCACACTTAATTGAATAAGTTATGGCACTCAAGTGTCACATTTACTCACTTAAGTGCCACTTAATAAGACTAGTTTCAAGCTCATTATAGCTACACTCATTATTTTGAGCCAATGATGTAAGTATATCCTTGATTCAAAATACAAAATTGCCTTCCATGCCTTAGGATCAATCCAGCACTGGTCACTATTTTAAAATTTTAGTTCTTTTTTTTTTCGTTAAACCTTTTCACACACAGAATCCATGTTCGATTTGTGTATCTATTGAAATATACACACTATACACCGCGGTTTGCCATTTTGATATAGGCAAAGCTCGTTTACCATAGTGTAACAGCGGCGGCGGCGATCGCGACGGGGCCGGCGCAGTGACCCTCAATGTATGACTCATAAATAAAAACATAACAATTTGCATTAAAATCGGTCCCAATCATTTTATTGGTCTGTCTGATCGTAAATCTCTGTTTGAACATTGGAATACCTATATAGCGTATGGAAGTGTGGACCATAGTGTGTGTATGTGCGTATAATGGGAGATTTTGTTGCCAACCTTTGGGTTTAATACCTTCTTTTTTTTTATACAGGTTATAACTAATATATTTTAATTTAATTATGCCAAGTATTTTTTTTTAATTTTATTTTGACAATGAAGTTTTTTCCAAGCTTTAGTTAAGGAATGATTTGTTGGCTTGATTAAATATTGATTTTGATGGAATTTTCTAAAAAAAGGAAAAATAAAAATTTAAAATTATTTATTTACTTAAGACACTTTTGTTCAATTTAAAGAATTTCTTGTAAAATATTATAAAAAAAGTAAAAAAAGGAATTTTATTCAATAGGCCATATTTAGTATTTCGACCCAACTGATTTACTAATACACTTTTACTGCCTTTTGTTATATATGAAAAGGAAAAGGAATAATTTACTTAACTTCAACATTCATTTAAATTTACTTCACATTATAAAATCCTTTTTAACTTATTTTAAATATTTTAAATTTGACTAATGTGGCAACACTGAATATAGTCCAAGGTATTACCTACGATGATAAAAGCAAATGTGTTTTGCATTTAACTGCGATCTTAAGTGGATGCAAACGCGCGTAAGAGGACTATATGTAACTTCCTAGATATGGCGGCTGTAAATTTAATGCGGGTCTTAAAAGAGCCGGTGTAATACTGCGAAAGCTATATACCTGCTATATACAAACCAGTGAACGTGAATTTAAATGTCACCCAGTGGTATTGTTGTGTTTTTGCAGATTTTGTCATTTTGTATGCCATTTTGATTAAATCTAAGTTAGGTATTGGTGTATACATTGTGGCAGAGCACGCCGTAAAAACCATCGTATACTATTTGGATTTGAAGACTTTTGGACTAGAAAAGTGTTTGCTTTACAAAATTGAGGTAATTTTTTGAGGGGAAAATATTTTAGAGGTAAACGCAGATAGACGCAATTTTTGTTGCAATGTAAATTTATTTTTCTTATTCCTACTTAAAAAGAGTGATTCCAGTTCTTTTCGAATAAATTTCTATAGAGGTGAAATGTCAGAATAAGATAAGAAAATTATTATGAGTGCCGGGGGCTAACGGGTCAGGTATGTAATCAACTTTAGCCTGAGCTGGAGTTGAATTAGAGTTGAAATTTGGACACATGTATTTTAACATTCGAATTGAAAGTTTGATTTGAATTTGAGTTCAAATAAAGGAGACTAAATGTCCTAGAAAAAAGGAAGAATTTAACAGGTCATTTCCCAGTATACAAGTCTGCAGGGCCCGATGGACTAATTCCAATTATGCTCCAAAGCTGTAAAGGCGTAATCGTTCCTATTCTAGTGGAAATATTCAGGAAATGCTTAAACATTACCTATATTCCCTCAAGTTGGAAAGAACTCACATTCCAAAAGCCGGAAATCCCACTCACACTGAACTGAAAGATTTTAGGCCTATAAGCTTGATCGTTTCTTCTCAAAACTCTAGAAAGATTAATAGAAACATAGATCTGCCTAATCCGCAAATCTGTCGAGACCGCACTTTATGAAGTGGTTGGCACGATTGAGAAATCAATCCAATTCAAGGAATTTACATTAGCAGATTTCCTTCACATAAAGGGAGCTTTCAATAATGTTGAAAACAGTGCGATTCGACAAGCCCTAGACTCCGCATCGATCCGATACTGTCAAATTAAATTGACGGCATGTTTCAGATGAGACTTGTTAACGCAGAAATAGGTCAAAGCAAACTTAAAGCAAGGACATGTATAGAGATATTCCACAAGGATGGGTCTTATCTTCCCTGCTTTGGCTCCTGGTTGTTAACCATATTTTAGTAAAGCCCAAATTTTATTTTTTTGGCTTATGTCCCACTTGAGTGGGACATAAAGCCCAAATTTAATTTGGGCCTTAAGTCCCACTCAAGTGGGACGTAAGCCCCAAATAAAAATTTTGGGGGTTATGTCCCACTAAATAAAAACTATACCAAATGATAAAAAGAAACTTTCCATACACCCAACCTCGCACCTACCCCAAATCCTATAGTGTACCAAGCAGGAAGTTGCAGGGGGCGGCATGCCCCCCCCCCCCATACGTACCTCACTATTTATCTGCCGTAATTCTAGGTGCTTGCTGTTGTGGTTGTATATTTTAAGACTATAAATCAATCTTCTAACTTATATCATACTTTTAATTATTATTATACTCTTTATTTCAAAATCTATTTTAAGTATAACCTTTGTATTATATACTTGTTTTCATATTGATTATTTTAAATAAATACTAGGAGTATCATTCCGAATACTGAATACACAACACTTGCACTGCACTAATTTTATTTCAAATAAAACATCAACAAATTATTATTCTCTTCTATGCCTCTAAAAAATTTGGGGCTAATGTCCCATTGTTAACAAAAAATATTTGGGGCTTGGGTCCCAAGTGGCCTAAGGCCCAAATTGAATTTGGGCTTTATGTCCCACTTAAGTGGAACATAAGCCCCAAAAATAATATTTGGGCTTTATGTTCCTGGGCCTTATGTCCCTGCACCAGAAAACCATAGACTTATCGCCGCCCGCCGCGCCGCTTTGATATCATTATAGAGTTTATGTTTTTTAACGACGTACATATATAGCTCGCTTCAGCAGTTCTTGTGGTTTAAAATTCTGAATGACCATTGTCATCTGGCTTAGTTTTCATTCTAGTTTAGGTAATTAACAGCTTCATCAAGTCAAAAATTTGCATTTCCAGTAACTTAACACATCTGACTCAAAAAAAAAGCATTCATCTCTTGCTTTAAAAATAACCGGTAACACTTATATATTTTAAGCTGAAATTTCGATACCTATACTCATATTGTTTGACCAAGAAAAATATATATCTTATACCGAAAAGACGATTTAAGCCATTGCCCTTAAGCTGTTTTGATTTAAATGTCATTTAATATCGAATAATTAAAATAATAAATTAATCGCCGGTTGAATTAAATTTTATAGCACAGGTGTACATCATCACCCAGCTTATAGAGGGTTCATTCATAAATTGATGAATTTATGCAGATGAGCCTTATACCTATACTAATTGGGAGAACACACATGAAAACAACAAAAAAAAGTTTAGGAGATAAACGCGCTTTCGTATACGAATTTAGGTTAACGTCTTATTGTGCCTATACCTTAACCTTATATGTATATCCAATAAAAGCAGAAAAATTGCTGGTAGTTAAGATAAGTATGGGACAGAATTAAGAGATAAATCTCCGAATCCGACGAACAGCGAATTGTATTGGCTTCATATAAATCTGTTTTTTGTTGTTCCATCATATGAAAATATACATATAATATTATTTTTTTTGTATTTCAAACGATTTTATTGAATGAAAAATCTATCTATTGAATTTTTGAGTGTGATGGATAATCAGGTTATGCAAATTTAATGATCAACATGTTTTCTTCTGCTTCTTCTTCTTTTTGAAAACATAAACTTTTTGTTATGATTCTATACGAGTATGCAATGATATACCTATATCGATAAAAATTAAATTACAATTATAAAAAATATCTATAAAATCAAAGATGTCTATACATTTTTATGTCGTGTGTTTGTGTAAAAGAAACAAAGTCCATTGGCCCAAACATTTTTTGAAAGAGAAATTCATCGATTTGTTCAAGTTAATAAAGCTTCTTTTTTTTGGTTGGTAAAACCATGTTGGAATTTTAATTTACGAACAATTGCAATAAAAACTTGTTTGTTTTTTTTTTTTTTTTCCTTATATTTTTTTTGTTAATCTTTAACTAAAAAAGAGAAGAATAAGTGCATTCAAATGCATTAATACTGCATTCGGTTATAACTTTAATATTGCTTTGTGAAACGTGCACGCTACATAAAAATTATAATAATTGTGAAAGATCCATGGGTAAATTTTTTTGGGGTGTCGTAAAAAAGTTTACGATGTTATTATTTTATTTTAAAAGTTTATTATAGCTAATAAAATTTTATATTATTTTTTTTTGTTGAGGCAGTATGGATGGTGTGATGACACTATCATTTTAAAGCTCACAGAAATGTTCTTCCTTATTTTATTTTTTTGTTTGTTTTCTATTAATATAATCAAAATCGACTTGTATCCATGATGCTATACGTCTTGTATGTTTACAAGACTCATAACATACATGCATAGGTATAGATATTATGTAGATTCCTACAAAGAGCAAGTTTTGTATTCATAAAAATTGTATACGATAGATTTTTAATCAAATCTTGGTGATTATCGTCAAAACGGTAGTCAACAAAGACGTCCGTGCGTCGTACAGCAACAACTATACGAAAGATGAAAACTTACAAAAAATATTGTGGTAGTGCTGTTAGAGAATATATGTACATATTTTTCATCATAATTGAAACGAGAACAAAATTTATGAAGTAATTTTTGCCAAATCACCTACTGCCGCGCCCACTGCCACACCCACTTTTCTTATTTCTTGACTCCTACGGTATGGATAAAATTTTGTGTGTACAAAGTATTTTACATGTCAACATTTAGATGGGTACGTGTTATTCAAGGCAGCGCGCCGTAGGCAGAGGGCATAAAAGCTGCTAAGTGCCCGAATGGCTTTAATTATTTGAGAAATTTCGTACTGACATAAAATTTTACTTTCCAAGTTTATCTAGATATAAAGGGTGTTTTTTTTAGACGTGTGGTTTTCAAGAAGAAATAAAACGCATATAATTTAATGTTATATGGCCAAGAATTTAGCTTTATTATAAAGATAAGGGTTTGCCATTAAGTTTTAAAAATGATTTCGGGCAAGTGGCCGCCGCGTCTGGCTCGAATAAATTCCAGCCAAGAGGCCCAATTTTTTTGACCACTTTTTGAAGCAATTGGGGCCGTATGTCCGCAATAACGCGCCAAAGTTCCAAGGCGTCAGTCGTCTCGGGCTTATCTGCGTGTAGACAAGCGACTTCACATAACCTCACAAAAAATAGTCCAGCTGTGTTAAATTGCACGATCTTGGAGGTCACGCCAAAAGCCACGACGCGAGATAATGCGCTCACCAAAAGTTTTCTTCAATAAATTGATTGTTTCGTTGGTTGGTACCAAAGGTCGTCCACATCAACATCCTCCAATTCAGGCACGAAAAAGTCATTAATCATGGCTCTATAGCGTTCCCCATTGACTGTAACATTATGGACGGCTTCATTTTTGAAGAAATATAGACCAATGATTCCCTCTGCCCATAGAGCACACCAAACAGTGACTTTTTGAGGATGTAACGGCGGCGTTTCAATAATGGCTTGTGGATTATGATCACTCCAAATACGACAATTTTGCTTATTAACGTACCCTGTCGTCGTCATTATCATCGCCGCCTAAAAATATTGTAACGAAAACACCCAACGAACAAACCTAAGATCAACAATGCCAAATAAAAAGATTCTTTCTGATTGGTCAACCAATAGGAAATACCCTTCTATCGACAAAATTACAAAAACTCAAAAGGCTGACTGTGTATGGAAAAAGGTGGAAGGCAGCGGTCGCAATTTAGCCGTGGAAAAATCACAAATTTTTAAACGTAATACAAAATTTATAACAAATACATTAATAAAGTAATTCATGAAAAATTCACTAAATAAATTGCCGAGTTTTTATTCAATGTTTTTTCGCCACAGTAACAATTTTAAAAATTTTGTGTTTAGAAATTAAAACTACAAACGTGTGCGCCGCTGCCTTCGAATTAAAAGTCAATCAAAACCATCGCCATCCAATTGAATTGGAACTAAACCAAAAGCTTTAATTGCCAATCAAGATCGTACTTGGGAAGTTTTGTTGAAAAGCTGATGTTAAGTGTCGCCATCCATGCCACAAAGGAAATAAAAACGCTATCAGATCAAGTCGCTGCAGCCAACAAGCTGCAGCAAATCTGTAAGTATCTATTGCACAAATTCATCAAGAAAAGATTATTGCCCAAACTCTTTATAGAGCGTGCCGAGCTGCAATACACTATAATTGGTGCATTCATTGCCCGGATATTCACTGGTATCGATTGGTTCTCCTTTGGCCGAGTTCGTGTCGTAGCAAGTCGATACAAAGGGACTACGCATTAGAACGGCATATGCCTATAGGAAACAACGGTGCTCACGACTGAAACGTGGCAATAACAACAACAATTACCGCCAGTTAACAGTGCCTTGATGCACAAACAGTTGCAAATTTATCAAGTGGATTATATGCCAGCCGCCACGAGTCAAATTTTAAAATAGTATTACACCGGACACTTAAGTAGTCCACGGATTTGTTTCCTGAAAATAAAGTTGCTAGTTTGGATTGCTATTAAAATAATTAAGTTCCCAGTTAGGTATACTTGCTGCTCGGAATTTGCCACGAAATTATTTAAGTTCCCTACTGGAATAATTGTTGAAGTACTGTGTGTATTTTTCCAACTCGGATTTCATCATTGACAAGGAAAGGCTACCGACCAGTGGATGCTCATCGTTGGATAAAAAACAGATAAGCCAAAACTGCAGCAGTAAATTTAGTGAACGAAAATTGAAATTAAAATATAACTTGCCAGGATTCCCAATAAAGGGAAACCCGAGTACAGTTTATGCCGTCACCGCCTCGCAGCAGTAACAGGTCCAACCGAGGCAAGCCCCCCTCACGTTTTGGTGCTACGCTAAGGGACAAAATGGATAGGCCACAACAGCAGCCAGCGCAGTCAGTGCAACCACCATCAGTGCAACCACCACCAGTACAACCGCCACCCGTGCAACAGCAGCCAGCACAGTCAGTGCAACCGCCAACGCCAGTACAACCGCCGCCCGTGCAACAGCAGTCAGCACAGTCAGTGCAACCGCAGCCAGCACAACCAGTGCAACAGCCACAGGAGGTACAACAAAGTCAACTATTAACGGCCCTGGTAGCGCAAATCCAGGCGCTTAAAGGGTCGGTTGACCAACTGCGATACAACACTAGCATCAATCAAGTTGAGACACAACGCCTAAGGGAAACAATAGATCAGCAGACTGGAGGACAGCTTCTTAATATGAATATAGTTGAAGCCGGCCACATAGAAGACATCCAGTCAACAACATCGCAGATAACAACAGCACCAACACGAACGTTGCAGCCATTTAAAAAATTGTATGATTTGCCAAATTTTAATGGAAAACCGGAAGAGTGGCCCCTATTTTTGGCCACCTTTGAAGAAACCACTGCCAACTTTGGATATTCTGCGATGGAAAATACGATACGTCTACAGAGATGTCTTCAAGGAGAGGCTAAAGAAGCTGTTTTAGCATTACTGATTCATCCCAACAATGTGACACAAGTCATAGAAACATTAACCTTTCGATTTGGCCGTCCGGAGTTGATGGTGAGAACTCAACTCAACAAGGTGCAAATATTTCCGGCTATTAGCGAGGCTCGTATCGAAAGCCTTATTCCGTTTGCAACCATGGTTGAAAATGTTGTTGCTTTTCTGTCATCGGCAAAATGCGAACACCACTTGTCTAATCCAATGCTTTTGGAAGAACTAGTTATGAAGTTGCCGTCGTCAAGAAGGTTCGAGTGGGCTAAGAAAGCACTGGAAATTTCAACATATGTGACAATCAAAGATTTTGCGTCATGGTTGAATGAACAGGCGAGAATAATACAGCTGATGCCACAGTCAAGTGCTCCTGGAACTGCAAGAAGTCAGACATTTCATCCAAAAAGAATGATGCATACCAATGAGAAGAATGAGATATCGTCAAAGGATTTCGTAAAGGCACGGTGTGTAGGTTGTGGAGGCAATCACCAGCTGATGGATTGTGATTCCTTTCGAAATTCATCCAACAACGACCGATGGAAGTTAGTCAAAGATAAACATCTATGCTTTTCGTGTATGAAAACAGGCCATGGAACAGCAACATGCCGAACAAAAAGGAAGTGCAAGGTGAGTGGTTGTGGTAAATTTCACAACAAACTTCTTCACGGAACCACAAACCCGCCGCCAACAAGGACAGCTGTAAACAATTCATCATTAACAGAATCTCAACCAGAAGCCGGAGCTGATCAGTCATCGATTCGCATGCACACCTGTCAAACACAAGTCACTGATGGACAATTATTTCGAATTGTGCCAGTAAAACTGTCAGGTCCAAGAGGTGACATAGAAACGTACGCGATGTTCGACGAAGGTTCATCAATCACTATTTTGGAGGAAACAGTGGCAGACAAGCTAGGACTTAAGGGCCAATCACAACCATTAACTTTACAGTGGTATGGGACTCAAGTTGTGACTGAACCGTCACGAAAGGTTGCCTTTGAGGTTAAAGGGGTCGGTGAAGGTGACGTTAGTTTTGCGGTGAGAAACGTAAGGACAATTAAAGATTTGAGTTTGCCCAGCCAATCATTCAACAAAATTAATTATGAACACCTGAAAGATGTTCCGGTGAGGGACTACAGTGATGCAAAACCGGTACTTATGATTGGTTTGGATAATTGCCATCTGGGAGTCGCCAGAGAAGTCAAGGAGGATAAAAAGGATAACAGAATCATTGCTGCTCGTACCAAGCTAGGATGGGTAGCCTATGGGCCCCAACATGGTAATAATGCCAATTTGCCGGTGGTAATGCACATAAGAGAAAGGGAGACACTCAGACAGCTAGATCAATTGGTGGATGAATATTTAATGTTGGAAAGTCTTGGTGTGCAAAAAACAGAAGCAGTTTTAGAATCCAGTGATGACATAAGAGCCAGAGAAATGCTAGAAAAATTAACGAGGCGTGTAGGAAACCGGTTCGAAACAGGTCTATTGTGGCGACAAGATAATATTGTCCTGCCAGACAGCTTTAAGATGGCTATGAGACGCCTTCATAACATAGAGGCAAAAATGAAAAAAGACCCAGAGTTTGCCTCACAATACAAGGCTCAAATGAAAAGCTATATGGAGAAAAATTATGCCAGACAACTAGATCCTGAGGAAGTCCACTCTAGCAACAACCAAATATGGTATTTGCCACATTTTGGCGTAACCAACCATCACAAGCCAGGAAAAATAAGGATAGTTTTTGACGCCGCCGCGGAAGTTGAAGAGATCTCTCTTAATTCACTGCTACTCAAAGGGCCAGAACAAGCCAAGCCGCTCTTATCAGTGTTGTTCCAGTTTCGTCAAGGAGTAGTTGGTGTTGTCGCAGATATACAAGAGATGTTCTCACAAGTCAAGATTCGTCCAGCTGATCAGGTGTCACAAAGATTTTTGTGGAGAAATGGTGAGATAGACCAGCCTGTTAAAACGTACGCCATGACGTCAATGATTTTTGGAGCTGCTTGCTCGCCGTGTTCTGCGGAATACATCAAAAACAAAAACGCCAAGGAATTCGAGAAGGAGTTGCCGGAAGCTGTCAGAAGAATAATTGATAACCATTATGTGGATGATTATGTTTGCAGCTTTAAAAGCGAGGCCGAAGCTGAACGGATTAGTATGGAAGTACAACAGGTTCATGCGGAGGGTGGATTTAGGCTTCGTAGCTTTCTAAGTAATAAGAAAATAATACAAAGTAAACTTAATGGTTCTTCCTGCCCACGTCTATCATCAGTCAACCTGGAGTCGAACAAAGAAGTGGAGAAAGTACTGGGAATGTATTGGGACACCGAAGACGATACCTTTCGATTTCAACTCAAGTTCCATAAAATAGCAAAAGACGTTCTAGAAGCAGAGAAGCCACCAACAAAAAGAGAAATGTTAAGCATAGTAATGTCGGTATTTGACCCATACGGGTTTTTAGCAGACTTTCTCATTTTCTCTAAGATACTTTTACAGAACACCTGGAAAACTGGTATGGGATGGGATGATCCATTGCCATACAATATTTACTGTCAATGGAAACTGTGGTGGAAAGAAGTTGCAAACGTTACACGATTCCACATAAATCGATGTTACTCTCAAAATATCCAACATGCACGCGCAATCGAATTACACATATTCACAGATGCCAGTGAAAGTGCTTTCGCAGCAGTTGGGTACTTTCGTATCCTGTATGAAAATTCAGTCGATATTGCCTTCGCCTTCGGAAAAACAAGATGTGCACCCAAGAAACTTCTGTCCATACCCCGCCTGGAATTACAAGCCGCAGTATTAGGAAGTCGTCTACAGACATCGATTCAAAACGGTCATAGCTTCAAGATATCTCGCGTTGCCTACTGGAGTGACTCAAAAACTACGCTTTGGTGGATTAGATCTCCACATCGTCGATTCAAACCATTTGTGGCACACAGAGTAGCAGAAATCCTGGATACTTCGAATTCGTCAGATTGGAATTGGATTCCGACGGAATTAAATGTAGCAGACGCCGGTACCAGGGCTATCAGCCCTCCGAAATTCGTGGAAAATAATCGATGGCTGACAGGGCCAGAATTCCTCCGTCTTCCTGAGCATCAATGGCCTAAAGATCCCACTATAAATGTTCCAGACAAACTTGATGAAGAACTACGCGCAAAAATGCTTCATATAAATCAGGCAAGTAACCTTATAATTAAATTTACAAATTTTTCTTCGCTGTCCAGATTGAGACGAACTCTAGCCTGGGTAATGCGTTACATTTGTTCACTGCTAAGACGAGCAAGGGAAAATATAGCCGTACGGAAACTTCCTCGAGGACAAGTCGCAGAAATTAGTCCAGCCAAAGGCAATTCTGGATCACAACACCACCAACTCGATCAAAGAGACGCATTAACAGCTGCAGAAATCAGTTCAGCCGAAAGATATTTATGTAAACAAGCTCAAATCCAGGCCTTTAGAGAAGAAAGAATAGCACTTAAGATGGGAAAGCAAATTTCTAAGAAAAGTGCAATCTATCAGTTGGCGCCACAACTAGACCAAGACGATTTATTACGACTAAGTGGAAGAATTGATGCTGCTAATTGTCTGTCAACAAATGCAAGAAGACCAATCATCCTACCACAGAATCATGCCTTTACCGACCTAGTAGTAAGCCACTATCATCGGTTATTACATCATCAAAATGACGCGTTAATCATCAACGAAATCCGCCAACGTTACTGGATTACGCATATCCGGTCAGTGCTTAAACGTAATAAGAAGAATTGCCAAAGATGCAAAATTGCCAAAGCTAAACCTGCGACCCCACTTATGGGACAGCTTCCACCAGACCGTTTGACGTCGTACGTACGTCCCTTTACATACACCGGCTTAGACTATTTTGGGCCGCTACAGGTATCCATAGGTCGAAGAAGAGAGAAGCGATGGGTGGCATTGTTTACCTGCCTTACAATAAGAGCCATCCATTTAGAAGTAGCGGGAGACTTGTCCACCGATGCCTGTATACTTTGCCTGAGGAATTTCATCAATCGTCGCGGAGTTCCAGTCCGTATACGAAGTGACAATGGAACAAACTTTATTGGGGCCAAAAAAGAGCTTGGACGAGAAGCGGAATTGTTTGACACTGATCGTATCCAAAATGAAATGACGACTAGAGGAATTGAATGGAAGTTTTCATGTCCCTTAAACCCTAGTGAAGGAGGCATATGGGAACGTATGGTGCAGTCAGTAAAGAAGGTGCTAATGGTGACACTCCGAGAAGAAGCACCGCGTGTGGAAACACTCCGAAGTTTACTAATCGAAGCCGAAAACATAGTCAACTCTAGACCGTTAACTGAACTACCATTGACATCAGAAGAGGATGAGCCACTCACACCCAACCATTTCTTAATTGGAAGTGTGAACTCCACTCAGACACCGCACCTGGAAGACACGCCAATATGTTGCCGAAAACAGTGGAGGATATCCCAGCAGTTGAAAAACAGATTTTGGAAGAGATGGATACAGGAATACCTTCCGATGTTAACCAAACGCAGCAAGTGGCATGAGAGAGTAAACCCTCTTAAAGTGGATGACCTAGTTATAATCTGTGATGCAAGCCAGCCTCGGAATAGATGGCAACGAGGAAGAATCGCCCGTGTGTATCCAGCGGCAGATGGACAAGTAAGAAGCGCCGATGTGAAAACAACACACGGAACACTTCGTCGACCAGCATCGAAACTTGCCGTACTTCAAGTTAATGGTGAATCACTTCGAGGATTCACGGAGGGTGGGATGTCGTCGTCATTATCATCGCCGCCTAAAAATATTGTAACGAAAACACCCAACGAACAAACCTAAGATCAACAATGCCAAATAAAAAGATTCTTTCTGATTGGTCAACCAATAGGAAATACCCTTCTATCGACAAAATTACAAAAACTCAAAAGGCTGACTGTGTATGGAAAAAGGTGGAAGGCAGCGGTCGCAATTTAGCCGTGGAAAAATCACAAATTTTTAAACGTAATACAAAATTTATAACAAATACATTAATAAAGTAATTCATGAAAAATTCACTAAATAAATTGCCGAGTTTTTATTCAATGTTTTTTCGCCACAGTAACATACCCATTCAACCAAAAGTGAGCTTCATCGCTGAACAAAATTTTCTTGTGAAAATCGGGATCGGATGGCCATCTCGAACCATTATTTTGGATAAATTTGCACGATTTGCTAACGTTGTTCAGGAGTAGGTAAGTCTATTTATTATGAAATCAAGTTTCAAATATGAAAAATCAAGTGACATCTGCCAAAAAGACCAACTCCGAAAAAAGTATTACCAGATTCAAAACCACACGTCTAAAAAAACCACCCTTTATATACATAGGTGTTACCCAGAGAGCCACCAAAGGATGCTGAGTTTCTACCTGGCTTTATAAATTTGATGGAAATTTTTCTTTGTTTTTATTTTCTTTTCCAAGTTTATGTAGAGTTTACTTATCGACTATGGATGACATTTATCATCCATACTTTTTTCCCGTACATATGGATATGACATGTAATTCTCCTTTTTAAAGTAAAATTCGATTTGCCAATATTTTTGACAATTTATAGAATATGATAAGCCAGATAATTAATTATTTATAAATTTTCTGTCTTTTATACCAATTAAAATTAAATTGTGTTCGTTGGCAAGCATACCACTTAAAAATAACTGGACCGATCTGTCTCATTTTTTTTTTTAAATTAGTAATCGTCTAAAGAAATTTTAACATAGAAAAAAAAATTTAAAAGTTGTCCAGAAAATTCGAGAAAATGGTTTTTCATTTTAATTTTTGTATGAACTCGTGACCGTTACTCAAAATTCTAATGATAAATTTGCGTGATTCTTGTTTTCTGATGTATTTGCATGGTACGATATTTGATTGGATTTCAGTAAATCCTTTTCTGTATGTATCTGCTTTAGGTATTGGTATATCCCACATCAATAGAAATCTGTAATTTCGTAACTGAGCTCTCTTGAACCCAAAGATTCTAGTATAACTTTTTTTTCGGAAATCCAATAAAATTTATAAAAATTGTAAATTTTAAACTAAAAAGTTAAAATAAGTTAAAAAAAGGTCAACAATAGTAAAAGTAACAAAAGAAACAACAAAAAAAATTAAGGGAAGAAATATAAGCATGCTAAGGCAATTGTTGAACTTTTTTTGTAGCAATTCAGTTTCTCTTTAGAATGAAAGTTATATATGTAAGTTTAATTTTATTTAGTTAAGTGTAGACTGTAGAACAATATAAAAAATTTCTTTGTGTGATCTTGCTGTGACGATAATCAAAAATGTTAGTATATTAATTTTAATTTTAACTTCTCTCAGCATTCTAGTAAAGCGTTCATTTCTGCCGTAGTCAATTCTGTTAGGAGCTTTATGGAAAATAGGTAATAGGAATGTAAGTTGATATTAAAACTCATGGCCTCAAGGAGGGCAGGAGAATCAGTTAAACCAGACAGTAATTGATGTACAAAAATAATAGAAGCTACTTTACGACGCTTTTATAGAAATTGTAAGCTAATGAGCTGCAAACGATCTTGATAGAGGGGCAAGATTTGGTTGTCAACCCAGGGAAGTCCCATAAGAGCGAAACGGAGGAATCGACGCTAAATTGATTATGATGATGAATCTAAACAACAATATACATAACTTTTCCGCCCTCTGCCACGCCTATCTATGCATATAAAAACTAACTGCCTTTCGTTGAATCTATTTTGTCGTGGAAACCACTCAACTGATTTTTATTAAATGTTTAGAATTTTTTAAATAGATATAAAAGGTAGGTTAGGTTTAAAAAGTGGTTTTAATAAAATCCACCCAACATTTCTTTGGGGTTAGTCGCTAAAAGAAAACTTAATTTTTTTTAAATATGAAACTATCAGAAGGAGATAATATTGATGAAATTCTTAATCTTCTAAATGATAAATGAGGCTCGCAATGCTTATTGAATTGCATAAAACGGCTAGAACATGGCAGAATGAAATCTGTGTCTAATTGCATATAACAATTTAACATTTTTAAGAAAAATTTCATCTTCTTTAAATTTTGTTCAACAAAATATTATATGAAGAAGCAGAATTTTACACTATCTCGCCTCACGATTTGAAGGTATACTTTCATTTGGGTAGAACTAACATTTGTCAGGCATAAGAATTCAAAAGTGAAAAATACAGTATAAATCCCGCTGTTACATGATGCCTTGAAACTTGGTAGGGTGATATCGTCATCATTTAGTAAGCTCTAGATGTAATTTTTTTGTTCTGAAGTATGTACCTATTTGGATTTTCAAAACTTTTTTATTTACAAAAATTTTAAATTTTAAATTTTTGTTTCCAAAAAGACCAATGCCACCAATTTACTTAAAGAGAGATTTCAATGTTCTATATTAGTGAAAGTAAAAAATTAAAATTGAAATTTGCTTACAAGAAATAACTTAAGTTACTAAAGTCTAAAGTCGAAAAATTCAACAAAAAAAAAATATATTCATGTTAAAAAATCAAAGCTACCTTTTGACAATTTCATGAATCAGCATAACAATTTTGTTCTGAAGATTTTATAGAAAAAGCAGAATTCAAAATTTCTTACTTTAGATCTTCATACAAAATTTGGCAGGTGTTTTTTTATTTCTGAAAAAAAACTTGCAAAAATGACTTACAAGGTTCTGTAATTTAACCGTCGATTTGTAGGTAAGAGTATATGAATGAATTCAAATGAATTTGTTTTTTCTTTTTCGTTCCTATAATTTCTGGGTTTATTTCATGTTTGATATTTTCTTGAATTGATTAGATTATGTTATTAGATAAATTAATGGAAATTATATTTGCATAGGCATGACTTCTTATTTAAAAAAAAAAAATGTAACTTAAATATTCACGACTTAACTCACGCTTGCTGAAAAATATGAGACATTCGATCTTGACCCCTTATAATACTTTATATGAATTTAACTTTCGATTTTCACCAAGAACGTAAAAAAAAAAAATTACAAATACCTCCTAATTTTTTTTACCTCACCATCTAAATAATTTCATAACACTTGAATCTCTAATGTAAATCAAAAATAAATTTAGTGGATACACTCAACTCCGACTGAGAATACCACCCATTGTTCAAATTGTCTGTCAATTTTAATTGGAAAACAAGAATTTTAAATAGGTACAAAATATAAGAAATTTGTTTTTTTTTTTTTGCAATTTCATTTCAGTTCGACATTGAAGGTTTTATTTCTGCAATATTCCAAAAATATTCAAGAAATTAACCCCGTGGGCCAATTTTAAATTATCAAACATTCACATCTATTTCAATAAAAACATACAAAAAAAGTGGTTTCCTATCATAAGTCTATCAACTCTATCTCTATATCAAGATTGTACTCAATCTACGTCAATTCTATATCCAAATTAAAAATGCTGGTAATGACTTTGATTTAATTTATATTTTTTTTGCTCTTTAAATAACAAAAAAAAACAGGTATCTGTGTATCCCAATGTTATTTCTGATGCTGGCACGAGTTGCGCTTTTTAGTGGAATATGTATGAAGCTACTTCCCTCACTTGTTCAATTAAATTAATTTATAATGATTTCATGCAAAATATGTTAATTGTCTGCAGGGTAGCTTAATCTTTTGCTCCAAAATCTATATTATTATATGACTATAATGAGTTGGTCTCAAGTGAAAGTATTTTCAAAAGTAGGAAGTTCATATACCGAAATTCTACCTATATGTATGTTTAATGTGAGGGTGATTAATTAAACTATTTTTAAAGCATATATTTGATTAAAAAATGTTTTTTTATAAATTATAATCGAAATTTAATATCTCTCCTTTTGCTCCCATTTTTTTAAATTGGAAAGTTCAAGCTTGTAAGGAAAAAAAATTGTGCTTTGCATTTGTTGCCTAAAGAACGCTTTCCTAAAAAGATAAAAAGGGTTTCAAAACTTTTTAGTTTTCCATAATCTTAAAGCGATTTTCGGAAACTTTGCAACTCTTTATATTTTTAAGCAAACCTACAGAGAGTCGTTCCTAAGATAAACAAAAAATTGAAGCTCAATATTTTTGATAGGTATAAATCGGCTTATTGACCTTTGACTAACAAATATTAATCATTCCTGTTTACGAGTTATCGACCGGAGACCTATTTTTCGAATTTCAACAGTGAGATGCATTTTCCATGGAAAAAAGATACATACTTACTCTTGGGAGATTTTTCAATTCTTCGAAAGATGCAGTACCCGTGAAAATAACATTTCTGTTTTTAGGTCGCAGAGGCCAGATTCGATCACCAGTTTTTCGGCGTGATAGTACTACGCACTAACCATGAGGTACTCCGCGAGCTACTAAGTGGTATGGTAGATAAATCATCGAACATTAAAAATTTATGGAAAGTAGAACAAAATTATAGAACACATTTTGTTGATTTTTCTATGGGATTATACAAAGACATTCTTTTTGGCAAATCTGACTAATAAATGCTTCCACATCCGTCCAACTCTGACCTACATATGTATTTAATGGAATAACCTAAGTTATTCAATTACAGTTTAGCCCAATCTTCTTTTTAGTAAAAAAATTATAATGATGAACAACAAGAAAAATCAAAACTAGTTTAGATTTATTTATTTTCAAATTGTTCCACTATATAGAGGTATACTTATAGACTTTACACACAAAAGTAACCACAAAATTGACCATATTATTATCTATGGACTTCTGTTTACAAACTACGATCAACACCAAAACCATCACATCTTGGTAAAATAACTTAAAAGCTGTGTTTCCCATTTCCATATGGAAATATGTGTAAAGGTAGTTATAAGATGCCTATGCCTACATAGAGCAATGAGCATAGTGAGCACCTAATGTGGCGACGACCGACGACGCGTTGTTGAGGTTTTTGCCACCTTAAATTAGTCGATTTGAAAATCTTTTCAGGTGGGAAATAAATTTATGATCTTGTGGTTGCCATTTAGTTTTTTTTTTTTTTTTTCATAGAAGACAAAATCAAATTGCTTTACGAGCGCAGGGGGAGACAGTCTATTATGTGTATAGCCCCAGGAGCCGGTGTGATCTGTGTTAGTTTGGACAGCAAGCGTGGACACAGCTATGTATATATATAGTGTTAGTTCTTAAGACTCTCCCTCGCGTGCATGGCTGGCATGAGTCAGGCGCATTCCTAAATATACTGTATGGTGGCAACGGCGGCGGGCAAGCGCAATCGGTTTGTTGTTCAAACGAAAAAAAAAAGAACTTGAAAAATTAGAACGTTTCTGCAGATACATGTCCAATGATAATTTGTTACAATTTCGGGGCGACAATATTTTGCTGTCTGTTTGGTTAGACATTAGAATTGTTCTGCTTGAATAAGGTGATACAATAAATGAACCTACACAAACTTGTTATAGGTACACAAAAATAGAACAAATATTTGCGATATTTTTTTAATAATAAAAAAAAACTTGAATCATTATTATTCATTGGATAAAAATAGTAGAATGAATGTTTTGTTGCTTTTTTTCATTTGATGATGCGGGTTAAAATTGTCTAAGACATGTGATAGCTAAGTGCTATTTATGGTGATTATGTTTTCTATATATAAATGGATTAAATATTGCGCTTTTAAGATGATTTAGACTTTTATCGATAAAAAAGTTACTGGGTTGGCTTGATTTTACCTTTAATTATCTAAGTATATAACTAGTGGATTGCTGGTGTTCGTATAATTGCTGTACCTAAAGGTCACGACCTATAGAATCCGTGGAATGATTTGCAGCAACGGATCCATTGTCGTAGACGGATAGGATGGTTGGAATAGATTAGGGTTATTATACCCAATGAATATAATGTAAGTGGTTTGGACGGATTGAAATTGTTTTCATTAGTAAATATCCAAAAAAAAAATATCTATACTTACTTCTATTTTTTATTTTATTTATGTCACAAAAAATTACAAATTTGCAAAAATTCTCAGAAAAAATCAAATAATCAAATCCCAGAACTGCAAAAATTGCGATTTACTTAACATTATAGTGTGGTCAACGAGTTCTGTTTTGGTTAATTGTTATAAATGAATTGCTAAAGAATTAAATATATTTACTCTTTGGTTTAATAGATTTGTGTTTGGTAAAACCTTTCGCCATTTTTTTTAATTAAGTTTGCAAATGCTATAACACTAACCCATTCATTAAGTGCGTTATCAATTATCATGATTTATACAAATTTATTGAAGTTTTGATTTAAATGAAATCAAATATAATAAAAGTTTTTTTTTTTAATAAATTAAATTTCTATTATTTGATTTTTACTCAATTATTCAATATGCGATTGTCAAACATTTGGTATATAATTAATTAATTTAAGTAATTTCAATTCTCGACAGATACTCATATTAAAGCACTGGGATGTGTATAGTTCGAGCGCCTTTACGGAGCAAACGACCAATCATAAACAATTTCGTTTTTACTATTGATTGTATGTTATTGTGTTATTATGTACCTATTCGACAAAAAATTGAACTCTAGATCGAACTTGACAATACGATGCACGGTTGCAAAAGTCGATACAATGGTACTTTTTTCGATAAATTCGAATTAGCTTAACTACACATATATACACTTTTAAAAAATTCGATACAATTTTTCTATTTTGTGTTAATTCATTATACATATCAGTTAAAATCATTATATTAGTAAATTAGGAATAATTGATTTATTTTGACCTTTGTTGTGTTTTTATAATAATCTTGACTAAAGAATTTTACTGAAAACCTAAAGTGGCTTAAGTCGCTTATAGTCGATTTATTTTTAAAAATTTTTAAGAAGTTAAAAATCATACCAATCACCCTGTTTATATATTTTATCATTTTTGAATAATTTACTTAACATGAAATAAAGAAATAGTAATTATAATTTCTCAAAAATTCCTCCCGCAGATTTTTCTAAAAAAAAATCAATTAATTTTGATAAGTACTTTTACAGACTACCTTTTAGTGATGAAAATAGTTATTTTTATTTTGGATTTTCTTGAATGCCCTTCCACTATAGTTTTGATCAATTTTGTTATGGAAAAAGTTTAAAAAAGTCTTTATAATATTTTGTACCAAAATTTTCGAAAAAGCATTTTTAGACTTAAAAAAAAGTATCCAATTTCTTTTTTTTTTTAAATCTCAATAGGTATTTTGAAAACTATACTTACGCGGTTTTTATTAAACTTTTCAACAAGCATTATTTATACCTTATATTTTTCAACAAAAATTATTCTTACAGTCGGCTCCGGGATCTTAGCACCTATGGGATATTCCCAAAAAAGTATGCCATCTAAAAGCTCAATAATTGGTCATAAAAGGTCAGATGTTTTCAGAAATTGGTCAGAACATGTAACTCAAGCTTAAACTTGTTCAAGGTCATTAGCGATTTTTGGCACCTCATTTATGGGATATTCGCAAAAAAGTATATATCATCTATAAAAAAGTGCCAAAAAACCAGTTTTTATTAAAAATTGTTTCATGGTCTGATGAGGCAAAATGTGATTAAAGTCGCACAGCGACATCCCTGCTGCGCAAAGACAATTATGCGCCTTTCTCATTTTTGTTGTTTTAATTTTTTGAAGGAAAAACATCTGAACACTTTTTTCGGACGCGACGGCTTGTCGAATAGCATATAGCTTCTATCACAACTATGCATATAATCTTATAAAGATTTCAAATAATATTAATCGAGGTAACTTTTGAAATTCGATATTTTAAAAACGAATTGTTAGCTAATCGAAAAATATAAAAATGATTGATAAATTGACAAATAAATAAATAAATTGATCGATGACTTGACGTCTATTTAAATACTCTTAATCCTTCCTGGTATGCGTGTGGTTGGTTAGCAGGAATTAAGGGGGGTCTGAAATCTTTCTCTGAATCTGAACACATTGGATGATAAAAACTTCAAAATTTTTTCAATTTCTAAGCCAGCGCGGTTCCATTGACAATATTTAAGAAAATAAATAGCTTGGCTTGTTGACGCATTGCCTCCGATATTGCCAATGAGCCACAGCCTATAACATTTCAGATGGCCAACCAAATCTGAAATAAAGAAGCACATTCCTATAGATTTTAAATATTGCTATCTTTACCTATCTTTAAGATAATTCCTATAACAAAATGTAGGAATAATGTGTTATAGTATATAATATGTACATACAATGACACCCTTTATTGAACTTATAGTGTATCATACTATATTTTATGTTCATTTGTTTATTTAAAAATGTTTTTGCAGAAAATGATAAGATTAAGAAATCTATAAATATAAAAATGAAATTGTTATCTATGCAAATAATAATCATAATAATATTAGATAACTGTGTTTTCCTATTGCTTGCAAAATTCTTGCTAAAATGTTTGTCCTAGAATGTTTGCAACACTTGTGATAAGTTCCATTCATATAGTGCTGTTTGTACTACAAAGTACCGTTGTATGATTTTTTTTTTTTTTTATTTCAAGGTTTCACTTGACTTTTGGATTATCATGTTAGACTTTTTAGTTTTTTACTTTTTTTTTTAAAGATATTTGTTAAATGAGGATATGGATATCAAATACATATTCAGTAGTTGGTATACACTAGGTATTTGATTTCTGATTTCAATTAAGTAACGTGTGTATTTAGTGTAGGTACATACTTTGGTGCAGAATCTTTAAATATATATTATTAATAGGTTCCTACAAAGAATTCAAGTTTTGCAAACAAATTTTTAAATTATTTTGTTCAAAAATTATAAAAAAAAATTAAAAAAAATTATGAAATTTTTTAAGTAAATTTTAATTTACACATGAAAACCCAATTTTAAAACATTCAATTTCAAAGAAAAAAAATACATATACATATATACAGGGTGTCCCGAAATCACCGCCACAGAAGAAAACCATGAGTTCCTGAGGTCATTACAAGTCGAAAAACTTAAAAGGTATAATTTTCTCGTTTTCTCTTCGTTTTCGACTTATAACGGTTTTATAATGATTTTCATTCTTTTTTCCTTTGACTAGTTCTAATTTTACCGATTTTTTAAATTAATTAAGCATTTTAAGGTTGTTTTTTTGACTTCGATATGATTTTTTCACAAAAACACGTTATTAATAGTAAAGTCGTGGCAAAAAGTTTTTCTAAATAAAATTGAACAAAGGACCAAGCACCACAAAGGAGTTTGATGATCGGCGCGCGTGGCAGTCGTGAAATAGCCAAAACTCCAGTCTATGAAAACTTGGTGGTAGCTCACTCAAGTGTTGTTGTTCATTCAAACCTTCAACAATAATTTTGACGAAGGTGAAGAAATTTAGAAAACTATTTCTGTTTTAGTGGAGCGATTGAATATAATTCAATTAATAAGTTCAAGTGACCTCTACTCCAAAAATTGCGTTTCGCCCAGGTACGACAGTTGGGCTCATCAGTTAGATGCTGTCATACCCTTCTAAGACGCAAATTATGGTCGATGATTACCGACTCTTATAAAACTCACAGCATGAATATACTGTGAACTGTATATTTCTAAGGGAATTTGATTAAATTCAGACACTTCGAAAAAAAGTAGCCCGTGGTCTGGCTTATTAATTGAATAATAATTTTGTTTTATTATTATGAAAGCCCAACAAGTGTTTTGAAAAATACTTTTTTTTAAATTAAGGAAAATCAGATTCTTCGAGATAAACATCACCATAGATTTCTTACGGTCTAAATCTTACTTCAACGCTCAGCTTTTCGTTTAATTCGTTTTCTTTCAAATATTTATATTTTCATAATTTTCCTTTTTTTGTTTTTATATTTTATTAGTAATTTTTAATGTTTTTTTAGGTAAAAAACTGTGAAGTATTTTTAAGAACACATATTGGAATTTCATAATAATACAAAAAATTATACTTAATTACCTATAGGTTTTTTTGTGAAAAAAAAATCATATCGAAGTCAAAAAACAATCTAAAAATGCTTAAAAAATGTGTTTGATAATTAATTGCGAGAATACCGTTATCCATACAGAAAAAAGTTGTTTGCTAGATACAATTTCTAACTGTTCTTGTTTAAATAAAAAATCGGTTGTAGTTTGGCAAAGTTAGAGCCAGTCAAAGGAAAAAAGAATAAGAATAAGTCGAAAACGAAGCGAAAACGAGAAAATTATCTCTTAAGTTTTTCGACTTGAAATGACCTCAGAAACTCATGGTTTTCTTCTGTGGCGGCGATTTCGGGACACCTTCTATAAAAATCATTTTCTTTTGTTATAAAAAAAAATTTCGGAATTAAAAAAATGGTTCTTTGGGAGCAATAGGCGCCCGCAAGATAAAACCACATAACGGATTTGGCAGAAACATTATCCAAAAAGGATTCATATTTATCAGTTATATTTTGGATAATCAAATTGAAATTGGATGAGTCCATGCTTTGCATATTTTCAAGGGATAACCGAAATATTGCATATGCGGATTTATTTTCTTCTGAAAATCGCTCTTTATCAGAGAATTCAAGAATGGAACGAAAATTGATGTTCCTAAATAATTTTTGGGGTGAAGACGAATGAATATTCGTTCGGTGAGTTTTGTTTCTTTACAATTCTCGGGCAGTTCAATTCAATACCTGATTCACTCAAACATTTTTCAATTAGTTTTCCAAAGCCCTTGGAAGGAAGGAAGGAATTCTCAGCATTCTCTAAAATCTGATCTGATCTTTTACACTTAATATCCTGCTCAACTCCCTGTAAAATATTTGCGACTCGTTCAAGTTTCGATGATAAATGAGCCATTATGAACAAGCAGACTATATACTAAAAATGTCGAAATCGAACACGGGAATAAAGTTGAAGGGCTCGTTGTTTTGTAACACCGTTTTATTCGTCCCGCATTTTTTGCAGTGCTTCCATTACAACTACAGTAAAACCCGCTGAAGAGAAAAACCCGCTTATCTGGAACACCAATTACCTTTATAACACTCCGCTTAAGCGAAACTCGCTTAAGTGAAAAACCCGGATAGCTGAAACATATTTTAATTTAAATTTAATATTTTTCATTGAAAAAATCTCTTAAGTAAAAAAAAAAATTTAATAAAACAGAACAAAACATTTGCTGAACGCTTTCACCTTTTTTTTGTTTTTGACCTCCACCAAATTTTCATCACGAAAATGTCATTTGAATTTCTGATACCTATGTCAGAACCTTTTTTGGAATTTTTAAATCCCCTTAAGTGCAATTTTTTTTCACTTATCCGGACTCCGCTTAAGTGAAATTTTTTTTCACTTAAGCGGGGTTCCTTTAAGTGAAAACCCCGCTTAAGTGAAAGAAAAACTGTAACATTTTGCAGTTTCTCTTAAGCGGGTTTTACTGTACTATGTTTTCCCTAAATATTTGTATATACTTTTGTATTTTGCTTTCCATCTTGTTTCACAGAACAGGCGGATGCTGGGAATAAATTTTCTCCGTAAAGGACTGTCCCGGAAGAAAATATTTTTTTCTTTTATCGTCCCAACAGCATTTCTGATCTCGTACACTTCATTTAGTGATATTTAGTCTGTGCGAACTGCAGTGAAAAAAGTTTTATTTTGAATTCAATTCTTGTTTTCTTTTCCTTACCCCATACTCAATTTTCCAATGAACTTGAACTGTCACAGAACTTTCATCCCTAGGTAGGTATTGATCATTTTTGAAGTTACGTTTTATAAAATCATTTTTAATGGTGGCTTTATAAGCTAAAACTTAAAATTAAGAGAAAGTAAAGAATTGTTTATTTTTTCTTTAAGATGTCATATGCCAAAATAGTGCCAGGGACAATACTTAATGAGCATAAATAATAACACTTAAAAGGAAATTATTATTTTAAAGACTCGCCTCAGCAACATGATCAATATTTTTATTTATTTCTTCAACTTTTGTTTTTCATTGTTTTCCTCTATTTCCAAAATCCACTCATATCCACCTGTCCCACTACAGTTAAAAACTATATACCAGTAGCCTTTTCGACACCTGTCACCTTCACTTTACCTACTGCAAAGGCTCATTTTAAGAAACACTATCCACAACCACGACCTGAATAACTCATTGAAAAATATATTTCATATATACATCTCAGAGGCCAATTCCAGTTCCCTGTCGGGCCGTCCTGCCTGCCTGCCTGCCACCATGCCTATATAGCACCAACCACACTCTTAAGATCATTTCCATATCCATATCACTGGCGATGTCTGAAAGTTGTGTGTACGTATATTTCTTATTTTTTATCACCTGACCACACCATTAAGCGACCATTTCGAGGCTGATGTGGGGTTTGGGTGCTGAATAGAATATAAACGCCATAAACTAAAACGCAGATATAGATACTCGTACTCGCATATACTCTTTTGCACATTTTTGCAGCAAATATCTTATCTAAGCGATTATCTATTGTGTCTGCAGCGATGACTGAGATGCTGGATATAGCATAGGCTATCCAGATAGCGCATACCGCATGAGATTTAAAATCTACTTTATTTTTGCAGCGTATTTTCTCCAAACAATAAGCAATGGCGTTTAAGAGTCACCGCATGATACTACCATTGGTATAATATGGCTATCTCATGGTCCCTCCTGACACGTTTGTCGTTATATTGTGTCATTTTGTTTGTTGGTCACTGTTGTGTAGACAAAAAAATAATAAAAAAAAAACTGCTGCTAAAATCGCAATTAAGGCCTTCCTGAGTTGTGTTTTTTTTTTTTTTGAAAAAAAAATTATTATTGGAAATGAAATTGAGACACCGCGATATAGGTACCATGGCGGGCATATAACAACAGCAAAACACAAGATACGCAGAAGACAGAAAGCAATAGCCTCGAACGGTATCTGATGAAATTTGTTACTCCCAATGGGTTTCAGATAAAAGTAAATTTGACTGTACGGTGCCGTATTTCTCAGCATCAGGAAGTCACCGTGCTGGTATTGTAATGACGCGGTACCTATATCTAAATATATATTCCGCCTGAGCCTTGCTGATGATGTCTACAGACCTGTGGTCCGTAATTAAAACTGGATTTCCATCTGTGTCTTGGGGCTTACCTACATATATTCGTTATCAGTCACTATATGCGGAGTTGAATTATACGGATGGCAAAGATGTTGCAAAAATAGGATGTAAATTCACCGATAAGGACGATTAATTATGATGTTCTTACGTTTAGTTCAAGTTGATGGAGGTATTAAAATTTTATGAACTTTTTGAGTCGAATTCAATGGCTGAAGTGAGTTTCAACACTTTGATAAGAGGAAAATGGTAGTGGATCGACGTTTGTATAAGTAGGTATAAGTGTATAAAATCACACAAAATCCATTTCGCAGCACATTTAGTATCAATGACAAAAACAATTTTCACAGAAATATCAGAATTCGGTGCAAATATCACTTTTAATTTTGCCGTCCCAAGTCTGGCGTCTTATGGATAATACCTAATAAGGCTTATTGTGTTCACAGCAACGGCGCGGCGCGGCGTAAACAGTGGGAAATCACGGAATCATGACCCCTTTTCTCCCCCGCCGGACACTCAAGATTTGCGGAAGGAATTGTATGAATATTTTATGCTAAGTTCTTTAGGGTTGGTCTATTTTCAAAATTTTTTAAAAAATAGGATGGCACCGCAGCAACTGAAATTCAAAAATTATGTAGGAGTTACTTATGTCCTAGGCTATGCCACCTACCGAAAAAAAAAACAAATGCTTTCCACAGGTTACTGCCTCTTGCAAGGAATAGAAAAATTCTACAAGAAAATTTGTAGGTCCTTTCCATTCCTGCCCAATAACATGCACAATGGTTAGAGGTTGTATAAGTCAATTGTTAGTAGTTTATGGTTTTACACTAGCTGTCGTGCCACCCAATTCGTTATTTATTTATCAGTAAGGTGCTGAAATTCTAACATTTAAATCCCTTCATCTTCAAGCATTTAAAAAATTGAATGATGCATAGGTAGGTATTAAGGCCTAGTTTTGTGCTGCAATATGAATTCGAGTGTTCTACAATTTGACATTGAAATTCACCTCAACAGTTAAGCCAAAAACCCAATTTGCCGAAAAATTATTGCGCAATCAAAAATAAAATTAAAAGTTGCTACTCCCGTCTTGGTCAATGTCTGTCCAAACGGACTTTTGAAACCTAGAAGAATCTGGTAGAACTGGCGATGCTTACTTGGCATCAAGACAGCACCACTACAAAAGAATTTCAAAAACCTTATGATGCAGGTAATTTCGGCGCAGGAACATAAGTCCACGGGCCAAAAGTCCATAATGGATTTTAGACCCACTCTGATGGGGTAAAAGTACACAAATCGATCGTGGATTTTTGACCCACCTTGGTGGGCCAGAATTCCAACGGAAATGCTTGTGGACTTCTGGCCCATTGATTGTGGATTTTTGACTCACTTTAGTGATTTCAAAAATATTCAGTTTATTCAATTTTAAGGGTTCAATAGGAAAAATATTTGTTCTCTTGGACAAAGGATTTTTACTCCCTTTTTGGTTCCTCTGTACCACGCACGCTGCAGTACCTTGGGTGGCCCGCTTCGTGGGTTCTAAGGATTTTATCTCCCTTTTGGGTGGAATTTGCACCGCTCACGCAACTCCGTTGTTCCGCTTAGGGTATGTCCAGTCGCCAGGCAGGTGCCAATGTCTACAGTTTTCTTAATAATCAGTTCCTTGGGTAATTTTAAAAAATTCCAGAAAATATTTGTGGACTTATGACCCACCTCCTTTCTAATATTATGGAATATTGACCCACTTTTTTGTGGACTTCTGTCTCATGAGGGTGGGTTATAAGTTCACAATTGATTTGTGGACTTCTAACCCACCCAAGTGGGTCAGGATTCCATTGTTAACTTTTGGCCTTTGGACTTATGACCCTGCGCGGATAATTTCCGAATCAGAATTTCGAAAGAAAGAAAAGAGAAATGAGTTTTACAAAAATAGTGTTGAGCCCTTGCACAATATCTCACTGAGAAGTAACACATATCAAATTGAAACCATTCCATGCGACTGTCAAATTTATGTGGAACAATGATTTCACATTTTGCTTTCATTCTATAGCACCGAAGAAATAAGTTTTAGAGTAATCTTACACGCGGAAGGTATAAGAACCAATTCTAAGATATGATTGGCACACATGCGTCAATTGTCAAACCGTGTCACATGGACTGTCAAACTGAGTGACAGAGACTGTCAAATTCTGATTTTATAGTGCAATTTTAGTAATACTTCATATTAGTGAACGACTTTGAATAGGACCTCAATCATCTTGGATTTAAATAACAATTTCCTTTACTAAATTTGAATAAAACCTTTGGTAAAAATAAACTGACTAACTAATTTACTCTTCTTTAAATTATAGCTACTCTGAATATTTCTTGTTAATTTTTGTTGAAAACGTAAAATTTGTACTCCTTTAAATTTGAACTCCTGTATAAAGTGAATTTTTTTTCATACGTTATCCAAATTTTTATCTTATTTTTCTGAACGCGCCAATTATTTATAAAATAGTTATAGCTTGCTTATATTGTTTGACAGCTTTTTATACGTTTAGGAACTTGCTTTGACAGTTTAATGTTTATTATTTAACGATTCCGTTTTTCATATACGCCAAATTTCGACATTTTCCTTCAAAAGCTGTGTATTCGATTTGTTGTAATTTAATAGGCATGTTCAGGAAAATGAGATCTCGGAGATCTCAGCAATCTCAGTTACCTGAACAATATTCCTCAGCAAAATTTCTAAGCTTTGCTCTTAAAACTCTGAGGAAAAAAAATCTTGGATTCGCTTGCTGAGTGAGAAAAATCTCTGAGATCTAATTTTTCTGAACACGCCAAATTAATTAATTTGAAATCCTGATTTTATGTAAACTTTTGAAAAGTTAAAAATAGGAAACTAGATCATTTTAACTTAAATTTGTCAATTTTATAAAATCAAATTATTGCTCTTTTCAAAATTTTGTACTGAAAATTCCTTCCCATTTTCATTTGTCTTTTTTTTTGTTGAAACCTCTCACTTATTGCTGACTAAATTGTGGCAGACATTTACCTCTAATCTATATTTAAGAGAATATATAGAGGAATATGTTTTTGTTTTCAAATGAAATGTCCATATACACAAAGTAGAATCACCATCTCCTTATGCCTCCCTCTATAAGACCATTTCAATCATTTCCTTATCGGTTTGACAAAAGTGTTACAATGCGAAATGAAATTCCACATCATTATATCGACGCGAACCATCCACAATAGCCAGTACCACTTATAAATGCGCATAAACGTGCTGCACTCCATAGTAACATGTCTCACAAAAAAAAAAAAAAAAAACCTCCAAAACCCCTTTATAGTATAGTCTATAGACCAGCCACTGAAATAAGAAAGTGCACCTACGCCCCGAATATGCGCCGCAGTGATTCCCATATACACTTGTTCGAGTCCAAGTCTGCTCTTTACCTTTGTACGCCCGCAACAGCCACGCGGCACTGCAAATATACACTTATACACACAAACTAACAAACAATTCACAGTTAGGCAATAAATTCAGTGCACCAGCCAAACTATTTGCTATTTATCTACGGCCAAGATGCAGCACGACCAACAAATCGTTCTTGGCCAATCCAACAACAAAAAAATAAGAAGAAAATTTAAAGAAACTAAGACCATAAAAGACCTGCTCGCGCAATGGTAATAGCCAAAGCGAATGTGACGTTTTTTCCCGCCGCCGCCCTGCCGCACACCATCATCAGGCACAGCCACCGCAATGTCAGGAGCTATGACTCGGCCCAACTGTCTTAGTTCGGCAACCCAGTGTTGTACAGTCAGTCATTCAGTCAATTCTACAGACTTAAAGCCCGGACTGTCGATTGGGTGGATGGCGGCCGGCATGGTGGTGCAATGAAAAGTGGAAATTTATGAAGCAGCCTCCGCTTCTAATCAGATGAACAGTCTTCCAAAGACGATCGTTGCTGGACAGATGAATGCAGTAGGAAGGTATGTATATAGCGAGGAGTAGTCGAAATGGTGGTTTGTTTTGAGTTCAGTTCACCATAAGACGGGACAGTCGACATAGAAGACAGCCGCGCGAAGATAATCAGTAACCAGGCAGGGCGGCGGCAGATTGCTGTTGCGCATTCACTTCACACAGCCATTCAGGCAGTGCAGCGCCTTGCACAATTCTGCACCAACAAGAACGAACCAAATCGACTGAGGAGTGATTTATTTGTCCAAGAAGCCTGTCAATTTTCTCCTGGTTTATCTTTTCGAAAGATTATGTCTTATTAGCTTGAACAGTGAGTTTGATTAGTTAATTTAATAAATATATACTTTGCCCTGGCTCTAAGCAACTAATACTAGATTTATTTTGTTTAATTTACAAGGACATAATATTATACCCCTGAAGGACTGGGAATAATTATTTAAATCCCGGTCCATTTTTTTAAAAATAAGATTGTCAGCAGTCAGACTGAAACTGATAATGGTGAAAGTATAACTACTTATTATACACTTTGAACATTCTGCTCATCATTTGGTTCTAAATAATTTTTTTTAACTGCAAACAGACAATAATTATTGTAATATCGTCGAAGATGGGTGCAGACTGAAGGGCATTTAGACAAAATTCGTTACTCAAATCTTACTGACAAATTAACAAAATAAACTTCAATAATCTCACAAATTGATACTTAGCAAATTTTCTTTTAAAAAGCGAAGCAAAGATACAAATTGCGAGATGAAATATTCAAAATTATATTTTGCGATACAATTATACCTACTTAACAAAGTAAAAACATAAACACCGAATGAAAATATCTAGACAATTAAATGCGAAATGATTAAAGTTCATGACGAGAATTCGCGAAATGATCATTAGATACAAATGAAAAGCGACAAAAAAAATAAGTGTTAGGCATCCTATAAAAATTACAAAATTACTAAATTGTCAGATATATAACTACATGTTTTCTGCCACTTATGTCAATTGACGCGAATTGAAAATCTTCGGGTGAACATAATATCATTGCTTGCTAGTTTGTTTTTTGATAAGGAAAAATCCTCACAACTAATCTAGTATTTCCTATAGCTTCTTGAAAAATGCAGATGTCTCATGGACGAACTCTTTCGAAAAATCGCACAACCTGCTAGTAGATACTCACATCCCAGATAGCTCCAAAAATTTGAATAACACCGAACACATTATGTCGAAAAATAAGTTAACTTATCCACAAGGCCTGATTACAAAGCAAAAACTGCAATGGCCGATCAATAGCTTTGAACCACACAAATCAGCTGGACCAGACAGCGCATAATACCAGCCGACCGCCAAATGACTTCAGATATTAGTCTCCCAATCCTGGAAATGGTCCTCAACAATTTTTTAGAACTGGTCCTTATTCCTATGTCATGGAGAGAAGGTTAGAGTTGTAGTTATGTATTTGTTTCCAAGACTGGAAACTTCTTCCACTAAACCCGAAAGATCTCAAATCTAGCAGCCTATCATTATTTCTTCTAAAAATTTTCGAACGACGGATTGATTTAAGAAGAACTAATTACCATCGAACAATCCCTCCATCATAAAGAGTTTACTATGGTCGCATTCCTATTTCCTAGTTATAGACGGCGTTTTCAACAACGTCGACACATCTGCAATCGCATATCCAGTGTCATCTCTTAAAGTAGATGGTTCGCTTGTTCAATTAATTAATCAAATGCTGTCTTGTAGGATTTATTAATTTAAAACTGGACGGCTTTTCTGCAAGAAGATCTGTCAGTAGAAGCATATGTAAACGCCACAAGGCGGTGTTCTATCTCCCCTTATTTAGAACTTGGTTGTGAACGAATTTCTGACATGCCTGGAAGCGGAGAATTACAGTGTAGTAGTAACGTTCCTGTTGCCGCATTAGATTATATAAAATAACAAATAGTAGAAAACTAGGCATGATCAAATTCTTAAGTGTCGGACACCCCTCGATATATTTTGCAAAAAAAACTGCTGCAAGCCCAGTTTGTCACTCGATCATTCTGAACTCATTCGGAACACTTTCGAATATTATAAACTACACCAGCCCACAGGTACACTACAGTTCAAGTTATCATCCTCTCCAGATCCTTCAGGAAGAACTTGACTTTCCTGGAAGATGAATCGATCCATTTTTACACTGACGCTCGTGACGCGACGGTTGAAAACTGACGACGCGGTTTGTTTACTGTAGCATGTTCCAGGCAGAAGTCCTGTCTTTGCGTAAAGAAAACATGATATCAAGCATAAATATCCGCATCTTTTTAGATAGTCAAGCTGCCTTTAAATCTCTGAACTCTGTCTCTACAAATTCCAAAACAGCCTTTAACTCAGGGTTGCAAAAGCTTAAGTCACTTTCTAGCTTAAGCTTGGCTTTAATTCACAAGCTAGTGGGTGACTTATGAATTAAAAAAATTTAATTCAGCAGCTGTTACTTAAATTGTTTTAATTCACAAGTAACCAACTGACTTATGAATTAAACTTTTTTTAAATCATAAGTCACTAACTAGCTATAGAATTATTTTTTTTTAATTCATAAGTAACTAACTAACTTATGAATTAAATTTTTTTAATTCACAAGTCATCTACTAACTTATGACTTAATGATTTTTTTAATTCACAAACTCGCAACCCTGCTTTAACTGCCGTAGATGGCACTGATGTTCAACATTCACCATGATACTGGTAAAAAGAAGTTTAAAAGTCAAAAAAATTAAGTAACGAAATTTAAATTTAGGAAAATTTTTAGAAGTATTATGTTAAATCCTTAAAACCTTAACAGCAGGCTGATTTTTTCGTCATTGGGTTTTATAATAATAAAACTTATTGGAAACATTTTTTTGCTTCTATTATGATTTTTTGCAAATGTTGATATTTTTATATTTCTCGAAAGATTCCTTATTCTCATAAATATACAAAAAAAATAAAAATTAATTTCCCTCAAGGCTCTCACTGATAAGTCCAAGTGAGATCGCCCCGACGAAACGCCAAGTTTTTGAAAGACTAAAGGCCGTTAAAAGCTATTGTGAAAAAATTCATTTCTTTTTCTTCTAAGAAGTGAGAAAGAATTTTTTGGAATTCGTTGCTCACTAATTTTTTTTTACTAAGAATTATAAACTAGGCCCAAGTGATTTTTTATATAGATCTGTGGAATCTCAATTCGATTCTAATTTTTTTGTTTGAAAAGTTGCAGAAATGTTTGCCCGTGAACCTTTCTAGAATTACATTATTTTTCGGTTGTTTACTTCTTTCTAACAGAACTTCTTCCGCACCCCTCAAAATTGGACAGACTGCCAATATTTCTGTTCAAAAGAGTCTGCAATAAAACTACATAAGTATGCAATTTAGTTCTGTCAGTTTTAATATAAAATACCTAAATTTAAATTGAATATTTAAATCTTGGAATTCTGACAAGATAATTCAAACGTATGCACAAACCTAATTTTTTTCTCTGAAAAATAAATAAATAAATAAATAAATTTATACCCCTCTTTAAGTACCTACTTTCAATATTATTTCTGCGCAAAAGACAATCCCCTGAAACATGGTCCTTTGAGCCGGATAATTTGTTGTTAGAAGCTCACTAGATAGAAAAACCTTAAGAAATTCTGGACTTGAAAATGACTTGTTAATAACAAAAACTTAAACCTATCGGGAAATGCAAGGGCAATTTTGCTTGTAGTTTATATACCTAACCTCCTAATAATTATAATTAATCAAACACTAACTAAAACGTTGCTCAAAAGTTAATTATGTAACTATTTACTAAAAAATAAAAAATAAACAGCTAAATCACGTTTGATACCAAATCTTTATGGAAATCTATTAAAAATAACAAGAACTCTGTTATCAGCATTAATTATTCTGCAATCTGCACATACACTCGATCATAAACTTTTGAGCACTATGTCCACACACACTTTCTTTGAACTTATAAGCAGCCATGTGTGCCACAAGTGTTTGTTTTCTTTAATTTCTATTTTTGCCATAGGCATTGTTTACTTACCCACTCGTTAATCCACCAATTTCAGTAAATTAGTTAATTAACATATTATTAAACTTCAATTTTCTTCTATTTATTTATTTAGTTCACAGATTAAACACAATTCGTGTTAGAAATATTTATGTAGGTAGTATTTAAGTTAAGTAGCATTAAATTTGATAAGTTTGTCTTTACCAAAAGATAGACCGAATACCGATACTAAAAAAAACAATGAAAACCAACTTTATCAAAACTCCTAAATTTCGAGAGGCCCAATTTAGAATTAGAATTAGAATTGATTTTATTCATTTCCGTATAAATATTACATAAATATATAAAAGAATACAAAAATCATTTTGGCATAGCATTTGCCGTCTGCCAGATTGACAATTTTTTAAACAAACTTTTCTTACATTCATTAATTTAACAAGCTTTTTTGTTCTTTCTTAATTTCCTTTTTTTTACTACACAAACTAAGAGAGAGAGGCCCAATTTAATATTGTGATCTGACCCTGAAATATCAAGTTTGGTTTTCTATTAACCAATATTGTTAACAATATCATTGATATTATTATTTTTTTTTATATTATTGATTTATTTGTTTTTGTAAATAAGAAAAGCATTTTATCCATAATTTAGATAAATTATTAAGACCTTACAATAGCCTAGTAAAATTTACTTTAAAATAACAACTTCATCACCTTAAAAGAAAGAGTAAGTATACTTACTCATATCATTATTTCCACAACAATATCAAAAGAATTTCCATACATCACCTCGTCAATTCATCGAAATATTCAAAAACTTTCATTGACCGCAATAAAGTGCTTAAAAAAATAAATAAAACAACAACAATCATCAATCATCTCAACAATCTGGTCCTTATTGTTTTTCCACTGGCATCAGGTCAAGCCTTTTATAAGTGAGTTTCCAGAAAATAAATCACGTCCCAGACATCATCATCATCTTATATATTGGCCCCAATAAACAACAATGAACCTGTTGTCTGTTTTGATGCGTCCTAAAATCGTATAAATGTGCATATAATAAGATGCAGTTGTGCATGCGGGGTTATTAAAATGACTTTAAATTGGCGCCCAACGTTGTCCTTGTTCGAACCGTATATATACCACAATCAAGAAATCCAACCAAATAGGTGCAAAAACCATTAACACTGCTTCTTTACGTTCACACAAAAGAATAAATAATTAAAATGATAATGAAATGAGGAGTATGTACATATGTATGTATGTAGATTTGTGTGTAAAGTTCAAGTATATAGGTAGGTACTGCAGCAGTGTTGTTGCATTTTAAAGCGTCTAAAGCATGTACTCGATTCCTGATGGCTACTTCATTGCCGGTCGGCGGCAATAAGTATGCCGGACACGTGAAATCTTTTTTTTTATTATTATTTTTTCTGCTACGTCTGTTATTGGCTTTTTTGAATATCAATTTGTTAATCGGTAAAAACGGTATTTAAATAATTTTTTATGTGTTATTTGATGCCTGGCTTTGGTGCTTCTAGCACGCTGACTGATAGCTGGCACTTAGTGGCAAATGGCATAAATTGTGGATTCTTATGAATTACTGAACTCTGAATGGACGCGTATATGATGGCACGTACTTCGACTTAAGGAATACAAAGTGAGCTGTGAGTGAATGTCCATATTGTGAGCGCAGCGTGCAGAAGTTATATACACGGAGTATGTATAGTTTTTCTTCCAGGTGGTGCTCCATAGCGAATTCCGTGTTCTTTTTTTGTTGTTGTTGTTTGTGATTGAGACTTTTTTCCCGGCACTTTACTCATTCACCTGCGCGATCAGCCGGACATCAGTATGCATATGTCAGTTAAAGTACAATACCTGCCACAGCAGATATATAAGTTATGTAAATAGTGTCTTTGGGGGAAACTTAGGAACCCATAATATACGAGTATGTAGGTACCCAATATAATAATATGAAGAATCCACGCTTACATATTTCGGTTATTATTATAGCAATAAAATATTTTCTTAAGTTATTTATTTTTTTTATTTAATCTTTCTTTTTTCTCAGTTTCTCTTCCTTGATTTGTTCATTTTTTTTTTTAAGTTAAAAACTTTATCGTATTAAAATGCAAAGCGATATCGATGGTTAAGCTGAAAAATCGGATGAAAATTTGCATTTTTTGTAACTTCTTTGATTACTTTGTTATCGATGAGTGCTAATGGGGTTCTTGACCATAATTGGGATTAAAGGCTTGAATATTTGTGTTATTCTTTTGAAGACACCAATTTATTCAGAAAAGAATAATTTTGAAGTTTTTTAATTGACTGAAGCGATTAAAAAACATAATAAGCTACTGATTCTTTTCTATATTATAGTTATAACTTTTAAAGTTATGTATTGTACCAAACAATGAAAAATCTTGATGAGTTTTTAAAGCTATTAAACAGTATTGACCATGATGGTGATTTGACAAAACAAAAAAATAAGCTGATTAAAAGACAAAAAAGAGTTCATTAAAATAAGTTCGTTAAATATTTTGCCTGCTGTGACGACTTTTTCATTAAAATTCTTATATCTTATTTTATTTCAAAAGAAAAAAATTGTTTGAATTGATAATGACTATACAAGTTGTGTGGTTTGATTTTGAGATTTTTAGAAATAACCAGTAAAAATATAAAAAATTAAAAACCATGGAAAATAATTGACCTACAAAATGTGTATCTGTATTTTGTTTTTTAATCCATATACCTACATATTATGTTAAGTCGCCAGGCAGGCGCCAATGTAAACAATTTTCTTGGACAACAATACCTGCTTTACCAAATGATTATTTAGCACCAGCGTGGTGTCTTTAGTCCAGAATAAATTACGAAGACAAATAATATCGGAGTTTTACCAAATTGACTGAAAAATTCTAAGGTTTACCGATATTGCTAGAATTTTCACATTTAAGGGTCTTACAGTGACATTATGTTCATACTTCTCAGATTATATGAATAATTAAAAAAGATTTATCACTTAAAATGTTCATATTTGACTTTATACAACAATTTTAATTTCTGTAAAATATAATTATATATTAACAGGTTTTAAAGAACATAAAGTGAATATGTGGAAAACTCTTAAAATAAAAAAAAAATAATATTCTATTTCAAAAAATTATTTAAACAAACACAAAAAAGCCATAAAAATTCTTATAAAAATAAGGAATATTATACAAAAAATTCAAGTAAAACAGTCACATACTTTCTCAGATTACGCGTGACAAACTAAATAATTGTTTCGTCTTTATATCTAAATTTCCAAAAACATTCTTATGAAAATAAGGAATATTACTAAAATAATTCAAGTAAAACAGTAAAAAAACTTTCTGAAATTACGCGCGACAAACTAAATTAGTGTTTCGTTTTAAAAATAGCCATAAACATTCTTGTGAAAATTAGGAATATTATACAAAAAATTCAAGCAAAACAGTCAAATACTTTCTGAGATTACGCGTGACAAACTAAATATCTAAATGTTTCGTCTTAATGGTAGCCAAAAACATTTTTACAAAAAAAAAAGAAATATTTTAAATAAAAATCAAGTAAAATATTCAAATACTTTTTGAGATTACGCGTGACAAACTAAACAATTATTTCGTCTTTATAATAGCCATAAACATTTTTATGAAAATAAGGAATATTATTAACAAAAATTCAAGTAAAATAGTAAAATACTTTTTGAGATTACGCGTGACAAACTAAATATCTAAATGTTTCGTCTTTATGGTAGCCAAAAACATTTTTACAAAAATAAGGAATATTTTAAATAAAAATCAAGTAAAATATTCAAATACTTTCTGAGATTACGCGTGACAAACTAAACAATTATTTCGTCTTTATAATAGCCATAAACATTTTTATGAAAATAAAGAATATTATTAACAAAAATTCAAGTAAAATAGTAAAATACTTTTTGAGATTACGCGTGACAAACTAAATATCTAAATGTTTCGTCTTTATAGTAGCCAAAAACATTCTTACAATAATAAGGAATATCATAAAAATAAATTCAAGTAAAACTGTCAAAAAATTTCTGAGATTACGCGTGACAAACTAAATAACTGTTTCGTTTCTGCAATAGCCATAAACATTCTTATGAAAATAAGGAATTTTATACAAAAAGTTCAAGTAAAACAGTCAAGTACTTTCTTAGATTATCCGTGTCAAACTAAGTAGCGATTACAGTTTCCTGTTCATATTATTTGATTTAAAGCTTCAAAAGGAGATGTATAGGTGTGTTTAAAGTATAGTTGTATATACATACATACATAAATTGACATAACAAAGAAAAATATAAAAACAAACAACTTGTAAATATTTGTTATTCTATATCAATTGTTAGAATTTATTTATTGAAAATTCAACAAGATTATATTATTTTTGTATAAAGACCTTCCCTCTGAATGGTATTATATATCATTCACATTCTCCATTCACAATTTTTTAAAAGTAATTAAAATTTATTTCCCAATACCTATTATACTCGTATAATATCTATATAACGTTAACCCCGCGCATTCATTGAATCAACAACCAGTCATGTTCTATTCTGATTCCAAGAACGTGTTTCCATCCCCACATGGCAGCTTTGCTGGCTGACCTCCTGCATCCAGTTCATCTGTTCCAGAAACAAACCTTGCAGAATTCCCATGTTCACTTTCGATTGAACACAACAAGTATTGGTACACAAAACTCGTGTCAGAGATTGCCCCATTCAGCGTAATGGACGCTCCAAGAGACAATGAACAAGAGTAAAAAGAATCGAATCCATCGCGCACACCGCGCACACAGATGAAACATGAACCCATTCACCATCACCCATCAGGAGGAGACCTCTCTAGGAGCAGAGGAATATGCTGCTGCGCCACCACCGCGCCACCGCAAGGAACACCACAGCAACAACAACAATTGCATGAACAAAAAAAAAAGTGAAAACCGTAACGAATCAAAGCCAGAAGCGATTTAAGCAATCGACGGCGGCAGGCAGCCCAACTTCGATACCTCGTTTATTGTACCTTAGGTTCTTTGTCGATGGGTTGGCCTAATTTTTTTCCTTCTTCTCTGCAACGCCGCCGCACCGTACCACCACCTTCGAGCCACCGCCAAAGAAGTGTTTTCATGCTTGGACCATCGAGTTCAAATAGGGAACCATGGATTTAGCAACTGGTTTGCAAGCATTCAAATGAGATATAAATAAAAATAAAAAAATGAATAAAAAAAAAAAAAAAAATTAGAATGAGACATCGTCAGCATTTGAAGAAAACAACATCGTTTGGTTTGGTTGCACACATATACCTACACTTACACTGTACACATAGTGGATGGTTAAATAATGAAGGATCATTGGGTCACATTTGTCACGATTTGCTAGTCTTGACTTAGGGCGACGCTCTTCTCTGACAGGGCTGACAAGTAAGTTGTTTAGATGGCAAACAATTGTTTACTTATTATTATTAGGTAGGTACTATGTGGTTTGTTAGTAATTCTTTCTTTTTGTTCAAATTTTGGAATCTTTTGTAAGATATTTTAAAAATGAAATCTATCTTATTGCATATTTGACACATATTGATCGGTTCAATCTCAATAGAATCACTCTCTTTGAAATGTCAAAGGAAGCTTATTCTTGAAGGTTTCCAAACTTCACCAATATTTTCCATGCTCATATCTGATCACCGTCGAATTTTTGTTCAATACAAATAGGAATTTTAACAATCTGGTTATGTTTATGGTAATTTTATGTATGCTCTTTGCACATTATGAATAACCAGGATGAAATGATACAAATGATACAGGAAAAAAAAAATAGGAATTTACCTGGGAAAAAATGTCTCCCATCGCGAATTTGCCAAAAATAATGTTCCCCAACAACTTACTTACGGAAATTTTTACTCTAAAATATGAAAAAAAATCTCTGTTAAAAATTATTAACGGTAGCTATCTTCCTGAAAGGAATATTTCCTCGAGTAATTTCGAAGATGATTCCTGCGACAGCAAATTTCCCAAAATGGGAAAAAATCCCGGGGACTTTAAATCTCCAAAAACAATATTTTTGTAGAGAATTGAATTCTAGTTAAAGAACTTTTGATCGAGAAATTACAAAGTTATAGTAAAATAATTATAAATTGTTGTAAAAAAAAACTTTTAATAATATTTTTATTGGTCTATTTTTAATCATAAATTTTTATTTTCATTTTCTCAATGAAGAGAATCGTAGGAAAAATTTCTCAAAGCAAAAAAAACAAACAAAAAAAATGTCTCAAACAAAAACATTTGTTTGTCTGACTTATGATTCGCAGGATATCACGAACAAAATTTTAACATTCCAGCTTCAGGATGGCTTTCGAATCCGAAAATGATTTTGGATACTCACAATGACATCCTCCATTTGGACACACAAGCAAAACATGTCCTGCCCAAAATGCATTTAAATGGACCAAAAGTAATTTTTACTTATTGTAGTAGATTTTTGATTTTCTCGATTCGTGTTTTTTAATTTTTCTGCGCAGGCATTGGCTAGTATGAATAAAACGGATTAATTGTTCAAAATTCAACTTTTCGAAGAAGATACTCCATTTGGTATTAATAATTAAAATACTTAAGGAGATGCTCAACGGTTCAGCATTTACATATTTGATGATCACTTCTTTAAGCTAAGTATATCAACTAAGATATGAATTTACACAGGAACATGCTTCAACGAGAAGAACATCAGCTTCTCATTTGTGAGTAAGTTCAATTGGTCGCTCAATGTTGAAGCAAATAGAGTTTTATACTTTGATGCAGTTCATGCCAATTATGTATAAATAACAGAGAAATTAAATTGTATAGAAGAAGAAGGATTTGAAAATGACTATGGTATAAAGTAAATTTGAATTTTCTAGAAATTAATTTTTTTGAATAATTAAGAATAAAATGTTGCGAAGTTCCGAGATCTTGAGCACCTCTTAATTTACCAATCTAAAAAAAATCCAATACCCTTTGAAAGGTCACCAAACCTCGGATTTAGTAAGAAGGAGATGTTCACTAATGTTATTCCTACGAAACGGAAGTAGGTGCTTTTTTAGCTGAGAAGCTCCTGATTTGTATGGAGACCTTTTTTTTTTTTCTCTGCGGTTGGAATGCAAGAAACAGCTAAATAAATTTTCGAATTTTTTAGAAAGTCGCAAAAAACGTTAAGGTCTCTTTTTCAGGCTCTATTTTTTCACTGATAGTATACTGATAAAATATGACACCATATTTTTTCTGCGCTGCTGGTTGTACTAAAGGGTTAAAATTAAAAAAAATCAAGTTGATGGTTCTTACATTCAGGTGACGATATTCGGTGCTAAGTAGTGTTGGACTTGTACTGCACTAAGGCTCAGTTTCGAAGTAAGTATCACTTAGTTGCCAAATATGGAAAACTAATGCCCAATTTCACAGTATTAAGATTAAATAAATAAGTGGCACTTAAGTCTCCCATATTGGCCACTTAATTGTCACTTTTTAAGACAAAATGGTAAAATTAAGTGCCACTTATTTTATTAAGTGTCCACGATCAATCCGTGAAAGATATAAGAAAGATATTTAATTCTTAAAAGTTTAAAATGTTAAATGTTTGAATACTTTCCCCCTTTTAGAACATCAGCTCATGAGTCTCTATTTTGGAATTAGAATGTCTTTGCAGTCGCTGATTTTGTGAAACAGAGAGTTTTCTAACCACTTCTTTTAGTAGGTCTTGGTGAAAATTACTATTTCTTATATTTCAAGGACATTTATTATTCTAGGAAGGACTGTGTTTTGTAATTTTCGATGGTTTCAGTGCTCGTTTTCTTTGTACATCCCCATTTAATTTCCAAATGGGTTTCAGTACCTCCTTTATTAAATTCTGGATAGAAAGGTCAGAGTTCTTACCAAGTAACTAATTTGCTTTTCTATAAAAAGTAAAACTTTATGTTTTTTTTTTTCCTGTTTGATGTTTTTTATATATTTTAGCTTGGCATTCAAAATCATTCCAAGATTTTAAGCAGTATTGGCGCAAGGTTTTGCTTTACTGTTGATAAAAATTGCAATATGAATAATCTTTTTATTTAAAAAGTTTATATGAGTTGCTTTTCTTTCATTGAGTTCGTTAGTTTATCGACTACATTGCTATTTTTCTGTACCCTTACGAACGGATTTTTCAGGCAATAAATCGGCAAAATCATGTGCAAAGACATGTGGACATGACAGTATTGTTGTTCACTGAAACATCCCCAGTATATATAAATCTAGTTAATCCTGTTTATTTTTTATTATTTGTTAAAAACCGGATGGTATGGAATAAAAAATAAAAAAAAGGATAATCTGCTAATTTAATAATTGATCTGAGCAGATCAAACTTTGGAAAACAAAAAAAAAGTGTTTTTCTTCGAAAAAAGTACTTTTAATTTTTTTTATTTCTCAAAAACTAAGATACATTTAAGCATCCGGTTTTCTGTTTTTTATTGAAAATTAATAAGAGCATTTAATTTAAAAAACAAAAATTGTAATTAATTAAATAAAATTTAAAAGAAAAATTTGTTTGAAATTAAAATTTTTTTTTTTTTAATTTCGAGTTTGAAAAAACTATTCACTAAAAAAAACTAGAAATAAAACGGAACAAACTTGTTTTACTTCAAAGTCTTTTCAACAACATCCGTAATTCGCGATGCACTTGGTCTGCTTATTTCTGAATCCAAAACAGACGGTTTGGGTTTAGTTTTTTTTTTATTATTTTGCTAAGCTTAGTTCTTCGAAAAATGTTGCCATAATTGTTAACTTAAGGCATGCGTTTATTAAACTTGTTGTATTTAGTTTTTTGAGGGTTGAAATTGGAATTTCTTTCAAAAACTGAGAAGTAAATAGATCATATCCGACTGCTTTTTTTTGTTGTTTTATAACTTTTGTTGACACATGCTTCTTACTTCTTAGCTTGACAAATGGAATATCCAATTCGTCGCTATAGAGCATTTTTGTTTGGTTTTGTTTTATTCATATTATAAGCCTAGTACGCAGATCGCGCTAAATTTTAGCTTCCATACAAAATTCTCTCCAAAATTTAGCTCAGCATTTTGGCCGAAAGGTCCGCAGCTCCAACTAAAAATTCAAATGTTTGTTTCTTTCGGCACATTATTTCTCAAGCTAAATCTTAACAGATTCTGTAAATCTTGAATTTTGTATGAATTGTGTTTTGTGAAAACAAAAAATTGAAATGGAGGAATAATTCGGAATAAAAGATTTATCTCAGCCAAAGAAAAGAATCCATTTTATTTGATAAAATTTAGTTGCAATAATAAAAAGATCATTCAAATGGTTGAAAACAATTTCATCTCGGAGAACAGCTGCTTTCTTTTACATATTCACCACAACGCATGCTCTATGTCAAAATTTAGCAAAGGTTTTTTGCTAATGTTTGGAGAGAATAGTGGGAGCTAAATTTAAGCGCGATCTGCGTACTAGGCTATATATCACTGAAAATTTTCCAATTTTTGTTTTAATATATTTTTATGTTTTACATTCAATAAAAATTGTAGAATACAGACTTTCCATATGATTGTTATATATTCTATTTTTAAAGATGAATTGGTAAATTCCGTACCCAAATTACACTGTTAAATTTACTGCATCTACATAAAAACTTGATATAACTGTGATATTAGTTATATGTACCTATATTAAGTTTTATGAAAATTCGAATTTGACTGATTTGAGTAGTTCTTATTTAGATTACCCAAAATATGTCATCCAAAACTACTTTGTAGTTTTTCTCCACTGTCTATAAATTTTACTGCTGGCACTGTTACATCTGTTAAATCGACTAGACCAAAACTTTACTACCGCGATCTACAGAATTCATTATATATCCATATGAAAACTGTAAAGTCATTTGTTGGAATCTCCCGAAATGTTTTACATAAATAAAACTGTTAAACATCTTCTCAATAAAAATAAATTATTTCCCCATTATCGGCTTATTATAACCATCTCCGAATGTCTGTCTGCATTGGACACTCAACTATCGGCACAAGTCTCTCTATACATAATATTCCTACAATCGATTTGTCCAGACTTTTTACGCTATTACACCAACTTGTCGTGCCGACTAACTATACAGTATATATACACGAAACAAAAAGCCGCCAAAAGGAGAAATTATTCTGCCAAACGACTGCAAAGACACAACACCAACACGTATAGAGTATGTACTTGGAGCTCTCTATAGTAGATACTGAAGAACCACTATAGTCCGACTAACTATCAAGCAGACAAACAAACAAACAAACGGTGGACAACATTTATCTCGACAATATTATTCCGACAGCTTATGTCGATTGAGTTCGATGATTTTGTCAATTATGTACAATGGCCGGTGGTGGTGCTACCACTTTCCACACAAAAAACGGTACATAAAACCTCTCAAGACCCAGCATATGTATATTGGCTTGAGAGAAGGACGAAAAAGTCCAACGATATATGAAAGGAAAATGCAAAAACCAATTCGAATGATGTCAAATGGCGCTGGTATATATGTTTTTTTTTTTTTTCATTTGTGACGTTTACTATTCCAAAAATGGTAGCAAATTTTCTATATGCGCAATTGCATCTAGATACAATCAAAATCTTGACACTTATACTTAAAGGTCGACATGTCAAATATTCTTTAAGATTCGTCGTTGGGGCTTAACGGTTATAAGACTTACGCCTACACATGTTTTTTTTTTTTATTTTTTTTTCTTTGCGCAAACACAGAAGTTGAGGTAAACGAAAGGCGAATTGGTAGTCTTTCATGTGACATTTGACATGTGTTTGGTGGGCTGTATTGCGCAACACAGCGCATACTAGGTTTATGTTACATTTTTTCTATGGTATATATATAGTCGCGTAGTATTGTCAAGACTTGTATCCAGACGACACGACGACGACAACGACGCGACGACCACGACGGTACTTTGTGGATGCAATTTGCATAAATGAGCTTTGGTATTGCTTCTGATTGCCGGACAACTGTTGGCACAATACGAGACTATTGTATATAAATATACATAATATTGAACCATTTGAAGATCTATGTTCGAATAGGTTATAAAGAAAAAAAAATGGGAGGAAAACAAAGTTTTATTTGCAACAACATCGAATTTTATTCAAATCGATTTTATTGAAATCTTAATGGCCAGGTTATAATTCAGGGTATATATGAAGTGAATCTATGAGGATTGTTTGTCGTGTGTTTTGAGTTTTTTTTTTTTTTTTGTGGCTTATGTCTGTTGAAGTAATTTGTGGGGGACAACCAATAGTCTATAACGTCAGCTATAGATGTGGCGTGTGCTGGAATGTTATAGTGACATATATGTATATCATGACGACGACGACATACGATATGGTGAATATACTGCTGGTATATTGGAATATGTAAATTTGGGCAGCTTTTTTGATGAAAAACATATTCAACTTTTTTTTTTTGTATTATTCAACTCGATGTTGAAATTTGCTTTTTTGCTTCTTTTAAACGTTTGACTAAAATGCAATTAAAATATTAAATTAATTAACTTGTGTAAGTTAGTAATTCCCTCGAAGAAAAATACGAATTTTTGTTTAAGTTCACCTAAAACTACTACGATTCCGCAATTTTTTCAAATTTTCTCAAAAACGGCTCTTCCAATTGTGATTAAACTTTATATCTATATAATAATCAAAGTTATTGTAAAAAAATTCTGCTTCAGTTTTTGACAAAAAAAATTCGAATACAGATAACAGAAATGGAATTTTGAAGTTTTTTTGGAGACATTTTTTTTTAGTTAATAGGGTATAAGTTTTCAACGACTTAACCGATTTTGTTATAGCTTTGGAATATGGTGTTTCTAAATATTGCAGAAGTTATAATTTTGAAAATATTTGTTTTTAAATAAAATTCAAATCTATTACTTTTGATTTTTTTTAAAAATCGTTAAATGTACTATCCCCATTATAGTTGTTAACCACAAGAGAAAGTTGGTGCGATCGAGTTGTGCATATTTTTGGATTGTAAGAAAAAAAAAAACGTGTTCAATCTAACATATAAAATATTTATTTATATACCAAAAGAGTTAAGTGCATTTTAATGAGTTCCAGGCCATGAAAGACCATAGATTGGTAGAATCTAGAATGAAAAAATGTTAGGGGAACCTGGAAGAACTCCTCAATATTTGAACCTAAAATACATTTTAAAACCACCGCAGTGGCAGCATTGATCCTCTTTTACATATACGCTATGCCTTCTTTTCACTACCTGCTGTCAAAAAATTACATTTGCTAACAGTCGAGTAATTTGTGTTTACAACAAAAAAGCTACAATTAATTGCGTACTTAGTTTTTTGAATATCTCTTTTTAATGCCTGAACTCAAAATGTCAACTTAGCACTTCATATCCAGTTTTTTTTTTTAAACATCACAAAAAAAATTTATAGATTTTTTTTCTTTCCACGACTAATTATTTACAAAAAAACTGTTACTTATTTTTATTTTTAATTTTATAAGGTGTAATACTAACTTGACATATCTACGTATGTTTTATCTACAATTATCTGATATCAGAAAAAGTTATTGTTTTGCCTTAAATATCTAGAACAGTTTATGTTTAAATTTATAAAATTAAACTAGCTATAATAAAATAAATAAAATTAATATTTATTTTTGAAAAATAAAGACATTCTCGACATATTAGAAATTTTCCTTTCCATTAAAGATTTTTGATTTATTTACACCGAAAAAGTTTAAAGGTTGACCTTTAACATTTATTTTTTCGTAAAAAAACCCAACCATTGAGAGATTTTTTTAAAAATTCTCGACATATAAGAAATTTTCCTTTCCATTAAAGATTTTTGATTTATTTACACCGAAAAAGTTTAAAGGTTGACCTTTAACATTTATTTTTTCGTAAAAAAACCCAACCATTGAGAGATTTTTTTAAAAATTCTCGACATATTAGAAATTTTCCTTTCCATTAAAGATTTTTGATTTATTTACACCGAAAAAGTTTAAAGGTTGACCTTTAACATTTATTTTTTCGTAAAAAAAACCCAACCATTGAGAGATTTTTTTAAAAATTCTCGACATATTAGAAATTTTCCTTTCCAATAAAGATTTTTGATTTATTTACACCGAAAAAGTTTAAAGGTTGACCTTTAACATTTATTTTTTCGTAAAAAAACCCAACCATTGAGAGATTTTTTTAAAAATTCTCGACATATTAGAAATTTTCCTTTCCATTAAAGATTTTTGATTTATTTACAACGAAAAAGTTTAAAGGTTTACCTTTAACATTTATTTTTTCGTAAAAAAACCCAACCATTGAGAGATTTTTTAAAAAATAAATCTCACCGATAACCTAAACTTCATTTTTTTTAAATAAATCTAAGACTGAAATATTATTAAAGGAATGTAGTAACTATGAAAGAGAAACCAATTGAAAATAAAGGTTAACAGTAATAATCTCTAATATCTGATTTAAAGTCAACTTACATAATATGATTTAAAATTTTCACAATTAACACAAACTCCCAGATAAATTATCTTAACGCAGCTTTATAATTTTGATTCAACAATCAAAAATTTGTAGATTTGTAAGATTGCAGAGAATTTTGAAACTCGAAAACGGTGGCAAGTTGCATTTAAAAAATAACTAAATCATCCTAAATTGATTTAAGGTGTTTTACCTTTTAAGGTAGTCGAGTTATAATCTTGGTAATTTATTACTGAATCAAACGGAATTCAAGTAGCTATGTACGTGTTAAAGAAAAATGTAAAAAAGAAATAAGTAGTATACATTTTTTTGTTTTATTTTTAATTCAAAACAGAGTATTTTCAAAATTTTGAAATGCTCTTTACAATATTCAGAAACACTAGATAACAATATTATGACAAAATTGGTCAAGCCATTAAAAAGCTATACGTAGATATCGTATTAAAATGTGGCAATTCATTCAAAAGATGTCATAAACCTGCAGGCAAAGTTTTTCGCACAATCACTTTGTTCATTGCAGGAACGATGTTTAATCAAAATCGTAAAAATCGTTTTAGTTTTTTTTCGAGAAAATTAAAAAAAAAAAAACGAAATCCAGTTTTAGACGAGCTTAACAAAAATTCGAATTTCCCCTCTAATGGTAATCACATAAATATGCTCTATACATAATTGGAAGCAAATTGATTTGATGAGAAAAGTAGAATTTACCAAAATTTATAATTACATTTTGGGAAACTCAAAAAATGGGCAGTTTTTTCCCGTTTCAGGCTTTGATAAAAAATCCTAATCAGATTTCCTCTAACAAATCTTATATTTCTTTATTTCAAAACGTTTGATTTCCCTCGAGCAAAGTGACCCCTCCGAACTCATCCGCACTTGAAATAACCTCAAACGTGTTCCCCTTTCAATAAATTAACTTGTATTGATATAATTAATTAACTCTTTTTACAAGCATTGGTGTGAATTCTAAAATTATTTGAATAAATTATAAGTGCCGTAGCACATAACCCATCGTAATTGTACAATGCTTATTATTACTTCTTTCATTAAATTAATCAAACCTGTTACACAAATTTAACCCAAAACCTCTTAAAATGTGGAACCTTTCACCGTTTTCATTGTAAGCTTCCTCTTCATCATTAGTAGGTACTCGTTTTTTTTTCGTTTGCCCTCTGAAGCCAGGCCATCTGACCTCAATACAAATCGTGTACTTCACTGTCAATTCTTTTTTTTTATTTCATTTTTTTTAAGAAAGCAGACAAACCATCAATAAAGAATTCCAAGTATTAGATTGATTTTATTTTTCTCTATGACCTGACCACAAAGAAAAAAAAAATCACTAACTGCAAAAAAAGGTATATTACCTATAGCTTAGCTTATCCGGAACCGATTTGATAGTGTGTTGCAATATCGAAGCACGCTCAACACTCATCGACCACTAAATCGGGATGAAATCATAATTACAAATTATTTCAACGATTTTCTTCTTTGAAACTCGCAATAACTCTGGCTCTGGCTTGTACGTATACATATAATTCCCTCAGTTTTGGACCTTCTCTCTACGAATTCCGACGACTCCTCCGACAACACAATTCAGCTCTGTATAGCAGGTAATGATGGAAAATAAAAAGAAAACATGACTTAATTTATTTTTTCTTATTTCTAATTTAATGTAGCGATGTCGGCACTCTTATAGCACTCCACCCCCTGTCTATGTCCCATCGATTGCTGAATGCAACTAAAGATATAACCAATGGATTACCAAATACAACTATACTTTATAAACAGTCAGATTTGTAGACGGCCGCGTCCATGTCGCGTTCGACAACGAACGGTCGGTTGGTTAGTTTGGTTTTGGTTGCTTCGGCCAGAGGTTTCCTTTTGTTTCCAAATGTTAACATAAATTAAATTCACCTGTGAACAAAGCGATAACAATTTTAATAGTAACTAATGACATTTAATTAAATTGCTTTTTGATATTTTTCTGTTCACCCCGCATGGCCCATTATATTTAGTACCTATATATAGTGTGGTGCGGTGGCGGTTTTATATAGACAAGCACAAGAGTATTGAGTTTTTGTCCCTCTCTTTCTATCACTCTCTCTCTCTCTCATTATCTAGCTCTGCACTGTGGTGTGGTAAGGTAAGGCAGTTGTTATAGCTGGTAATGCAGTGGAATTTTCATTTCCGTCGAATGTGCACGATTTTGGATTTTGGTAAATTGGGCAAAAAAAAATATTTATTTCTTATGTTTTATTGACGGCTCGACTGGTGTTGTTGCATTGTACTTACATAGATGGTATTTATGGGATTTGTTACGCCAGTTTAATCGAATCAAAAAATGTTTTGTTATTTGTAATTTTTTTGTTTTGTTTTTTTTTTTTTGGTGTTTGTGTGGGAAATTGAACAATTTGTGGTAAATTGCGTTTTGCAGGTGTTGACGAGTAGAGTACGAAGCCCAATAATGATAACTTTTGATTGAAAGAGCTCACACGATTCAGTGGATATAAACATGTAAATCGTGAATGTTTTTTGTTTTTGTTTTTGTAATATTGTAATAAGATAAAGTAATCGTATGCTAACAACGATCAATATAAAGGCTATTGCATAAGAAAAAGTAAAGTTTTGGGTAAGATAAGGATAATGATCATAGTTGCATAGAACTTTTCTGAAATAAAATAAAATTTGATTTATAATATCGATTGATCATTTATATTTTATTTCTTAAATTGGGTTTCAGGCGTTAATAGAAACTATCTTTATACTTATAATTCTATACGTTTTGGGAGTGTCGACACTTAAACGACGTCTCATAAGACAGTTGAGTAAAGCTTAATTTAAACATTATACTAATGAAGCCCAAAATCTCTTATAAAATTAAAAAAAAAGAGAACAATTTAAATTTATTCATCTTTATTTATTTTGGGCCCTACCAATAAACAAATTTAGTGACGACTTTAATATTTCAGTAAAATGGACCATAATAGAATGGGCTCTTGCTATAATAAACCATATATAGTATGACCTTAATATTCAAGTGGACTCTTAATAATGAATCATGGCTATATGGAATGGACTGCAAAAAATTAAGCATTCCATGAATGGTACATTATTTGGGATCACCAGAATTAAGGTTAATTTTACTGAAATATTTAAGTCGTCGCTAAATTTGATTATTGGTAAGGGCCTTTGTTTATAAATCTTAAAATACACTTTTTATAATTTTCTTCTGATTCTAAAGTAGTATAAAAAAATACTACTTTTATCAAAAAAATTCTTCCCATCAATGAGAACGATTAGTTTTAACTTATTATAGAAATCCTCCAAAAAAACTTGTCGAGTTTAATTTTTAATAATATGTATCTATCTAAGAAATTAATTCATTTCAAATGCGTTCTTTTGTATTTTCAATGAAAACAAATTTAACGAGCTTCTATCTCATAAAAATATATTATTTCTGTTATCCAATAAACAAAAATAAATATTGTCAACACTTTAAATTTATCATATCTTAAGTGTCGAAAAAATGGAAGGAAGAATAATCACCAACGAAACCTTTTCAGTTTTTTTTTTTTAACATCATATCTATACCTTAGGTGTGTAAATATAATACCAAAAGGTGTTTAAATAATAATTATCTTAATACTTTTTATCCTTATAGTGACAGTCTTTAATCAAAATGACACCATAAACTTAACACCCGACAAAAAATTAAATCCAAACAAAAGAGCTGAGCATCAAACTCGATTTTTTTTGTTTTGTTAAATTTATTCAAAACCTTAAAATTTTTCAATAAATCTATGATATTCTTTGTGGAAAACAAGTATATACTTGTAGCGACCTTGCAAGTTATAGTTTCCATTAAGGGTACAAGCTAGAATCTAAATGATAATGGTATCAATAAAAGGTAGGGACCATTACTTGGCGCCCCTTAACTACCACACATCACTCCATTTCCATATATATTCATATATATGTATGTACGAACATCGATAAAATGTAAATTCATGTTCAACAACAGAGTTCATCTTATCTGTACGTTGTCCATTCATAACAACCACATTCGAATACAAAATTCCTTTAAGATACCAAAAAAAAAAAAAAAAAAAAAAAAAAAAACTTCCCCGAACAGCAAACACACTTTAAGAACTCGTCCTCTGGTCTAATTAACAAGTCCCATAGTGATCGAATTAATTTCCGAACGGAAAGCAAGGTCCTTCTTTGGAGAGGAGAGATACATCTGTGGCATCAGATCTGCTTAATACATACTCTAAATGTATCTATACGTATGTTTGTTATGTGTAGCCGAGCATCGTGTTGGAATTAATTTTACGAGTTTATCTTCAGGTATTATAACCAGGTGTTGGACCAACGCACGGTGCGGCGCGCGCAGTTGCTGCGGTATATTGGTGTCGGTGGCGTGTGTGTGCTTGGAAGTTATTGTCACCACTATCGCACGAAATGACTCCTCGAGCACGAGGTATCTTAAGCTTGTCACCTTAGGTTGCTATGGATGTTTGTTCTTATATGTATCTCGTGTATGCTGTTCTAATTGATTCCGACAAATACTCATAAATTCGATCGGGACAACAAAAATTGGATATTTAATTCGAATTCCTTTGGCTTGTTGTTGTCATCGTTTTTTGGAGCTTAGCTTATGTGGTATTATATTTGTTTTTGTTTTTTATTTTTCTGGGTTTTAACTTGGAATTTTTGTACCCAAACGTAAGCAAGCATGTTGGTTTGTTGTTTTTTTTTTTGTTTTAATTTTATTTTACAAAAGTCGAAAAGTAAATTTGTACACAAAACAAAAATGAAACGAATTATCTTGATATGTTTCTACCTTGAGGTGTTTATACAATTTACTTACAAAAAACGCGCTGTAAACAATTAATGTTCCACATTCGGTCCGCGTCACACTGGACCACCAGAATAGACATCAAAAGTTTCTTTTTAGAAGCAATTGAATATAATATAGGAACAATCATAGAAAATGAAAACAAAGAAGGCTGATTGAATGTGTACATAAATTTAATTTGAATGCTTGTGGTCAGTATATAATATGACATTCTGATTTTTTGTGACGCCTACGCTTATGATTGATTGAGTTTTGAGAGGAAAGGTGCTACTGTGTGTCAGTGGTAATTGAATTTTAATCTTACATCTCCTGAGTTCTTATGTTTAACTTAAAATGCTGAAAAAATTAGGTTTTTCTGTTTAAATGTACAACATGTAAATGAGTTATTCAACTCTATTTTTTTTTTCATTTCTTTAACTTTGTCCTAAATTAAAATAAAGTTTTGTTAGGTGTTAAAAAAATATGGGCTAATTTATTTTTTTTTACATCGGGTTTTAAAACCATTTACATATGTTCACTAAATTTTACTAGGTACCAAGGAATCTTATGGTACTTAATATTAATTATGTCAAATTTAATTCGGCTACAATTACTGTTTATATTATTTTAAAACTATGGTTCTTATAGACATCCATATGTACTATATAGTACCTATACCGATACTATGTGTGTTCCCATACTATTTGGGCAGAAACTCACAAACTGTCACCTTTTTAAATAATTGGGATGAAACTCTTTATTGATTCTGCAAAAAAGTATACGGAAACACAAATTAACAAAATTCTTTTTTACCTTATGTGAATGACGTCACTTTATACAAGCTTTTTTGCTTTTATTTCTTTTTTAATCTAACACTGACCTTTGATAGATGTGATATTTTTACCCAAACAAATTTCTTTTGAAGAACTTCACATATTAAATAATTTTTTTTACTATAACGAAGATGAAGAAGAAAAGAAAAAGTACTTCTATTTGGGTGAAGCGATTCAATATAATTTTAAAATGTATTTCTCCGAGGTGTTGGAAGGCTACGACAGCAACTAACTATGGCGTTAACAATCAAATAGAGGCTAAAAAATTGAACCTGAAACCGAGTAAAAAGCGAAAACATATAATTTCTAAATATTCAAAATAATTGAATTTTGTTTGATTTATGGAAGTTTTTTTATTAGATTGAATAAACAAAATTCTGTATGGACCTTTTATATTCGTCTTTTCGAGGTATGTTTTATATAAGGCATTTTTTTTTTTTTGTTAAAAATATGTTGTGAGCATTTTGGAAATTATTTTGTCTATATATGTTTTGACCCCAAACTTAAAATTAAAATAGTAATAACTTCTCTATTAGTTGCTTTTAAACAAATTTTTTTCACCATCCAATACGCAAATTTCGGCATATCAAACTCCATATTTTTAAAAAAGTGCCTTTATAGTGCCGTTTTTATTTCTAACTACACAACTGATGATTCCAATATCATCTCTGGGCAAAACTCATTTTGAAGTTGAGCTCATTTGAACTTTTAGTTGAATTAAATTTTATACTCTATCGTTAATGTTTTGTCTTTCCTGTGAGAATTACGACGTTATTAAGTTTGAAAGCCTAAATTCATTTAAATTTACCGAAAATCACAGTACCAGAAAAATTCTACATATGCTTTGGCTTTTCCAAATAATCATAATCTCTCGAAATTTTCATTGATATTGATTTATATTTAAGTACAAAACTTTATGTTTATAAATCACGTGACAACTTTTGACTTAAGATGGTTTTCCACAATCAGAATTATACAAAAACCATAAATGATTTATACTGAAGCATAAGTTATTTGACATTTGACTATAAATAAAATTTTAATAATTTTGTATTTGAATTTTATTTCAGTCCCCAGAATTGGACTATCGGCATGAGCTGATGGGACGTCTGCATAAAATCGAGCCTGACGTTGAACTAGAAGTGTTACCTCACCACCATCATCATCATGATCAGAGCAATCATCATCTACATCACCAGCACCAACACCACCACCACGACCAACATCATCACCAACATCAGTCCGGTCAGCAGCAGCAGCAGCAGCAACATCACCAGCAGCCACAACAACAACAACAACAACAACCAAATCATAGCATAGATAATCCGTCCAGCTCACCTAGTAACTCAAGTTCCGGCTATGGTTGCGCATACGCGAGCAGCCAGTGCTACGATGGTAGCTACTCTACCGGGAAGGAGTACCTATTTGGTAAGTCGAACTATCTATACCTACATTTATATGTATGTACGTTTGAGAGTTGATTTAATCAATTAGAAGGTCTTAATCTAGTGATTAGGTACAAGAGCCACATTACCTTGAATTGAAAAAATAATCTAACTGTGAAATTTCAACAATATCTATTATATGTACGTAAGCACGTATATACATATGTATATTTTATTTTTGTGTACTTATTCTTCAATATTCAGAATATATTTTTTTATTTACATCCAGGTGTTAGATTTTAGTTAAAAGATTTGAAGAAAAAAAATCAATCCAAGTTTAAGTTTTATATTAAGATACGAAAATTTTGTGAATGGTAATAAGCGTGAAATGTAAATATTAGCTTGCGCCAGTAAAAAAACTTCGGGGCTTCTTTAAAAATATATTAATTTCATGGACAGACTCTCGGAGCGCATAATCGCTTGAAACAATAATATATGTGTATAATATGAAAATGACTGTTGCGGGTCAATCGCTGATTAATTGATTTCTAAGCATAGCTTGATTTATCACTTGATAACTAGAAGGCGTTTTTTCGGATTAGAAAAAATTAAATAAAAAAAAAAAAACTGATCGATCGTTGCCATATACATATATTCTTTAACAGAATTTTTGTGGGTGTTACGTTGTTTGGACAGGTATTGATAGAAAAATTAATTGGTCAATTAGGAAAAAAATATTATTTAATGTTTTGATTTACATACCAAACTGGAATCTGGTTCAAATGACATACTATATAGCTCTATAACAGAAATTACTGTGGTGAATATATTTTACATAATATGTACAAGTAGGTATGTATGTATACTTTTAATGATTTATATAATTTTATGTTTTAAAAAATTAGATGATCGTTCATATACGGCATATTAAAAGACATTCAAAATAGAAAAACTTGTTTTCTTCGCAGATGAGAATTTTTTCCCACGTCTCTGACTTGATTTCTTTTCTTAAATCAATTTAATTTTCTAACGAGGAATTTTGTGAGCATAACTTCCTAATAAATCTGAAATATCTACAGTGAAAAATTATGTTCTTAAGGAAAAAAAATGGGTGCGCGACTGGGTCGTACGAACTTGCTCTTATGTGCGATCACACTGTGTTTTTAATGTTTTAACATTTCAAAAACTATATTTATCTTATAAAAGAAATAAATTAGTTATGGGAGCCTATATTATATACCACCTGCTTAAAACGTAGTTAAGTTTATGGTAGTATTATGCGAGTAGATATATTTATTTAGGTAGGTAGGTATATTATTTATGAACCGTGTTGCAAATATGCATGGAACTTACAGTTTAGACTGAAATATTGTAAACAAAAATATTTAATTAAACATAAATTAATTGAACAACCTCTGAAATTGTTTTGACACCAATGCGATATACATCATCCGATTTCTTAAGGAAATCTTAATTTATGAGAAAAAAAATTTTAAATCGTTGGAGCGGTTTTTTAAAAAAAAATAAAATTTTGAAAAAATTAATTTAAAAAAAAATGTTCACGCAATTTTTTAGCTTTTATTAACGCGGAGTTAAAAAATTAATTAAAAAACAAATATTATCTACCTTTTTCGAAATAGGGAATTTTCAAAAAATAATTTAGAAAATTTTTTTAAAAATCAAAAATTTGTTTTTTTTGAAAATTTTTGTATGCAATATTATTAATATATCCTTAAATCCTCAAATAATTACCTTTCACACACAAAAGGGTTTTCATCCTATATAAATAGGTACCTAAATTCTAAATCCAAACTTTTATCCTCAGTTTTTTACAACTAAAATGAGAAATTTTGGTGACGAATCCTGTTCATGAGTAAATGAGATTGCTGAGAAACATAATTTGAAATCACTTGCTAGTTTTTTGTTTTTCCCTATTTCACCCTAAAGATAGGTAAATTTTAAAAATATATCTTCGAAGTCCATCGTCAAAATAAAATCTGACTCTTTTTTTGTTGTTTTACCTCATTCCCCCTATAAATACCTAAATTCTAAATGCAACTTTTTTCTTCAGTATTTTGAAAACTAAACTGAGAAAATTTGCTGCAGAATCATCTTCATGTAATTGATACTGCTGACAAACAAAATTAAAATCGGATTCTAATATGTTGTTTTTTTTCCTATTTCTACCTAAAAATATTTAAATTTTTAAAATATCTTTGAAGTCCATACTAAAAATAAAACTTTTCCAAAAGAAAAAGAATTTTTAAAATCTGTTTTACCCTTATTACACCCTATAGCTACATAAACATTAATCGTGTTTTAACAAAAAATATTAGAAATGTAGCTCAGAACTTAAATCGGTTGCGATTTTTTTGTTTTACCCTATTTCACGCTATAAAAAGATACATTATACAACATTTCACAAACAAAAAGAATATTTGTTTAAAGTCTGAATCCATTTTGTTTACCCCATTTACCCTTAAATGGCTAAGCTTTGAAAAACATTAATCCATCTTATGTGTGCATTGTACAACCTTTCAAACACTAAAACAAATATAAAAATTTTATGCAATTTTTCGTTTTTTCCCAATTTTACATTAAAAACCTAAAAAAAACCCTCCGATTACGATTGTCAGTTATCAATAATTTGATAATTTATAAATATTGAAATTTGGTCCAATAAAACTCAATTTTTAACTATCAGTTTTCTTCACAACAACGACCTGCAACATTTATAAGATGAACAAAACTTTTATCAATTTGGTTGTAAATTATCGGTTTTTAATTTGTATCTAAGTACCAATTGATTATTGAAAATCGTAGTAGGAGTTTAAATTTTGAGCAAACGATTCAAAAACTATTTTCCCTTAGCATTTTGACAGCAAAACATGAGAAATCCTGTATACTGAGATTGCTGAGATCTCAATATCGTGTGTTGCTTTTACGTCCCGCAGATGGCGCTGTTTTATTTTCAAAAAATATTATTTTTTATTCTCTTTTTTTTTCAATTTTATTCATTTAATTTATAAAAGTATATGTATATATATTAATACACTTGGGAATTCAGTAAAGAACTTTTGGAGATTTAAGAACGAACATTTTACATTTTTATCTTTTAATTTACCTACATATTTATTTTGTGGTTGATTTTATTTCCTCGATTCTCAGTTTTCTTTATAAATATGTATGTTTATAAAAATGTATATATTATATTAATTTAAACATGAAACAAATTATAATGTATTTCTTTTTTTCTTTTTAATTCCAGAAACCAAAAATAAAGAGGCTCTCTGCACACCATCTTCAGAAATGGATGATCCGTTCCTGCGACCCCCACTCTGGGAAGACATCGCCAGCTCAATACAAAACATCGATCCAGAAAATGCGGTGATGTTGGGCGCCAATGCAATGGCGCAGGTTAAAATGGAAAATGTCGAAGATCCCCTACTCGAAACACTCTCGACACCATTGCTCAGTCCGCTGGAGATAAAAACTGAAAAACACCCAAACCACCATGCCCAACATCATTTGCATCAACATCATCACCTGCATCAGCATCACCCGAGTTTAGGAACCGGAAGTGGGAGTAGTGGAACAAATAATGGTAGTGGAACAGAATGTGATACCCTAACCCAACTCTCTATAATCCATGGCCCCAGCATGCACCACCCACAATTGCATCAGCAACAACTGCAGCATCCACACCACCATCAACATCAGCACCACCAGCAACAACAACAACAACAACAACAGCAGCAGCAACATCCAAATAGCAATAGCAATAGTCCTAGCCACAATCGAAGCAGTAGTTCTAGTAGTAGTAGCAATAATAACAATGATAGTTTAGTCCATAACAATAATAATAATAACAGCAACAACAATGGAAGTAGTAATAATAGCAGTAGTTCGAGCAATGGCAATAGCGATAATGGTTCATATCTATTAACTGCATCCAGCTATCCCCCACCACCGCCGCCGCCGCATTTAAATAGCTACTTAGGCGGTGGCAATGTGAATGCTAATGTAGGCCAACATCATCAAATGCCACCGCAAAATAGTAGCACATGCAACACCAACAACAACAACAGCAATACAAGTAATAACAATAACAATAATACTAGCACCAATAACAACAACATCAGCAATAGCAGTAATGCCAATAACAACAACAATAACATCTCAAACAATGGAGGTGGCTACGCTTATAATTGGCAGAGTCACACACAGGTGAGTGCTACTAGTACACAAACATATATCGTCAGTCGTTTGCCTCTTGTTTTTGTATATATCGGCAAACTCGAGACACTTATTTCAATTATTAACGTTGTTTTAATGCATTGGTCTCTCTCTCCCATTGCAGCCTTCCTACCACAACAAGTATCCAGTGCAAAATGCGGCCGTTGTGCCAGCTGCTAACCTCTGCCCGCCACCACCAATGTCAAGACTCATGTATGTGCCACCATTGACGCCACCCAGTTCGGATCCAGGAAGTCCGGGTAGTTCGTTGGTGTCAAACAGACGTGCTACACCACCACCGCCATATCAACATCAACAACAGCAACAGCAAGGACATCCACTTGCTGGAGTAAGTGGTCCTGCTATTATTGCTGTGCACACTTCTAATGGCTCAAATTCCGTCCATTCCCATCATCTCAGCCCACCTATTGGCCCGCCCAACAGTCGAACCCTAACTACTCTCACTTCGAGCAATTCATCGAACATTCAACAAAATACTCCTGCACATCTGGCGAATATAATTTCACCATCAATAAGGACAGTTCGTTATAATCGAAGGAATAATCCGGAGCTGGAAAAGCGGCGGATACATCACTGCGATTTTTTAGGTAAGTTAGATTATTATTTTTTTTTTATTTTTTTTTATCTATGTATTCAGTTATAAGGCGGGGAACAAAAATGATTAATTACCATAAATTCATTATTTTCAGCTGTGTTATTCATAGTCAATTAATGTCTATAGTTAATGAATTTCGATCGTAAAAGAAAGGCAGACCTAAAATAATCGAAAACAAAGTTTAATTTTTTGAATTATTTTAGTGAACCTACTTTACCAAATCTTAAGTTCTAAAGATTTGAATAATAATTATTGTTAGGGTAAAATCGGATGATAAGTACATTTTAAAACACCTTATGGTTTTATTATTCAATACTGAGTTGATAAGTCCTTAGAGTTATTGTTAAATTTTAGGTATTACCATTGGAATTTTATAAAAGTTTTCCCGCAGAGGCAAAGTCCTTCATGAGTTAAAAAAACTTGAGACACAAAAGAAGAGACTTGATTAAACAAAATCATTATGGACAATTGAGTTGGGGTCATAATTCTGTTTTTCAAAATTCTGTATTCCAAAATTCTGAAAATGAAAAATTCAGTTTTTCGGAAATTCTGTAAATCCATTATTCTCTATTTAAAAATTCTGTATTCCAATTCAAATTCTACAAATAATAAAACAAAAACTGTAAAATTTTAAACGATTTAGTGCGATCGTTTAAAATTTTGCACCATTATTTTAATATTTTTGGGTACTAACTTCAGTATTGAACTTGAATATTCCAAAAAACCGTTTAAGCTACAACATCGGGGTTTTTCACAGCATAGAAGCAATAAAATTCAGATGTCAATTAGAAAATTTGTTAAATAAGTTTTTGAGTTAGAAATTTTTCGTTTGCTCATTTAATTAGCTATAAAAATTCAGATTCCCAAATTATTGATTTCGCTAAAATAAGGCAAGTTTTTAACAGGTAACTTAAGCCTATTCTGTAACGTTAGGTTTACGTGCCTCTCAGCAGAGAAGTTCGACACACTTAGACCTTAAGTTGGTCCATTGTGATACCCTCAAGAATCTAGAAAACTTACTTTCTATATATTCGTTGAACCATTTAGAGCTCCTTACGAAGCTTGCGGGGCCGCTAATGCCATGGTTTTGCAGATCATCAGGAACATTATAGTAGAATTCTCCCAGGTGGAGCCCACGCCTTTGAGATAGAGCAGGACATGTACAGAGAAGGTGAGGAATCGATTACTCTCATCCATACGGTTTCTGCAGAAATCGCTTGAAAATAGTACTTCAAAACTGGCCTTTTTAGACAGTGTCCGATAAAGGAGCCGATATGGCAATCTGCTTAGAGATATTAAACTCTTTGAATCGTTGCGTCGGTCGCGTTGGTGTAAAAAAGGATCGATTCATCTTCCAGGAAAGTCAACTCTTCCCTGAGAGACCTGGAAGCGATGGAACATATCTTGAAAATTTGTATAGAATTGTAGCTGTGGGGTGGTGTAATCTGTAAAAGTGAGGGGTGATTCGAATGAGTTCAGAATCATGGTGTGGCCAAATTCGTTACTGGTCCATTGTGAGAAAGCTTTAAGATGGATTGCTGTGCAAGCAACCGTTTATTTACAAAATATATCAAGGGGTGTCATGTAGTTATGCTTTGAAAATATAATAAAATTACTATACACTCGTATCCAATTTAAGCTTATCCAAGAATTTATTTGACAAGTTTTGCGTATACATATATAAAATGTATTTATGTATTTATATTATATAGCACATACAGCTTACATATTTGACTGACTAGACTTGCAGACTTGTAGACTTCAAAAACTAATGTGGATTCATTCTTGCCAAAAAATGTCCTACTTCAACATAATGAAAGTAATCAATTTATTTAGAATTCAAATAAAATAATGCATCACAATAAAGTAAGTAAGCAGTGAAATTATGATATTTGTCACGAATCAATTTACTTCTTCAATGCCAATTTATTCAATTTCACTGTTAGTCGGTTGGTTAGAAAGTAATTTCATCTGCGCGCATGTGCCCAGATATCGCTGAGTGGTCCATTCGTCTAGGAAACTTTTATAATCAAGTTTCTTTTTTGGTATGACACAAAGTCGTGATCTCTGTTCTTTGTGTTTTTTTTTTTTTTAACATTTAAAAGGCCTAATTAGTATCTTATATATATAGCGACTTTTTAATCTCATCTCTAACTATACTATACCACCCAAGAATTTAAGTAATTCCTTGGGGCCTTAACGCAATTCAATTATCCAACTCATACACGTGAAATGAATTATAAAAATCTCTCACCATAAATAAAAACAAAACAAAAAAACCAACTAAAAGTATATGCCTACTCGTATATGTATGTTTGTGTAGCATACTCTCTTGGCCATAATGCATCCCATCTAGCATTTAAACCGTATCAATTAATAATGGCCTTAAATGTCCAAAGTACTTCCGCGTAAATGGATTACCATGGGTATTACAGTCTGAGCTGACTGCGCCGTCAAACAACTATACCGCGCCAACCGTCCTTCTGACATGCTGCTACTATATCCATGCTTAAGTCCATTACTATTGCCATCATCATCGTGGTCGTTGAAGCTTTAACATTGCACTGTACCATCAGGCAGCTATATGATGCAGTTGCACCACTTACCTCTGGAGGCGCATGGACCACGACTTACATACAAGAAACCCATGATACAAATGCACTGCTCCCGCTTGCTCATCTCTTGAACTGCGTATATAGATTCAGTTAGACTGACATATTATTATTTGCTTCTTGATATTATCCAACAAAAAACTCAATGAAAGTTCACAGGGTGTCTTTTAAAGATAACGCCAAGATTCGCATTTGCATTTTTTCCCTTCATTCCTTCAAATACATAATTTTGAAAACATGTTAGCGACTTCATTCGGGACACCCTGTATATGAATATCTCTCGTTTGCTGGCTACATTCGAAGATGGTGATTTCACTCTAAGTGAGTCTTGGTTTGGCTGATGCTATCAATTTAGCCATAACGCTGTGCAACCAAAGCACCCATCTCTATCGCATCACATTTCGCATCCCATCGCTGAGCACATTGAACGAGTTTTCTGGTTACAGCCAGGACAGACCAACCTGCATGGATGGATGTATGAAGTTGCACGATTGATGAGTCTGTGGAAGCAAAGTGAGTGAGGAAAATTTTCGGCCAAAATTAGACATCATTGTTAATGTTAATGGTACTGGTTTGCGATAAGAAATGATGGGGAGAAGCTGACTTACAACTTCTGTTTTGGAAAAGAGAAGTAGCTTGTAAGCGATGAGAAATCTAAACTTAATAATATATATACATTGAGATCAAAGGTCTTTTTGAGGCACACATTGTAGCAGACAGTTGTTTGTTTGGAAAATTTATATTTTTACCGTTAAAAATATGAAGTTCATTGTTAATATTGTTTGTATAAATATTTTTTAACTCTATTTAAATTGTCTATATTTCTATACGGATTTATAAAATTCAAAATATTATTATTTCTTCTTTGTTTGGGCGATATTTAATGGGAAATAAACGAAAATAAATAGCACTAGATCAGTAGTTCCCAAATAAGAGAGGCTTGTGCCCCACTTAGGTGATTTCAAAATAACAGTGGCCCCTAAATATTTCCTAATAATATTATGAAACTTGATAAAAGTTGTATTGAATTCTTGTTTTTAAATTGTATGCTTTATTTTGATAACATTTACAAGATCTTGAATTCTTGGTTCAATTAATTTAATTTTTTTTCAAACCAAGCGAAAATGTCTGAAAAATCTTGTTCACATATTATATATAGATATTGTGTGGTCAAAATAACGATAAATTTTATGGCTTTGTTTCGAACATTCGAATGTCTTTTGTTTCCATAAAAATTCTTCAAATCATAATTTCGAATTAAAAACAAACACTCTTTATAGCCGTGATCAATTTCAAGGTTTGGTTCAAAACTTCTGGAAGAGTTCATGACGCTAATTTTAAGTCGTTTTAATCGTTTAAGTTTTGTTTTTTTTTGTTTTTTGCTTCACCAATACACCAGTATAATAACCAACTATAGATGGTGCTTTATCAGTATTCAGTATACTGCAGACTGTGCAGAGTGCAGTCAGACATGTTTGTCCATGGAATTTAATTCGAATTCGATTTGGCGGTATCATCTAGAAATTTCCAAAATTTTGCGCTTATTGTCCAATAATTCTTTAATAATTCCAGTTAAAAAAATTTCAGGGACGTCTCTCTAATTTTTTTTATTTCTTAACCAACTTTAAGATTAGGAATGATTGCCTTTTTCATTTCTTTCTGGTTTGCAATTTTTGTTTGAGAAAGGGATGTCTGTCTGCCCTCTCGAAGACTTCGCGGACGAACAGTCGGGAACTGTTGCACCATAGATCAATATAGAGTTTTTTTACTTGCGAGATATAGGTACTATATGACAGGTTTAGATTTGTAAAAAAAACGAACCCGAGATTTTGATCAAACTTGACATGGGTAACCATGATAGCGTAGTTGTTCTTATCTGTCTTTTTGGCTGCATCCTAAGCAGGTGGGTCGAGTTTCTTTATACCTTGGTACATATGGCTTTTTGGGCATTCCCCCGACACGTTTTTTTTTTTTTTCACTTTTCTTAGGAAAGTAGCTTTTTAGCAAAAAAATGAAAATCTCATTTTTCTTAAAAACGTTTAGAAAAAATTCAGTAATTTTTTCTACTTAAAAGCTACTTTTTATAATTTCGAAAAATGGTTTTAAATGGTACCTCTCCTAGAGCCATTTTTTACTTTCGATTTTCTCAAAAACGGTTTAACTGATTTTGATAAATTTGTTTTTATAGAGAATGCTTCAAAAAGTTTTAAAAGAATTGTAGGTATACCAAAATTTTCAAACAAACTGTTTTTTTTTTTTGGATTTTAAAGAAAAGTTTCCAAAAATTTATTTGAGACTTTAATAATTCGAAAACGAGTTGATCGATTTTTCCTAAATTTGGTACACAGCAGTTTTTAAACATTATCTAGCAAATTTTGAACAAAAATTATTCTTATAATCAAAAATAACGGTACCTCCAATAAAAGTGCTTAAAAACCGGTAAGGAAAATCTCATTTTTATCAAATAAGCTTTCTACGATTTTGATTCAAATTTTTATGTGAATTAATATCAGTAGGAACGATCTACCCATTAATTGGAAAAAAAATGTATCTGTCGTTTACAAATGGTACATTTTATAGAACCATTTATTTTGGTTTTCGCAAATTTCATTATCATTTCATTTCGTTTAGCCGATTTTAATAAAAACAGTTTACACAAGAGTGTTCGAGTTTCGATGTTTTTTCAAATTTAATTAGTACTACAAAATGGAGTACCAATTTTTTTTTTTAAAGAAATAATAAAATATTTATATAAACACATATTTTTTTTTTAAAAGCGCTCCAACGATTTTTAAAAATTTTGTCTCATAAGTAGAGATTTATTTAATTAATCAGGTGGTGTACATCGCGTTGGTGTCACAACAATTTTATAAGAGGTTTTTTGTGTTATAACAAACTTGCAGTTAGGCTGCCAAGTTTTTGCACCATCACATTAATATTGAAGGTTTGAATGAACAGCAACACTTAAGTGAGCTACCACCAAGTTTCTTATAGGCTGGAGTTATAGTTATTTCACGACTGCCAGGCCTTTTAGTGGTGTTTGGTCTTTATAAAATTTTAATTGAAAAAGCTTTCTATGCCCAGCTGGGAATAAAACTTGGACTAAAAAAATTTAAAGTTCTAAATAATATTTTACTTTTTATTTATTCTAAAACAATTCAGAAATTATTCTTTTTTTATAAATAAATGGTTCTTTATATAGATTTCAAAAAGTATAACTCTTTAATTCTCGCCGTTCAAACTGTTTTAGATTTTGAGGGTACTTAACTCATTTTTGCTATGTTGAACTCCTCGAAAATCTTTTAAAATCGGGCATCGTCCAATAAAATGTGTTATATCACCGCGTTCATTTAGATAAGTTCACTTTTGTTCAGGCGAAGCATTTTCACATTGCTCTAAATTTTAGATATCATTGATATACTGTATGAGGGATTGAAATAATTCCTTAGTTCAAAGATCTATAAGTTCCCTTTTGTCATTCGTTTGGACAATAATATTTGGACAGCTCGTATTCCTGGCACAAATTTTGGCCATTTCCATTCTTCGATCGGTTGATTTGTTGGAAACGATTTTTACCAATACATTTCTTTCATTTAGATGATATTGAGCGGCGCAGTGGTATAAATAGAGATTTGTCTGCATTGTCTTCATCTAAGATAAATATTTTTTATAGGTCTCCTACTCTTAATCAAAGAGCTTTATTTTCTTTTACTGCAAGTCACAAGTCTTGTTAAACTCCCTCAACATCGAATCTGAATCAAGTTGCAAGATTTTTTTGTTTGCAATCGAAAAGTTGATCAAGTACTTCATTTCAGATACTTTACTGCAAGTAGTTTTATCTTTTTGTCCGTCATTTTTAATTCTGTCTATAATTCGTCTTGAATACGCTTATGTTGGTACATAGGTATACGAAATTACAGCGTTTTTTTAGGATAAGTGAAGGTGGTTTTTTAGCTGCCGTTAATATTTATATGCTAATAGTTTTCTAAAACTCTGACTCACTTTTCAGTTGATTTCATACTCCTTTTACTTAGAATGTTTTATTAATTCCTTTTTCGCTACCTTTTCAATTTCATTCTAATTGAATCACACTTTTGTGGGCTTCAGGTCTTCTTTGTAAGTATTACATATTTTTAACAAAAATACATACTAATTTTTAAAATTTAAGAGATCTGAGGAAGTACACACGTCGCGTCGGTCGTCTATTTAAAAACAAGTTTAAACAAAGAAGCCCCGAAGCCCACAAAAGTAGGATTCAATTAGATTATAATGTTTTAGTTTAAATCAAGCATTCCGAAATGGTTGACGTTGACCTTGGGATCGAAATCGGTTTCGCAGGGGTCAACATAAAAGAAAACTGAAAAGTCTTTAAATTGGTTAGTATTTTGTATCAATAGGAAAAAATACTAGAGTTTCGATTTTTAAAAGTAATTTGGCTTTGGGGGTCTGAGGTTTCAGTTCATTTTGGAAAAGGGGTCTCTTGCCCAAAATAGTTTTGGAATCTCTGGTTTAAATATTATGATGCATTTAATTCTTTGTGATAGTTCTTCAATCTTTTTAAATTTAAAATACAAATATGAGAGCAAAAACAGCAACTTTTACACTTTTCGCAGCACGGTTGATGATGGAGTTGTATTCCTAATAAAATCGCAATAATATTCAAAACTTTTGAAAAGTCTTTCTTTTTGGTATTTAAAAATGATTTTTATACTTTTCAATATATGCATTGCTTAACCAATAGCTTTGTTTTTTTTTTCCATTTTTATTGCTAAGCCTTGAACTCCAATTATACCAATTACCCCTCACTGAAGTCGTGAATTATATCACAATAGTTGTTTTCTTTTCAATAAGGTCGTAAGCGACAAAAAATTTTGACCTATGGCCCGATTAGGAATTATTTAACTTTTTATATGATGAAAAATCTCACGAAGTTAGGAATAATAAATGAATAGTATTTTCCAAACAGTTGCTTATTAAAAAGAATTTATTCATTTATAATTTAAAAGGTGAAGATGGTTATCAAAAATATATACAGTGATGCAATAAATTAAAACAAAACAACAATCTGCACAAGAATGTCAAATTAATTAGCCACAACAGGTGAAATAATGACAACAAATTCCATCTGACCATACATAGAACATCAATTTAAAAAAAAAAAAGAAAATTAATATTTCATAACTTGATTTATAAATTCAGTTGCCACACTCGATTCGATTGAAATTTTCCACGCTCGAAATTCATCATCAATTATATTTTTCTAACCAACTAAAGCTATCAAAACAGTGAGCTGTGAGCTTTTTTTATAATTTTTTTTTATCAATCGAATTCGTTATTGAAAAAAAAAAAATAAAACCTAACAAAGTGCACCGCCAGACATGCGGTCAGACAAGACCTCTGATTTTATTAAAGTTCCCTCAATTCCTCAAACTTTATCTAGGTACCTATGTATATCATGAAAATATACAGAAAATAATTATCTCGTCTGATGCAGCTAATGAGGCAAAGTCACAGCTTTGTATTGATTTGGAAGAAGAAGAAAACGTCTGCGCAACTATTTAATTAGCACCGCGAAAAGTTGCAATTCCAGCTGCAAAAACGTCTACCAGTTGGAATTTTGGAATTTCTTTTAATGAATCGATCTCCTCCATCGCCATCTAATCGATCGATGGTAAAACACATATACGCAATACGCATGCGCAGAAGCTATGGAATTGAAAATATGAAAACGTATCTATATATTTGCAATAAATGCGCATAAGTGCAGCACCAACAACTGTGCATTCGACTGAATTGAATAATTGTCCTGATCAAAAATTCGTAACGCATTAGACATAAATCTGTATTAGAGTTGACACTTAGGGCATGTTGGGAATATCGCGTTGCTTATAGTTAGTTTGCTTTGCCACTTGTCGTCCAGTAGCAGTATAGCAAGTTTGATACTGATGTGGCTTCTGGCTAGTCTCCCCCTCTTCAAAATGCAATGCTATAGCTATGGCACAGACGTATCTACTGATTGCTAATGTGGAGTAAAGTGGCATTTAATCAATGCGCCATGAAGGCATTCCAGGCAAACGCCAGAGGGGATCACTCTATGATAGTTAGAAGTTGTAGTAGTTGGCACTTCTCCAAAGCTGCAGTATATATTTGTATTCGCATTCGCATTTATAGATTCATGTGACTGTGCTTATCTGTTTCGACCAGTCTCGGGACTGTCATGATAGCCGGTGTTGATTGTCGATAATTTCCAAGAATTTGCGGCACTGTCACTGCAACGAAATGAAGTTTCCGTAAACACTGTGTGATTGGTTTCGGAGAGTCTCTCTCTCTCTGCCTAGAGTGAATGTGTGATGGGGCCTTTGGGGATTTTTAATGAGTTCATGATATACCTATGGGGGAGAGTTTGTTGTAAATGGGAAAATAAATATTCTTATGAATATACATATAGAGTATATATAACAGAGTATATCGTCTGGTACTAAAAATAGAAATACGTGAGCAAAAAGAAATATGCACATACTTTGATAAGGACTTTAATTTTTGTACAAGCTTAAGCTATAGTTAACACATGTATATAAGCACTCTTATATACGAACTTTTAGAGATAACGATAAATTTTTTTATGATATCGGCCATTATTTCTTATAAACCCTAAGTTTTAGCATGCAATCCTATAGGTCTTCGATTCATTTTGTGTGTTTAGAGGACTTTTGTTGTTTTGTCCATTTTTTATTTTTTTAAAAAATTGAAAACTTTGATCAATTGAGTCCTGAAGGGCACTGGAACTACGAGTGTTCTTGCTGTAGACAATTTATATAAGATAAGTTTGCTAGTGTTGGTGTGAGGTATTATTTCATTTTCGAATATAAACTTAAATATGAATCAAAAAAACAATCATTTTTCCAAAAAAATCAGTATTTATCTTATTTCGTTTATTTTTGGGACTTTTTATCATTTCATTGAGGCCTTATTGGATGGGGTATAGTTAAATAATGAAAAATGGACGCAATGTTGGGCCATTTCAACTTCTGGGGTGCTCTTTCCTAGGGCCTATATTTCTTGGAGTCAAAATTGGAAACCTTTAAAACAAATAAACTAGCATCTCCGCATTTTATCGATTTTTTTATTTTATTCCAACTGCATTTCGATATTCAAAAAATTTTATTGAAGTTTTTAAAAGAATACAGTTTCGAGACATTACAAAATTTATCATAGCTACGAATTTCTGTCGTGGAAATTTTTTGTGAATTTTTATTTGCCATTCTTCCATCGCTATACCCCTCAATATGAGACATGTTTTGAGTTTCTATCCCGAATAGGATTTCACTTTTTATTTAGTTATTTAAAAAAATAAGTTATAAAAAAATTGATTTAAAAAAGGTTTTAACAGCGCAAACTTCCTCGATTCGACTTTTTTGGTTGCTGAAATCATAACTCTTAAACGGATTAATTAAGATATCATAACAATTTGTTTTATCATAAAGGGAAGAAAATGCTTTTTCCGGATACTAGGATATTAAGCAAATAAATACACGTGTTTTAAGAGAACGGATTTTTATTTGCGTGTAATAATTACACGGAGTCCGTGTACCCGTGTTTTTCAAATACACGGACTGAATCGTAGGCTCTAATATTTACCTTTACAAAAGTGACGCGTACAGAAAAACTCAACGTTTCCCACCAGCTGGACTATCAAAATATCACTCGAGGTAGTGAGGAGTACAACATATTATAAAATCATGACTGTTGAAATGAATTTTTTTCGACGTTGCTAGCTGTCGTACTATTACTTTTGCATAAACAGGCCACAGTGTGGCATTTAAATAAAAATGGGCTATCCATAATTCAATAGAGCAAGTAATAATAATAATTTTAATAATTATACTTTAACTGTAAATATTTTAGATTCAAAATAGCTTTTAACGGCCTTTAGTTCTACAAAAATTGGCGTTTCGTCCCGAGATTTTAACTGAAGACATAAGTATTTATTTTATTGGCTTTACAATTTTTTTAAGAGTTTAAAATCAACACTTTAAATATTTACAACTATGTTCAACTATTGTTGATTTCACATCAACGTGAAATCAGCAAATTTCTTACAGGCTGATTTAATTGTTTTCAATAGCTAAGTAATTCAGGCATAAGCTATAATGATATACATGGCTTTGTTATCAATGGAAATGGAAACAAAATATTTATATTGTATTTCGACGTAAAATGTATGCAGTAAAATTGAAGGTTATTCAAACATGTTGAATTTTTCAAAAAAGCTCAATAAAAATACACATTTTATTAGAACTCTTCTTAAACGTATTGTTAATTTGTCTCGTGATAAAAGTAATGTCATTCGTATATCTTATTTAAAAATACTTACATTTGATATTGTTATTCATAGTGGATCTCATCAATAAATGTCAACCAATCAAAATGAATTCATATTCATATATTTGTGCATAAATATTCAATAATATTTTACTTCATATCACAAGAACCTATAATTCGATATTTATCAGTCAAGATTTATTGCAAATAAAACAATAATTTAAAATCCCACATTTCAATAACTTCGTACCATATTTAATGGTTTCTTTAAAGCCTACAAAAAAATGATTATGCTAATTCTATAAAATAAATATCCAAATTTAAACATAGCAACTCAGAATACATTATAACACATTTAAAAAAATTATTCTCACTTCATATACTTTTTTATGTGTCACTGTTCAATTATCTTACACATTCAAACTAACACCCAACAAATTTATAAGCTTTATACCCACTGGCTTAATATCTTAAATGAACTTATACCGTTAGAAAAATTATTCCCAAAAAAAAGTACTACGCGCATTTTATCTACAGACAATTACCAAAGCCAGCGCACAAACATATTTATCCAATCCATATTCAAATAAAGATACTTATATAGAGAGAGATACATCTATATAACAACAATCTAGGTAACAATCAATATACCAGCACTCTTCGCGGATAAATACGTACTTCAGTTGAGGACGTGAGTAAAATAACACGTACGTGTCTGGCATCATCAAATAAATTTAATGTGAATTAGAGAGAGAATAAAAAAATTAAATAATACCGTAAAACGCTTTAGCACGCAATCGATTGAAAGATGAATTGATTTGTTCTAGAGTCGCTGTTACAAGCGTGGAAATTTTCCATAATTAGTTTGAAATGACAGAATAAATAAATAAAAAAAAACTACTGGAGTATATATGCGCCCGCGCATTGAAGTACAACGTAAGTTATACTTTAAGCAAAAAAAAACACTTCGACATTACCTACAATTTTGTTTGTCCCCCCTGAGTAGCTGTTATTTACATTGATCTTAAAAAAATGTTCCGTTGACCGAATTCAAATCAGTCACGTACAAAATGGTGGCAAATAAGTTAAACCTTCGCCCATTCAAAGGTAAATTTTTTCGTTTGTTACACAAAACAACAATGTAAAACAAAAGAGTTGAGGTTAAAACTTGAAAACCGAATGCCAACATATTATTGTTCTATTCATTTCCACAAAATGTCTACATACATATTTCTACTTTCACAAAAAAAAGAAAAGAATAGAAAACAGGTGTTGGAGTACTAAAATAAAAACAGCATGTGACCTTTAGTGCCGCCTTGGGCATCATACATATATGTGGAGGTAAACTCTGAAGGAGCCGCGTCTTACGTCGCAAAGAATATTGTATAGATTGTATAACTATACTTAGACGGACAGACAGAAGACATGGAAAAAACGTCAGCATGCCTCGTTTTACGTGACATTGTTTACGGTGTTGCACAATTCCGTCAAGTTGAATAGAATACCGCACTAAATGAATGGGACACAAAACACATACAGCTAGTTGTTCTGCGGTTGACCAGTAGAATTCGAAGAATCGCCTCTGAGGAGGACAGCCGTGGCCGCGTGCAATGTTACAAATTTCATTTGGGGGAGACAGAGCTGCTTCACAATTGCCATTATATATAAGACGCTGCAGAATAAGGCAATTTCTAGGTCTAATAGCGAAAAAGTTTCAACTGATGGTGTTTGACTGTTCAAGTGAACATTCTATGGAGCTGGGCCAAGTCTTCCGCGAGTTGGATGTTGTTGTTGTTGTGTTTATTGACGTTGTTCAGTCTGATGTGCGGATTTTTGCGTGTGAATAGATTTCCGTGTTCGTAAACCAAGTGCTGGGTATTTTTATATGCAGGTTCTATTTATATATAGTGGTCAAATGTGTGTCTACATTTTATTTTTTTTAATTTCATTGTACAAATGGCTTTTTTTCTTATTTTATTGGTTAAAGTAAAAGCTCCAAAAGAACAAAAAATATATTTTACTATGTGTCATGGTGAGAATTGGATGTTTTGTTTTCACCTTCTTTTATGGCCCTCTCAATCGCTTTGACACTCAGTCACAAATCACAACATTTTTACCTTAAAAACTGTTTGCCAACCAATTCTTTAACATCAATATAATTTCTTCTTTTCAGGTTGTACAAAAGTCTATACCAAAAGCTCACACCTGAAAGCCCATCAAAGAATTCACACAGGTAAGTGAGTGTTTTGACAAAAAAAAACTATGAAAAACGTTTTTTTTTTCTGTTTATATGTTTTCGCTCGTTTGCCGAAGTGTCAATGTGACACTTTGATTTATTATTTAAACTTTATAAATAAATTAATTTAAAAAAATTATAATTATGAAAGCTTGATATCACACTGTGCCAATGATAATTCGCTTTACATCCGAATCTGTCCGCCATTCAGCATGTAGATATATTGCTGTTATCTTAATGGGGGCAGCTTGCATGTTTCGGCATCGTCGTCGTCGCCTCGTTGTCGTTATTGTTGGCACAAAAAAGTGTACGTATATATATCCATCCAAAACTATCTGCATGGCCTAACATTTGGTTAGATCTACCGCAGCACGTCCACACTTCGGTGTGAGCGGTGTGTTGTGCATTGGACGTGCGAAAAATTATGTTAATTTTTCTGTTTAAAAGAATGTGGGCTCTGGCTCCTTTACCTCATGGTCCATGGGTAAAACATAGTCTGCCGCGACTCAGACCAATATCATGATTGAAATGTATGATTCAGCTCAACATTCGGCTTCAGCTACTCCTACATACATATACATACATGTATAGCGGAATTGGAAAATTCGATTTAAAATTACTTAGGCTAATAGAGTTTTACGCGTTTTGTCTCTGAGTATGTTGCAATGAGTTATTGTTTCAAGATAAATTCCGAACGATTCGTAGTTTTGTTTGAGATAAGGTATAAAGGTATATTAGAATATAATAAATAGGTATACCTATAACTATGGTCTATGGACCGTAAACTGCTGTACTCAGGCTGCTTCGGTGAACGTTTAACATGTGTTAATGGGTGGACGGACTTAATCAATTGCACTTTGTTAATTGTGGTGGTGGTGTTGTTGTTTTTGGATAATAAGTGAACTTTTTAATTAAGAAACTTGTACTGACATTAAATCAGTTGGTAATAAATAAATGTGCTTTAATGGACAAGATTATAAATTTTGAAATTATTATTATTACGTATTATTAAAAAAAATCACTTTAAATATTTGGAGACTGCAAAATTGGCTGTAAATTTATTTATTTTTATTTATTTATTTATTACAATAATTTTTTTTTTAAACACGTTTTGATATGATAAAATCAATAACAAATCAGTATAGCAACGGTTCATTAATTAAAATTATTATATTAAATCTTTGATATCAGCTTATCTATAAGTAAATACAAAACTGATTTTACGCATGTTTGAGGCTCCGAGATTCGAAATCAACAGAACCAATTTTCGCTGAAATTTTAAATAATTGTTCCCATTTCTTTACCATTGTGAAATGGTAAAGAAAGTGGTTCTCTATTTTATTTTTATTTTATTTTATTAATTTTTTTTTTATTTTATTTTACTTCATTTTATTTTATTTTATTTTATTTTATTTTATTTTGCTTTTATTTAATTTTTTTTGTTTTTTATTTTTTGATTGAGTGTTGAATCTGCCCACTTTCACGCCTACTTTTATCATTTTTGGTTTTATTTTTACTGAAATAAATTAGAAAGTTAAAAGTTTGCAATTTAAATAGTCAACCTTTAGCATGACATGTGTTACTACTGCCACCCACTGCTACGCCCACTTTTATTATATAAGAATTGTATTTTTGTAACACTAAAAATTTATAAGAATTCTCTCTCTAGCTAAAACTATTTCATGTATTGTTTATTTTTTGTTGGAAATCCGCCTATTATCACGCCCGTCGCCCAGTTTTCTTATAAATGAGATTTTTTTTACTTTACTTCTCTAGAAAGTAGAAATTTTGTATATAATATCCATTGACCTTAAAGCATTATTTTTTTTATTTTTTTTTTTAAGTTCGCTTAATGCCTCATCCACTTTTATTGTGTATATTCGAATTTTATACCTATTTAACGTCTTTAGTAGGGTGATGATAATTTGTTGTACATTTTTCTTAAGTCAAAACCATGATATTTGAGGTTTTTATGGAAATCCGCCTACTATGGCGCCCTCGTTTCGTATATATCTGAGATTCCACTTATTAATATCTCTTAAACTCAACTTTACATCCCAAGAAAGTTTATGTTTTGTAATTAATATCTCTTGAACCTAAATTATAACTTATTAAGCTTTTTTTTTAAATACGCCTTCTACCACACCCACTTTTTAAAATTTGTTTTTCCTTAAGGACATAAAAAATGTTTCTTTTTAAAGTTGAAATTTTGTATTTTGAGGACTATGGTGCCAGGAATACGTGGCGCTGCGAAGGGTGGTATGACTCAGCTAGCCATAAATAAATAACATTTTGCTACTCATTTTAGAATAGGTTTGGATAACCAAAAGCATTGTCTAAGTTGGACAATCGATGGACATGTTTATAAATAAGATTTTGGAGTTGGACAGATTGCTTAAGTCAACAAAACCTTCTTAGTGGAATTATAAATATGACTGATAATGTCCTATTTGTAGCTCTGACCCATTATACTTTTTCCAATTAAACCATAAAATACAAAAAAAAACACATTTTTACAAATTCTACAACAAAAATTTACCCAATTCGATGATCTCGATCAATTGCATATAGTTCCTTTATAATAACCCACAATCATGTCCGAAAAGTGTATAACTCCAAAGTGAGTAGCAATCATTGTGCAACATAGAAGGCTAATTTTCCATAGATTTCATAACAACATCACTTATACTGTGCGACTTAACTATTCAATTCATTTTCAATTCACTTGGATTTAGCAGCTCTCTATGATGCCGAAGGTATAATGATTCTCTCCTTCGCTTTAAGCAACCAACTGACGGCCCATGGCGGATCTTTCCTTATGCCAAACGATATGAAACGAAAAAACGGTGAAAAAGCCGATCATGCTGGTGAGATATCAAAACTTTCATGTTGTTGTAGTATATTTTCTGTATGTTTGCGCTCGTTTACAGAGTGCGGCAATGCAAGAGAACTGCAGCCTCAGCAGCAACAGCAGTCGTTCGTGTAACAAACTTTAATTAATCGGACATGCCCCCATGATTTATGATTGTAGAATTATTTCACTAAATTATTATGATTATTAAATGGAATTGCCAAACAGGATTGTTTTGTGAGGGGTTCTCAACTCCAAAAGGAAGGAACGGAATGAAGTATGTACGAAGGTACATATAATTTTTTTTTTTTTGCGTTCTTTCGGCAACATTATTATATGTGCACGGTGGCGGTGTTGAACCAATTTTTGCTGCGACAAGGCTTGAACTTGTTGAAAACTTAATTTATTTACCCGGAGAATGGTTGCTATATATCTATGTATGTACGTAGAGTGTAACATTTTATTTTTTCTTCGCATAAATGTCCTCGTTCTTTTTTTTTTGTTGGATAATATCTAAAGCTAAAGCAACATCCAATAAAACATAAAAAAGAATTAAAAATATCAGGTGACACTCTTACCTGTCGGTAACGCGCGTAACGTACGTGCTGTCGTGCATTTTCGAGTGACTTTTTCTTCTATGGGGTTTTCCTTGTCTTGTTCATATGTCATAATTATCATTTGTAAAGATAGATGTTTACACATTGTGCGGGAAGAAGTAGGCATAGATGCGATGGAGTGGTAAAGGACTTATAAGCGGTGAAGTTTTGTTTTTTCAGTGCGCACAATGCGCAATAACAGGTTCATTGCTCATGTCATTGGATTTAAGATTGATTTTGTTTATAGAGAAAAGAATAAATTATTATAGTTGGCAATTCAATTATTGAAAATTTCAAATAAAGTATGATATTCATTGAAAAAGCTAAATTCTTTAACATTATTAAAAAAAACTTAAGGTAAATGAGATGTTTTGTAACTTTTACGAATTTGAGCAATTTAAGTTAAACGAATACTTTTTCTTTTTAACCCGTCTATTTCTATGGGAAATTTGATGTTTCTGAAACTATAGTACCAATAAATATAGAGAAATAATAATCTTACTCAAACTCTGAGCTCTTATAATGCAAGATAATTTCAAAGAATTACTATAGATAAGTTATTTAATTGTAAATTCTGGAACACCACAAGGCAGCCCTTTAGACCTTCTTTTATATATTTTATTTATCAATGACCTGCCACCTGTCTTAAAGCATTCTGATTGTCTCATTTATATGGACTATATGTTATAATCTTTAAAACCATTTCTAGTATTCATGATTGTGAAATGTTACAATGTGACCTTAATTCATTTTTCGACTGGTGTGTACGTAACTGTTTGTCTCTTAATATCAGTAAATGTAATTTTATAAAGTTTACGAGAAAACTTTCAGTCACTCCTTTTCTGTTATTCGTTAAACAGAATTTCATTATCATGTGTGGAAAATTTATCTGTCCTTGGTGTCTTATTTGATCTTAAACTTGAATTCGTTCAACACATCAACTCCATATCAAATAGATCCAATTCATTTCTTGGATGGATAAAGAGAAAGTCACGCCAATTTACAGACCCAAAATAGCCTTTTAAAGCAATTGTTCGACCTATTCTTGAATAAGCTTACCAGGTTTCGTCACCCTATTATAAATTGAGTGCCATATAGTAAGAATAAATTTTAATATGCCTCAGAGAAACTTTAGAAATTTACCCAACTGCATTTATATATATTTCAAACTGTCGCACTAATTATGAAAGATTTTCTCCGTTCGATAAAATGTTTAAATTAATGTATCTTCTTATTAAAAGATGTTTGACCAATCCCTACATTTTTCAAGTAAGTTTATATCAAACTTTTACTCAATTAGTTAATTATTGTACTATAGGCCTATAAGTAATTATATTTTCTTTGAGCTCGTCTTAAGCTACCTATTTTATTAAATAAAGACTTCCTTAAACATTTATTCGAAATGGGGGTTTCTTTATTTAAGCCAGAATATGGTATAGGTACGAAATTTAAAAAAAGAAAAAAACCATTGTCAAAGTGATGAAATTAAAAAAGTTTTTGAAATATTTTGATTTAATGCGAACTTTCATTTGAAAGTTGTTCCAATCGATATTTGTCTGTACCAAATTTAGGAAAGCAAGTACAAAATGTTGTGCAGTGTTTTTAAAGAATAAGAACTACTTTGTGTATTTAATTATGTGTTTTTTTTAATAATTATAATTATTTTTACACCAAATCTGATGGATTCTTATGGACATTTTCTACAATTTTAACAGTTTAAGTTGCTTACTAAACTGTAGATCAACGAATAAAACAAAAACTCTAAACAATCTTAAGTAATACTTCTAATAATATTTTAGTTTTTTCTGGTAACTGTATTTAAAATTGATGTCAGAATTATACAGAAATAAAACAAAAATAATAATTATCAATTTAAGAATATCAAAACATCAAGGCTATAGGACTAAAATAAGATATAATGCCCTAAAAACATTACACAAAATCTTTGAACTTACTTTTTTCTTAAATTTGGTACATTGCGACCACTTTATTATAACAGATCAGATATGATTTTAAAGCAATTTAAGAATATCAAATCATCAAAACTATATAGAGCCAAAATTAGCTACAACCCATTGGAAACATTTTTGGACTTCCTTTCATAAATTTGGTACATTGGAACCATTTTATTATGAAAGATCTGATCAGATTTAAAAAAATTTCTTATACGTTAATTTGATTCAATTCCTGACGTTGACAATGTTTTTTTTTTATTTTAAATTTCGTGTCATATTCTGAACTAAATTATTAAGGAGTCTGACCATTTCTTATACAAAAATACACCAATTATTATTAATTTTCGTCAAGAATTTTGGTGTGGAAAAAATTCGCCAAAATTCAAGACCACTGTGCTTCGGAACCTTGAAATAATTAAATCTAATGTTTTTTCTTTCAAGGGTAACTGCCTCTCGCGAATGAAAAAAGTAACAAGATTTTATCTTGTCGTTATATAGCCCATCGGATTCAACCGAAAATTTTAGGTCCACTCAATTATTGCCGAACAATATGCACATTGCACACAGAATGGTACCCATTTAAATTTGTCAATTTATAAGGAATATTATTGATGGCAACTCTTAAGGGTTTGGCAGATAGATACCAATGGGGATTTATTTTATTTTATTGGAGTTTAATATAGATGCGAGGCTTTTTTTATTAAGACGGGCTGACTATAACTTATCGTCAATCATCATGATAAGATATATAAATTATTTTTTTTTAATCAAGATTTTGGTAATATGAATCTCTCAAGGTATCCAGCATTTTGTTCGATATAAGTTGGATTTACCATTACCATGAATAAAATCTTATCCAAAAATTGAATCTTATATGAAAGAAATCACTTTCTCAATATTCAACCCAGCCTTTTATGTCACTAGACCGTAACGTGTGTGTCACATCACTCTACGTCAGAAGCCATTAAACTTACTAAAATCCAATTGCTTATTGAAAAAAAAAGAAAGAGATGTGCCCAATATGGAAAATACGGTATGCACTTACAAATCAGGTAGTTATTTACTCTCAACATACTATAAATGCCAATAGACATTATTTTCCCGGCGGACATATATACTATAATATAACACAAAACACAGGAGCTTATGCCAGAGTCAGCTAACAAAGCAAAGCAAAAGAAGTAAAAACCACTCAACATCTCTGTTGATTAGTGTAGCGCGTCCCAGAGTTGACAAAGAGTCAGTCCATATAACAGAGCACAAGAAACCAAGAAATGCCATCTCATGCAGTGTTGTGTTGTGCGATGGCGATGGAAGCTATGACAAATATTGTCTCAATTACTTCAGATATTCGCTCTATGCGGTAGGCAGGCAGGCCAGCAGGCAGTCATTTCAGACAGACACATTTAAAGTTAATAAAGTTTATTTAAAGTTTGTCAATCAATGGTATGCTTAATGCCTATAAGTGAAAATGAAAATGCCAACCAAAGACTGACTGACAATTGGATAAAGTGGACTTAAATATACGCTGTCAATTGTATTTGTTTTTTTTTTTTTTTGTATGAGAAGCGATTTGCTTGCTGAGACCAAATAAAATCGTCTCTTTTTTTCATTTAAATAACCTTTCCAACGAGAGGAACTTTTTAAATTGCCCAACGGCAACGACGCGACGACCGACGACTTGCCGATTATCGATTGATAATGATGGGAACAAAATTTTTCTTCCACGACACTGAACTGTAATTGGAACATTTTGTTCAATCAATTTCGATAATAAATAACATATTCTAGAAAATCAATGGTTTTAAAAATGTGTTAGTAAGTTAGCTTGTTAAAGGTAATTCTATATACCTCCAGCGGGAATTATTATTAACTCAATTTTCAATCAACTCTCAAATTGAATTAGAAACTGCCCCAATTTTTGTTAATAAACATGTGAAAAAAAAAATATGTTAAATCATTCAAGCGGCAACACATTGGGTCTGAAAGTACCTACTTTATAAATGTGCTTAGCAACTCATTGACAAATTATCAAAACGCTAACGTGTCAATAACGTCACGTAGTACCAAACAAGCAAGGAGTATAACTACACAGCCACTGCAACAACTGGCCTATACAACGACGACAAGCGACGACCAACGACGACGACGGGTTAAAAATTGTTTTGGCGCGTGCTCTACAAAAGTGGGGTTCCATTCTTCTTGCACTCCATAACTTTATGTGCAAAAAATCAATTTGTATCTTAAAGTGTAAGGAAAATTAATGACCAGCAGGACCTGGATGGATAATCAAGAGAAAAAATCGACAAAACGCAATGCCCAAACTGCTACTGCTTTATAATATGGTGTCTAAAAGTGTCCATGGTTAAAATCAAAAATCAAGTTTTGCACTCAGCTCTTTCGTTTTGTTTGTATATAGTTTTTTTTTTATTTCCAATCGATCTAACAAGATCTTATACCACTGCGTTGTAAGGGAAAATTAACACTATTTGAGAGAGACTTAGTTGTCTTTGTGCCTTTTGTCACACATTATTGGAACGCAATATAACATGGGCTCAATTATTTTTCCTTCAAATTTGTATAATGTAGGTTTTGAACTCTATGTGTTCTTTTGACACACCATAGATTGGTGGTGAATGAATTTTTGCTAAAAATATGTTCAGGGTTTGCTGTAGGAGTTTTTTATTTTGTTATTTATAAACAGTAGAAAAAATAAAATGAAGTATATAGCTCCTACCACAATAATTCACATTATTGAGAATAAGAAGGTAAAGGAATTACCCGAAAAGCGTCCAACAAATTGGAACTCTTTGTATTTTTAGAATTTAAAAAATTTATTATTTTCCATGCCATTTTATCTGTCAATAATATTTTGATTCAAGAAGGTTTTTTTTAATAATACAAATTCTATATACTATCTACTGAAATACATCAGCCAAGTAGAAGAAGACTTAGCACTATTTTATTTGGACATGTTGAATTATTGATTCAAAATAGCTTTTAACAGTCTTTAGTCCTACAAAAATTTGGCGTTTCGTCCCGGGATCGCACTTGGACTCATAAGTGGACTAGCAAGAGCCTTTGTCAATATGCAATTTTCTGTTGAGTTCAGTTCATCATACATATATTTTGATTCCTTTCGTTTTTAAATCTATTTTTTCGTGTTATTATTACTAAACTAAAATTTAAAAAAAATAAAAAAACGATTCAAAATTATTTTTTATTTTTATATATTTTTTTTTCTTAATTTAAATTCTAACAAATAGCATGCAATTTGTCAGCAGATTTTTATTTATGATCATAATTTAACAAAACCCGAATATTGATAGCTTCACTAATAATTCATTATGAATTTTGAAATTCCAAAGAAGTTCAAAGCTTGCGCTTTACTTTGTTTTTTTTGTGTGTTCTTTTTGAAAACAACAAAACAGTGTGTGCATTATTAATCACCTGCTTATTAGCGAAATTTTTCAATTTTTGTTTTGCAATCTTTTTGTTTTTATCTTCATAAGTCTGCTAAAAGGTATAAGTTTTTTTTTTACGAAATGGAGTTCTGATTAATTATATGCTTGGAAGAAGAAGATGCTGTTGTGCATTTTTATTATCTCTGAATGCATCTAACTGCTACTCAATATTTCAAATGTTTTAAGTTTTATTTAAGTCTCCTTTAACTTGTTTTCTTGCATTTTAGTGAAATTTTACGCTGTTAAATATTTCAGCTCGAGAGTTCTTCTATTTATACTTTCTCAATAATTTAACTTTTATGATTCAATGATTGGATCTTTATTTATGTATATTGATATTGGGAATTAAAGTCAAACTCAAGATCAAAATTTTCGGCATGGATTTTAAATTTTTAATTTGCACTGCTTAATTAAAATCAGGGACAACTACAGTTAAAGAATTTAAAACTTTTACACTGTGATTTAGAGAATTGAAACAAAAAAAATGTTAAATTTTGTCGGGGTGACTGTAGGCTTTTTCTCATATAATATTCCACTTTAATACCTATCAAATTTTGAAAATATCACATCATAGTAGACCTGTGGCGTAATGTTTAGTGCGTAGGACTGTTACACCGAAAGTCTTGAGTTTTATCACTTAAAAACAATACACGAAATGTTTTTAACGGGTTACTGCCTTTTGCGAGAAATTGATTGACAAATCCTCCAAGAGTTTTTCTTGTCATGAAAAAGTACTTGTTACCTTAGCCGTTCGGATGTTGTAGAAAGTTGTAGGTCCCCTTCATTCCTGGCAAAAACACGAACATGCACTCAGGAATGCTTGTGATTTGCACCACATCACACCATTTATTTATTTATTTACTTTATTTTCTTTTTCCAAACAAATAGGGAATTCGCCCTGCTTTAATTGATAATGATAGTTTTGCCAAGTCTTCTTCACTTAACCCAGCAAAGCAGACCACTTTTTTGTTGGGAATCCTATTTTTATTCGGATACCTCAATTATTTGATTTTTTAACCAAATCTGCACCACTTCAAAATCTAACTCTCCATTAAAGAAGTCTTCCAGTTAATAATTGTTGATAATATATTCTTAATACAAGCCGAAACATTTTATTCTTTAAGCTGCTTAAAAAAAAAAAGAAAAATAAAGAATAAGATTTAATGCATCCGGGATTCATTCTCACAGCTTATTGCATCCAATGTTAACTGGAATAATAGATAGCTAGATAATAAACTCTGTCATCTCTACCAAACTGCAGTTTGAATGTCATTTCTATTCAAATTCTCAAGATATTCTCGTCGGCTTGTTATATTTGTTTGATTTTTATGACAATCAACATCGGTGGTCTATTATATACCAAGGCGCGCGCACTATACCACCATACAAGGCTCATCATGTTTCTTATTATATAGATGAGTCTATGATTGCACCCGCAATAAAGTGGTGCTTTAGCTCAGAGTGCATCACGATGAGACGATATGCTGATGAACATAATAAAATCAATGAACTCATTATTGTGTGATTCGGTGTTACGGTTTATTTGGCAGTTAATGTCCACGTCTACATAAAAAAAAAATCTAATGGGAAAAATAAATAAGCATATCGTATAAATTTTGGTTGTATTTTTTTCTTTTTTAAGTGTCGGCAAATAATTATTCTTATTTGATACAGGTGTTGTTTTTATTGCTGTGAGATAAATATGACATTTAAGGTTTTTCCAGAAAAATATTAAGTCCAGTTTTAAATGTATATATTTTTATTTTTTTATATATCTTACAAAACAAATATTTATAATAAATTAAATGCACTTGAGATGAGCCATTCTATAAAGTGGTTAATAATTGAATTGTTATGAAGTATTAATTTACTTTCATCACGACAAGAATACACAGTTGATTTTCTTGAAGAATAATAATTTAAAAAAAAAACTCATTCCATCAAAATCTCTTGTTTATGTGTTAGTTATTTGGGTGCTTGGGTCTTCGTCTGAGCTCTAAGCAATAGTTTTGAGCTCAGAACTACAAAAAAAATACAGAATAATATGTTTCTGTTTCTTTCTAAAAGATAAAAATAATTTGTTGAATTAACTCTGGTTTCTATAGAATATAATAAAAATCACTTGAAACGTTACAATAATAATTTAAGAATTAAATGGGTAAATATATAAAATTTAAATATAACAAGAAAATAACAAGTCAAGTATCTAATTTACTGACAGATAAATTCTTAGGTTTATTATATCACTTGACTGCATTTAAAATAAATTCTACCAAATTAAAGAGAAAGTTAAGAGCACACTCAAATAAATTGTATTTTACAGTATGTGCTTGTTAAGATTTTCTTGACATTTGTAAACCAAGAGTTTTCGAAAATATGTGAATAAAATATAGAATAGATTTCCATCAATCAACAATTTTGAAAAAAAAAATAAAAAAATACCATAATAATATTATCCTATCCTTGTCTTAACAAACATTCATCTTAAATTCTGACATCAGACCGTTTTTGCATTGCTGAAAAAAAAAAACAAACAAATTTAACGAGAATATAAAAACCCAAGATACAATCGAAACTCTGCACGCATGCGCGCGTATAGTGTACATGGGACAATGATGAATGGATTACCACAATACTTGACATTAGCGCAACACTATATGCATTTTGCCGCCTAGAATATCTCGTATATATCCATTTTACCCCGCAAACCAAAGGTACATATACTTGAGCAAAAGAATCAACAGATATAAATCCACTTATTGGATTACGCGCACCACAACGTCCTGAGTGAGATGGTCCCGTATAAAGCAGGTAAAGTTAAACGTCAGCCGCATAAATGTTGTGCCAAATGCTTGCGCACAACGTGACATCTTAAAGTGTGACACCATCACTCATATAAATTTCTTCGTTTTTTGTTCTCCTTTTACATATTGGAAGAGATTCTGTGTGTTATAATAATTCTTGTAGCAAGTATATGTAAATAAAATTACATTTTCATAATTTTTACTAGAGTGATGTTTTGGAATGTTAAAGATCTATAACAGATCAAGAATCATCAGTCACTGTACTGAGGTATAATCATCTTTAACTACTGCTTCCCGCTATCGTATATTAATTTGTGAAATGTGTTTTCTGCTCTTTTAAACTCCTGTTCTTAATATTATTCTGAACTAAATTTTAAATTATTCTCAAGTACCAGTTGAATGTTATATTTCATACCAATTCCTCTGTTACCTCCAACAGGAAATATATTCATGACATAATAAATCGTAGGAGGTCACATTGTTCAATTGGTCACAGCTTAGTTTTTGTAATGAAAACCCCTTTATTTATTCAAACAAATGTTTTTAGGAACTTAAATTCAGTGGATTGAAATTAGAATTGATTTCATATTTTAAACGTTTCTAGAAAATAATGATTAATTTTAACCATTTCCAATTTGTTCAGACTCAGAAAATGATGAAGTATTTATAATTATTTTAAATAAAAAATAAAACTTAAAAATAGTGAATGTGAAGAATTTAATGTGAAGATTATACAGGCAATGTTAAGATAATTTAACATTTAAAAAATAGCTCACAATTAATGTTAATTAATAAAAACGTTTTTCGTAATTTTTAATAAAACATTAAAAACAAGGATAAGTTCCCTTAAATTCATTTCGTTGCTAAATTTAATTTTGTTTCAATTTTTCAAAAACTAAAAGTTGTTTGACTAAAAATTGATAAAAGAATTTGATATTTTAATTTTGAACTAATTTTGTGAATTTATTTCAAAACTTAAAACTTAATTTTTCATAAACTTGATTAAAAAATCAAATGACAGAATTTTGGATATGTGGCCTTAAAAAAGCTAAAGTATTATATTGTGAGTGTTGCCGTTGTTTTTTCTATACATTTTTTTAATTTTTTTATTTCAAAACATTTTTTTAGAATATTTCTTTTGCGTTAGACTATACTTCCAGTTGTTTCTCTCTTATTTGATAACTGACTCGTTTTTTTTTGGAAGCTGTCAAAAAACAGAACGAGACATTATATAAAATGTCGTAGTATTTCGTTACTATATACTTGTAGATTCTTTAAAGTTACTTGTTTATTTAAAAATTAATGAGAAAAAAATAATATAGATAAGAATTTAACTTAAGTCATTTAATGACAGTTAATTTGTCAGTTGTTAGAGGACTTGTGCTGATTTTTTTTGCCATATATACGCTTGTAAATTTAAATTGTCGATAGTCCAGTTGCTTGATAATGTGGTCGAATATTGGGCTCGCAGTTTGAGCTACATTGGACACAGCCGCGCTCATATGAAAAAAATGTATTTAACACACTAATGTTAGAAAATTATCTTTTACCTATAATAAAGTCAGTACTATCGCAATTATCTAGTTTTCAAGCTTTGGAAAGGAATTCCGATTTTTTTTTACATTTTTCCTTCTTCTATCTCTAAAATTTTTCGCAAGCAATGTTGACTTGTGCCATTCTAAAAATGTTGAAAATCGATACTTATGACATGATCTCGGCACTAGCGTTATAACCTTACTCTGGAGTTAATCGAAGTAAATTCACTCCAATTTTAAGAAAGAAAATAAATCTACTCCGCCAATATGCTTTTTTGATATATTTGCTCAATTTTTTCCATAACGAAAGATTCAAAAATTCTTAAGCCAAACCATACATGGAAGTAAATTACAGTACTGGTGTAAATTTTCCAATCAACTCTGAATTTCTGGATCTAAAATTTTATTCTGTTCAGACACAAATGGATAAATTTTATTGTTTTCTTTTTTTGTTAGATAAAAATTTAATTTTCTCAAAATAAATTTTGTTTCCTCGATTTATCACCTTTTTTCCACATCTTCTCCAAAAATTTGAAATTTTACTTCTGCGGTTCTAACCCTGCTCGGCACGCTTTGATTTAAATGGGATGGGAATTTCAATTCAATGTAGTCTGCAGTCAGAGCGTTAATGTTACACAAATCCGAGGTATATAGGTACTGCATAATTAGAGGTTTGTTTTGCAATTTATTTATTATTATTTATGTCTTAAAAATGGTCTGTTCAAGTTATATAATGCGCAAAGGGAAAAATTATTTGTTCAAGTTATTGGAATGTTCAAGTTATCGTATGTTCAAGTTAACGGTAGCCCACTGTATTATGTTTTGTATCTCCCATATAACCATTTTTTTCTATTTAAGATTTTCTCAAAAACAGTTGAACTGGTTTTGTTAAATTTTTTTTATAGAGATTATTTTTAAAATTAGATTTTTTTTATTTTTAAAAACATTTCAACATTTTTTTTTTGAGAACTTAATAATTCGAAAACGACTTGGTTGATTTTTATTAAACATTGATTTTTAAGCATTATGTTGCAGATATTAAAAAAAAATTATTCTTATAACCAAAAATAACGATACATCCAGCATAAGAGTGAAACTGGTAAAGAAAATCGTATTTTTCTGAAAAATTGGCTCCTACGATTTCGTTTAAAATTTGTATGTAAGCTATAATATCAGTTTTTGAAAACCGTTCCAATGATTTTTTAATAAATTTAGATTTATTTAAGAAATCAGATATATTAGTTTTGTACCAATTTTTAAGTTTAAACTGTGAGTTTCATGCATGAATAATATGTGCAGCGCGGTGCTTTATTGTCAATTTTTATATTCTCATAAAATATTGGCTCCCATATCTTATGTTTTTCAATAATAATTCCTTTTTCGTGACCTTTTAAATAACAAATAAAAATAAATTCATACAAAAAAGACCTGAACCAGACTGGATAGATCTTAATTATTCAAATTATTCAGACTTTAAAACCATAAGATGCAAGTTCGTGCGACCCATGTCGTGCATTTTATTAATTTTAGTACTGTCTGTCTCGTTAAATATTTTTCAACTTTGTACATTTAGTAACTTGGGTTATTTCATGAGGATTTTGACAACAAATTGTGAAAATCTATAAAAATTTTCAATTTTCTAATCAGACCAAATGTCTTTGCAAAACTATTGTTCTCATATTTGATCGTAACAATTTTTGCATTGTGATCTTCGTTTAAAAAATTAAAACAATATATTGTTTTTACAAATTGCCAAAATTGATTACTAAATCGAATTTTCAAAAACACCAACAAAATAAAACGTTTTTTTTTTTAAATTCTAGGAATCTGGAAAGTTCTAAAATTTTTTCTGGGGGAAGTTTTGTTCATCTGACAAAATCAGAATATAATTATATTTTTTTTATGCTGAGTATGACAATGTTATGTAGGTGCAATAATCGGTTGTAAGATACGCACATGACACACCATACAATATCTTCAAATACAAAAATCTGCTATTATTAAAGTATTTGCAACTTGAAGTATTGAAATTCTTTGATTCATCTGCATCCACACTATATGCATGTTTGAACAGAAAATCAGGCGAAGTGTATCTGTCCTACTTGAAAATCAATATTTTCCAATGCACTCCAAATTAAATTCGAACTCACTCATACTGTAGAGTCCTTATTAGTCTTTTTGATCATGTGCCTTGATGAATTTAGTACCTACGAACTTGACAGAAAAGTGTTATCTCATGCCTAATACGCCAATACCTAATTTAATTAAATAGTTTACAAAATAAATTACTTTTGATGTAATTATGTTGTCCAATTAAGTGAACCTTTAACACAGAACGAACTGTACAAAAAAAAAAAAACATTGCAAAACCTCCATCAGTGGTCCGAAAAAAAAAAAAAAAAAATGTTGCAACAAAAATGCAAAGTTAGAAATGTATATCCCTAATTCCAAGTGTGGTGCCGTTCGCAGCATGACACCTGTTGTCCGAATGAATATACATACTATCTACATTATATGTATATATTATATGTAAATACTCTTGGCGGGTTTTCTAAACTTAAATTTATGCCGCCACCGCCCGATCAATCGTTAGTTGCAATCGCAACAGCGCAGCACAGCGCAAAGAGCTTAACCAAACATATATTGAGTTTCTTGCATGGGATAGTATTTCTTCGTGTCATTTCAGTGTCACAGAACACGAACTGATTGAGATATGTGAACCCGAACCGAATTGGAATTTAACCTTTTATGTATGTTCCATGAATAAAAGTCGCTTTATAAGTTTTCTATATATCTGATGATTGTCAATGTTTGCGTGTGTGATTGGTGTGTTTGTGTTTGAAGTCAGGGCCGATTTGAAGTCAATTAAATGCCGGCGGGGGATTTTTTTTTTCTTATTTTTAGAAAAGAATTCTAATCTAGTAGATTCAAAAATTTCGTTTTAAATCAAAGTTTCGACGTTAATTAAATGAAAATTTTAAATTATGGAAAAAAAACTTAAATACTTTTATTCCATTTCTTTTTCCAAATGGAAAGAAATTCAGCTTTCCTTATGATTTACAAAATCATATCTTACTAGTTGAGATAGCAAAAAATGGACTTTTCTGTTGAATCTTGTGCTTTTTGTACAAGTTAGTGCGAATAACGCGAGAATTATTGTCAACCAATTTTTTTTTGTGATTATCAATTCAGAACTATCAGAATTTTGTATGGAAGAATTAAAAAATTTAATTTTCTGAATATGCATAGATGCGGCCTCCCAAGCAAACTTCTTAACTCACAAATTTTAAATTTATGAATGTTGCTTTAGTTTTTGTCTCCCCAAATTTTTTGCGCCCTATCAACTCTCATCTATCAAAATGTGGCGGCCCTGGTTGCAACATTAGGAATAGTTATGTGACGTGTCACTTAACATCGGTATGCTCGTAAGCTTCCAGCTGTGTGACATATCAGATCGAATTGGAATTGATCAAATTCTAGTGAACAGAAAAAACTCTTAAACGAAAATGCACTGATAGATTGGTATCTATATAAATGCTGTGCGGTTTGGAGGAGAGACAAACGACCTAAACACCAACGTCTCGCACACCAATATTATTCCATCTAAGCTTTTTGAAATTTTTAATTTTTTTTTTGTTTCTGGTGAAAAGGTATTTCTTCAACATTCCACCTGTTGAATGAGATATACCAGTTCTTATCTTCTGATGGTTAAAAGCAATCTCCAAAAGACCGTGCAGTGCTATTTTATTTTTTAGGACTATTTTTTGTTTGTTTGTCAGAAAGATGGCAATAACCATCAGCATGTGGAACGTGTGCACATCACTAAATTTAATTACCATCAAGAAACATACTCACGTACCTATGATAAGAAAAAAAAGTACGAAGTATATCACCAGCATTCATCTTGTTAAGTGTTTTTCTCTTTTGATGGCAGCATATTGTTGGCGGGAAAATAACCAACCTGATCTTTTTCCGTCCATAAATAAGAACTAACTTTACGGTTCTATCGTGGTATGTATAACGTGCTCATCTGGCTCTAGAGCAAAACGAAAAATATAATAACAATGAAGAGCAAACAGGAAAAAAGTGAGAGGAAGAAGGCAGGTTGCACGGTCAGATTGTGTGGTTATCTACTTATATACACTTGGTGTGTACCTTATACCTATACTGATGATGCACGCGCGTTGTTCGCCTATAAGTTATGGACAAGCCAATGATGTAAAAGCATTTTTATGAATGAACCATTCGCGTGTTACCGTTTGTTGATTCAACACAACACAAAGTCCTTTGTGATCATCAACATCTTCTCGCACAGTGTTAAGAAGTATCCCTCTGGCCCTCATGATGATGAGCCATCATATGGCCCGCGTGTGGTATCATTAAAGGTTCGGACATGGTATACTTGCGGTGTTTGCGAGTTCTCGCATGTGCTATGTGGCACACTATGATCGTGTAGCATGAATGAACGCAAAAGAAGAATATCTTCACTGATTCGAGTTGTGTGTGCCACACAATTCTGCAGTTTGCCATACAATGCCACTCCACTCCATTTCAATGTTACTCTTTTGCAACATCATTTGACCACGCGCTTTTAGATTAGGTATATACATAGTGTGGTGGTCTTTGCCTTGTGCAAATGTGCAGTCGAAGTCGACTTCATCGCGCCTTCTGTTGGCATTTTTCTTCTATGTCGTCTTCGCACTTTAAGTGCGAACACGTTGATATGACAAACTGGAATGCATAAATAAAAATTAATGACATTAAGGAAATTCCAACTTGTGAGTTATTGCTTGAACTTTTGATGAGAAAGAAACAAAAACAAGGAAATTCAGTTTTTGACACTTGATTTAAGTGCAAGTATATTTAGAAATATGTACTTTGATCCAAAACTATCTTTAAATGGGGTATTTTCGTGATTGACTTTGGAAACTATTTTGGGCTTTAATTTTAGCAGCTTATTATAAATGAATTTAGGGGAACACTAAAAATGAACTTTATTCGTTCTTGGATATAACGGGTGATTTTTTAGCTGGTTTGGTTTTGGCAACACTGGTTTTGACAGCTGACGTGTGTTTAGTACCTTGTGTCACTGTCAAACAGCTTCAGTTTGGTTTGCAATTTAACCATGGATCGTCTTACAAATGAACAACGCTTGCAAATTATTGAATTTCACTATCAAAATTCGTGCTCGGTTCGAAATGTGTTTTATCGAAAAATTGTGTTCAGCGATGAGGCTCATTTTTGGTTGAATGGGTACGTAAATAAGCACAATTGCCGCATTTGGAGTGAAGATCAGCCAGAAGCATTGCAACAGCTACCAATGCATCCCGAAAAAGCCACTGTTTGGTGCGGTTTATGGGCCGGCGGCATTATTGGGCCATATTTCTTCAAAGATGATGCGAATCGCAGCGTTACTGTCAATGGTGAACGCTACCGAGCGATGATAACAAACTTTTTTTGCCCGAAATGGAAGTTCTTGACTTGTATGATATGTGGTTTCAACAAGACGGTGCCACATGCCACACAGCACGCGAAACAATGGCGCAATTGCGAGGCGAGTTTGGTGAACAGTTAATTTCACGTTTCGGGCCGGTCAATTGGCCGCCTAGATCGTGCGATTTGACACCATTAGACTATTTTTTGTGGGGGTATGTCAAGGCTAATGTCTATAGGGACAAGCCCGCTTCGATTGACGCACTGGAAGCCAACATCCATGCATTCATTCGTGAGATACCGGCCGATATGTGTGAAAGAGTATGCCAAAATTGGACTCAGCGGATGGGCTACCTGAGACGCAGCCGCGGTCAACATTTGCATGAAATTATCTTTAAACATTAAATTGCAAGGTTCAAACTATCGATTCAAATAAATATTTCATTCATTTTTTCGAATTTTTTGTGTTTTTTTTTTTTAAAAAGTTCTAAACCTCTTAAAAAATCACCCGTTATCTACCCTTAATGGAGCGAAACTTGACTTACATTTTTTTTTAGATTTTGTTCGTATACATAGCGGATATTGATGCCATAAAGCAAACATTCTGTTCGATCAAAAAATATCTTGAAGGTTCACAACGCTCTCTAAATCAAATTTCAATTGAACATATACAGGGTGATTGGTATAAGGTGCACCAAAAAGATAGAGTGAGTAGGTTGGGTTAAGACAAGAAAAAACTTGTATAGGAGGGGTCTATTTCCCCCTGTTTAGGCGGGAGGGGCAATTTTCTAAAAAAAATGATTAAAACGGACAAAAAATTATTTGAAAACAACGGTTAAACTTAGAATGCCATGCTTTACCTTTTTGGAAATTCAGATATCTCTTCTTTAATTTTCATTTTAAATTTATTTGTTTTAGTGAATAGTTTTTGAAAAATTAACTTTCGAACTCGAAATTTTGAAGAAAAAAAATTAAAAAAAAATTTCAAACTAATTTTTTTTCAAAATTTGATGTAATTTAGTATAATTTTTGTTTTCAAAATTCAACGCTCTTATTAATTTTCAATAAAAAAACAGAAAACCGGATGCATAAATGTATCTTAGTTTTTGAGAAAATAAAAAAATGAAAAGTACTATTTTCAAAAAAGAAAAAAAAACACTTTTAGGTCAAGCTAAGGTGAATTTAGAAAGTAACGTATTATCCCTTTTTTGTTTTTTATTGCATACCATCCGGTTTGTAGCAAATATTAAAACAAAAAAATAACTTTATTATAACTAGATTTCACCTTTTTGGAAAAAGTAGTTAATATTTTTGTTTCCACAGATTAAAGAAAATCTAAGTTAATTTTAATAGCTCATAGCTTTTACTTAAAAAATTCCCGAAACACGAATATTAATGTTACCTCCTGTTTTTTTTATTTTTTATTTATACATTTCTAAAAAACGGTTTAACTGATTTTGATAAATTTTTTCTTAGCGAAATTTTTGAAAAGTTTAAATTGTGTACTAAAAATTTTCATAATACGTAATATTTTTTGGAAATAAAAAAAAAATTAATTTTTTTAAATACAAATTTAAAATATAGAGCTCCCATAGTTAATTTATTTCTCTTAAATTCCGATCAGAATACGTTTAAAATAGTCAGTCTATAAAACTACAGTGTAATCGTATAAAGAGCAAGTTGATGCAACTCAATTGTGCTTTTTATTTCTTTTCTAAATCGAACAGACTTATACTCTAGTTTATTGTCTTTCGAATCTCCATGATAGCAGACAAAAAAAAAACAAGTGGGCGTGGGAAAAAACTTCTCGAAAAACACTTGATTTTGTAAATATTTGCTATTAAATTGGGTTGTTTTTTTAAATAGTTGGAGTTTCAGTGGTTTGTTTGATTGTTATGATGATTCTGAAAATTATTTTGGTTATCTATAAACTTCATCAAGTTCAAAAGAGTTATTTAAATTTATTAACCTATGATTGCCTCTCTCCATACAACTCGAGGCACCGACCAGTGCGACCGCCCATTCACAACGATATTGATTAAGCGATAAAGGACCATAAACTTAAAAAATACACAACTCTAACATTTAAATGCACTTTTAATTCGAAATCAAGTTAACAAAATCATTTCCCACTAAAGTGTGTTATTTTTCTTAAATGGTCCATTAAAGCAGTTTTGTATTCAAAATATTTTGTTACGTATAGAGAACTAAATTCAAATACACCAAAAAAAAAAGAACAATCCATTCAACATTATAAACTAACCACAACTCATTTGTTGTATAAATAAAACCACTTTTTGTTTTTTTTTAACTGAAAAATCGGTTGTTTGCTTCTTTTTTTGTGGGGGGGGGGGGATACCTACATCTTAAAAGGTTAACAGATAAAACTACATTTATATAGTAGGTATATGGTATCAAACAAAATGTCATTTCTTAACCCAACATTCATCTGTTTCAATAAAAAACACGAAAGATAATGCAAGAGATTTTCTACTGAAAAAATCCATCAAGCAACCAACCAATCACTATAAAACACACTTTATCAATTAGGCGCACGACGACGATGTATAGAGTCAAATTTCTTCTTTTGACTTCAATGTAAAACAGTCACGTGCCTCATAAACTTCACTCGATTTACTACTATACGTATATGAGAGAAAGACAACAAAAAAATAAACGACAGCAACAGAAGTGCGCCACATGAAAAACTGTATGGAAATTATAAGAGTTTATCTGGAGATTTAGAGTTTTCTTATTTTAAATATTTTCCAGCATCTCTAGATTTTGGAGAGCTTATTTATAAAAACTTATATATGTATCTTTGTTAGGGTGGTTCTTATTTTGAAAAATGTATCAATTTTTATGCCATAGGCTCAAAGGGTTCGATATAATTAACGGCGCAGGGACATAAAGCCCAAATTTTATTTTTGGGGCTTATGTCCCACTCAAGTTGGGCTTTATGTCCCTGGGTCTCATGACCCTGCACCATAATTAACTACGAACATCGTTGTTTTTGTGTATATATTTATAGTTGGGTTAATGTTGTAAAAAGTGTAGATAATTTATTTGTAGGCTCCTTAAACTGTGTGCCAAGTTTGAAGATTTGCCATCAAAATTTATCGTAAGTAAAAGTCTATAAAAACTTTGTGTATTTTGTATAAAAAGATAAAAAATCCGGAGGCACAGTTTGATAACCTAAGATAAAACTTGAAACTTGAAGAATATTTTTTTAAATTTATTTAAAATCCTTTTAGCTTCTCTAAAATAAATAAATTAAACTTGGTGCTACGCCAGCTCTTGTAGAACCAAGTTCTAGTGACTTACAAATTTCAACAATTCCTGTAAGCGTGTTATTTAGCTTCATGGGAGCATAAAAATGCAAAAAAAAAATTAGAAACAAGGATCACCCTAATGTTCATATGGATACATACTAAATCTTTAAAGAAAATTATATGAAAATTAAGTGTAAATTTATTTGATAAAATTATCTGATGAATTTATGTTTTTTTTTTTCAAAACAAAAAAATATTTGTTTAAATTATGTATTTTGTTCACCTTTGAGTGGGCCATGATGTAGATTCACTTCTTCGCTTCTCTTTAACTGCATGTGTGTGATTTGTTGATTTGACCTTAATAAAATAAACACAAACTTTCGTTTTTCAATTGTTGTTATTATAACTGCTTGGCCAGTTCTAAAGAATTGAATTGAATACAATAATCAAGATTTGAAAACGCCAATCTGTTTCTTATTATAAGAGTTACATCACACCCACTATGCGATTCTTTAGCAAGTTAGTAGTGTCTATTGTATCTATATATTATGCAGTAAATTAATAATCAATAATAAATAAATTTTCATCAATGTCAATAAAATTAAATACAAATATTAATTATAAAAAATTATTATTACAATTGTAAGTTTCCTTGTCAAATGTTTACAATTTATTATAAAGCTCATTATTTGATATAGCTATATTATAAAAAAAAATGTAAAAAAAAAAATACCAGAAGTTCATTTCACATTGATTTGTTAAGCCTATTGGTAGAACCAGCATTAAATGTCACCACTAACATTATGAAAACATGTTATCGACACACATAAATAATTTAAATGTCATGTTACTTCCAGTGTATCAATAAAGAAAAAAAAAAAAGAAAAAAAGTATCCAGGCGATAATATTCGCGCTTGCAATTTAAAAAAAGAAAAAAAAAAAAAAACAGATTGCTCTGGGGCTCCCTGTTTGGTGCTCCATTTTTCATTTTTTTTAAATGACAGCGTGTGTTGCCACCGTGATTGCGCCGCGCACATACGTGTGCCATGTGTCATACAGATAAATGAGTTTTAAATAAACACTAAGGCATACACGCCTGTCTGGCAAATAAATCATTTTTTTTATGGAAGTCAATAATAATTGCTCTATATTTTTTTCACCTCAACTCTTGTGAATTGACAAAAAAAATGTTTTTTACATTTTCCGATTTTTTTTTTAATTAATGTGATTCTAGTTCTTAAAATATAAAATTTATCAGAAATCAAAAACTGAAATAGGTACATACATAATATTCCCCTTTTGGATGAATGATTCAGATAGAAAATGATTTCTGTTAAGCTAGTACATTTTCGTTGACTGAATCCACAACTAGAAAGACACTCGAATTTTAATTCCTTTTCATTATTTCGGTGTAATCTTGATTGTACTTTACTCAAAAGGTAAAGTGGCTTAAGTCGATGTTTAGCATTTTTGGGAAAACACTTTTTATCTTCAAAAAATTATTCCGAATAAATTATTTTGAATAGGAGGCTAGAACTTCAACCAAATGTAAATTAATTATTATTGTCATTTATTTTAAATATTTAAAAATAAAATAAAAGTTATTTGCTTAAGTCGACTTAAGCCAATTTACCTTTTTAGTAAAGATAAGTCCTTCATTATCTGAAAATTGAGAAAACGTTAAAACAAAATTTGTTAATTAATTTGTGAAGATTTTTCAAGTACAATACTTTAACAATTGGTACAAAATTTCATATCTCTTACCGATAGTTGAATCTTTATTGAAAATTTGTTGACCTTTTAGATAGTTGGTACCCATTGAATTGTTTCAGTCGGTCCTCATACTTTCGAAGATAATTATTCAAATGGTGAAATTCACCATAAATTGTTTTTTTTTTGTTTATTGGATGAACAGGAGCACCATACACAATTATTTCAGGTACATTATTATTTTTCAAATATCTAGATGAACCTCAAATAGGAAAGGCATTTTTACAACTAATAGATCATCAAGAGCTCTTGATTATTGTTCAGTAAATTTACAGAGTTAACACTTTTTCACTTTGCCGCTTTGTGGTGGCTTTGTCATGTCGAGTCATGTCCTTACTGTTTGATTTATTTTTTTTTCAATAATATGTAAATTGTTTTAATTAATAAATAAAATTAAAAAAATAATTATAGAAATTTTAAAGTTTAATATACAAAAGAGCTGAGCAAAAAACTCTCAATTGATGAAAATTATTAAAAAAAAATTTTTTGTTTAAATTATCAAAACCATATCAATATTTTCTACTTCAATAATTGGCCAGTTGTCGCTTCGCCGCATTAATGCTCTGTAACTCAATTCGAGGCGAGTCCTTACTGGTTAATTTTTTCTTACATTCATATGGATATTTTGTATAAGAAAATTAAAAAATAATTAAATACATTTTTACTTTACAATTTCTACTAAACAAAAGAGCTGAGCTTAAAACTTTCAATTATAAAAGTAGCTACTAAAAATGCAAGTTGATTCAAATGAAGTTTTATATGAATTTTTCGAGCATTTGTTAAGTTAGTTGGGAAAAATATAATGGAACATTTTTTTATTTAATCACCAATACGACCAACACTACCGAAGAGAACTAACTTAACAAATTCTCGAAAAATTCAATATAAAATTCAACTTGGTCAAAAAAACGTCACTATTAATTCTAATGAATAAAAGTAAAATTGGGATGTGCCTCTTCACGTGACTTCGTATAATGCGTAGTGGTATATGTCTCAGAAGAAGGTTGGACTAGATTCAATCCTCGGTTGAGGCAAAAAGTTTTTCAAAATAAAATGAATATAAAAGTATACCTGAGTCTGTTGATCGGCCTGGCAGTCGTGAAATAGCTACAACTTGAGTCTATAAAAACTTCAAAATGTTGTTGTTTTATTTAAACCTTCAAAATCAATAATTTAAATTATTAAGGGCTTGTTTCACAATGTGAGTAAAGTTATGATTATGTTAGTCGACACATAAATATTGGCAAAGGGTCATAAGTCCACAATCCCAAAAAAATTATTTTTGGGTTTACAATCCATTCGGGTGGGTCAGAAGCCATTAGAGGTTTTTGCTACTGATGACCCTGTGTCAATATTTATGTGTCTGGTAACTAATCGGAACTTAAATAAGACATTGTGAAACAAGCCCTAAATAAAATTAAAAAATAAATAAAGAAATCTTATTTAGCAAATTCTAAAATACAAAAGAGCTGAGCAGAAAACTCTCAATTGATAAAATTGATTAATATAATTTTTTTGAAATTCTCGCTCCATATAAATAAAAAACCATATCTTCTTCTTAGAATCAAAATTTTTGCAACAAAATTGCACGTAATCGTGTACCGATTGTCCCGAAAATTATAAGGTACACTCGACTTCTTTCAATGAAATAGATATACAAACAAAATCCTTATAGGTAGTCATCGTACGAAGTCTATATACATATATATGTATGCCGTTTTTTCATTCAACCATGCAATTACTGACAGACGACCACGATTTGTTTAATCCACAAGCAGGATACACTGCGTCATCTGCCACATATAATCCTCCATGGTATAACATCACTTCTCTCTCGACAATAACCGCAAAACGATGGATAATGGCATATTCTTTCGAAAGCGCGTAGGTTTTTATGCAGTACCAACAAACTCAAGTCTCCACCATACATATATACATGTGCACTGCATATAGGTATGAAACAGCGCCACGAGTGAAATCATTGAAAACAAAAAACGTGTACAAATGGATTTGTGTAGGACGAGGACATAATCGACATTATATTCTCCTTCTGGATGCAACGAATTCGACGTTCATTGCGCGTTGACAATACACACCACACTCTGTCTGCAGCTATTAGCGCACTTCATCGATTATTATAATTTCCCTTTTTTTATTTGTCTTAAAGATAGGTATAGGTTTTTTAAGGGTATGTAATGGATTCATAAAATATTATGTCTTTTCAATATTTTGATAACCATTATTTCCGTGTTATTTTTATATATCAATGCGTCTGCGTGATGCATACTGCTTGTGGGTTATAACATTCACTCGTAACGTGGTATAGGACTTACTTTAAAATTTAATAAAGGAAAAATTAAAACTTAAGATGTAAATCCTTTGCAAACCAATCAATCAAATAAAAGCTTCATTTATAGACTAAGAGCCCACAGCTTTTTCTGGGTGTGAGTGATAGCATAGATCTGTACTTTTCTTATTCAAATATGAAAGTCTTGCATGCCGTGGTTGGGACGGTAAACTGCATTATGTATTTTATTGCATCTGGTAGATAAGCGGAATAGTCTGGGATTATCATATTATGTTATCGGAGGGGAAGCGTCTATCAGTGAGAACATAATTCTCAATGCTATGACATTTTATTTAGAGACCGGTTTAATACTGATCTTTGGGTTCGTATTGGATGCAGAAGACCCCATCCAAGACGTCTTGAATCCCGATGTCTAGGGTGCTTAGATCTTTCATTTATTTATTTATTTATTCAAATTTACGATAACTAATCCACAGATTTTGCTTATTGCTATATAATATATTGAAAAAAATTTATAATAATATACCTAAGTATTGAGTTCAAAAATATGTAAATATGTTTATTAAATATAATGATTTAGTTGCTATACTTTTTATCTGGGCTTTAAAAAAAAATGCATTTTCAAAGCATCATTACCGACAAAGGCCCCAACCATGGAATACGTAACTTTCATATTTGCTTATGAAAAGTGAAGATTTATATAAAAATATCAGTGACATTTAAATATCGTTCACAACCAAAATTTTCTGTGGGCTCTCCGTCTATTATTTTAGGAACATACAAAAAAAATTCGCTTTTTATTCTAACCCTCAGAAATTCTAAGTTGATTTCTCCTAACAATTGTTCGGTTTTAATGCGCAATTTAATACGACCTAGTGGTGGTCTTTATTCTTGTGTGGAATTAAATTCAAGTTCTGTTCTTTTTTCATATTATTTTTACACTTAAATTGCAAAAAAAATATGATTTGTTTTGTTAGATTTTACAATCAATTGTCGTAGAAATTTCACGTCAGTTGGGTGCAAGTGACATTAATTGGACAAATTACAAGAAATGTGTCAAATTAGTTTTTTTTTTTTTTGTTTAATTTAATTTTGCCTAATGGAGAAATTTCACTTAATGTGTGACCTCATTTATGAAACAATTTTAAATTGATAGTAGTTAATATTGCTAAAAACAGTATTTGGTTACCCTTGGCGTTATTTAAATTTAGCTTATTTTATTTTATAATTACAAGGAAATCAATGTGTGAAAAATATTTTATTTGCAATCACAACAAACCACCAAAACCTGTGTATAAAATTACACATTGTGCTTTGAAATTATATTAATATTTTAAATGGTTTAAAAATATAGTTGACCATAAAAATCACATAAAATCATGAATGTTTATGAAAAATTTAAATTCAAAAAATTATACTTCATAAAAAAAACCTATCCATTTCAACACATAAAATAATATATCGATGCATATTGGCACCTTATACATATAATAATACTTTGATTAATATTCATGAAGTGGCGGTTTAATTTTTTTTTTTATTTAACAACTTTAATTAGAGAGCAAACATGACTTTGCAGTCATGATATTACTATACAGACTTGGTTTCATGTGAACCATATAGAATCTCTTGAGAAAACTAAGACAAGACTGACATTTCTTAAGCAAATAATTTTTAATTAGGTAAAACATAGTTGTTTTTTTTTGTATTTCTTGTGGTTTAACGCTATTAAAATTTATGAGATATTCTATTTTAGCACGACATTTATAAAGTAACACCATTTGAATATACCATGGGAATCGAAATTCATACCGACTTTGATTGGAGTTCAAGAATGTAATAAATTTTAGTATGAAGTAAAGCAAGGAGTATAAATTCCAAATAAACATTAGCAACTACTTAATAAAAATATTTGACGTTTTTGACGTGTTACTACAACTTTCAGCAACCTGTGCAAAGCTCACTAAATTATTCACATTTTTTATATTTTTAGTTTGTTTTGTGTCACAAGTCTGTTCTTCATTCTATCACTTTTTATATTTTCCTTGATTGCCAAAACAAGTTGGGGTTTTCTCTAACTTAAAAAAAAATAATAATATCTGTGTGTGTGTGTTGGAAGTTCCAAAAAAGTTTTCTTTAATAAACATAACTTATTTGTATATACTCGTGTGTATAATATACAATATACATGTATATGTATATGTATGTAATTTAAAGCAGATCGGTTTACCCGTTCAGACACATCCCATCGACGAACAGTGGACTTGAAGACGGAATTTATTTTTGGACTTATCATGATTTTACCAAACCATATGCATATTATTTAAAATTCTTTAATGCCGATGAGCTCTATGGGCAACAAAATGTAATTACGACTTTCCTTAGTAAAAAAAACTTTACGAGAGCTGTGGAGTTTATTGAGAATTGTCCCGACCCACAGGGGTAATGTTTGAAATTCTAGCAAAGGTTTAAACGATGACTTAGATTTATAATTTACTGCCCCTATCAGTCGCTTTTATAGAGTATAGAAAGCTGGCAAAATCTTCATTTAGCATGAACCTTAATTTTGAAGGTGAACTCAAGTAATAAGTTTGAATAAGTCATCTGAGGCTAACGTCACATTATATGTATGATGTATGTTTCATGAAATAGGGCCGTAGTTGTATATCCCGAAGAGCGGATGCGTCGCTCAATCTACTCCTCCATATATTCCATCGATACACATTGGGACAAATATCACCTGAAGAATCTTACGCTCCAAGCAAAAATCTTCATCCATCTTGATATCGTACAAGCGTCAGCTCTAAACTACAGGAGATATCGTTTGTTTTTTTATTGGGTTTAATGCTTTCCTTCTTGAAAGGAGTGATTGTTCGTTTTGTCTCTGCACTGATGTTATTTTGCGAAGTAACTGACTGGACTTAAGCTAAACAAATTCCTTAACTACTTCGAAGTTGTATCTTTGCATCATAATGATTTGCCCGAAATGTTGAGATATCTTCCCCTATATACATATCGTTTTGTCCTCATAATCAACCAAAATCTTTTTTACCGCCTCAAATATTTTCAACGAAAAACTTTTTCCGTTGGCTCATTTGAACCTGGCAGGTATAATCGCTTAATTCCACAATTTGTAAATTGTTTCTGAAAGAAGTTAATATTTCTAATAAATATAATTAAATTTGTCTGTCAATTTGTTGCTGTTCATCAAAATATGTATATTCTATGATTTTTTTCAAAATTTAAGAAATATGTTAAGCAATTTAACCCATCAAATAAAACTGATAGTATTCAATTTTCGTGTCACATCACTTTTCTCGCTTTTTTATCGCGCTTATATTTGTATTTCTATGTATTAATATTATAGCATGATCTTAAGATTAACATCTTCTTTATAATTAAGCTTAAAATTGCACTTATACAGTGGTATTCAAAAATTACAACTAACAATTTGCAAGTAGATAAGATTAATGTTCGATTGAAAAATTAATTTATAAATTATCTAAAATTTATTAAAAAATTAAACAAAGAAAAAGAAATACAAAATGAAAAATAAAAAATAATAAATTAAAAATGAAAAAAAATTTTAAAAGAAAAAGGAAGGTACCTACATTACCAAGAAAATCCGACATATTTTATAAATCATCAATACCTATTTAAAAATATCAAAATATCTTGATGGATCACCGTTTTCCGGCATTTTCATAAGCCAATTTTTACCGTGTGTCTCCTCTTTGACTCAACCTCGCCCTACAGCCGCATCATTTACTCAAACCATCACTGTTCAAAAAAAATTCAATTTTTGATTTTATGATGCAATTTCGACAAAAAAAAAATCTCTATCTTTCTGTAAAGTCGACATGACATGTAACGCATTTCAGAATCCCGCCAGATGGACACTGTACCAATTTCTATTCTTTTCCATTTATATAATGTTATTTGGTCAAACTCAAAAAATTTGAACTGATTTGCTGAAGAATCAAGTTTTTTCAGTTATGCTGGTTTACTTAAACAGCGAGGATATGTAGTTGACAAAAATCACATCCAATGAACCTGAAAAATCATCAATTACTCTAACAATATACAAATTACAAACAAGAAAAATACCCGTCGACAAAAATCGACTCGTGAAAATCCGACACAAGCTTACACCAAGTGATTAAACCTCGGCATATTAATATGCCTTATAAACTAACACAGTCTCGGGAAATCCTCGGAACTGTGACTCTTTTTTTTTTTAGTATCGTAAAAATATTATTTTTTAAAGGGGTAATTAAAAAAAATGTGAAAGTTCATATTTCATAGTCCTCACCAATTTTCCTCCGTCAAAAATTGGTAGCTGAATTCAAATTTTTGTTTTCTCATTATTTGACACAAAAACTGAGAATTTTGTTGAGGAATCTGGTTTATATTTGTGAAATTCCTGAGATCTCCGAGATCTCAGAAATATAAACTCACCAAATGTCTATTTTGGTTTTTAAAAGCAATTAGAATTCCGTCACTTTCATGATTAAATTCCCTTTATTTATTGTATTTCTTTTTAACTATCCTTTCAACCCTTACGTTGAATTTGGACAAAAGTTAATTAAGGAAAGAATTTATTATGGATATTAATATATGGATATCCAGGGGGTTGTTGTCTTAGCTTCGTATTAATAGTTTTTTGTATTTTCCAACAGATGGCTCTTTAGCAGTTATTGGGACACCAAGTGGTTAATTTAATTGGCTAATCTGTTAAATTTTATTTGATATAAATATGTATTTGTTAGTATTTATTATTTAATAAAAATACAATGTGAAAACCATTAAATTGTTATCGATTTATCCGTTGAGTAATAATTAACATAGATTAGACTTTTGTATAAATCTAAATAGAAAAATGGCTCTCGACGGTGGATTTCAACTGAAGTGAAAAAAAATATATTTTTATTTTCTTATAAGAAAAAAGTCAATTAGAATTCCTGACAGAATACAAATGTCTATATTAAGTATGGTAAACATATAAATAAATAATTAAATCGATAAATCGACTCTTAGTGTATACGACTTCAAATCTATTTTGAAGAGACTTACAAGAAGCCTCCAAGTTATTTTATAATGATTTTCAATTTTTTAAATTGTATGTATACCTATAACCTAATTCAGCAAATATTGTAATGACTAATTTATTCAATGGGTTTCAGCACTTCGACTGACTGAAATAAATTCTGTAACTCATCAGTCCATTTATTCACATATGAAGTTCTCTTAGAAGTATATATAGTAAAATCTGAGGCGCGGGGTTCAGAGCGGGCGATTGTATACAATCTGAGTGGTTAAATTGACATGACATATAAAGCATAAATTACCATATATAAATAAAATTGTTTGAGACGCTTATAAACGCTTATAAATCCAAATGAAATTTATTGTTTTGATTTATGTAAAAGAGACGTTGGTGAAAAAGTTTAACATCTCAAAAAGTTTTTTAAAATAAAGACTTTTTTAAACAAATTTGTATGCATAAATGGGTCATACACTTTCTCTTATTTATTTTGAGTGTCTTAGAGTTTTAATATCAAAAACATATATAGCCAGCTGCATTCTTCCCTTAAACATTTTACTGTAATACACGCTCTGCCATCTGTATACCCTTGAGCCTGACTCTGGACGTACAGTTAAGTACAGAGATTCTTTGTTTAGCCGTACTATTTACACAACTCTTATTTCAACCTCCATACATTTAAGACATCGTTATTTCCTACTCAATGTTCCCCACACTTCCTATAAATGGTACTTGTTATTAACTCCCGGGACTAGCTCGAGATTAAGCAATCAGAGAATTATTCTCAAATTTAAAGCTAGTGCTAAGTTTCTAAATCAATTCCTGTCATACTCCGAAAGAGCTCCATTAACCGATGCAATGTTAGTAACTCACGTGATAACTAATTCCTCCATAACATTCAAACAAAAACAATAAATAAATTATGTAAACTACAATTTTATTATACCAATCATTGCATATAAGATATTGCTATAGGTGTATGTTTATAGTATGACTAAATTCGACTCTTCAATTTCGGGAAAAGAAAACGCATCTTTAATAATAAATTCTATGTCTAAGCTAGAAATATAAGTTTTTTTTTTTTTTTTATTTGTTTGTAAAACCATATTGGTTGTATGTTTTATGGTCAATAAACATAAAGCAGATGGCCAAAGTGTAAATAAGTTTTAAAAACATTTTTTATGGCACTTTGATTGGCATGGGAGTCAGTAGAAGAGGTATGTTTTGTTTTGGATTATGCAGACACAAAAAAAAATTGAATATTTATAACTTCTATAAGTTGGCATGAATTTCACCAGCGGTGGTCCCAATGTATTTTTATGTGATTTATGCAATTTCCACTGATGAACGACACTTTATTTTTCAAAAGCCATTGAGATGATATTTGATACAACTGGTAAATTACAAAGAAATGCAAATTTAACCAATCAATACCAATTATAACCCGTTGATTGGAATTTGCATGTTTTTTGAATTAGTTTCGCTGATAATAATTGATTAGATCGAGAACACGTAAATGACAATATCTGTTGAATATTTATATAAAAAAAAATAAAAAAAAATATTTTACAAGTTTTACATTTTTTTTATTTGTAATTTCCGTTCATCATTGTTTTGCAGGTATATTATATATTTAACTTATCTTTGTTGTTTAATCTATACAATAGAGAATATGGAAATTCATATTTCTAGCACGTGTGTAAAGAAAAGTAAACAAATCCAAGTTATCTAATAAAAGCTACATATACCTATATACTTAATTGATGCCTTGCACTGAATATTTAAGTGAAGGTTGGTGTCTTAAACGAGGGCTTCGTTAAAACAAAAAACAACAAATTAAAATTTATATTTTGTCGTACTTTTAATAATCTTATTACTTTAAACGAGTTTTTCTTGTATATTTATTTATATATTTATATATTTATATATTTATATATATTTGGTTTCTCGGAAATGGCTCCAACGATTTTGATAAAATTTTCAGAGTTTATTACGATAAACGAGAAAAAAAATAAAAAATTAAATTTAGTAAAATCCGCCCACCCCGCGCCCACTTTTCTTACTTTTAAGTATGACGGAATCGGTCTGAAATATCTTTATTACTCGGAAACGGCTCAAGCGATTTGAATAAAATTTTCAGAGTTGACTTTCATGGGTAAGAAAAAAATTAAAAAAATAAAATCAGTAAAATCCGCCTACTACCACGCCCACTGTTATTAGTTATTGGCTATTCGAAAACGGCTCCAACGATTCGGATGAAATTTTCAGTGTTTATTGTTATGATCGAGAAAAAAAATAAAAAAATATATTTAGTAAAATTCTATGACTGCCACGCCCACTTTTATCATTTCTTAGTTTCTCTTAAGCAATTCAAACGATTTCAATGAGGTTATAAGAGTTTATTCTTATAACAAAAAATTGGAAAATTCTTTTACTAAAATCCACCCACTGCCACGCCCACTTTTATTATTGCTTGCTTTCTCGGAAACGAAGCTACCCATTTTAATACATTTTTCCGAGTTTTTTTCTCCTCAATAAGAAGAAAAATTTAAAGAAAAATTTAGTGAAATCCGCCCACAGCAACGCCCAGTGCACCGCCCACTTATTTCGTTTTTAGTTTATCGGAAACGGGTCCGACAACTTAGATACAATTTTATGAGAGCGTTCTCTTTTTTAGGTAGGAACAAAATTTAAAAAGAAATAAGTAGAATCCACCTACTGCCACGCCCACGTTTATTATTTCTTAGTGTCTCGAAAACAATTCAAACGATTTAAATGAGGTTATGAGGTTATAAGAGTTTATTCTTATAACAAAAAATTGAAAAATTATTTTACTAAAACCACCCACTGCCACGCCCACTTTTATTATTGCTTGGTTTCTCAGAAACGGAATTAGCCATTTTAATGAATTTTTCAGAGTTTTATCTCCTCAATAAGAAGAAAAATGTAAAGGAAAGTTTAGTGAAATCCGCCCACAGCAACACCCACTGCACCGCCCACTTATTACGTTTTTAGTTTATCGGAAACGGGTCTTACAACTTAGATGAAATTTTATGAGAACGTTCTCTTTTATAGGTAGAAACAAAATTTAAAAAGAAATAAGTAGAATCCGCCTGCTGCCACGCCCACTTTTATTATTTCTTAGTGTCTCGAAAACAATTCAAACGATTTAAATGAGGTTATGAGGTTATAAGAGTTTATTCTTATAACAAAAAATTGAAAAATTCTTTTACTAAAATCCACTTTTATTATTGCTTGGTTTATCGGAAACGGAACTAGCCATTTTAATGAATTTTTCAGATTTTTTTCTCCTCAATAAGACGAAAAAAGTTAAGAAAAGTTTAGTGAAATCCGCCCACTGCTCTGTCCACTTTTGTCGTTTTTAGTTTATCGGAAACGGCTCCGACAATTTGCATAAAATTTTCAGTGAGCGTTCTCTTTTATAAGTAGGAACAACATTTAAAAAGAAATATGTAGACTTCGCCTACTGCCACACCCACTTTTATTAGTTTTTGGTTTCTCGAAGACAATTCGAAATTTTCAGTTTATTTTTAGATATGAACAAGAAAAAAATTGAAAATTGATTTTAATAAAATCCGCCAATGTCACGAATACTTTTATTATTTCTATTTCTCGGAAGCTACTCAAACTATTTGAGTAAAAGTTTTAGAGTTCATTCTTATGAGTGAGAAAAATTGAAAAACAAAAAAATATCCGAAACGGATCCAACGATTTGCATGAAATTTTGTACTTCTTAGGTTTTTCGGGAACGGTCAGATTTGAATGAAATTTGCAGTTTGCATAGCTTAACGAGAATTTTTTTTGGAATGTAGCGTTATTTAAATCCGCCATATTAATATATTGGAATCTTGTAAATGGCTTCAGCGATTTGGATGAAATTATCAGGAAGTGTACTGATAAGCAAGAACAAAATAAAAAAAAAATTGGAAAAACCGCCCACGCCCTTCCACGCCCACTTTTGTTGTATCACACAGGCCCTTAACTAAAGGGGCGCTAAAGCAACAGTTCTAACTATCTGGAGGAAATGTTTGTATTTAAATAATGATTTAACTTTCAAAGCTAATAAAAATAAGTATCATCCAGACCTTATAAGGAGGTGCCAAAGGATGCTGAATTCTATTTTAAGTCTAACGATGCAATTTTATTTTTAAAAGAGGAGCTAAGCTTTAGTTTTTTCAATTTTGATGATTTTGTTTTCGACTTAAAATGACCTCAGAAAATTTTGGTTTTCTTCTGAGGCGGTGATTTCGGGACACCCTGTATATGGGAAAGGAAGAATTATTGTATAATTTTCGAAGAAAATGTATTTTATTATGAGTCACTTAGACGTATGTGGAACATTTTTTTGTTCGACAAAATTATAAAATTTGTACATTATGTCAAACTGTCTACATATTTATCTCCACGTACATAATATGGAAGCATCTCCATTGAACGCATTTATAAAGTGAACAAATTTAATGGATGACATATTTTGTTTTCTATTAACTGCCATGTCTATATTTCTCATACATATTTCACTTTTTTCAATTAGAAAAATCCGAGCGAAGCTCGGTCTCCCAGGTACTGTTGAATATAAATTGTTTATTGTTTATTTTTAATTTTTTTAATTTTTCACAATATGAATAATCTTTTTGTATCGGACTGGAAAACTTATAATTTCCGATTTGATATCAACTCAGGCTGAAGGAATATAGGGACATTTTATATTTTTACTTGCAAGTAGCGTAGCAATACAAAATAAATTAATTGGGTGGCGCAACAGCTCGTGTAGAACCAAGGTCTAGTGACTTAAAGTTCCCAACCATTTCTGTGTGCGTTTTATTGATAGCAATGGAGGGGACTTACAATTGCTTGCAAGTCCATATGGTTAAGGTGATAGGTATACATTTTCATGAGAAGAGATAATCTTGGTGGATTTGTCAATTCCTAGTAAGAGGCAGTAACCTGTAAAACCATTTCTGTTTTTTAGGGGGCAAAGACTGAGAATCGCATCCAATCCCTTCGGCGTAACTATGTCCAACGCACTAACTATTACGCCACGGGCTACTATACTTTACTTGCAACAGTGTGAGATGTCTGTTATTAGTGCCTAGCGCAGACTATGGAAAAATGGTAGAAAATGTTATAATTATTGACTTATCTTGCGATAGGCTTTTAATATAAGACAAATATCATGTTGAAGAAATCTAAATTACTTAATTTTAATGTTCTAAACCAACTCGCAGCATAGGAACAATTTTTTAAAGATTCAACGAAATTTGTTTAATATTTTTCGAATCAATTTACAGCCTTGTATACAAACTATAACATTCCTTTTTTTATATCCTAATATTTTCTTTAGTATTATTTCTATCAGAAACGTAAAACTTAGTGTAGCTTTTTTTTTTAATTCAAGGAAAAGATAGAATAAAAAAAATGTGAGTGCCGGGACTCACGGTTAAGATGTGTAAACATTAAATGTTCGTCCAAGTGCCGTAGTTTTGTTATTAAGCGTACCCAATTACAACGTAATGTGTGACACGTAACGTATTACATGTAAGGCTCACGTTTTAAGTTAACCCTACCGCGGGCATAGATGTTAACACATCAAATATTATGTTCGTGCAGACCTACCAGTATTTTGACTAGAGTATGAAGATTCTATCTTTAAGGGGAGGGGTGGCCCAAGAGATGTCATTATTCTGCATCAAACGCATCTGACTTTATCTTTAATTTTGCATACATTTTGTAAGAGTCTTGTTATGCCTTTGTGATTCCGACAAAAATGATTAAAAATAGAAATATTGCTTTAATTAGAATTAAATAGAAAATTAAATTCTTCAATGTAAATATTTAACAGCTTCTATATATTCAAACCAGTTTACATAATTTCGGCAATGATACCGAAACGAGACATGGGATGAGACGAGACTCATGGAATATGAAGCTTACAAAATTCCCGTCAGATCTCGTTATGTAGCAAGCCTTATTAAAGGCTTCCAAATTCTTGGAAAGATTATGTAAAATAATGGATTTCATAATGGCCCACTAATCAGGAAAGCGTGCGGGCCAGTTGAGAACATTTTGCAGCCGAAAACATGTTTTACGAAGCAAATTGTCTGGTTTGAAAATCACAAAGCCTGCAATTTTGTTGGGGTAGATATGAATATGTCCACGCCGATAAATGTAACTTCTTTAAATTCCAAGAACACCTGCTTAAATATTTCCAATTATACTTCCTTCTCATATATATTAATTAAGTGTCTTCCTATTATCACTGATGTACTTTATATACATTTTATATACTATAATTATTGTCATGCTTAATGAACCAATAACATGTACTATACAAAACAACATTTTATTAGTATTCACACCTTAATAATTAAGTGAACTGAAAATTGAATAATTGATATTGAATAAAAACTCAAATAAAAATTATTTTAATACTTTCATATAAATTCACAGCACAACTAAATTGAATCTTCTGTTGCAAATTACAGCTTTAATCAGTTCTAAAGAAAAAAGTAATTCCCACTTATTCATATAGTAATGATTGCTACATTTCAAACAAAAGATTTGACATACGAACTTGTTTTTAATTTAATTTTTTTATTTCTGTGCTAATTTAATAATATTACCATTCCAACATAATTGCTTAATTCACATTAATAGAAGTGTACCTAGTAACAAATTAATTATTCGTTTTTTTTTTGTCCAATCATATAACTACGACATTATTTGACTTACATGTTTTTATTAATTAGTTTTTAATCTGCAAAATAAAACACAAGCAGAAAAAAGTTCCTTTTAACAACAACAAAAAAAAAAACTTACAACACACTGATGAAGGATAAAAAGCCATAAAAAAAAACACAAAAATGCATAAAATCACGTTGGTTAAACATGAATTTAACGCCTACGGGGATTAAGTTAATCGGAGCCTAAATGATAGAATTAATATCACATAAATTGTTTATGCGCTCATCGCAATGATAAATGCGTTAAAGGATAAATATATCGGCTTTAAAATCGTGGTGGAAGCACCTCTCGTTATTAGCTACATAATTTATAAATACTACTGTGAAAAAATATTTTAATATTCTCTTCTTCTTTTTTTAATGTGTTTATACAAAATTATAATTTTTAACTACAAGTCTTATAAAAAAAGACAGGCTAAGTACTTAGTCAAAACTTCTGAAAATAAGTAAATATATTCTTTGCCATAATCTTTGTTTTTTAAATTTGGAATAAAAAGAATATCTTGATACTTAGTTTTCCATAATAGAAAAATTAATTTTTAGAAGATAATTCTTTATTCCCGTAAAGTTGTGTGTATTTTTCTTAGTCAAATCGCAATTAAGTCCATTTTATTCCGGTGTAATACAAATTTGCTAACTCATGTTAGGTGAAAAATATGTCGCTCGATTAACAAATTTGGTACAGAATAAACGGGCAGAACTATCCAAGAAATTGGGAAACAGTTAGATGTGATTGTTCCAGAAAATAAAGATAAATGAATAACAAAAAATTGTTTTTTGAGCTTATAAATCAAAGAATAAAAATGATAATATGTATTACTTACTTAATAGAAAAATATAAATAACTAAATGAATTGAAAATTGATAATAACTAGATCTTAAATTCACTATAAATTTGTTTGTGTAGTTTGTTTTTGTTTGTAATGAGTTGTTTGTATTTAATATAACTATCAAAATTTTGTTTGTATTATAAGATATTTATATAAAACTTACTGAAGATGGAAGCATAGCTTCCGTTTTTAAGTAATTTAAAATAATATATTTTATTTACCTAATCATATAAATAAAATTTAATTTTAAATTAAAAAAGATATATTAAGTTTACTCATAAACTTTTTTTTTCCTCATAAACTGAAAAAAAATTGGAATATTTAGAGATGACTCTTGTGATAATTATGGGTTAGCTACGTTTCAAAATATTATTTTACAAATCTAAAAATACAAAAGCTCGCAATATTAAAATCTCATACTGTCAAAATCTCGCAAAGTAATTAAATTCCTGCAAGGTAAAAGTATAAATATATTATCTCGAATTTAAATAAAAAATTTATTAATTCACGACACGATTTATAAATATTTTGTTCAAATGCGTGATAATAAGCCATGTTTTTTTGAAAAAAATATTTACACACGCAAACAATATTTAATAATCACGCTTTCTTTTTTATTTGAGTGTATAAAACATTGCTGAACTTTTCAAAAAAAAAATTCGAATTTAATTTAATTTTTAAATTTAATATGAAAATTTGATAATGAAAGAATTTTCTGAGAATTTTTGAGATTTTCGTTTTGGAGAGTGAGATTTTTAAAACGCGAAAAAAATAAAAAAAATAACTTTTCAACAGCACTGTAGGTATAAGATATGCTATGAAAGTTATGCGTTCCAACTGAATACCCTTATTAAAAACAGTGCTCCAAACTTTACTCAACTTTAATTGGTCATCAATTAAATCCAAGTCATGTCTATGTATACGTGATATATACACAGTGAAACGAACAACAACCAAATCGGTCGAAAATATCAAAATATCCATTTAGTTTACTTCGCACGACTATATAGGAGGCTCCTAAGTGGACTTATTTTTTGGATTACTATTTGATTTCTCAGTTAATAATAATTGTCGATCGCAACATGAAGACTGCGGATTACTATCGTGTTGTTGTTTACTAAAAGTTTTTTTTTAAGTTATATGGCAGTTGGGACACAATAAATAAAATTCATGTTCAACTGACCGCACGTGAATTATTGCGGAGGAGGTGATTGTGACGTTTCCTTAAATAGGCTTTGATCTGAGATATCAAAACCATAAAAATGATCAAGTCTCAAGCGCAGCTCATTATAAGGTTTGATGTGATTTCTTCGAATGAGATAGAATATAATAGCGCTGAGGAGAGTTGTCCATCAAGATTTTCAGCACCGCCGCTGTCGAGACAATTTTTATCTGTTTTTGTTTTTTGTTTTTTTGTTAATACTCAACCACAACATTAATCGTTTGGACTCTCCATTAGACGATTATCTGGGTAATAAGAAACCTTGAGAGTACTCGGAGTCGGTTGTTATGTCGCCATTGTTGAACCTTAATTACCGGTTCGATTGTCGTCTTAAGTGCGGCTGTCATCGTTTTTATTTGTTTTCATGTCGAACTTACTTATATATATCTAAGCTTGGACGCAGACATGTTTTGTATTGAGCCCATTTTCTGAATATAAGAGGGCTCTTTGTGTTGTGGGAGTTATAGCCGTCTAATTGTGCTTCTGTCAAAATGTCTAAATGATAGACTCTATAAGTCTTTGACTTAAGTAAGTAAATCATATAGAAATGAAAAATATGTACTTTGCGAAACTGTGCACTGTGTGATGGTTGTATGTTTGTCATTCAATTTGAACTGAGTGATTGACTGCGCAAGGAGAATACAGTTTTTCTAGGTTATGTTTCTTGTTTATAACAGCCTAAGGCTTTAAAATTGGACTTATATATAAATATACGTAATTGTGATGAATGTTGCTTGAGTGCACTGTCAAGAAAGTTTGATTTGAAAATAATAATTTAAAAATGATTTATTGAATATTTGACAATGGCTGAAAATTTATCTTCAAAACAAACAGTCATTTTATTGAATGTCATTATCAAGATTAGAAATAATTAAATTCATTATCGATGGACTTGTGGTATATCAAAATAAAAAAACAAATACACCGCGAAAGATCACAACTTAAAAAAAAAACAGAATTAAAAAACAAAAATAATTTGCTTCGTCAAATTGATTTTATTTAATTTGGATGCATTTCAAGTCAAATTCGACTCATCCTCAGCAATACACTATTTAGTTAAATAAGAAAAACATAATCAAAAAAAAAAAAATTAACATAAGGAATGTCAGAAAAACAAATTGTTAGACATACATACATACATATATAGTAAGTAAAAAAGAGAAAACATTGAATCATATTTAAATTAATTTAAATCAAGTTAAATAAGGAAGACTATAAATTGCCACTATCCCCGTTCATCAGCTGGTCGTTGACATGAATGTAAACACTCTCGTAGGCATCAAGTCTTCTTGCATCAGTAAAATTTTTTATCAGTTTGACATTCGCTAAAGTGATGTTGAAGTGGTTGCGGCTTAAAGCGTCGGCAGCAACCGAAGATTTTTCAGCTCGGTTGAATTGTATGTGGCTGCAATGTTCTGTGAAACCAACTCCAAGACTCCGTTTGGTCTGCCTTATATACCTTTCGTCGCAATCACCACACCTCACCTCGTAGATACCCGATTTTTCTTTTATAGTTATGGTATAGTTTTCTTATAATATTTCATCTTTTATTTGTTATTAAACATTTCATCAAAAATTTGTTTCTTTTATACCTTAAATAGGTAATTTCATGGGCGAAATTTAAACATTGTTCATAATACTATTTCCAGAAGATTTCAATAAAATTCATTCAAAAAAGTTTTCTTCTAAACAATAAAATTTAAAAAAAATACAACGTATATTCTTGTGCAAGAGAAATTGTGAGATGTTATAACCATGTTTCCAATATTAATAAGAAAACTTCTTAAACTAAACTTAAATATCAGTTTTATAGCAAAAGTTAAGGATGTTACATTTATTTACATATACATAAAAAAACAATAATTGACCAATATATGAGGAAAAAGTCGTTAAAAAAGTGCTCTCTTAAATAACAGTTTATTATACCAAACGTAGGTTATGTGAACAGATGCTACAAATTTAATCTATAAAATTTCGGATACCCACTATAAGCAAAAGCTTCCCACTGTGAAGACCTGATATATTAATTTCATTTGATTCTTTATAATTGTTGTCGTTCATTTATATTGCCTTACAAATTCGTATTGAATATTTAAACAAACCATTTTTATTTTGAATGAAAACAAAAGAATTCACTCATATATGTAGGTTTTCAAGTAATAAAAATAATGCTTTTCGGCATTAATTAATTTCGATTGAGGATACAAATTCTTTGATAAATAAAAATAATTTAATATACAGATGATTTTTTTTAATTGGTTTTGTATAGATATATGAATTTTGATTGACTGACCATCAAAAAAAAGTGTAAAATAAAAAAATTTATGACTTTTATTTGATTCATCTAGACAAGTGCAGTTAATTAAGTTTTTTATTTTATTGAATGTTTTTTTTTTTTTTATTTTTTTTACGACCACGATTGAATAATAGTATACTTGATTTATTTATTGAACTTGAAGTGGTTTTATTGGCAGTTTTATTTATTTGTTTTAATTAAATATTTTATTTGATTTATTTAAAATTATAATAAATTTTGAAAACAATAATTTTGCAATATCCAGATGATAAATATGACAAAATAATTTCCCCACTGACTTGTTTGCACGAATTCGTTCATGTGTTTTAATAATTTACTATTTATTCGATGCGACTAAGGAGGTGACAGTTATTATTATTATGCGTTTTATAATTGAGTTTCAGAAATATATTAAAATGTTCTCGGAGCTGTAAGTATACCTATAAAAATTAAAAATATTCATTTGGATTGATTTTAACTTGACTAATTGATAATGTAGGAAAGAGGCTCTTGAAAAAATATATGGGATTAAATCACTGATCTCTATATACACTGGATAGTGTATAATTCGTACAAAATTTTTGAGGCAAAAATATAGTGGTGGCCGGTTCCCTCATATAACAGTATAACAGAGGCGCCAGTGGTATGGACGCTACTGGACCTGGATTTTATTTTATTTTTTTCAATATTTATGGCCGCAATGCTTGTTGACATCAACTGACATCAAATAAATGCTAAATTACTGCAAATATCTTCAATCTCTTTTTTCGTTTGTATGGAGCGAGATATCGTCGTCGTTCTATGAAAACTCCCTAAGTCCAATTTTTAAAAACTGCGATACCGCTTTTTAAATTCGCTATAATAAATCAAATATCAAGAGTTAAGATTATGTAAGTCTCAACTTTAATGTTGTTTTAATTCTTAATTCAAAATTACTCAAACACAAAAATGTTCGAGTTGTTGTCAGTAAAAACAAATTCAAATGTTTCCATTAAAAAAACAAAATGGACTTAGGGAGTTTTCATAGAACGACGACGATATTAGGTCGTGGCCGGTAACCTTTCAAAAATTGTCTCATAAAAACTGTTATACACTGTATAGGCTATTCACTATCCAGTGTATTATAGAGATCAGTGGATTAAATGCAAAAACAGGACAATTTTCTCAAAAATTGTCAATATGCTTTTTCCGTTAGGACAATTTTATCAAAAATAGGAAATTTTTTTTTTTAATTGTCAAAAAAAAACGAGGCTGAGTCAATTTCCCATTGGTTCCCTTGGAAACTGGACACCCGATGTTTTTTTTTGTAATAAGGAAATTCCTAATTCAAAATCTTTTTTGTAGAATAAAATTATTACGGAGTCAATGACTATAGCTGCATTTTATTATCCACATGATCTGTTCCGGATCAAATTTTAACACGTAAATACAAAAATAACATGTTATCCTGCTTTTTATTTGGATCTTTTTCAAGATTCTAAAAACTAGTACTTTTTTATTATTATGATGGTAAGCTAGTGTACACTGCAGTGCAAAGAAAAATGCCAACTGAAAAATATACAAACACAATGAAAAAAGAGATGTTTATATACCACTGGCTGTCACTGTGATCCTGTTTGTTTCATTATGAAAATCTGATCCAGATCAGATCATGTGGATACTAAAATGTAGCTAAGTTTGTTTAAGAAATATTCGAGCCAAAAAACAATTTTGAAAAATTTTTAGTAGTTTTGCATATTTTTCGGTTTAAGTAAAACTGTCAATTGAATGTTCTTATACAAACTTTATTAGTTTTTAACAGCGTCATTTTGTTTAGTATGAAATTAGCTTTATCAAAGGGCACGGTAGTGCCCAGCCAAGTTCTGGCACTACACCCTTTTTACAGGAACAAACTCAGGCGATTTTCAACCCCCCTCTAACTACAGTACTAATAAAGTCAGAAACATTTAGTAAGCTAGCCAAGCACAAGCACCACACCAAATTTCAACTCCTTAGCGTTAGCAGTTCCCGAGATATAAGACGTTAAAAATCGCGAAAACCGTAACTGACTCACTCACTCACTGACAGATCATCAAAATTATGGAGCACTTCCCGACACCGCAGAAACTTGTTATTTCGCACAGCTGTAGAACTGGTGGTGCATACAAAGGAAAAAATCGAAAATTTGAGGTTTTCCATTCAGGGGGCGTGGTATCCGCCCACTTTCTCAGAATTGTTATCAATTATATGAAACACTTCAGATTGCTGTAGAATGATGAAATTCGGTAGAGTGGTAGAGCTTTCAAAAAGGAGGGAGAACAAAACCATAAATGTTAAAAACAGAGCCAAGTTCTTCTATAAAAAAAACCTTTATGTAAAAAGTCAGCAGTGAAAAGTAGTGAGATCTAAAAGTATCCCAAGTTCTTACTTTATAAAGTTTTAATGTCAAATATTTAAAGTAGATTACTATTGAAGCAACTCCAAATTATGAGAGAAATTTATTATTTAATGACTTAAATTTGGCGGTTTACTTGGCAAGTTATCTTTTTATTACTCAAAATTCAAAACTTTTTGAAAACTTGACCTGTAAACCGCCAAATTTAAGTCATTTAATAATAAATTTCTCTCATAATTTGGAGTTTCACAATTTTTAATCGTGTTTATGTGTACAAATTATTGCGTCTATCGAACACAGCAAAAGTGATTTCCAATTTGATCATACAATTTCCACTCCTCACCCCTTGATTCATTTGCAATTTTTAAATCACACAAATTAGAAACGATCACTTGCACTTAACACACAAAAACCAACGTCGTGACGTATATCAAACCAAACCTTATTCTCCCATCAGAGCAGTCAGATTGTACGTACAAGAGAAGTATTTCAATCCAAAAACTTCAATATACCTATACATATAGCTCTTATATATGACCACACATCATCAATGTGTCTCTTCTCTTTTGACTATCTTGGGGCGACTTTCATTTAATGAAGTTTTCATTTGACTTGAACTAGCCCAAGGGGCACTTTAGTTGGAGCCCATTAGTAACCCATTAGAATAGTGCGCGCCACAACATGCGTGTCGGTGATTACACCGTATCCAAGTGCCACTTATGGTGTCTGTTTGTTCTTCATCATCATACATATATGAGAAGCAGCATCGTCGTCGTGCTTATAGTAAAAAAAAAAAAAAAAAAACATTCTGAAATGCCCAGAAGCACTATACACTCTCCTCCAAGTGTCCACCGCCGCGCAATATCAATGATTATTGTAGACCCAATCAGCAGCGTTAAGGCGCCACTCTGACCTCACACATCATATATCGTGTGGAGAGTGTAATGCAAAAGTATAATCAGCACACTCAAAGTCTTTCGACATATTGATGGCAGGTATATTTAAGAGAAGTTGGACTGCATATTTCTTGAGGGTTTTTTTTCTAGCGCAAAATATATACTTGTATAAAAAGGTCAAGTGTATGGGTGTAGATTATAGATTCGTTAAAGCTCTAGCTACCCATAATGCGTCGGGTTTTGCGACTTATTCATTCAGAAATATATAACAAATAATATAATTCTGAATTATTGACTCGTGAATCATCAGTGACATTTACTTGCTCCATTAAAAATAAAACCTGATTTACATTGCAAAGTCTAAGAAAATTGGTAAAAACATCATAACGTCTATAAGACTGTTTGTCTGTGTGTGCAGACATAGCCTTAACGGATTTGCTTCAAATTCTTTTCTCATAGAGGCAAAACTCGAAACTTCATTTTAACCCATCTAAAATGAATACCATTTTCAAAATTTTTATTTTTTGTAAATCAGTTCTAACTGTTTTAACTTAACCTAAAGTATGTAAAATGATTCAAATAACATTACCTTTCGACAGCAGAAAGGCAAATTTCAAGCCTATAGCAACAATTATGACGACCAACGTAAATTTTATTAGTGCTTTGACTATCCTTGACATTACCAAAAATATTATTTTAATTGTCAACGTAGAATCTAAAAATTCAGAATCTGTAGATATATTTTTACTTGCAATAGGTACTAGTTATGGATTCCTAAAATAAATCTAATACGAGATTTTATATCAAACTTGATATTACGATGATAGCGAAGTCGAAAAAAGTGCCGGTCTCAAAATTCTGTCTGTCCTTTCGGCTGCATCCTAAGCGGGTGGATCGATTTTCTTTAAACTTGGTACAAAGCGTTTTTTAAGCCCTCCCCCGACACATTTTTAAAATTTTTTAGGGACTAAAAATAACAGTAGCTGCCGTACAAATTTTGTTTGCAAAAAATTTAAATATTATTTTACTACAAAAAAGTGTCCACAATTTGTTCAAAAAAAATTTAATTTTTTTACAAAACGGCTACCATTTTATAAAAAAAATTTCCGAAAAATGGTTACAACCATGTTTTTGATTTTCTATTTTTTTTTTTTTTTATTTTTAAAAAAGTTTCAAAAATCTTGTTTGAGAACTTAATAATTCGAAAACAACTTGATCGATTTTTATTTAACTTAGCACAGCAGTTTTTTAATATTATCTAGCAAATTTTAATTAAAAATTATTCTTATAACTGGAAATAACGGTACCTCGGACCTCCCATACAAGTGTTTAAAAACCAATAAGGAAAATCTCATTTTTCTCTAAAACGGCTTCTACGATTTTGATTAAAATTTTTATGTGAAGTAATATCAGCACGATTTACAATATTATTGGAAACACAATTTTTTTTTTCTATAGAACTTCCATAGAACTATTTTTTTGTTTGGTTTTTGACTATCTCAGTATCTGTTGAACCGATTTTAATGAATTTTTTACACAAGAAATTCTAATAAGTTTGAATAATATTTTTAACAAAAAAAAACAAATTTTGGATTTGAAAAAAATTTTGTCAAAATTATTTTTTATAAATTCGATATTTCGAAAATGGGTAGATTATTTTTTTTTTTAAATTAGTTCTTTCTTTAATAAATGCTAAAAACTGGCGTACCAATTTATTTTCTTAAAAATGATTAAAATTTTTTATATTATTGTAATACATATGTATAAACAAAATAATTTAAAAAAAACCACTTCAACGACTTTCAATTTTTTTTTCATAAATTGAGATTTGCCTTAGAAATTAAGATAGTGTACCTACATGAAGTTGGTGCAAAATCAATTTCAGAGGTTGTCTAATCAATTTATTTCTAATTACATACAGGGTGTCCCATAAACAATGGTCCAAACTGAAACTGTTGACAGACCAGGTCATGACCACTCAGAATTTAGTAACTTGTCCGTACCGCATCATATACGGTTTTCGAGTAACGGCTATTTTTTGTAAATTTCGAAAAACCCCTACTTCGACCCAGTTTTTTTGTCACCGTGTCCATAATTGATTTTTTTTTATTTTTACACTTAAATATTGCTTAGTAGTGAAATCAATTTCGTGCATTAAAATATGTATTTAAAATTTTCTGTAACATTTTGCTAAAAATTAATAAATATCATGATGTTTTGATCAAATCTACTTTTTTACTTCGATTTTCAAAAGAGCACCTTGATAAAAAATCGTAAAACTTAAAACTGGTTTTTACTTTTGAAAATTGGCCACACTTTCGAAGTTTCCTAAAAGTTATAAAACTTGCAAATATTAGTATTAAATCAAAAGTGATAACCATTTGAACTCGATAAAACAGGGTTCTAAAATAAAACAAAATTGGAATTGTTTATGAAAAATGGGCCCAATTTTAACCTCTTATTTCATTTCAACTTTTGGGGTCTTATTTCCTGAGGCTTAATTAAACGGAGTCGGTGGAGAAGTCCAAAAAAGTGGGTTTAGTCGTGCTCGGTCTGTGCATCCACTGAAATTTGAACTACAGCCTAAACAGGTGAATCGATTTCGTACGGAGCATTTTGATGTGATTCCCTAGAAGGAAAATTCGAATTGCAAAAAACTTCGCATTATGGAAATAGAATTTTGACGTTTTTTGAAAAAAAAATTGCGTTATATTTTAGTTATTCACTTAAAGCTTTTTTATTTCACTAATTCAATGCAATATTTTGTAAACTAACAATAAATATATAAACATTTTGGAAAAACTTTTTTAATACCTAATAAAAATAAAATAAAATCAAACAAAAAATGTAAGTAATTATAGTTTTAAAATAGTGATTTTTTTAAACATTTTTTCAAACATTTTTTCGATAACTTGTAGTTATATTAAAGTTGTTAATACAAGAGCTAGTTTGTGCAATCCAGTCGTGCATATTTTTTCAGTAAAAGAAATGCGCATGAACAATTTGAAAAATAAAAGAAAATTATTTGGGAGTTATACCCGTTTACCTAGGGAATGTTCTGTTCCGAATCATGGAACTAACCGATAGAAGGTATGATGAAACCAACTCCAAACTTCTTGCACTGTTTATCTAATAATAAAATGAAAATTAAACTTTTTGACATAAATCAGCATAAAAAGTTAAAAAGAAAAATTTAAAGGATAACACATTTTTGAAATTTCAAAACAAATTTAAACTATCTACAGAAATTGTTATATATTAATCCAATTATTATTGTGAGACAATCATATAATCTTAACTTAACTTACGAACAAAAAGTCAGAACTTACTGCATTCAAATTATATTTCCTAAGATATTTTAATCAACTTCATCTTTAACAATAATTGAGATACGCTATTTATCTAACTATGATGAATTCCCGCATGACAAATTGGCACTTCTTGCTGTCAGTGTGCCGTCATTGCCTCCGACATTGACTTGAAAATAAGTCATGAACTGAATCAATTACCTCAATTAATTTAATCTTCACTTTCGATGATGATGCGCACTCTGAGTAGTTCATACTTCATACAGACAATAATTATACACAAAAACAAAACAAAGACCCCCAGGAAGATATAATATGCCAAGGTATGGATGACTATTATAAGTTCCAAAGCTATTTCCTATATAGCTTCAACTTGAATCATCAAATCAGAAAATATAGTTACAACCGATCAATTTGAAAAAAAACCTATAATTATCCTATTATTCACTGAATAATGTCATGATCAAATGGATCTTTCTATATTTTTTTTTCCGAACTCTAAACTGAGTGTAGATCAGTACTCAACAGCAGTGAATTATAAGTGCAGGGGTTTGATGACAGGAAATTTGATATAAAATCTGCACGATTGCTGCTTAAAGCTTAATTGGGGTGGTGGCGGCGATGGATGGATTTATACTTTTAGAGCAACAAAACAAAAAAAACAAGTAACACATTAACAATCGAACTGTTTGACTTATTAGATAGAAAATATTTCATTTTGGTTTTAATTTGTTGTTTCTGTTTCCATAACCGAATAGCACCGTGTCTCGGAATTGCTCCGTTTATGGAAAGAAAATTGCACTTCTTTGTCGGCGGAGGTGGCATGGCGGCATGGTCGTGCTGCCACCCGTCCCGGTGCTCCACTTAAAATTCCTTTGCCTAAATGCAAGTATACAAGTTACAACGCCGCCGCCAACAACATCATGAACAGTGCCGGATTGACAAAATTGTAGATATTCGCCTTTTGGTTAAAAATAATCGACAGGATTTTTTTTTTGGTCGAAAATTCAATTATTTTATATTTTAAACTCATAAAAGTGAGTGACTTATTGTGAATTTCACTCGAAACTTCATTTTCGAAAAATTCCCCTTATTGTGAACATTCATTTGAGGCGGAATGTAATACCATTGACAGCCTTAATTTTCACATATTTTTTATAGGCGAACGAAATTCCGTTCGGGCGAAACTGACAAATAGCTAGGCGAGCAAAAAATTATAAGATGAAATATTTTTCGGGTGAAACTCACAATACGACTGAATATTTGAAATGAATGTGGATCAAATGAATGAAAATAGTAGAAATAAAAATATTCCAAAAAAATCAAGGTTATATTTTTTGAGTGAAGAGTTCATTTCCAAAAAAACTAGGGCTGTTGCCGAGATGGGAGAAGATGAGACTATTGAAAACTTCGTCGGGATCTTGTTAAAATCGAAGTCTTTTAGTTTCGTTTTGGTATCACTCTTCACAGCGCCACCTATTGAAAATTTATCAAACTAAAAAATTCCAACTTTCAAAGAAAATATTATATATTTAAGGAAAATAAAACTCAAGTATAAGAAAAGTGGGTATGGCAGTAGGTGGATTTCCGAAAAAACACTACAAATATATCATGGTTTCGCCTCAAGACAGATTAATTACAAATTATCAGTCTTGTAAGAACTTAATATAAAACGATTAAGTTCTAACATAAGAAAAGTGGGCGTGGTAGTGGGCAGTACAAAATAACACAATGTCATGCTTTAGAATTATATTGATGCTGAAATTTCAGGTTTCAAAGAGATCGAACGTTATGTTCCCCTAGGATTTTTTTATGAACCCGTCCGGCCCTGAATTATACAGGCACACATAGCCCCATTGCCATTTGAAGATTGAAACAATTTTCACATTCCGATCTGCTGACAAAATAATCAACCATACGCGGTATAAATGGCTTAAAATACACATGTATCTATGTATGTTTGTATCTAAATGCTATGTTGCAGATAATTTACGCTCGCCTCACAACGGCACCTGGTGATGCTATATATATGTAGCAGGGCTGGTAAAATAGATGTTTATATATGATGATGATGACGGGAGGGTGGTGGTGATGATTGTGGGGTTAGGAGGTGGTGAGGTGGTGAGGTTTCATTATTCGTGCCCCACGATCAATTCATATCTTTGCTGTGTGCGCCAACACGATGAATATACCTCGTACATACATCAGCTCCCCTTCGTCATCGTCATCGTCTTCGATGGATCTTAGTGTATTTTTGCCATATATGAGAATGATCCATTGGCCTATTCCCGACCAATTACATTATTTACCAAATGAACAAACGCATATCATTACAATTGAAACCGCCTTCCGATATGATTTGGCCCTCTTTTTTTTTTGCTGAGTGTGAGCTCATATTTGAATTGTTTTGTAATTGCTTAAACGATTATTGTTTCTGCGAAATATGTAAAAAAAAACATTATGAATTATTGTCTCTGAGGGGGACAACAAAAAAAAAAACCATCGGGACTGTATATTATTTTTTTATAAAAAGATAAATGAAGCGTGTACAGCTAGAGGAGGAAAAATAATTTTCGACAGCAAATTATAAGGTGAACAATCCAATAAGATGTTATAGTAGAGTTGTATAAATTAATATGGCAATATGGTATTCAAACTTGCATCATCTGAATTCGGTATGGGTGTATTATCATATAATTAGATGATTTTTGAGGAATTTGTAATGTATTTGAATTTTTCCCAGGAAGAATAGATAGTAACATTTTTATTTGCGATATTTTAAATTATATACAAAGCTATAGGTACTACTAGTTAGGGATTCGTTAAAAATAGAACTCTAGATTTTATTCGATCAAACTTGACATTATATCGCAAAATTCTGTTAGTCATCTTGAACTTTGACTTTTTTAAATTTTTTTTTCAGAACCAAAAGCAACGTTTCTTCTTCGCATTTTTAGAAAAAATATGTGAACGACTGGGTCGCACGAACTTTCTCTTATGTGCGATCACACTGTGTTTTTAAAGTTTTAATATTTCAAAAACTATATTTATCTTATAAAAGAAATAAATTAGTTATGGGAGCCTATATATTGTATACCACCTGCTTAAAACGAAGTTAAGTTTAAGGTAGTATTATGCGGGTATAGGTATATTTTTTATGAACAATATAGCACCGTGTTGCAAATATGCAAGGGACTTACAGTTTAGACTGAAAAATTGTAAAAATAAATATGTAATTATAAACATAAGTAAATTGATTAAAAAACCTCTGAAATTGTTTTGACAATAATGCGATGTACATCATCCGATTTCTTAAGGAAAAATAAGGAAGATTGAGATCTATGAGAACAAAAAATTGAAAATAGTTGGTGTGGTTTTTTAAAAAAAATAATTTTTTATAAATAGGTATATAAAAATTTTGAAAAAAATAAAAACAAAAATGGCAAGCAATTTTTTAGCCATTATTAATACAGAAGTAAATAATTAATTAACAAAAAATATCATCCACCCAATTTCGAAATATGGAATTTACAAAAAATAATTTTGAAAATTTTTTTTTAAATCAAAAATTTATTTTTTTGAAAATTTTGGTATGTAATATTATTAGACCTATTTGAAGCTTTTGTGCTTATTAAAATCAGTTCAAATGATAATGAGATAATCGAAAATCAAAAAAATGGTTCAATAAGAGATACCATTTTTAAACGATAGACATTTTTTTTCCAATAATATGGTAGACCGTACCGATATTAGTTCAGACAGAAATTTTAATCAAAATAGTAGGAGCTGTTTTTGAAAAAAAATGAGATTTTTAATACCAGTTTTTAAACATTTGTATAGAAGGTACCGCTAATTTTGGTTATAAGAATAATTTTCATATAAAATCTGCTAGATAATGTTAAAAAAAACTTCTGGGTGCCAAGTTTCATAAAAATTGACTTAGTCGTTTTCGAATTATATTAATTAATAAGTTCTCAGAAAAAATTTTTGAAACTTTTTCCAAAATCCAAAAAAAAAAGTTTGGAAAATTTTTGTATCCCTTTAAACTGTTTCAAACATTCTCCTAAAAAAATTTTTACGGCAGGTACCGTTGTTCTTGGTCTTAAAAAAATGAAAAAAACGGGTGGGGTGGGGATAATGCCCAAAAAACGCTAGGTACCAACTGTGAAGAAAATCGACCGACCCGTTTAGGCTGCTAGCCGAAGGGATAGACAGACAGACAGACGGACAGAATTGCCTTACCTACTTTTTTCGACTTCGCTATCATCGTAATGTCAACTTTGATCAAAATCTTGAATTCGATTTTTTTTACGAATCCATAACTTGCCATATATGTATGTAGTACCCATATATCGCAAGAAAAAATATATAATCTTATTTTTCTAAAAAAAACCTGTACACAAAAAAAAATATTTTAATAGATATCGAATATCTTTTGGCGAATAAAATATCCGAAAATGGATATTAATGGCACGTCGCATATAAAACCATTTATTTGATTTTCGCTTTTATCGAAACTGGTTCAAATGATAAAAAAAAAATTGCTAAAAAAATTGTGTCTAAATTTGTATCGATATTTACTTTGTAGTTTTAAATTTTTGTTTCTCTTCAAATACAGCGGATTTTCGTCATTCTTTTTATTATTTTTGTATTTTACATAACCCTCTCGTTAAAAGTCCTCATTCGAAAATGTTTGTGAAAAAAAACCGGTTTGAAATAATTCGATTTTTAAAATTTTTAAACCAGATTCGTGGTTTTTCTTACCAAAATGGTGGGAAACAATCAGTTTGGTGTGTATTGCAAATGCTTTTTTGTGGGGGTAAATAATATTTTTACCATAATCACAACCTACTATATTTTGTTACCTACCTATCTATTTTCCTCCATTTCGTTTTCTTATACCTTACGTTTATAACTCAAAAACAATATTCTTGGTCTAACCATCAATGACGCATAAAACCTTTCAAACAAGCAGAGAGGAACAGTCTCTCGTCCTTGTTTCCAAAAAAAGAAAAACCTTGTTTTCTGTTGACTAAAATACAACCGCAATCTTCCTTCTTGGCTTGAATTTACCTAAAATACTATTAGGTCGAAAAATAAAAGATAATATTACAAGACTTTTATTAAAATCACAATTGTGTGTGCAGCTTCATTTGTGGGTTTTTTTTTTGTCCGTACAAAAATTATGGGATTTTTTTTCGAATGCTTTCTAGGTCAATATTTCAAAATACAGTAGACGCTCGATATAGTGAAGTTATTAAAACCAGGCCTGTTCACTATTTCGAGAGAGAAACTAAAAGGCTGCGTGATTTGGATACAAAATAATTTTTTTTATTTATTAAAGCGTAAAATAATTTAATTTGGGTTAAAAAAACATAAATATTTCATAATATTATGAATAACATACAATAAACTTTATTTTTCATTAAAACGAAAAACTTCATAGCTCGCGGTACAAATAAGTTTTTTTTTTAATAAGAATGAAATAAAAATAAAAATTATCACTTCTGTTTTTTTGTTTATCAACTTTAAATTGATTTGAACTGCACGGCATTGCTGCTGGCATAATCTTGTTAAATATTGAAAAAAAAAACGTCAGTTCACTGTATCGATACACCTTTTGTTCATTATTTAGAGTTGTCTATATAAAATTTTGTGTGTTCACTATACTGGATAGTTCACACTACCGAGATTCACTATATCGAGCGTCATACTGTATTAATATTTTGCACCTTGAAATGAATATTATTTAACTTACCTATATAAACATATTTAATAATTTATTTGTTACACTGAAGTTAAAAAACCGTATTAAACATTTTAAGCCAGTGGGCCTATTTTTTATAATTTTTAACTTTTTTTATATATTACAGAACTGACACAGAAATGACAAAAATTCGATCACAGAAATTTCACCGAAATCTTTTTTTTTTTAATAAAATGAAGCTTTATTGGATATTTTTTTTAAAACTCATTTTATTACTTAATAAACATAAAAAAGGCTTGCGTTGAAAAACAATTTGGATTTTATTATTATATTATTATAACAATAAAAAACACATACCATGGTAATGACAGATTAGGGGAACGAAAATTTGAAATGTTTATATAACATGAAATGTACATAATTCGCTATTGATATTTTTTTTGTGCTTTTTGCAAATTCTTCCGAAAAAAAACAAGAACAACAACAAATTTTGTCACGGAAATGACAATTTTGCTAAGGACATTTACTTAAATTCATTTAACTCAACTTTTTATACCTTTAAAAATAAGCTGGCTTGGCATTTTTGTTTAAAGTTACATTAATACATTTTTCAAACATTATCATTTCCATATGTTTGAATTAAAAAATTTTGGCCTGATTCGTTCTGAAATTCGAAAATAAATTTTAGATCTACTATATTTTTTTTAATTCAAAAAATTTAAGCCAAACCACATGAAAGGACATGACAGCACTGTTTCAATTTTCTTACCAACTCTGAGTCTGAATGTTTGAATCTAAAATTATATTCTATTGTCTTTCGTTGTACTCCACTTTTTTCACAAATCTGCCCCTGGTTCCGGGCAATTCATTCTGTGTGAACATAGAGCGGAGACTTCTCAAAATAATTGATAATAATAATAATTATCAATTACACTCTTCGAACAGCTTACAGCAAAACGAAAAGGGGAACGAAATTTTTGATTGAGTCATTATTGTATTTTTGGACTGACTGGATTTACTTATATAAAAAAAAACATTACATTTATTTATGGTGAATTATTTTCAACGTTAACTTCTGGATTTCTTGCTTTTAAAAAATAACCTGGTCCATTATGAAAAATGCAATACTAGATTCGCAGTGATTCTCATTACAGTTTTCTTTTTTTTTATTTTTACGATTAATCGGTTAAGAGAAAAGAGATCACTGCACTGCCAATCATTGCAGATCCAGTATTGACCGGATTCTATACTCGAAATGAATACATATCTAGTGTAGAAGAATTTTCTTTGAAATATGAAGGTATCTAGGAGTTTTGTATATTTATCTGTTCCATAATATAAAATGTAAAACGCGAGTAAACTTACAAACGTTGTTTAAAAAAAATCGTTCTTGTTTTATTATTTTAATTTTATTTTAATGTATTTAAACAATAAATCCATTCGAAAGGACAAAATAACTCGCAGTTAGACTGCCAAGCTTTCGTAACATCCTATTAATATTGAAGATTTGAATGAACAGCAAATACTAGCAACCACCATCTATAAAAACTTGGTGGTTTGTTGGTTCATTCAAACCTTCAATTAATCTTTTTATTAAATTGTACTTAAACTATTTGCATTTTCTTATCTGCCTGACCCACTCAATAGCTTTTAACTTAAACGATTTAACATCATAAAATAGCTCTTTATTACTTTTTGTCAAACAAAGAAGAAGCCTGTCTATTTTTCCATAAAACACTGTTATTTTAAATAATCAATTAATATTTTAATATTTGATATTTTTTAATATTTAAATTTAGCAAAAAGTACAATTTTAAACCTTTATTTTGAACTTAAATAATTGTGATTCCTTTGAGGTTTGGGCAAATTAGTTTCAAAACTTGATCTACTTGCCTCGTGAAAAATCTTTACTTACCAACCTACTTTAACTATTTATTTGTCTTTAAAAATTGTCTAATAGGTATTTTCGTTTTTTTTATTTTCAGGTGAAAAGCCATATACCTGCCAATGGCCTGAATGTGAATGGCGATTTGCCCGCTCTGATGAATTAACCCGCCATTATCGCAAACACACCGGTGCAAAACCATTCAAATGTATTGTTTGTGAAAGAAGTTTTGCAAGAAGTGATCATCTTGCATTGCATATGAAGCGCCATCTACCGAAAAATAAATAAAACTGCTCTACATATTATACGAGCAACAAAACAACAACAGACGTTGCATACCAATTGCAACAACAACAAAAATTTACTAAAACTAACAAATCCAACAGCAAGCAAAACATCCAAAGGACTTTAGTTATATAAGATCATAAAATTACTATTAAATTTAAAAACAAAAAAGTTTAATTTAAAAAAAAAAATTATAATAATAATAATTAAAAGCAAAAACAAAACAAAGTGTGTACTATAGAATATAGTAGTGTTGTATTATATGCGTAGTATTTTTTTGATATTATTTAATATTAATTAAGTTCTATATTTCTCACTGCAGTTATGGTTGTTAATTTTATTTTTTCGTTTCCACTGAAAAAAGCAGTTTTTCGTATAAAATTTTAGATGTCAAACGTACTATGAAGTATATTTTTATGTATAATTTAGATATATATATTTTTTTTTTGTTCAAGTTGATTGTTTAGATTTCAAGTAATTTATATTGGAATTCGAAAAATTTAAATGTGCTGGCACATTTTGAATAATAAATGTATTTATCAGTCACAGTCTCACAGAGTGTGTTCTCCGATTAATTTTTTTTTTGTATTATTATTTCCTATAACTAACATTTTAATAAACAAATGAGGAAACTAATTAATTCCACCCACACAAAACACAAATTGACATATTCTCGCAAGCCGTGTTCAATTGCATAAGAAGGCTAATAAAAGCTTTTAATGATAATATAAAAAATATGTTAAACACTTGTTTGTGTGATCAAGATAAATGGTTTAGATTCCATAAATTGTGCCGAATGATATTTTACAAAAAGGTCGTTTCGGGGGAAGTTCGTACAGCACATTCAGAAATTTTAAAATTTTCAATTAAATAACAACTAATATTGTTTTTATATAAGTAGGTACATATGTATGTTTTAAAATTAATATTTATTCAATAGTTTGATTATTTTTATTTTATCAATTTATTAAAGGCATGTGTAGGGCAATGTGGGTCGTGCAGGTCTGGACTTTCAGGTACAGCCCAAACGGCTGAATTAATTTTCCTTTAACTTTAAACATATACAACAACAAACAACAATTCAATATCGTAGCGTTGCGATTTTCAACGATTTTATAAATTTCTTTAAAAAAAATAAGTCGACAAAAATTCTCAGTTCAATAATTCTATATGAAGGTGCTATAAAAACAAACGTTATTAAATCACTTGCCAATTCTTTACTATTTAAAAAAAAATATGATTGACCCATATTTTCCAAAAACAATATTACATCCGGGCTTAAAATATTTCCCCTTCAAAACTTGTCATCATTGTGTTTTAATTGTTGGTCGTGTAGTATACTCTTAGAGCCCCCACCTCCCCTAATATTATTTTTTTATCTATTACAAATTTGAATTAAACAATAATATTTTTATTAATCTAACTTAGTCATCACATAACATGATTATTAATGATTATTAGTTTCTATAAATTAATTATTCACATGACACACCACCGCGTGAAGATACCGATCAAAAAAATATCAATAACTGAAATTAATGAAAATTGTGAAAAACGCATGGACAAATGACTTTTTGCAAATAGCTAGCAATTAATTTTAGTTCAATGGAAGGAGTTAAAAGCATTTAATGGTTACACATCGCGACTTAAAGACGTCATCATAATATATCAATATGATACCTAAACTGAGGAAGGCTATGTTATTTACTTTTTTTTCTTAGAATTTAGATTTGTATTTTGTATTATAAATGCAATTTTTTGTATATGGTTTTCTGTGATTTAATTAAAGTGCTTTGGCCTTATTTTATTCAAAACATATTAGGTAAATATTCTTCTAAAGAATGTGATATAAAAACACACACGTTTTAATCAATAATAGCCAATCAGTAGTGATCCATATGGATCATCCTGCGAAAATAAAACAACATCACAGTGGCGAGAATTAGCAGACTGTTTTCGGATCATGAAACGTGAACCCGATAAAGAGCAGGTTCATGTGTTGTTGTTGTTGTTGTTGTTGTTATGTATGTTGTTTGATGATCTATATAGATCAATTCTGATAATAAAAAACGCCTAATAGCTAGTGCAGTCATAAAATATTAAGAAGCTTATTTTTACTAATAACAAACGTTGTCTTGCATTGAATAGCCGTCCAAGTTATAGATAAACATTTTTATTTGGTCTTTTTAGAGCTATCTATGTAACTTATTTTTAATATTTAGACACTGTCTAATGCTGGATTTACTCGAATGACAAATTGTCAGTATTTTTGTCATTTTACTGCGCCAAAATACGGCACACATTTGGTCAGTATATATTTCTGAAATCTCAGAGATCTCAGCAATCTCACAAATATAAACAGGATTCCTCAATAAAATTTTTCAGATTTTGTGTCAAATACCGAGGAAACAAAATTTTGGATTCGTCTCCTCAATTTTTGTCAGAGGAAAATTAGTGAGGACTCTGAAATATAAACTGACCAATTATTTCATTAATGATATGCGTTTAAATGGAACTTAAATAATGACTGGTTGACACTTTGACAGTATTTTTGTTGTTCAATTTAATGACAAGGATGGAAACGAATACATTTACACGACTGTCAAATTTCGGTCTTCTTCTGGCGACCACTTTTTTTCAATTATCCGCTTCCGACCAATATTTTTCTTGTTGCTGATGATCCATTCTCCTAATTTGTAGTTCAAAATTAATTTATTGTTATAATTTATAAAAATTAGATGTTTTTGATCTACTTAAAAATTTTCTTTTCAACCAGACACAAACAAAACGAACCAGCAATTTAAATTTTTTTTTTTTTTTTCAATTTGACATTTGATTAAAAATACTGCCAAATTGGCAGTAAAGAATGAGCAAGTTCATTTTTTTTTCATGAATTGTCATTATTTGAAAAAAATTGCCAGCACTGTATTTACATGATGTCAGCATAAAGCCAAAATTTAATGTCGGTTTCACTTGGCAGTTTTTTAATGACAAAAATACTGACTGATTTGCGACCGTTTACACGACAAAAAGAATAATGACTAGATTTTGACAGAAATACTGACAATTGTCATGCATAATAAATACGACTGAAAATGTTTAAATCGAAAAATCTTAGTAGATATCGGTGTCGTATAAAGAAATCTGGGACCTATTTCACCAGATACTTTTCACTTTGCACTTTTACTTTGCAAATTTTGTTTCACCAAAAAAAAATTTGCAAAGAGCAAAGTTCTTACTGCGTTTATTCAAAGTATTTGTTCTTTTTGTTTCACCAAACAAATAAACTATGCAAATTATATTAAGAATTTTAAAAAGCTTCTTTTCAGTTATATGCAAAGAGAAATTTTCATTTGCAAATAAGAGTTTATTCGATCCAAATGTCATCCAAAAGCCATAAAAACGCAATTTTTCGGAACATAAAATTTAATCTTTAAATTTCGATATTTTAATCTATTTATCATCATCTAATAGGCAAAGTTGATCCAAATTGATACAATCCAAGTTTTTCTTTGCAACTTTGCAAAATACAAATTTAAATGCAAAGTTCTATTGAAAATTGGTGAAACACTTTTACTTTTAACTTTTTAAAAGTAGTTTGAAAAATTAAAAAGTGAAAAGTCTTTTTACTTTGCATATTTTTTGAAACATTTTTCGCTTTTACTTTTGCAGGAAATTATTTTTTTGTAAAATTGCAAAGTGCAGAGTGAAAAGTGTTTGGTGAAATAGGCCCCCCTAGTCTCGGTAGTGTGCCGTTCTTACATAGTTTTTTTTTCGTATTTTATGGAAGAAATAACGAACTATAGAGTTTGAATATTTGTATTGAAAAATTCAATTTCATAGGTAGTAGTTTGTACAAACAAAATTTGAGGTTATAATCAAAATTAGATTACGATGCGGGGGAGAAGTCAGAAAAACAAGAATCTTTCACTTCAGGTTTCTGCTAAAGAAAATAAGCATTATGAGAATAAAGCTTTCAATTTTTAGAGAAAATTATATAATTTAAATTAATCTAGACTGCCGTAAATCTATGTAAGTTTCAGTAGAAAAAATCGAGATAAATTCGAGGCTTACATCGTTTTTGGCCAGCCCTAAGGAAACCTGCGTTGGTTTGCAATAATTAATTGTTATTTTCCGAGCATAATTTTTCTAAATCAAAAAAACTAAGCTTACTATTATAAGGTACTTATCAAAGTTTTGGCTCATAACCGGGGAATAAAACATGATTTACAGTTTTTTATGTAAATAGAAAAGACTCAATTCATTAAAAATTGAAACAAAAAACACTTGTATGAGTTACTACCAAGTTATTGTTATAGGCTGAGTAATGCCTGACTGGCAGGCCGATCATTAGATTCCAATAAAAACATATTATAAAAAACAAATAGAAATAAGAAATATATAAACATTGTACCATTTATTGACACCGACGTTAAACCATTGGTTATAAAAATCTTTCAAATGTATTTATTGATTTTTAGTCCTTTCGGTAGTTTCCAACAGATATAAGTTTTATATTGGTCCACTGACGCCCTAAGGCAAATCAAGTTTGAAGATCTGAAATTTAATATATCATGTCTACTATAGCTAGCACTGCAGTTTCAATCATCCCAATGATTTCCACTTTTATCAGTGATTGGCATAATAGACAATGAATGACATGTAAAGGGTGTTTGTTTTAGACGTGTGGTTTTCAGTCTGGCAATACTTTTTTCGGAGTTGGTCTTTTTGACAGCTGTCACTTGGTTTATGCTCAGTTTGGTTTGCCCCATTTCATAATGAATAGACTTACTCCTGAACAACGTTTGCAAATCGGTTGACACAATCGCCCAGCAGAGTGATTCGAGCAACCATGGATCGGTTTCGCACCACGTTTACTCTAGTGGATAATGCGCATCCTCAGAGACGCCGCGCCGTACAGTGCGCACCGAAGACGCTATTGCTGCTGTGGAGCAGTATCGAAGAAGACCCGAATGAGTCCATCCGCCATCGCGCGCAACAATTTGATCTGGGGCCTCTTGGGCCTCTCGGCTGGAATTTATTCGAGCCAGCCACGGTGGCCACTTGGCCGAAATCATTTTTAAAACATAATGGCAAAACTTTATCTTTATAATAAAGCTAAATTCTTATCCATAACATTAAATTATATGCGTTTTATTTCTTCTTGAAAACCACACATATAAAAAAACAACCTTTAGATACTATCTACCAGTCATTCTAATAATTGGGACTTTTTTCTTTTTTATCCAATAGTTAAAAATATATTTCAAAACATTAATATTTTGTACCTCAAAATGGACATTTACTAATACACATAAACATATTTACCATTTTTTTTTTTACTCTGCAATCAAAAAACATTATTAAACATTTTAAGCCAGTGGACCGCCTATTTTTATTATTTTTAACTGTTTTTATATATTACGGGAATGACAAACCTGACACGGAAATGACAAAATTTTCATGACGCCGAAAGATATTTTTTTTAAATAAATTTGAACTTTACTGAATATTTTGTTTAAAAGTTTTGTTATTGTTTAATACGTAAAAATGGCATGCGTTGAAAAACAAGTTGAATTTTCTAATCATAGGTAATATAAGAATAGAAAACAAATACCACAATAATATAATGACAGCTTTAAGGAACGAAAACTTGAAACGCCTTTATTACAACTCGCTACTGATATTTTTTGTGCTTTTTGCAAAATGTTCCGAAAACAACCAACGGTTCCCTTTATTGATGTAATTTTCGCAATTTATTCTGCGACCGTTAATAAATTTTTTTTAAGGATTTCTTTTTTTTTCACGAAAATGACAATTTTGTTGGCCACATTCACTTAAATTCATGTAACTCAGATTTTGCTTTCCTTTAAAAATAAGCTGGCTAGTCATTTGTCACAATTAACTTTTTTCTTCAATGATACATTAATGAATTTTTCAAAACTATTTACAAATTAAAACAAATATGAATTCGATGAAGTTAGGTTCAACTTGAGACACGCCATTTTTGGTGAAATTAAAATTTCGGTATAAATACATATTTTTATTTTTTTACAAGTCCATGGTAAAGGAGTTTTCGCATATGCGTTTCTGGGTTAAAATATTTAAAAAAACAATATGCTTTTTAAACTTTAAACATCTGACCACAGAATATTAATATTTTGAAATATAATTTTTTTCAGAAATATTTAAATAAATCGAAATTATATTTTCTTCATTGTTTATTAGTTTGTAAAAATTCCACTTTATAATTATTTGTTTATTTTTTCACATTATTATTCACAAATTTTTGTTCACTAAATAAGATTGGCTTCAAAAGTAATCCTTTTTTATACAGTTTTTTGACGACTGTTAAGAACTTTAAGTAGAAAAAAAAGTGATGTCGGACGCAGAAATAACAAAATGAAATTTTGATTCAAAATAGCTTTTAATGGTCCTTAGTCCACTTTCGTCCCAGCGACGATCTCGCTTGCGGACTCATCAGTAATCTAGTGAAGACCTTGTTGATATGTATATACATAGATTTCATGACGAATAGACAACTAATGTGAACTATAAATATTATTACTGTGAGAATGAAATATTGTGCAAGAAAGTACTATTTATGCAAGTTATTTAAACTTTAAATCCCAATTATTGGCAAGTGCCAACGATATTGGTTTTTATCGCAAAAAAAATTAAAAACATCGTTCTATACCTATTCACACCATAATCTTGAAAATAAAGTGTTATTTAATAATGAAACAAGTCTTTCCGTTAATAAATTATATTTATACCTTGCAACAATTTAAATAAAACTGTTATAACTGTAAGTCTCGAGTAACACAAGCACCTACTATATTTAATTTAAATTAAATATGCCCATCTTATCAAAAACCAATCAATTAACTGCCGATTCAAATACAAAACTATTATATGCACATTATAATGGCAAGTATTAAATAATGCACTTAACAAGAACAACTTTTTTTCCTATGTGAACCCACAGCTATTAAATTTCTCAAGCTTTCAATATAAAAGTTCTATAATATAATATTACAAAATAACAAAAAAATAAAAAAAACTATTTATTAGCATAATACTATAAAACATAAAAATATCATAGGACAATAAATCAACTTTACTATATACGGAGTGTATAGTGTCTAATCGAATCAAGATCCAGAATTGCATCGCCACCTCCACCACCACCACTAGCTCTATAAGCAAGCTCATTTATTCGCCTTCACTTCATTATTATCAATCAAACTTGGCTAACAATAATAATAATTATTATTTTATTAATACATATTCTATGCTCTTGATATTGACCTCCATATTGAAATCGAAAATGAAAATATTACAAACGAATGGTGGAGTAAGATAGTAATCTTAAATCAAGAGTAGGTATAATCTAACTAGTATCTTGAAGATACAAATAATAATAATTATTTTTTTATTATTTTACACTTTAAAAATCTAAAGGTAAGGGTGCACTTTTGTGTGATTTTGATTTTGTGGTGTTATAAAAGCATTAAATGTTTCCATAGAAAAGAAATATCGAACAATAAGAATTATTTAATAAAAATATATGTTTTTTAATAAACCATGCCAAGTATACCTTAAATAATTTCTCCCTACCCAATGCATTTAAAACAAAAAATCAAGGGCGCATGCAATAAATAGTAGAAAGAGAGTATAGAGAGAGTATAGAGAGAGTATAGAATGCTTACGCCCCTTGTTTTTGGTTTGAATGTCTGGGACTAAAAAAATATATTTTATAATTTATAATACGTTTTAAACACGTGGTAGGTATATGAACTTTTAGTATATTTACAATACAATTAAATAATCGATTTTAAACTTCTTGATCACTTACTACAGCTGTAACTTATAAAATTCATTGTTTCGCAATGTCTTAAAAATACAATTAAAAATTAAGGGGCTGGTTAAGATTGACCACATTTTATAATCTCGTTTTACCTATACAATCTATACATTGTCAACACCTCGAATTAATCAAAATCTCGCAATATTAAAATCTCGATAAAACCAAAATTTCGAAATTGAAATCTAGCATTGAAATAAAATATTTATTAATTTAGAAATGTTTTTTTATTGCGAGATTTAGATAATACGATATTTTGATAATGCGAGTAGTTAAAAGCGAAATTTTGATAATGCGAAATTATGTTAATGCGAAATTTTGATAATGCGAAATTCTTAAAGTTCGAAATCTTTTAATTCAGGATTTTAAAAAATTTAGGATTTTGGTTTGCGTCAAAATTTCGCTTTTAAATGCTCGCACTATCAAAATTCCACATGTAGATTTTAGACTTTTTTATCGTGGTAATGAAACATTGTAAACAAATGAACACTTAACGGACTTACCGCGATTAATTATTATAATAAAAAATTATTTTCGATTTATTGCCCGACGTTTCGGCAAGGTTGCACTTGTCGTGATCACGGGTTGTCCGCGGTAAGTCCGTTAAGTGTTCGTTTGTTTACAAAATTCCACATTATCAAAATTTCACATTATCTAGGTAAATCTAGCAATTAAAAACAACATTACAAATTGATTTATATTTTATTTCAATGTGATATTTTAAATTTCGAGCGTTTGGTTTGTGAGATTTTAATATTCAGCCTTATTTTCGGTTTCGCCCGAAAAACATTCCACCCGGAAAATTTGATATTTCACTTTTTGCCTATTGTGAGTTTGACCCGAAATTTTGTGTTAAAAAAAATTATCTTATTGTGAACTTTCATTTTGGGTGGAATTTAATGCTATTGACAGCCTTAATGTTAACATATTTTTAGTATAGGCGAACGGAATTTCGTTGGGCCGAAACTCACAATAGCTTTTAAAATTCCGGGGGAACAAAAAATTTTGAGGTGAAATATTTTTTGGGTGAAGTTCACAATAGGGCTGATTGCGAGATTTTGATAATTCGAGATTCACATATATACTTACAATTTAAGATTGTATAGGTTAACCGTGATTTTTAGATAGTTAAAATGTAAAATTTTGGTTTGCGTATACCACTGCTAATTATTCCCAACCCCTGCTTCCAATTTGAAATTATAATAATGAGAATCTTTTATAATTATAATTTCCTAACTATCACCTCCCCCCCCCCCACAATTTGTCCACTATACAAAAAATTGAATTATTTCATATCATTTTGGTCTAAAAATTAAAGAAAAAATTTTTTATGAAATTCTTAACATTTCTTTTCTTCAGTAAAACTCAGAAGTTAGTGCCCAAAAAGATAGAGAGTGGCACATTTTCCAAATATCAGTTTTTCATGTTTTGACCTACAACAAACTGGGAACTTTCATTGCCTCTATATTTTTGAGAAAATACAAAAATGGTAAGAATATTTTGAATTTATAAATTTGGAATCAAAACAAATCGATTGAATCAATTTATTTATTTAATTTTCCCTAAGACTTTGAGAAATAACAAAATCCAAAACCAGTCTTTTACAAATTACTGGTGTTTTCCCTCCATTTCTTGTACAACAGATATTGTCTGTTCTTAAAATAATAATTACTATTATATTAAGCATCAACTGTATGCGACCCACTCATGCCTTTCATTTTGTTTATTATATCTTTCTTGTTTTTCAAAAATAGTGACAAATGACTTGTGAGGCTGCCAACTTAGTAACATTGATTTTAATTTCTCACTCCAGAGCTCAGATATAGGTACTTGCTAATAATTGCATGCGGGTGCACTATGCAACAATTATTATGAGCTAATAAATACCAAACTAACTTGCATCTGCGTGTGCTTGTTACTGTTACCACTGCACTCGAGTGCATTATAGACATAGACACTACTTTGTTTTTTTTTTTTTTTTCTTCTCTAATTGAAATCTGTAAGATTTAATTAATTAAGCAGTTTCACAAGCGGATAGCAAAGAGGGTGGTGTGGTAGGTATCTATCTATACACCTCAGATAAATAAGAAGTACAGCTAGCTAATTGCATGTCAAGCAGGCAATCATTTATCATATTCATATTTATACGTCGCGTCGGTCGGTTGGGGGCTTAAGAAGAAAAATTGATCGCAAAATTTCAGCATGCTACACTTTGCACCACACACCACTTGCAACGGGAAAAATTATTAAAAAATAAACAGAGTTTCCACTTACATTCTATATACATTCGATACATTTTTTTAGTGGACATATATTTTTTTGGGGGATTGGGTCTACACATAAATATTAGTCATGTATTTTGATTTACCCGAAAGTTAATTTATTGCTTTATAAATTTAAAATATACGCCTACTCAAGCGGATTTGAAAAGTCATTAACACATTGCGAGAAATTATGAAAAAAGAATTTCTGAACATTACAATGTGAGGGGATCTAGAGCTAAATTTAGAATTCCAGATTGGGGTGGAATTGCTAAAGTATATCTGTACTTGACACTATGGGCCTTATCGGGAGTCTTATAGAGATAATTTAGAAATATTTTATTTCCTCGAAAATTTTGTTTAATATCATGAATCTCCCCCGAATAAATTTCCCTTAAGCTTTGGAAAGCCAGATCAGAATTGGAAAGAAATTTCTTAGTATCGATGAATTAAGCCCTACGCATTTGCAGCTATCTGATCTGATCATGTCAAATACCGAGAATAAACATTCAGTTCTATTTAATTTTTAATTACTCTCTCGATAATGATGTCAAGATCAGATTTTAATGAGCTTATCATATGCTACACTTCCACTTTCCAAAAACAACAATGTTGATTTAGAAACGAATATTAAAAGCTGCAAGTAATGTCGTCTGCCTAACAATTTATTGTGTGAGATTTTTTAAATATAATCATATTTTTGAATTAATTATTTTTATTACTTGCACGGTATTAAAATTTGTATAATTAAATTTTAATTTAACTTAACAAAAATTGCATTTTATCAAGGTCCTCACTTATATCAACTGAAAAGTTTATGTAACACCAGGACGAAATGCAAATTTGTGTGGAGCGCTAAAAAATTTTGTTTAAATGTTGGTTAATTTTTTTCTTTCGAATCAATTTTTTTTTGTCAGCCCTACAATTTTCAATGGTAACTCTAACCAGACACACACTGTGAGAATAGAGCACTTAAGAACTGTGAAAGTATAAAATTGCATCGTGTTATTATTTTCTTCCAATGACAAAAATTATCATCTCAACATTTTTGTTGAGAATTCGAAAATCTATTTATTCAAAGATATACACTAATTTTTCACATAACTACTACATCAACAAAAATAATGTCTTAATTTTGTATTTTTCTAAGCTGCGCATATTGTGAATATAAATTATTAAATTAAATTAAATAAAAAAAAAAAAAACATTTATAAATACATAAAATACTTTGAATTATTGTAATCAGCACTTTTCATTGGCTCATAAATTTAAAGTGGTGTTAAATTATATTCACAGCTTCAATTCTCTCCTCAATTGTAAATATAAAGTAGAAAATTAAAAAAAAAAAACTAAATATTAAAAAAAAAAATGTTATGAGAATAGTATTTTGAATGAATAAAAAGCAAATAAATTATTAACGTGTTCTTTGATGCCATTAACTTTAAATTAATTTAAATAAATGATTGTATTTTTTTTGTCTGTATAGTTTTTATTTTAAAATATCATTTTAATAGATTTTATTTAAGCTTTTAAAGAAGTGAAAAAGATCATTTCTTTTAAATGATTTTTAGTTTGTTATTTTGTTTGTGAGTTTTTTTTTAGTTGTATGTATTATTTTTATAAGAAAGAAAATAGTTTTAGTTGTATATTTGTTTTTAATTTTAAATGAAATGAATTTTTTAATTTTTAAAGAAAATTAAAGAGAAAAGTTTTCCTTTTTGTGCAACAATTAAAGAAGTTTTTTTTATTTTTTTTTTCATGAGTTTGTCAAGACCAACATTTTTAGTGGGTGTTGTATTCTAAGAGTATAAATACATTATAGGTAAGTTTGTTTACTGTTAGACACATTTAATTCAGTTTAAACATTTTATAACAGGCAAAAGATAAAATCAAGTTCGGACATCAACTCTTTCGTTTTGTTAAAAAAAAATCATTTCGACAAAAAATGTCTCTAAAGATAAAGATAAATCCGAACTTATCATTCAATTTCAAAGTGTTTCTATTGTAATTCAATTACTCAAATAAACAATTAAATTGGATTCCAAATCAAAACACTCAATCTAAATAAATCTCTATGCGACATAGTGTTTTCCATCTCACAAAGCACATAAATCAATCAGCAACAAGAACAAACAAACAATGTCTATCTTTTTATTATTATAAGACAAGACGATCGTAACAAAAAAAAATGAAAACAGCAAAAAACAATAGCAAAACGAACAACATAAATTACAACACGTCTCGTGATTATTATTTATCGATTAGAATTAATTTAAACAATCAAAATCGATCAGATATCGACACCGAAATGCAATGAACTTTTCGTTTTGACTTTGAACCCGCACTCAAAAGAATAGGAAAATACTAACTTCTAAAAGTCGTGGTCAGCTGCTGTTTGTGTTATGTGCCGTGCTGGAGTTTGAGATTTTTGTTTCTTGTTGCCGCGGTTGCTGTATTTACTGTTGTTGCTGCTGCTGCAGTTGCAGTTGGCTCTATTAAGCTGCTCAGGCTGTCATTGAACAGATATCAGAACAATAGCGCCACTCGTCGAACAGCAGCTCCAGCCAGATGGCTGTCCAATCGCTGTTGCCACCATGCCAATCTAGAGTTTTTCATTTTTTTTGGATCTGAATATAGTCGCGCACTGGATGCAGGGAAAATGATTTTCCCTTGGGGTATATTCAATCATAACACGCTAATCATCGCACTATAATAATTCTGCAAGTAATTATATTTTGTTTTTGTGAATGTCTTGAAAATTCCTTGGGACTGCTGAATGGAGTGTTACTAAACAACCAAGTTCTTTGCCATTACTTGTGTTTCATGGCGTCAGTCATCAGAATTTTTCACAGCGGGGGAGGTTGTTGCGGGCTGTTTTCTGCCATCACACGCCAACTCTATATAATCTAACAATGAATATTGCATCCAGCCAACGGGCTAAGCAATTTGTTTTGCTGCGAAGCATTTATTTAATTTTAATATGCTGTTGTCAGTAAGCCACTTGATTATTGTTCTCCAGCTGCAGTTTAACAATATCCGGGGCTATTTTTTTTTCACTGCCAATTTATGGCGTAATTATGGTTTTTCGAAATATCAGCCAAATGTACATACATAGGTATATGGATTATACCTATACACTTTACCAGTGTGGTCATTTAATTTGCTGCTGGCGAGGCAAGCTAACTTATGACTTGAGCAAAAATATCAATAAGACACGAATTTTTGGACAAATTGATTTAAATTTACTGAAAGTGGGCGTGGGAATAGTGACGGCTTCAAGTTAAAGCTGGCATTTGCGTGCGGCTAGTATAATTCATTTCATTTAAAATTATCGTGCTTTATATAGCTGCTGATGGATATCGCCAAACTGCACCGACACCAATTTTGATTTCTTTTTTATTTATTTTTTATATTTAAAAAAAAAACAAAAAGATATGCTCGGCGTGATAAATATATTTGCTTTTAATTTGTTTCTTTTGGCCTTAAGATTGGTTTAATAATGGCATGAAATATTCCTAAATGGAAACTATTCAATGTTGCGGAGTTGTTTTATCTCAAAACGAAATAATACAGCTTTATTGTAACTTAATTATTTTTATAATATATTTTTATTCCAAAATATGATTGGCAGAATTTAAAAATAGTTTATGAATATGTATTTTAACCACTTAGTTGGTCCCAAACCTAGGTTTTTGACCGATAGAACATTGAATTGAAAAGTTTTTATCAATTTTATGTTTTTCCACTATACCCTTTGAGAAAATTTATAAATGCACTGGCACAGTAGAGTGGAGGATTTTGTGTGCGTGGTGCATCACTTTCGAAAGTTGAAATGAGAAAATAAGGGTCTAAATAGAAAATATTTATTAAATCTAAGATTCGCAGATAATATTATATTAAACGCAACAAAATTGAATTACAAACTATGCTAAACGAGCTGTTTTAAATTCAAAAGCTTAAGTTTATCTACTAACCGACAAAAAACCAAAATAATGTCTAATGGCAATCAGTAATAAATAACTGTGGATAATACTATTTTAGAGTACTATAATTATTTAGTTAAAAAAATATTATTTACCGATAAATATATAAAAAATTTTAACAAAAGAATAACAAACTCTGAGCGGTAATTTTGGAATGTGAAGAATCTGCTGGAACTTAACGTATCGATTCAAGAAAGGTAATCTGGATTCTTGAATCTACAATTCTTTCAGTTCTAACATATGATTGTCAAACATGGTAATCTACGACACTCCTCGAAAATAAACTCCAATCCTGTCAAAGGGCCATAGAAAGATTGATTCTGAAAGTGAGATTATCTCAGCAAATTAATTACGAAAATTTCAGAACCCAGACAAAATTTGAAGATGTTCTTCACAAAACTAATGGAGAGAAGCTTTGGACCGAAACATTATCGTGTCTTAAAATTTTTTTAAAATATTTTTTTGGATTTTTTAAATTAAAGTTTAATTTAGTTCTTTAAAACTCAATTTTTCGATAGCAACGATTCTAATTTTTAATAGATTTGTCACCAAATGTTTTTAAACATTATCTAGAAGATTTAAACAAACACAACTCTTTAAGCCGAAATTCTATAAACTGTTTAAAAACCGATATGCTTTATGTGCTAGTACCGATAGGCTTTATGTGCTAGTATTAAATTAGTAGATTCTACCATTTTACAGGTACTAAATTCACATAAGCCATGGGGAGCTGTCATAGAATCATTTTTTTTTCAATTTTCTTCTGTCATTATTTGTTCATCCGTTTGAAATTGACCTTTTTATATAAGAGCTCTTATATGTTCAAATAATATTGCATATAAAAATTTTCAAAAACACATTTTTGACTTTAGAGAAAAATTCAAAAATATTTTTTTTGTAAATTCCATATTTCGAAAATGGGGAAATAACTTTTTTCATCATTGATTTACGGCCATTTTATTCATTTTTGCTCAACTTGAGGCAAACTCTAAAATTGGCCAACTCTAAGAGTTGACTTCAACTCGGGAGTTGGATCGTGATATTTCAACAATAGAAACTCGCAAGTGCTTTAAAATTCCAAAATTCCTAATTATTTTTTCAAAATCTTTCTGAAACTGAAAACCAAAATATTTTATGAGATTTGGTTCTCGAAATATTTTTATCTAAAGTGATATTACTTTATTAAAATAATTACTGATTTCGCTTCTCAAGTGCCTCAAAATTAAAAATTAAAATTTTCAATGATCGTTTTCTGGCACCTTAAACCATAAAAAAATGTATGGATGGCGATAATTCCGCATTAAAGCCTTGTAAATGGTTGGTGTTCAGTGCTGTATATTGACAATTTACAGGTACAATATATCGACAAAAATTCAACTCCAAAAATTCATAAATATGAAATTTCCGACGTAAAACGTAAGGGGTTGCAGCCGACCTATCTTTCAGTGACAAACATTTGGAAGTGAATCCTTGAAATGAAATACGAACAAACAATATACATTTTTGGTAACTTTCACCAAGTTTCTCAAAGTTATTGTTCCTATGAGCAGACCGCAACTTATGAAAATTTGTAAAGATTTTCAAGTTACAATCCTATCGTAAACGCTCGCACTGCATTTTTTTTACATGTTAAGGGTATTCATAACCCCATGAGTGTGTGCATATTATAAAAAAAATAAAAACAAAAATCTCAAGTTTGCTCGACCAACTTCTACTTATTCCAGGAGTTGAGAAATCAAAAGTTGATCAACTCTAGAGTTGAAAACATAAACATTGATTGAATAAAAACAAATTCACAAGTTGAAAATAAAAATTCTCAAGTTGTGTTCAACTTTGAGTGAATAATATCGCCCATAGTTAACTCCGCATTTTTTAATACTTAAAAACACGGTGCCAGTTTTTGTTCTTAAAAATATGTTTACAAAAATAATTTTTAGAACAACTGCTCTACATATTTTTAGAATTAAATTATTTTCCAATAAATTCAAATTTCTCTAAGAAATCTAATAGCATACATTACTTTGGTGTCAAAACAATCTCAGAATTGTTTAAATCAATTAATTTCTAATTTCATTAATTTTTAACAATTTCTCAGTTTAAGTTGTAAGTTTCATGGATTATTATTTCAACATGTTCAACATTGAGCTTTTACTGATATTTTTTTTATTTCTTTTAAAATCAGATGTATAGCTTTATGCTCTGACTTTAAAATCCACAGTGCATTATCATACAGAAGCAGAAGTTCGTCCGTCCCATTCCTGGATTTTATTGTTCAATGCAGCTACTGACTTTTGCGAAAAAATGTCAACTCCTCCAAGACTAAATCTCTTGTCATCAAAATGTGCCTATCATCTTACTCCGTTGTTGCCAACTAACAACTCGCACGCGAAAATGGTTGTAAGCTGTAACGCTCCAAGTCTGGTTCTCCACGAGGTGTAACTTTAGCAAATTTATTTTTTTCAAACGCCCATAGTATACTAGAATTACCATTTTTTTTTAGAAATGAGGTGTATTGGTTGGAAGTCTTTCCAAAAACGCTAACATGTTTTAAAGTTTTGGTCAATTTACATCGTTTCTCGACTAATTTTGAAGATGCAATCGAGTTGCAGAACGTTGGGACTATACTAATGATTTCTATATGGCTATTATAAAAAGCATGAATTAAAAGCACACCTCGAACATTCAGATAAAAATATTTCAATTCAGTGTTATAAATTAGTAGCCTAGGAATTCAATTCTTTTATTTAGTTGTTTAATTATTTAAACAACAAAGAGATGGAGGTTTAAAGACGTTGGGTGACAATCGTGGAATAATTTTATAAAACTAATGGCCGATTTCACGAAGAACTTTTTAATATTTAACAGGCTTCTAAACCTTAAAATGGGATTTTTTGTATCACCAAGCATTTTTAAATTAAACAAGCTTTTAAACATCCTTATAAACTAAATGCGCATTTTTGAATCATTAAATTTCAAAAGTGTAATTGAAATGTCACCAGATGCAGTTAACAAGTGGATATATCAGCTGACATTTGCAGAACAAATTTTGAAACATATTAATTTTCACTTTTTGGAGATACAAAATGAATAGGTAAACAAATTTCGACTTTGCATGCTAATAATAATATTTTAATGATTTGCTTTTTACTTAGAATAATAGATTGGTCGTTTTCATCCGACGATGAAGATCAACACATACTATAATTCGCCGTGCAAGAGTATTCCGGGTTCATAGCAATCCATTCTCCGACTATGACGGTATTTATTGTGTAATTTTTGCCTCTTTCTCTTCTTTTTATATGTGCATTCATTATTAAATTTAATTGAAACTCACTTTATAAAAACCTTTCGGCAGCGGCCCAATGTTTGTTTTTGATTTTGAAGAAGTGTGCAGTTTTATTTTGCAGTTTTTGGCATTTTGTTTCAATACATAATGCTCTCTCATTTTTTCTCATAAATTTCGCTTATTAAGCCTAGTACGCTGCTGATGCGAAACGAAAAATCTCATACAAAAATGACACTACGAAATCATAAAATGAAAATTTCGTTCTGCTTTTCGTTTTGCAGTACGCTGTTCATAGAGCGAAATTTATAATTGTAGCAGATTATTTGGAGAAGTCTCCGCTCCTTTTTCGCACTGAATTAATTATACAGACTATTTATTGTGTGCGGAAAAATGACATTTGAGTTTTGTTTGTGTTTTTTTTGTTTATCATTTTCTTGCATCATGGGTTTCAAACATAAACGCAAAAAATCAGAGAAACCCATGAAGTAAGAAAATGATAAACAAAAAAAAAACACAAATAAAACTCAAATGTCATTTTTCCGCACACAATAAATAGTCTGTATAATTAATTCAGTGCGAAAAAGGAGCGAAGACTTCTCCAAATAATCTGCTACAATTATGAATTTCGCTCTTCGAACAGCGTACTGCAAAACGAAAAGCAGAACGAAATTTTCCGTTTATGATTTCGTTGTGTCATTTTTGTATGGGATTTTTCGTTTCGCATCAGCAGCGTACTAGGCTTTAGAAAGAAAAAAACAATTTATTTTTCCAGGGATGTGAAGAGAACTCGGTTGTAACAAAAAATTTCCTGAAATTTCCCTTTTATAGATTGGTGAAACTAAAAATATTTAAGGGCCTGATTTAAGGGCTTTTGATAAAAGTGCTTTTAGTGTTTGTTTATAAAATTGGACACAATTGAGTTATTATAATTTTGTATCTGTTAACGAAAGTATTCTTCACAGGATGAACAATTTTTTTAACAACGCAAAAATTATGCATTTTTGTAAATAGGGCAATTAAAAAAAAAAAAAATTTGAATACTTTTTGGAATTAATAAATATCTGTTACCTACCTACTCTGGAAATAATGGGTTTATTTTCCTGATGTAGAAAATAACGCGGCAAAAATACAAAATGCAAATATGCTTCTGAATTAACCGATCCATTAGTTTCTTATTAAATGTCCATGCTTATCTGAATTATTAATCTGTATATTTATTGGCGCCCTATTTTTTACACCCACCAGCACCAACCGCCAGCATTAAAAAAATAAAAACAATAATAACTTACCTACTCACACCAATCAAATCGACTTTGATTAGTATTTATCTAGGTAGTTTTCATTTTAATTTTAAAGATCTTGACCTTAGCTGAGTGAGAACGCACACCTGCATTTAAATATATTTTTTATGAGAAAAAAAATATCATTTCATTTCATTCTTCCCAATGAGTATTAAGTATTTACTTGTTTTAATAACTTCAATTGGTGCTATGGGATAAAGACGGTCCATGATAATTAGAATTCAATATTCATTCAATTGCATGTTTTCGATTGTTATAAGATCGTAGACGGTAGATGGTCAGCATTGCATCCGGTGTGGGTGATCAGTGGTCGTCATTTGTGTCTCGATACAAACAATAATTATAATTTCTGAAACGAAATTGCGTATTTGCGCCATAAACTAACAAATCATACTTTGACGAACAGTGGGGTGAAATAACATGAAAATTGGAACTAGGTACATATAAATTAAAAGAGATGAAAAAAATCGACAATTTTGTAGGGTTGATGATGAAAAATTAAATTTAAAATTATAGTCAAACTGTGGATGAATATAAGCTTTAGAGCTTAATGACTGCAACATGGTTGATTTATTGATCAGGGTGACCATTGAGATATTTTGTTCCTAAAATTAGTGTACTTAAAAAAGAACAAGGTGAATTCCACTCAAAATCTAGCCACAGTTAATTTTCTTTTATAATGCTCAGCGTGAGTGATTAAGCGTACACTACACATTTCAATCGTTGAACATTTCACGGCGATGCATTCTATAATAATTGTTATAATTGGCATGTCTGTCGTTCTGGGCGAAATGACAGGAACCTTTTCTTCATATATGTGTTCATAGACTTTCGGACAAGTTTTGTTGAATCTGGGAAGGAATAGATTCAAGATAACATTAATTCTGGCCTTGTATACCACCCCTGCAGAAAAAATTAAGCATTTATTCCACATTTGTCATACCGGACGCCCCACTGTTCGGCTCTACCACAACGATGCGGAGGGACGAGACTGTTGTTCTTATTACACTCTTACCTGGCAAAAGATATATATGTAGATAAACTGTAGTGTCGGAGTAAGATTGAACCGGTAGGCCTTGAAAAACAACGGAGAACTGTTTGTTTAGCTTCTTTTGTTGTGTTTTACTGCTGCTGCTGTTCCGTTCCGTTTTACTATTACATACTATACGAGTACCTATAATACAGCTTATTTTGGACCATAATTATTATTGCGGGATAAACTGTGCTCAGTGGGCACCATGGTGGCTTTTTCATATCGTTGTCGGTAGATCTACAATGAGTAATAGCTGTCAACTGGTCAGTTCTAATGATGCAGTTTACATATAAGGACTGGGATGTCGGAAGGAGGGAGAGGGGGGGTTTGGAGAGTTATATATGTGTTGTTTTGTATATTACAGTTTGTTGTTTGGTGCAGAAATACATGAGAATACTGAGTGTGTGGGCGGGATGTTGGAACATTACGGTTGTTGTTTGTCTTGAGAAATACAAAATTGATTGTGGAATTTAGGTTTCGGCTTAGATCCGACCATGCGCAAATAGAGTGGAGGTACTCGTATTAGATATATTCATATGATCCGTCGTGTGACAAAGATATATTGCTATTTTGCCAGTCAGATGAATAAGTAAATTTTTTCGACATATTGTCATACATTGGAGAATGTTTTGGCTTGTACTTTATTTGTCTGACAAAAAAAAATTAAAAAAAAAAACTTTTGAGAAGACAAGTAGGTATAATAAGGATAAAAACGAACGAGTTGAAGGACAAAAGTTTTTGATTGATTGTCGTGTTGCGGTAAAATGTTGATGATGATGAGATGATTGCGTTGACTTTCAGCTTATATACGTAAATATTTATTTGATATTTTTTGGGGATATTGTTGGCCTAGATATAATAAGACAGTTGATGTGTTTTTATGAGAATTGCATCTCTTACAACTTAAGCCCAGCATCGCAAGCTCACGAGAAAAAAATTACTGTTTTTGTATTTTAATACCAACATTTTGAAGATCTGTTAGAATTTTTAAGTTTAAAATTCTTTAATAGAAATAAATAAGGTTGTGTGACTCTCATAGAACCAAAGCCTAGGGACTTATATTTCTCTTTAATACCTTGTTTGCGTATCATCAACAGGTATTGGGAGGACCTACAATTTTCTTTTCCGTATAGTAAATGCTAAGGTGCGAGGTAGGTACTTTTTCATGACAAGAGATACTCTTAGGGCCAGTTTTTCAGTTTAGGGTTAACTTGGAGTTAAATTCGATCAGAGTTAGCTAATCCTGGAAATAAATTAATCCCGAGTTAACTGAAGAACAGTTTTTCAGTTGAGGATTAACTTTATAATTCAGTTTTTTAAGCAACAAAGTAGAGATGGCGCCACAACGGAATTGGACTGTGATTAACTTTCACTATCGAGATGGCACCACAACTGAAAAAGTCGTCAATTTGGTCCTTGAGTTAACTCACCAAATTAGGTGAGTTAACTCGGAGTTAACTTAGGATTTCAATTGACTGAAAAACACGCTTATGGAGTTTTACCTCAGGTTTAACCCCGAAACTATGATGATCTCGTACAGAAAAACTGGCTTTTAGAGGATTTGTCATTTCCTCGTAAGAGGTAGTAACCGTTTTAATCTCAAATCTCCGAAAGTTTTTCACTGATTGTTTTGAAATTTTTATACAACCGTGCATTCGAATGCCCGCGTTTTTCATATATTTAAAAAAAAAGCGCCATCTGTCGGCCATACACCGCAACACACGATCTACTGAGATATTAGCAATCTTAGGACAAGGTTCCTTAATTTTGTTATCAAAATAATGAGGAGAAAATATTTCAATTGCGTTCTAAAAATTCAACTATTTATAGGGTAAAATGGGGTTAAAACAAAAATTAAAAATCGATTTTAAAAATATCTTTCTTTGTTGAAAAAATTTAATTTATATTTTTCAAAGTTTAGCAAAGTTTATAGTGTGATATTGGGTAAACCTAAAAATACCGTCCTAAAGCTTATACATATTCCAAGGATATGAATGACTGTATGTTTTCAAAATTGCTCTTTTGATAGAGTGAATTAGAGCAAAAAAAATCAAGGTTTCCGATTTTAAAAATTCATTTTTTTTAAAGTTATGTCTATTGAGAAAATATGTTCGCTTTTTATGGGGTGAATCGGAAAAACAAAACAATAGCATATCCCATTTAGAATTTTCTTTTTGTATTTGAAAGTTAATATTTAGAGGATGGATTTAAAAGATACAGATATTTTTGAAAATTTACTAGGGTAAGATGGGTTAAAAACAAAAATATCAATTTTAAGTTTTGAGACATAACCATTAATTGATGCCTAAATAAAAGTGATTGCTTGAATGACAACTTCAGTAAGAAAAATGTTTCAAAATTTACAGTTATTCAATTCAAAATTCAATGTTAGTTGGCGTTAGTAACAGGCGCCCAATACTATTTTTTTTTACAAACTTAGCATTGTGAACCCGAGCGAAGCCGGGCCGGGCCAGCTAATTTTAAATAAACGAATTACCTATTTAATTAAATTTATTTTTTGTTAAGTCACAATGAACCTTATATCTGCCACCGATTGAATAAATAACTGCCAATATCTTGATATTATTTAAAAGGAGTACTAAATTAAGGGCAGTAAAGTTTTTCAAAATTTTGAAATTTGCCCTTAACTTTTTAATTTAGAATGCAAAAAATCAAACTTTCACTGACTCGGTTTTTTAGGTTTAATTTCTTTTTGACGTTTCGCATAATAACTTTTATAGAAAATTGATCCTGATTTAGGACCTTAGCCATGAAGGTACATTAATTACAGCCAAAGTTGTAAACTTCGAAATGCAACAACATTGAAGTTTTTTTCACGACTTTTAGTTATATTATTATTTTTTTAAAGTCGATTTTTCTGTGAAAATTTCAATTTGGTACCTATCCTTATGGCCTTTCTTATTGCATTTATGACTATAAGACTTCAAACATTTAAGGACGGTTGTAGCAATAATTTCCAAAAATGTTTGTTTTTTTAATTCTGAGATGTTGGTATCAAATTTGGAGTTTTTAGAAGCGAAAGTCAAATTTATTATGACATTACACACATCTATTGTATATATACAGTCCGTACCACTTGGATAGCCTCACACATATAGTTTATTTTACAATTAACTATTTTTGGTAATTCTTTGAGGTCTAATTAGAAAATTTGTATTGAGTATAGCAAGGTAGAACATGGTTACTAGTATTAAGAGAAGTTTTTACTAATGTCTAAAAGCTAAAGCAATTTTCTCAACTAGTTTTGTTAGGGGCCAGTTATAGCTTTCATTGAAACTCATAATTGAAAATTTTAATTTTCAGTTTTGAGGCCCTACAAAAGCGATATCAGTGATTATTTTGATGCCATTAAAAAGCTGATGACTCGATTATTATTTCTATAGTAAACAAAATATTTCATTTTGGCCCTACCTACTAAGTGCCTCAAAATTACAATTAAAATTTTCAATGATGAGTTTCAATGAAAGCTATAACTGGCTCCTTAGCAGTCACAAAAGTGTGTATTATTAAATGTAACATTAGAATAGCCTCACAGTATTTATTTAGTAGAAATAAAAACCAATTGATTAATTTTCTTAAAGGAAGTAATTTGTACTTATTTTGTGTGGTTAAGACAATATTTTAGAACTTTTAAGAGCCCTCCTTGTTTTGAATTACCTTAAAAAAGCGATCGTTTAAGGAATCATACAAAATAAATGTTCAATTTCTTAAACAATCGCAAACGATTCCTTAAAAATCTATCGAAATATTGGCCCTGGCCACTTTGATAGCTACGATGAACTTTACTTTTCTTGTGTACATCCTCCCATTTTCATAAACCTTGCGATTTTGACAACTCCACCCATTTTTAATGGGAGTAGGGTGGTAAGGATAATTGCTGTTTATTTAAGGTTTGCAATGTTTTTAATAAAAGGTGTGTGAATCTGCTCATTGTCTTGCTGCAAAAAAAGATGCTGCCTTCAGCATTACATAGCATTCGGCATCTTGCTAAATTAAGCTGCTATAGTTTATGCGCATTGTTCAACGGATGTTTTTTCATCAGCATTAAGTGCTGTGTCCGGCATTCTGCAATAACCCGACTTAAGGTAATTCGGCTCACTTCTTACTCAGCTCCGTGTCTTGATTTGCTCAGAGAGTGGTTGCAATCGGAAGTTTATCATATTATTTTCGTCATTGGTAGATAAGATAGAATTGATAAAGTTCGTTCTTTGTACTTTTTTGCCTACATTTACGGATTAAAAAAAAATTGCATACCAATTTGAGACTTTGGTCAATTTTCTGACCAATAAAACGTTTCGTCAGTCCTTGATTCCGATAAGCCTCTGTCTTGGCAATCTCTGTAGCCGTTAATGAATTTTGTCGGCCCATTTAAACTTGAAAATTTGAAGAAATCACAAAACATAACTATTTTATAACTCACTGATAAATTTCGAAACCTACGATGCCAAATTATAGCTTACAATGCATAATAGAATCAAATGAGGGTGTTCAAATGTTACAAACAAAATTATCGGTTTAGTGATTGCAAACAAGCACATATAATTTAGTTGACTTTAAGAAATTTGTAAAAATTGTCTTAATCTCTGCGACCGTTTTCTTTAAATATAAATTCCATTATGTACAAATCAAAGAAGTATCAAAAACAGTTGAATGTGAAAAAGTTCAGGTGTGAAGCTATTCAAATGTCACGGACTGTACATTAATGTATTTTGTGATTTTATTTTCATTTAAAGGTTTTAAACTTGAATATCCAAAAATTAGAACTCAGTTTATAGATTATGCAAGACATACATATCGATAGTTTTAGAAGAGAAAGCATAATAAACAGAATTTCTGACTAAGAGCTCTTTCTCGGAACCATTTCGATAGTTTTTGAAGAGTTAGCTATAAGTTCTTCGTTGGCAATTATTTCAATAGTTTTCGAGAGTTAGCTTAATAAATAGAATTTCTCATCTAAAAGCTCTTTTTTGGCAACGCTTTCAATAGTTTTCGGAGAGTTTGCTTAGCAAATGGAATTTTCCACTAAAAGCTTTTCGTTGGCAACCATATCAATAGTTTTCGAAGAATAAGCATAATAAACAAAATTTCTCCACTTTACTAAAAGCTCAACAATGGAAGGTAGATAAATTTTTGTAAGTATTGCTTCCTTGGTAACTCCTCCTTTTCTAAAATGGTGTGAATTTATTTTCGTCAAAGTACTTTTGTCTCTCTTCGGTTTGTCTATGCTATAATTGCCTATACCTCAGAGCCTGTGTAAGCTTCACTTTAAAAATATCGAAAATGGTATTAATAAGACCAACTTTTAAATGTCGTTATTTCACATCACCTGAATAAATATAAATATTTCTGCTGCAATATCCGATAATTATCACTGATGTTTTTAACCAACCTCTTGATCTTAATCACCCAAAACACCAATTAATCGATTAAATATCATGAATCAAGCCCTCAATTACAGCATAGTTTCAAGACACAATTAGCACAAAGACCTAATAGACGTCCAGCATTTAATTGAACACATTTTTACTTCGACCAAAAAGGTCAGCAACATCTGTTGTTGCCACTGATTGCTCCGAAAAGGAAATGTTACAGCCTACGCGTGTTGCAACGTTCGACATCCATCCCTGCCTTAGGTACCCATATTATATACACTGTAGCCTAGCCAAATGGCATTAACAGGAAGCCATTGTAAACTTTCAGCAGCATCACGACTGATGCCAGTTATAAAAGGTACAACACAACGTGCAGGTTTCGATTGCGACAAATGCCAGTAACCCACTGCTTAGAGTATAGGTTTAATATGAAAGAACTATTATTATAAGGCTCCAAATTGTCCACATTATCAAGGCCTTGACACACAATGCCCTTTTCCTTTTCAAGCCCTCCCGCTCTTGCGCACTCTCATAGGTATATGTTTATAATATGAGTGGTTTTTATCTAATTAGCTCTGCGAGCTACTTCAGTGACTCACATAAGACTTACCATGGCATCATGACACCGGGCCAATCGACTTTATTTTGGTGGCTCAATAAAATTGGCTCAGCGAGCATATACCTTAGAGTCCAAGTCTAAAGTGGCGCGCTTAACGCTAATGGGAAGAGTTTGTGGGATCAAATGTTGTAGTTAATGGTAGCAACAACAGCCATCATCATCCACTACTCGATTCATCCAAAGGTCAGGACTTCTCTGGTGCGCGCATGTGAGTATAGTTCCAACCTGAATCATAGCGGAATGGTGGTTCAGTATGGCTGGTTGAAGTCAGTTTTTCAGAGAGATCGACCGACCGCAGGCGGTTACGTATAACGTTTAACTGTGGACCAGCAGCCGTACGCGATATTTCGTGACTTAAGTTGGCCAAATCAAGAAAAATTTCAACTTCGGCGCGGGGATAGAGTCGTGCGCAGTAGCTAAATACAGCATCATGCATGCTGCCTCCATACTGTCTTTGCGTTGGCCCCGTCTATTCAGCAATCATCAGCTAAGAAGATATTTATATTGATCGCGTATAAACCAGCAGAGATCATTAGTTCACTCATGATCGGTTTACTGGCAATCGAGCCGAGGAATAGTTGCACGTGTGTGTATCTTGGAAAATTTGTCCAAACCGAAAGATAGATAAACGCATGTTTGTGTTTCTAAATGAGGGATTTTAAATGTATTGCAACAAAGTTAAACAAAGTTTTCACCCATCGCAAAGATTGTTTTAAGCTGACATAACGATATTAATGAATTGGTCTTTTTGCCATTAGTTTAAAATGATTAAAAACATTAATTTTTGTATTTATTTTATTTTTTTTTTACATAAAAACAGTCGACTCCGTTTAATTCAAACAATTAAGTATTAACCACAGTCAAGTATTTTAACTTCAAATAGCTGAAAATTTATGAAATAAATGATATAATTTAAATTATGATGCTGAAGTGGGTTTAAAAGTGTATAGAAAGTCTGGCAGGATTTTTTTCAAAATTGCAATCGCAGACATACGTATAATTGATGCAAAGTTCATGAGCTCCAAAAGTCAAAATTATAGAAAATGGTGGCAAAGTCATGATTTTCTAAGCGCATCCCAAACAACAAACGTCAGAAATGCTTTTAACACCTAGTTTTTATGTTACCAAGCAGACCCAATATCTAACTGCTCTTTCATTTAAAGCTACATAAAATGCATTCCGAAATGTCTTACTGATGCAAAGTAAAATGTATATGAAAAGCATCCGGGGTACAGGTAAAAAGAAAAAAGTTAAAAATCTACGAGTTAAGGAAGACATTGGTCATTTTCTTGGGGTATGCCCGGTTCTACAGGAAATAAGAAGAATGCACTTGGGCAAAAACGTCTTGGTAGAAAGTGAAATATTCGATCTGCTGAATGGCGCCAATAATTTTTTTTCATTCATTATACCGATTCAACATAATTAATGAATACTTTTAGTTTTTTATACATTTTCGTTTTAGCTAAACTCAAAGCCTTTTAATAGTAATGTTCATAAATTTGTATAATTTTAATTTTGCCTCACTTCAAATAATTTAATTTAAAAATTTTCGAAATAATTACCTTTTTTTAATATCATTGCTGTTTATAAAAAAAATGTATTTTAGAAAGCATTAGCTTATTTTATGAATGCCACTGGCTGACGGCATTATTTACCAAGTCTGTAATTATTCAAATTGTAAATTTAAATCAATGAAATGTAAAATTGTTTTTGCTGTTGAATAAAAATCTATCTATCTATCTATCTATCTACAGGTAAAAAGTGTAATTCCACCGCACAAAAACTTTTTGATGTTTTGGGACTCATCAGCCATACTATATTAAGGACACGTCTAAGGACAAATTAACACAGAACTAGCTTGCAGTGGTGCTACTATAGCTTCGTGGTTCATACATTTTCCAATTTCGAAGCGAGGCAAGAGGCGTTAAAATCACGGCCGTAGCCAGCCATACGCTACTGTGAGCTTAGCTCACCCAAAAATATTTGAGCTCACCCAACAAAAAATTTGGTACACTTTATTATTTTTCACATTTTAAACTTGTGAAAGAAAATATTTTTTCGTATCAAATTCTATAATGTACGTTAATGTGGTTTAATTTTGCCCGTTTAAATCCACACATTTATTTCCTTCATCAATAAGTCGGGAATTTCCCTTTAAAATTCTCCTTTCGACAGGTTTTAAATGCTTACAGCAGATGAAAACCAGAAAGCTGTTGAATATGTTTAAGATCACGGAGAATGAAAAGTTGATGTACTTTACCCTATTATGCGAATCCGTTATTATGTCTTGACTTGGGGAAAGTGACAATGAGGATGAAAAAGCATCATTAAATCGAGTTTGTTTTGAAATTATCGACTCAGTTATTTCAGGGATATATGAAATGTTTGAGCATAATAATAATGTACTGAATGCTGTCGAATCTGCTACAGACTTTTTGAGTGAAAATTTTAACTACAACGACTTAAAGCCATTGACGAAATTAAATTTTCCACTGCCCTCACATGATGAAATTTTAGTTAAATTTTTTTTTTTAAATAGTCTGCTTAACAAAAAAATAGCTCTGGATTGCAAAGTAAAAATATAAATTATAAGTTACAGGCCACTTAAGTGATTCATAAGTTTACAATTCAATTGTAGACCAAGTTGGTCCACAGGCCAAAAGTCCATAATTGGCTTTTGACCCACTTGGGGTCAACTTATATTCTATCCAAATGGCCCAAAATTCCATTATCAAGTGGGCCAATATTTCCTATTATGAGGGAGGATGTGTGTAATATGTCAAAAATTATTTTTAAGAATTAATCACCATTATTCATTAAAAAAAAAAGTTGCAAAAACAACTTTTAATACTTTATTTTTCTGTTTGGTTTAAAAAGAAGGAACATTTATAACAAAATTCACAATATTTTTAAAAATTACTTTTTACCTACAATTTTCGAAAATTTATTAACCTATACGAATTTAGAAAACAACAAAATTTGAATTTATTAAATTACTTTTTAAAAATTGTAGTGATAAAATAATTTTAAAAAATAGGCGCGAATTTTTATGGGAATAATAATTTTGTATGGAATAATTAGAAATTAAATCAGAATCGGCTGATATTAAGATAGAGATATTTTTAAGAGTAGGAGAATGACGCCGTTGTTTCCTCTTAAAACGGGCTTTCATTAAACTTACTGCCTCTTTGAAGCTATCGAGACATTTCGAGTTGGCACATTTTTGAACGAGTCATCATTTTTGGCACTATCGAAAATAGAAGCTATACGACGGCGAAATCTTTCTTTTATAGCATTTGAAAAAAAAACGTTTGAATTCGTTGGAAATAAATGATATTTTTCGTTAATTTGCCGAAAAAAAACCCGAAGAATACAAATTGATTAATACTTAATATTTTTAGTGATCCATGTATGTTTAACCTTCTTGTTGATCTCCTATAATTTTAATTGGTGTCTAATTTAAAAAACATGTGTGATATTGCTTACCTATACCTTATAGGGTTTTAATACAAATTTAATTTTTCTAGGCTTTATATTTTGAATTTCATTTGAAAAAAATTCAGCTCACCCAAAAAAACTTGGAGCTCATCCATACATAAGGTCCTGGCTACGGCCGTGGTTGGAATTATGTATAGCATGGTATCCCCTCCACATTTATGTACAACACGAGTGGTGCACCATATAACATTTTATTATCAAAGTTTTAATCTTTTATACCGTTACAATAAGTTAAAAAGTCAATTGGTGCCAATAAAGCCGATTAAAGTCGATTGAAATCAACAATTTACACGCACTCAACCTTATAGAGTGAAAAATAGCAACGAATTTGTTGACATCATCAGTACATATGGATAAAACTAGGGCCCCGATTGCCGTTGTCGATTATCAATCGAATCGAAACTTTTCGATTGCTTCGATTGGTTCTCATATTTTGTATTGTGTAACTCAATCGATCGAACAATGTACTATTGTGAATGAACCCGCAGAATTTTGTAAATATTTCAAATTTGACAGTTTTTTGATGTTAGATTTTGAAATCATTATTTGTTTTTTCTGGTTTGTTTCCTTTTTTAATATAAATTAAAATAGTTTATTAACATTTTAAAATGAGCGGAATTGAGTTATGGTTTAGCGACACCTCTAATCCTCTGGAACTGGAAGAAACAATGTAAGATTTATGGAATATAGGTTTTTACTTGCTATACACATATTTCCATTATATTTCTTATAGCTTTTTTAAATACTTTCGCTTATCGAAAGAAAGTTTCATAGAACTTCTAAGTGAAATTAATCCAAAATTCAGGCCAGCAATAAGAAGCTCTTCAATTCCCAACAAATTAAAACTTGCTACTACTTTGAGATTATGTGCTCATGGATCTTACCAAGTTAGTGTTGGTAATGAATTTTGTATTGGCCTTGCACAATCCACAGTGTCTCTAGTACTAAAGGAAGTGCTCTCAGTTCTAGAAACCGATATTTGCTCCAAATGGATTACATTTAATTATTCTGAAGCAGAAAAGCGTCGGGCTAGAATTCATTTTTACCAGGTGTGATAGGGTGTATTGACGGTACACATATCAAGATAGCGTCTCCAAGAAAAGAACTTCAGCACGCATATTACAATCGTAAAGGATTTTACAGCATAAATGCGATGGTTGTAAGTCTCTTGGTGCATAAAATCTTATTTGGTGTTAAGATGGTTAACTATTTCAGGTTTGTGACGATACAATGAGAATTCGTTTTATTAATGCACGATATCCTGGATCAGCACACGACTCATTTGTCTTCAATATGTCTAGTTTGAAGCAAATTTTGGAAGAATGGCATCAAAATGGAACAACGAATACTTGGCTCTTAGGTAAAAATTTGCATGTATTCAAATGCATAATATATAAAAATTTAATCGTATTTTTTTTTAACTATTACAGTAGATGCTGGATATGCTTTGAAACCATATCTTCTCACACCATTTCGCAACCCCGAAGAAGGATCACCTGAAATTGCGTTCAACAAAAGACATGCTAAAGCAAGGAACATTGTTGAGCGTACAATTGGAGTTTTAAAAAACAGATGGAGATGCCTACTCAGAGCACGTGAACTACATTACAACCCACAAAAAGCTACGCAGATAATAAATGTTTGTGTAGCTTTACATAATATTTGCATTGCTAGGAATATTCCTTTGTTGGGAGAAGAAATACAGGATCATGGTCATGATGATGATGAAACTGCACCCTATAACCTGGAACCTGATGGAAATGAAGCTCTGTCTATAAGAAACAATATTCTTACATATATAAATAACACACATTCTTGAAACTTCACAAAAACTTTTATTTAACTTCACTTTTTATAAACGAAATAAATACTTCATTTGATTACAATTAAAAAAAATAGGAACTTCACTGAATAAAAAAAAAATAAATAAATGTAAGATTATGTACATATAATGTACATATATATGTAAATACTTTTTTATATTTTAGGCCAGTTTTGGCAATCACAACTGGATTTCTTGAAACTTTCTTTTTTTAGTTGCAGAATTTCTTGCTTTAATTTAAGCTTTATTGTTCTATCATAAGATTTTTTTTTATTGCATCCTTATAAAGTGAAAGCTTTTCTTTTTTTATTGCCAACAGTTCCTTGTTTGTATCTTTTTGCAAATAATAATTTTTCTTTGCGTATTCCACTCTTATTTTTACACTTTCCCTAATATCCTGAACTATAGTTTTGATTTCATTGAAAAAAGTTTCCTGGGAATTTGTTGATTTCTCCAATAGAACTAGCCTTTCTTTTACTTGAGAACATCTGTTGTTTTTTGTTGGTTTTGTTTTTGATGAATTGGTGTTGGATGTCGATTTACTTTTGTTTGGAGTTTCAATGAGGCTTATCATTGATTCATTGGCTTCCATAATATCCATCTCCTCAAGTTCCTTATCATTCCCAACATTTTCCTGCGATGACAAATTTTCCTTCTGTCCAGATTCCAAGATACCAAATTCAACTCCAGGTGGGTCCACGATGGTTTTTATATCCAACATTTTGATTACAGCTTCTTCTAATTGGCTGAAAGTATGAAGCTTATTTGGTCCGCCACCAGTTGCTTTCTGTTCCGCTTTATTTTGTGACATCTTCTTCTTAACGTTGAATTTAAAATCTGTCCATACCTAATTGAATAAAGGAGCTTAAAGTAGGAACATACATGAATGCATTCAATAAAATTTTCTCGCTACCTTCAGCCACTTCTCCCAAGTACGCATTGGGGGACCTTTACCATTAAGCTCCGAAGCGAATTTCTCCCATCTTTGCTTTGCTTGGCTCTTGGTACTAACCCCCTTCGCAATGTCCAGATTTTCCTCCATCAATCTGACCAAAATTTCCATTTGCCTTTTATTTGTTATCACTTTTGACCTGCATTACATAAATATTTGAATGTTATTTTCTATAAAATAATTGAAATTAATTGAAAAAACTTACATCTTGTTCACAAGAAAAACTTTTAGACATCAGCTTCCTTACGCGTCGATCACAAAATGACAATCGAAAAGAAACGACTGTGAAATCGAAATGTTTCGATCACAATCGACATTCACAATATGAAATAGAGTAATCGACGATCGATAATCGAAAAAAGTCGATCATCGATTAGAAAATCGACACTCGCAATCGGGGCCTATGATCACAGAAAGATTTATGGACCAAATCGCCCGAAATAGAGTGTTACACTCTTATTTTTGTATTTTTATTTTGATAGCCATAAATATTTGTGTGACCAAAGTTGTCGTATGTAGTTGCCTAATATGATATAGGGACCGGCAAAGTTCCCAAAAACAACCAATGTCAAATCATGAGAATACTAATATTTTGGGAACTTTAGGTACACCACTCTCTATATTTTAAAGCACTAACTGAAGAAAGTCAGACATAAGACAAAAAATGTCCGAAACTGCGAGCTTAATATTTCTTACCTACACACTTTTTTTTCGCCAACCAATTGGAATTCCAATAAAAATAAAACAGTGGAAATCGCTGGAATACGTCAATTTCTTGCTTGCGATATATAGGTATGGTAGGTATAGGTAATATACCTATGGAAAGATATACATTCTTAAAAAAAATGGCACTCGATATTTTGATCAAAGTTGGCGAAGTCGAAAAAAGTGGCTCTTGCAATTCTGTCTGTCCTGTCTTGTCCTTTCGGCTGCAGTCTAAACGGTACCAAGCATTTCTTATAGGCATTTCCCCGAAACGTTCTTTTCATTTTATTTTAAAGTAACTAAAAACTTTTTTGGCAAAGATTGAAAAATTTATTTTTCTCAAAAACCTGCCCACAACAAGTTATGTTGTTTACAAAAACGCTACCATTGTATAAAAAAAAAACAATTTCCGAAAAATGATTATAAATGGTACCTTCCATAGAACCATTTTTTGCATTTTGGATTTCCTCAAAAACGGTTCAACTGATTTTGATCAATTCTTTTGTGGATAATTTTCCAAAAAGTTTTAAAAGTATTGTGTTGTGTACCAATATCAAAATTTTTTGATTTTTAAAAAAAGTTTCAACATTTTTTTGAGAACTTAATAAATCGAAACCGACTTGATCGATTTTTAATAAACTTAACACCTAAAAGTTTTTTAATATTACCAAACCGATTTTAAACAAAAAATATTCTTATAACCAAAAATAACGGTGCCTCCCATACAATTAGTATTTAAAAACCGCTAAGGAAAATCTCATTTTTCAAATTCCCAAAAATTTCCGAAAATTGTTATAAGTTGAGATTGTTTATTATATTTAGGTACAATAATTTCGTAACCATAATCAAAATCGGTTCCTGAAAAAGTTGACGAATCGGGTTTATGCTTGGAATGAATATCAGAATAAAAAAGAAATTAAACGAAAGAAAAAAAACAAATTCTTGAAATAACCAAACTTTATTTATCCCTAACGCACTGTTTCTATTCAACCATTCTGTTTGAAGACCCGGTAGACTAATTGAAATTTATTTCTTTTTTTTTTTTGTCAATTCAAAACATAGGTACATCTAACTAAACAACTTAGCTTCACCACTGCCAATTTATATTTTATTCATTCAAATTCAAATCTATGACATAAGTCAAACATCAGTGATCCAAATGTCAAAGACTTTGATTTAAATATTATTTTTAACTTTTGCCGCCGCATGCTGCCGACCAACCGTCAAAGACATATAGTCTTCTCCGACAAAGAGTTCATACATAGGTATATAACGCTAAGATGATGGGTATTATCATGTCTGCCGAAGAAGAAGACAATGCACGATTCTTGATTTTATGCGATGTGACTTGGGTGCTAAGTTGCACGTCGGTCGCTCTTATACACACCAAGATTCATTTTTCCGCATCAAATTCGCGCCAGACATTTTTTCTGTCTTAAACTGGTTGGTGATTTATTTTGTCGGGGACCCTTTATTAGACCTCCGCTTGAACAGTGGAGACTTAACATAATAATTACGATCAGTCATTTCAGCTTCGTACGTAAATCACTTTCAGCTTTGAAACCCGTAGTCGAATGCGGCAGACCTGATCCGTAACTGAGTCGCTGCTTGTCTCCCAGAGTAGACAAATTACTGATTGAAACACATTTGACAAATATTGATTGGTCACGGAGTCCACGAGTGTACATAATATAAAGAGTCCGTCACATGGCCCCGAAAGTTCGATCAAAAAAATGCCAACAAAGTCCACAAAAGGAACCGACCCCAAATAAATTACCTGACCAACTATCACCCCTCCCCCCAGCTAGAGCTGAGCCTTATAGACGAAGTTCATTGATCGACCTCCCCCCCCCCCCCCCCCCCTCTATTCCTATTCCAGTACAAATTGGCAATTATTAATCAAGTGTGCCCCGGACTAGGCAATCTAGCAATCGGACACCAGTGCCACTGCCATTAGTATACCATAGTAGTCTCCGTCTCTTAGTCATCAGAAATCAATTTCACAACTTGGCTAGGCTAGGAATGCAATCCCGTATGTGGAGCAGGCCCGGACTTCGACATCGGCTTCGCGCAGAGACATTATATACAGCTAGCATTTTTGCCTGAAATCGGAGCGCCACGCCACGCGAATATGTGCTCATAATTCACTGTTAATCGGTAATTGCTGTCGTCCCGAAACGTTGCACGGATGCGATGGCGATGCGGTGATGGTGAACTGGAAGCTTGAAGCTACCTATAGTAGTAGCAGGCAATCTAGCGAGCCGTTGATCTGGCCATTTAATTCGATGTAGCAATAATTAATACTCACAACCCATTTGCACCTTAGCGATGAATGCCCCATCAGGAGGTGTACCGCGCATTTATATAGTTTGGTATAGCTTAGATAGTCACATACCTACCTAACTTAAGTAGATGTTAGATCTGTTTTCAAAGAGTCTCCATCTCGATTCCACTTCATCGACCAACAGAAGCAGCGTGACATATATTTCTTGCAACGGTTTCGCTGATTGTGTGGCGGATCCGAATCGGCAGCATGTCAGAGGCGATCGATTGGAACGGTATGAAAGTTGCCCCATATGAACTACGTCGATCGATTTGAAAACGCCATTAAGTTTTGGTCCATTTGATGTTGTTGCTTTGGATGATGACGCTTAGGTGCGCGGAGTGGTGGCAAACAGGGTAAGAGGGTCCTGGGACAGGCCATAGGCGCCGCTGGCTGCAGACGCACTCTTCTCTGCACATAGCACAACATAGCGCTTTATGCAAATGGATGCTTGTTTTGTGCTACTTGCTGAAAGTGGCTCAATTGTGTGTAAGGCGTGGTATATTGAGATGCAGATGAAGTGTTAAAAACTTCGGCTAACCAGGATTTGTGTAATGGAATGTGCTTTTTGAGTGTTTTTTTTTTTGTGCGAATAGATGTTATAATATTACTCGTATGTTAAAATTAATGGAGGGCACTAATATTTGTTTATGTTTATTTTACAACTTATATGTAGGTTAATATTAGCTGTGTTTTGGTCAGATTGTGTAGCCAGCTTTTTAGCACATATAAACCATAACAAAAAAGACAAATTATTGTAAATAGTTTGTTATTGTTTGTACACAAAACAGAAAAAAATTGTTATTGTTTGCGTGTAAACGTTTTACTGAGTTGCTATGTACACTTTCACAAAAACACGGCTATTATATGCTTTCACAAATTTTCATTTTCTACTTTTGATTCACTTAAAACGATTTACAGGCAAGGCCGTAGTCAGACAAATATTTCGGGAAGGGTTGATATAGGTTTTAAAAATATATATATACTTTTAAGGTTGTAAGCGATTGAGGATAATAAAATACATTCCTATTCTGTTAAACGTTGCGTTCATGTGAATTTTCGTATCCTGCTATCCGTCGGAGGATAATGAATGTTCCAAAGGGTATATTAATTGCGAAATTTTAACAATTGGATTCTCCCAAGAATTTCAAAAAAATAATTATTGAAAGAGCTTTCAACTCGAATTAAGTGCACAATTCACGTGAATCGAAAAATTCGATCGGATCAGAGACCTATTTCACCAAACACTTTTCACTTTGCAGCTTTGCACTTTTACTTTGCAAATTTTGTTTCACCAAACGCAAATTTGCAAAGAGGAAATTATTGAATTGAAAAGTTTTCCTCTTTGCAAATTAGGTTTCACCAAACACAAATTTGCAAAGTGCAAAGTTCTTTATGCAAAGTGAACATTTTTGTTTTTTTGAAAAGTATTTGTTATTTTTGTTTCACCAAACAAATAAACTTTGAAAATTATGTTAAAATTTTGAAAAGTTTTTCAGAAATATGCAGAGAAATCTTCATTTGCAAATAAGTGTTTCTTTGGAAAAGTTGTCTTAAAATAATTAAAAAAATGAACCGTTTTGAAAAATATTTTGAAAACGAAGAAGTAAATAATAGGCGTGGTTTTTTGCAAGCCCGGGGGGAATTGGTTGAAAAAAAACGACAGCAGGGATAAGCGACGCCATGACAGTAAAAAAACATGGAGTTTTCATACAAACTATCGATAACATGTATGTAATTCATGCGCGGTAACACAGTTTTTCTGTGCGCTTAAGTTAAACCCCGAAAATTCTCTGGGATTAGTTGTTGTTGCATTTAACATGTTAATTGTTTAGCACCGACGTCGTTTTTTCCATTCAATTCCCCCGGGCTTGTAAAAAAACAGTGCTAATAGTGACCAAAAAACCATAACTCACTGTTTATTAAAATCGTTGGGACTTATTTCATAATGAACTAAGTCCCAAATGAACTTACTTCCAAATCTATGAACTATAAAGTCCCAACGAAATTTTAGTGGGAGTTAGTCTAGTCATTTCCTAGATTACGAGTATGCATTTTTTGAGTTTGAATTTGTATTTATAAAAAAATTTTCTTATATAAATGGTACCTCCCATAGAAGCATTTTTTTATTTTGATCAATTTTGTATGGAGAATGTTTAAAAAAGTTTTCAAAAACCAGTTATGAAAATTTCATTTCTCTCGAAAACGACTTCTACGATTTTGATAAAACAAAATTTATGGGAGCTAACATCTGTAGGATCCACTTTATTAATGGGAAAAAATTGTATTTACCATCTATAGTAAAGGTATCTCTCATAAAACCATTTTTTTTTTTTTTGATTTTCTATTATCTTATTAGCTGTTGAACCTATTTTAATGAATTTTTACACAAGAGCTTCTAATAAGTTTGAACAATATCGCATATCAAAATCATCCAAAAAATAAATTTTGTATTTTTAAACAAATTTCAATATTAAATTCGATATTTCGAAAATGGAAGATGATTTTTTTTTTTAATTTATTTTTTTAACTCCGAAGTAATAAACACTAAAAAATGTTGTACCATTTTTTTTTTCTTAAAAATGTTTTCAAAATTTTACAGATTTTTTTATCTGATTATTTTTTTTCATTTTTCAAAAAACAGTCGTTGGAGATTTTTGTAATTTTTTTCTCTTAACTTAAGATTAACTTAAGAAATCAGATGGTGTCTCAAAACAATTTCAGATTTTTTTCAGTCAGCTATAAATATTTCTATTTCTATATAATGTATAAGAAAAATCAAACAGCCATACGTATATAGGTATATATACAAATATACCCGTGCCCACCACGCGCTAAGTTTCCAATGTCGCATTAAACGTGCAAAAAAAAACACTAAACCTCAATTATTTTATAAAACCACACATTTCATCCTCAGGAACAATCATGACCATTGATGCAAGAATAAAACACAAGTAAAACACGTACAAAATCAACAAACAGCACAAACAAAAAATGAGACGGAAACCCTTAAAAAAAAATTCAAAAGATAACCTACAAATATCCCAAAGATATACAATATAATAAAATAAAGGGGAGGGAATCACTGTCTGCTCGCATAATCTGTGATTTACCAACTCCCACAGGTCATACAGGCACATTAATTATATGTGGATGTGTGCGCCAGGCCAGGATCACAGATGCGGGGACGAACTCTGCTCAGTGATGACCCGCTCTCTCTCTCTCCTCACAAAATAATACAGACACCAAGCGCAAACGTCCATGTATATACTTATAAAGATCATCGATGAAGAAAACGGCGCGCGGCGGCGCGTTGCACTGTGTGCCATCGCTCCAGCGCAATTCTCCCCGTTTCTCCAGTCACTTTTTTTTCAAAAAGTCCCATGATCGCTGTGTTCATTGATCGTTTTATTAATCTTCTCCCCACTTCACCTGACCGACCTGGTGGTGACGCTGACGAAGCGAGGTTCTTATGTGTATGATGTTTTATCCAAAAGTCGTCGATTCTGATGGCAAGCGACCCGAACGCGACCTGGCATCAGGATAAACAAACAAACGATGCGCTATTAAATTACAATCCGCATGCATTAAGATCCAGGGATAAGATTTCTTTGGTTTTTTTCTCGTGTTTCCTATAATTATAGGTGTTTGTGGACATGTCCACTTCATAAATCTTCATTGCACCGTCCAAGAGGTAATTCACGGTAATGGCCAATTCCGAGAGGGCCGTCCTGTGGGAAATATTGTTTGTTTTGTTCGGCCGAGCGCTATTTTGCTTTCTATTGGCGTGTTGACAGCTCTCAGGTCCCTTTGAGAAGATTGAGGCTGACGTTTATTTGTCCCTGACACGTTTGTTTTGTTGCCAAGTTTTTGAATTGCATATATACTCTCACAAGCTCCTCCAAGCATCATCATCATGAGCATGTAAGCTTGTGTGGGTGGTTTAATGATCCTTTAAAGGGGATTAATTCGTCAATCCATCTATCCACCCAGCCAGGCAGGCAGCGTCCACATATGGTCTGTCCACATCGAAACCCATTGCCCGGGATTGGATGGATGATGAAATCGTGTAGGTTGGAATAACTTGGTGCCGTGAAATTGTTATGCAGTTCAGCTGCATCGTTGCCGTTCGCCGTTGTCGTCGCCATCAACGTCGTCGTTTTCTTTTTTTCTTTTTTTGGTGGATGCGTGCCGAATTTTTATGTTTCCCCGACCCAGCATGTTATTATGTCACAAAAATTAAGTTATTATTTGTTTTAAGTGCACCTGAATGAAGAAGGTACATAATAGCCCATCAGACTCAGTACCTTGAAGGTTGAAGGAATTTTGTATTACTCAGAATTGCTCGATTTGCAAAGTGATGCTGATGATGATACCTATGTCTGCCCAGGCAATCAATATGTGAATTCCTGAAAATCGCAGATCAATCAAGAGTGCAATATTTGCTGAGGACCAAAAATTGATTGAAAAGGGGAAGGGGAGCATCTATACATTATGTTTGACTGGCTGTATATAGAGAGGGAAGATTGAACAGATTTGCTGGGGGAAATTACTTGACAAAGTTTATTTTATTTTTTTTTTCTTCGTCTTCCTTACATGATAGTTACTTCCATTTATGGCTTCAAACAAATTTACGAAACAAATTTTGTCTTGTTCGATGGCACTTTTTTTTTGTCAAGTTTGTCGTGGTTGGTAGATACACTCAGAGTACAGCAATTGATACAAGAAATCGACTAATTTAGAGTTTTTTTGTTTTTAAATGAAATGTTGTGATTTTGTTAATTTGCTCCTTTTAAGGTGGTTTTTATACATACCTACCTATAACCTGCACTCACTGTGAACGACACACGATATTGTTATTAGAAATAATTTACGTTAGTTAAACATAAAATAACATGGATAACTAATTATTATTTTGTTCGACAAAATATATACATTTGTTTTACTTTTTTGGTTTTGGTTAGGTTTTCACGACTAAATTAGAGGAGCAATAATTCATGTTCATTTAAATGGGTTATTATTTGAGTGAGTAAATAAAATTTTAACTTTTATAAAAATCTTAAATCAAAATTGCTGTGCACTATCTCACATATAGATTAGATTACTATTATAGAATACGTAATTAAGAATATCTGGGTTACTTTTAAATTTTACATATTTATTTTTTTACAACATAACAAAAGAAGAAACTACACTTAAAACTTCTCAAAATGGCTGGTGATTCTGCCGATGGAGCTAAATTAACTGGCTTGTCCAAAATATTCAATTCTCAGACAACATACGCCGTCATTGGACTGATTATCGCTTACAACGACATGAAGCCCAAGAAGAAGTAAGGTGCCGACGAACTTTCTAGAATTGATTTGATGGCTTTTAGGAAGCAACATGAACTGCTTGAAAGAAAAATAGAACTCAAATTATAAGTCCAAGTGTAAAATTAAACAAAAAAATTTATATTTTCGTATCTCGAACGCACTCTTCAAATTATACTTACTTACCCCTCCGTGGGATATAGGGCGTCAATTAACACTACACGCCATCTTTTTCTTTTACTGGAAATGCGGTTTGGGCTTTTCCCAATTCTTTCCAAAGTTTCTGAGATTTCTTTTCAACTGGCTCTGCGCCAAGTTCTTATCTGCCCCCCAGATCTTCTGATATCTTGGGTAAAAGGATCCCCACTTCGATGAAGTTCTTGGTTGGAGATGGTATTCAGCCTAAAAATTCTGAGGATATTTCGAAAGTTTGCAGCTTTTTTTAGACAGAAGCTGTAACTCTCCATGTACTACACCATATAGAGTAGTACAGACTCTACGTTCGAGCGGAACAGAAAGGTCGTAGCTTGGTATTCGTACTGTATAGTGTAGACGTTGCTCTCCCAAGCTTTTGACAGCACACCGTTGGCGGCTTTTTCTTTGCCAATTCGTAGGTTAAAACCTCCATCTGTACCACCACCGTCTTTTGAGATGACACTTCAACCTACTGTCCCGCAACGTCAACTTGAGCAGAATCAACGCTAACAACCAGAGGCGGCGCTAGACCAAAATGAAGCGTGTGCAAGACTAAACTTGCGGGCCCCTGGAAAAATGATTTCAGACTGCATCACAACTGTCATTCAAACTTACACTTACACTTGTCATCAAATCTTTCCAAAATTAATATTTTAAATTAAAAATTGTAATAACAAATTTAAGACAATATTTGATTTCAAACTTTTTAAACATTTTTTAATTTGCATAAGCAAACAATTAATAAACTCACTTTCTGAATACTGAATAAATGAAAATTTAAATAATAAGTAGGTTTCTGATAGAAAATATTTTTTCTTTTAACAACTGCTATTGAAGTTACAAAAGCTTTGAGTGAATCACAAAATGACTGACTATTTATTAATATTTAATATTTATGAATTTGAGTTGGAAAACAATCCAGAATATTTTTCTTTCATCAACTCAATTTAAAAAATATAGGAAAATCAATTGAAAATTGAAAAAAAAACAAACATCTTACTTTGTAAGTTGTGGATTATTTTTTTATTATTTTTAAAAATCATTTTGATGTAATTTCTCATTTGATTGTTACTTTTTACCTGGTACTAAAGAAAAGAAAACAGCATTAAAAATTAAAGAATTTCTATATTTAAGTTAAATATTCCGGAAAATAAAAACTAAAATATGTAAAATTCGAGAAACATTCTTGATACAGGTAACATGCATTAACATCAATAACAAACAGAAAGTTAGTTTTCTAGAACCTCACAGCTGAGTTATAAGTGTTCAGTGAAGAAAAAGTTAGAGTAGAACAGAACAGGACAGAACAGAACCGCACAGATTCGTGAAAAAGGTCAGATCAAGTTAAAGCAGAAAATGGCTACCTACATATTATGTTGTCACTAAAAAAACAACAACAATTTTTCGGAGTTCACAAATATACGTCTTAAAACTAAAATACACTATGAAAGAGTTAAGTAGAGATTCAGATAAAATCCATCCTAAAAACAAACTATGTACTTTGATTAAAAAAATCACAACAGCTGATTTTGACAGTTTTAACAAATCTGTTCTTACTTGTAGGTACAATAAAAACTTGTACTTTTCTGTTCTAAAGTGTTCCAAACTGTTCCGAACAGCCTCACTGAACATACCTATACTCGCCAAGAGAAATTTGGGGTTGAAAATTGATTTCACCGATTTTTAAAAGCATGATTTTTATGTGGTGAGTATCATAAAATCAATCGAATTTTGTCTGTGTGTGTCGCCCAATTTATTAATTTATCGTGCGAGTCTCTTTCTTTTTGCTCCCGACTGAAAATAATAAGTATACCTATACATACATAGGAACCATAGACGAAAAGTGAGGAAAGCAACAGAATTAAGGCAAGTAATATGTTTATATCCATTCTGCATAAGATGAAGGTTAAAAAGTGAAGAAAGGTGTAGTCAGGTTGCGACTCAACTCCACCTAGTTGGTGAAATCGAGTAGAATCAAGCCAATTTTGTTTGTTCGATTATTATGAATGATAGACATGGTTTACTGGATTTTATGAATTCAAGATGCGGAGACTTTTTAATGTAGCGCGCGGGGCCCCTCGAAGCGCGGGGCCGTGTGCGGTGGCACACTTCGCACACCCCTTCCGCCGCCTCTGCTAGCAACAATCGTTCGCGTAGCACACAGAATATCTTGACAGGAAATATTAAATGTATTAACAACGATCAAACATGAAAACAACAATACAATTTAAAACAGCAAGTTAAAACGGTACAATTTCTATGAAAACGACAGCATTATTTAAAGCATATAAAAGAAAAAAGTAATAACTATCATTTTTGATTTGATTTGAGAGCATTAACACAAAAAGTGCTACTGGAGAATTTAAGGGCCAAACAGAATATGAGATATCATTATTAATACTAAATTTTTGTGACTTTTTTGGAAAAAAATGTAGCAAAAACGTTACAGTTACCCCTGTTGAACCCCACTATTGAATTTGAAGTCTTCAAATACCTTTTCCATAATTTAATTTTTTTTTTTTTAAATAATAGTATGCAAAATAGTTTTTGTATCCAAAAAACCAAAAAAAAGTTCATAATATGTAATTACAATTTTATAAATTTAACTGGATAGCAAAAAGTCGTACAAATGCGTAGCTTTAATCTCAGTACAAAAATTGATTTAGAGATTACTCTAAGATTCTGTAACGCAAATTATGGTCGATGATTTCCGACTATTAAAAACTCACAGCATGAATATGTATACGGTGAACTTTATATTTCTATTTCGTCGTACCTGGGAGAAACGTAATCTTTTGGAGTCGCTTCACTATAGTTCCTAATTTTCTTCACCTACGTTATTATTTACAAGCCAGACCACGGGCTATTACTTTCTTAGTGTCTGAATTTAATCAAATTCCCTTGGAAATATAAAGTTCACAGTATATTCATGCTGTGAGTTTTATAAGAGTCGGTAATCATCGACCATAATTTACGTCTTAGAAGGGTACGACAGCATCTAACTGATGAGCCCAACTGTCGTACATGGGCGAAACGCAATCTTTGGAGTTGAGATCACTTGAACTTATTAATTTAATTATTTCATAGTTTGAAAATGCTAAATATACATGCATAGTTGAATTTCATTGAAAATGTTATAAAGGAGAGCGTATCGGAATCCCGCTTTTTAAAATCCCACCAAATACCGCCAATCCCGTTTTTCGGAATTCATTTGGGTATTAAACGAAAAATTATTACGTGTTTGTAAATTTCAAAAAATAAAAATTACGAAATCAAAATTATGTATACATTTATTCACCCATTGAAAAAATTGGCCCGAACTCGGGATTTTGATCAAAGTTGACATTACGATGATAGCGAAGTCGAAAAAAGTGGGTCTCACAATTCTGTGCGTCTGTCTATCTGTCTGTCTGTCCCTTCGGCTGCAGCCTAAACGGGTCGGTCGATTTCCTTCAAAGTTGGTGCCTAGCGTTTTTTGGGCATTATCCCCACCAGTTTTTTTCATTTTTTTTTTAAAACCAAAAACAACGGTACCTGCCATACAAATTTTTTTTACTAAAAAATAAAAATCTTATTTTTATCAAAAACGTTCCCACAACCTTTTTTTAAAAAAAAATTCATTAATTTTTTTTACAAACATTTTTTTTGTATAAAAAAAAGTTCAGAAAAATGGTTAGAAATGGTACCTCCCATAGAACCATTTTTTTGATTTTCAATTTTCTCAAAAACGGTTGAACTGATATTCACCATTTTTTTTGGAGAATGTTGGAAAAAGTTTTAAAAGTTTTGTATACCAAAATTTTCCAAAAAAAATTTTTTGAATGTTTAAAAAAGTTTCAAAAGTTTCGGACAATTTTTATTAAACTTTGTACCCAGTGTGTAGGAGATAGAATTTAATGAATTTTGTTTATGCTTAAAAGTGACCGGTTGGACTCCTATAGGTCCTCAAATTATATAGGGTTTGATGTATAATTTCTATGTTTGAATTCACACAAAAATTGTTTCCGTTGATTTTGAAGTTTTTATGGAAGTTAAATTGTTTTGCCATGCACGTATTCTTCTTGTTTACTTTTTTTCAGAATTTTTTTAAATCTTTTTGCTGTTGGAAGCTTCAATTTCCCAACGAAAGATAGATTACTCTTACCACTCACATTATCATTTGGTTATTAAAAAAGTTATTAATGATCCCGTCACATAGCTCCATGTTACTGCAGAATTGCATAAACTTTGTATCACCTTCCAACAAGCAGCCTTCTATACAATCTCATACTCTCCGGGGGCTTTGAGAGTCAGGCCAGATGTTGCTTTTTCTCTCTGCCAACATTTGAAAATCCTTCATTTTGTTCAACAGCACAACACAACAACAAAAGTGAACACATTTCTTGATTCGATTTCGGTGTATAGAAGGTATACCTACTATATGCAATGCATCTCCTCCTCTGCAAAACGGCTGCTGTGGTGGCAGCAAAATTTTATATTTGCCTCGCAGCTAACATTCAGTCATTGTGACAGTTCATTAATAACAAACGACGATGTAGTCCCAGAGCCGCACCAGGTGACTTATGACACTGCGCCGGTGCACTCCAGCCAAGAGCGACAACGACGACTAAAGACGATGACGATGAGCGTGAAATCAACCGCAGCGCAACAGCAAATGTCATCAAGGTCTTTTGGATGCGCTTTGCAAGGACGAAAGCCTATACTTAAGCAAAGACCTAGATTCCGAACTCAGCTTTGTTGTTGTTGTGGTGGAATATGAGAAATTACTTTCTGTCAGATCTTTGGAAACTTTGCATTTTTTTTTCAGTGGAATATGTCATTTATGGCAAAACAGCAAACAGTACTTTGAGTCGAGTGCAACTTGAGATGAAAACATGGTCAAAGCGCGCAGTCGCATGGTAAATTGAAGGGTGGTTATTAGTTATGCATATTGAAAACACTATAGAAATTGTTTAACTTCTTGTTAAGTCATCATTATTAATACTGGATGAATTTATTTCAACACACTTCTGTTGTGGCTGCGAATATTCAATTTAAATCGACTGAATTGTTTAGGTTGGATTAATATACCTATGTACTTTCTGGTTCCATAGTTGAAGCCACACACTGCCAGAACACTGTATGATTTTATTCAATTTTTTTAATTTAAATCAAGTTTTAAATAAATATCGAAAGAAAGAAGAATACTGTATTTGCACCTGTAAGCCAAAATCTTCTACCTGGTCTGGTTCTCAGAATATTTACATACATGGAAAGTTATATTCCGAACTTATTTCGAAAATCAACCCAAAAGATCTAGCTTCAATGGCCATATTTCTGTAATCGAGAATTTTAAGTTGTTGCGGTTTTCAGTTCTCAATTGGAAATTCTTATACCTTTCCTCCAATGTAAAAACTTTTTAAATCATATTTTTTGACTTTTTGAAAAAGAAAGGCTAACCCCTTGCTTCTTTTTGCTCCAAAATTAAATTTTATTTAAAACATTCCGAAACCCATTTAAATATATGTACATCAAAAGAAAGGTCTTTAAAAACTGTATGCGTAACTGTAAGAGCGAAATTCTTCGGCGTTGACTAGTTCTCGAAATAATTACTAAATAATTAATTTTTTTCATTATTAAACCAATTTTGCTTTATTAACTCACAGAACTTTGAAATAAAGAATTTTGGAATACAGAATTTAATTTTGAAATACTTATGATTTTACAGAGTTTTGAAATACAGAATTTTAAATTTAAAAAATTTTGAAATACAGAATTTCGGCACATGGAGAAAAATAACCTGAGTCCTAGTTTTAGAAATATTTTGCTCCAAATTGTAATTCTATCGTATTTCATTGACAAGTTTAGTTTAAGAATTAATATTTTTCATATATATAATTCTCGACTGAAAAGGTAAAGTATCTTAAGTCGACTTAAGATGATTTGCTTTTTTTAATGAACCCTATTACCAACACAGAGGCGCACGGTTCTGTCTTATCCGAATTCTTCTATCTCACTTTGTTTCCTTTTTATAAAGGAAAAAAATCATCTTATGTTGGAAAACAGCATGGTGACACAAGGTAAAATATCTTAACTCCACATAAGATGTTGTGTTGAAGCGAATTAAAAAAATTTAAGTATACTTTAGATTATTTCATCTTAAGAGTTTGTAATAATTGTGAAAACGTAAAACATCTTAAGTGGTCTTAAGATACCTAAACACAAAAAAAAAAATCACCCTTAAGTCAACTTAAGATAAAATATCAAACAATTTTTTTGAAAAGTGAGAAAAGGCAAACTATTTTAAGTCACAATTTGCCCAATAACTCCATAAATATTAACAATATCTTTTTACAATAAATTTAAAAAAAATGATCGTAAAATTTGACCTCTAAAAAATTCATGCTAAGAAGTCTATGTTCAAAAGGTTTTTCGGAAGCTTCTTTCGACTATTTTTTTGCTCTCCTGAAAAATTTTTAAAATTAACTTAAGATACCTTACCTTTTCAGTCGAGAATTAGTTCTGTATATGAACTATGTAATTATATTACATCTTTTCCTTCATACACTCGATTGACTTCATTAAACCTCTAATTATCTTAGAGAACTCCCAACAAGATCTCAAAAGGCTTCCCTTCCCATCTTCTGCTTCCAAAAAAATCTGATGAAGTTTTTTCCAGCCATAACCAAATTAGGCATACCCTATGCATAAATCGTCGAAGATTTCTTCCTGACTCATACCAATATTGGCTATCGCTTGCCCATCAAAAACAATCACTGTGCCTAAAAATGGTTACATTAAACAGCAAAGTCGGAACTCGGTTCCATGGACACGTCATTTGCATCTAAAGACATCTTAAATACATATTTGTACCTGAATCTCTGTAATGAGTAATTATAAACCACAAACCAAAAAAGTAATCTGTATAAGATCTCTAAGTAGGTAGCTAATTTGAAAAAAAAAATAAATAAAAACAAAGAATAAAAACCACAACCATTAAACAGTGCACCTAATCATATTCCATACAGAGGCAGCGCTATTTGAAGATCTCGAGCAGGAAGGTACCCTATAGGTAGCCCAATGGGAACCACCTCAATCTACAATCTCACTTCGCCATTGTCCAGTTGAAAAATCACAAAAAAATCACTTCATCTATTAACGGTTTATATTGTATAGGAAGGCAGGCATATGGATCCATATTATATGCGGTATGGAAAGGAAGTGGTCCACCTGTATGTATCTATATGGATAGTTGCATTATCTTCGTGGGATCGGCGAGGCGGCCGCGGCCGCGGCGGCACTCGCTGGGGTTTTTCGTTTTTCATAATCACAGTATAATATATGTAAGTAACATCCTTTAGTTCTCTTTAGATGGTTCTTTGTTTTTAATGGAGAAGTCAGCTCAGCAGTAACAAAACAACAGCACATAGCAGCACCTGGTGACAATCAATGATGGGAACCTTTTTTTATGGACTCGAAGATATGGTATTCTTTTGTATTGGGTTATGGCACTTTTATGGTCAAACTTATATGCGGTCAGCGGATAGATAGTTTTATGACTTGTAGAACAGATTCCCATGTTTGGAAAATGCATCTTTGTAATACATCTCACTTCTCGTGCAACCATCGCGCCATATGTTGCCTAACTTCGCTCTTATGTTGCATAAGAAACGCTTATGTGTTATGTCGGATGGAAGGCGGAACCTCTGCGGTCCCTTTCGAAAATTGTTGTCGCCTGTTTGGCACAAAACGATTTTATCTCGTAGCCATCAATTGCCGCGATAAAAGCCAATTTCATGTGAAACAAATGAATCCAAGCACTGGGTATACCTACAGTTGGATACATATTATGCGCGGCAAACTCCTCGACTGATGTCGACATCGCAATGAGCACGTTCGTCCATTGCATTAATATATCCGAACACTGTGAAAATTAAGAGTCTTGTGCCCAGGATATAATGGTTGGCAGCAGCGGGAGTATACTCTTTCCGATCGTATGTATATGTCTGGAGTATCCCATGTAGCAGCAACATCAGGTGGCGATCTTTATGGACCGAGTTGTTGGATAAATTTCGGTTCTACAAATGCGAGAATTAGTACATACAAGCTAACCGCAACAACTATATAAGGTTATTTGGAGTGCTCCATTTGGTAGGCAAACACCATAAATGGGTTGATGGCTTAATTCCATCAGGCAGATAATGTTAATTTTCTTACACGTTTTTCTAGTGTATTTGGGGTTGTTATATAGGGGATTTGGACATGGAATTCCTTTTCGTTTGCCGCAATGGAGTTTCAAAATGCAATCAATTATTACACTTCCGTGGATTAAAAATCTTTTGAATCTCAAAATTATTTTAAGTGAAACAAAATATGTTGAAAATAACTTTTTCAACAATTCACATAATAGTCCAGTCAATGAAGCATTTGATTCGGAAAAAATCGCCGGAAAGCTGGATTTTGATATATAGCTTCCGCATTGTGTTCTTAAGAAATTGTCAAAAGTCCACATCGATATGAGCGCCGCTAACAATTTTACGGGGGATTGAAGCCCCCCCAAAATGATTTTTCAAGAATAACTCCCAAATGGTAAGCTGTACAAAAAAAGTGTCAAAGACTAATTTGTAGCTTAGAATATTTCCTACAAAAACGTAGAACATATTTTTTTTCATACAAATAACGGTTTTTGAAATAAACCAATCAGAAGAGTTAAGGGTTTTACTTTTCTATGTAGTTGGGCGACTTAATTCCAAAATTGTGCATTTTGTGATAAAAGCATCAATTTTTTATTTATTATTGCTACCATATATGGACATGATTTTAAAATATCGGTCCACTCTATTTGTTTACCCCTTCAGGTGGGAGGGGCAAATAAAAAAAAAATTCTAAAATAGAAAATGATTATAAAAACACAACGGCAAAACTTACAATATTACGTTAAAACTTATCTTAAAGCCATATATTCATTCTTTATGTATGTTCTTGAATGAAGTTATTTTAGTGCTTAGTTTTTGAATAAATGATTTTTAAACTCAAAATTTAAAAAATAAAATTTGAAAAAAAAATAATAATAATTTTGGTAATTTTCAATTTTCTCAAAAACTAAAAGACTTACGACCATTTGGTTTTTAGCATTCAACTGAAACATATTAAGAGTATTAAAAATTCTAACCCAAATTAGTACTTAATAACGAAAAATTTTGAAAAAAATTATTATTAGGTATTATTTTTTTTTTCAAATTTTGAGTTTAAAAATCGATGGGGACTTTTGACAATTTCTTAAGAACACACAAGAAGCTACATATCAAAATCCAGCTTTCCGGCGATTATTTCCGAATTTAGCTATTTTTTTCGCTTCATTGACTGGACTATAATATGTACTAAAAAATTTTCATTACGTATAATTTTCGGTTGTATCATCAATTATTTTTAAATAAGCATCCCATATAATCAAAGAAAATTTCGAACGAACTCTTTGATGATTGTTTTTAATTATCTATTTAAAACCAAAAATATTATCAGCATATTATTCATTGGTCCGTATTACTACTAAAAAGTACTAAATAATAAATGCCATCAACCAAAAATCTTCCCCCCGCTAGCTTGCTCTATATAGCCATAGTAATTGTCTCCAGTTTCACGTGACAAGTTGTTTTAAACCCTGATTCTTAATATTTCAATAATACTCGCAATACTGCATTTAGAAAAAATTAAAATATATATTTTTTTACAAAAAGGCTAAATCATTTTTGGACCCCAGTGAGTCATTTCATGGGGCATAATTTCGCTGTTGGCCCAAATCGAAACAAGGATTGAAGGCAACGTTAGAACATTATTCCAATCGGAGTAAATTTACTTCAAAATCAAATAAAATAAATCAATTCCGCCATTTCGCTTTTTTGTGATCTACTCCTTTTTTTCCAAACTGAAAATTTCAAAAATTCTTAAGCCAAACCACATGAAAGGAAATGACAACATCAACTTTTACTCGGAATGTATTAATCGAAAATTCTATTTTGCGCCTACGTTCTGTAACTCTCGAATCTATGAAATTGGTCGAGAAATGTTGAAATATGGAACAAAACTCATACGATGTGTTTCAATTTTCATCGCTTCGCGAAACTCGCTTAAGTGAAAAACCCGGATACCTGAAATATATTTTCAGTTAAATTTAATATTTTTCATTGAAAAAAACTCTTAACTGAAAAAAATTTAATAAAATAGAACAAAAAATTTGCTTTTTTTTTATCACGAAAATGACATTGGAATTTTTGATATGTCAGAACCCTTTTTGGAATTTTTAAATCCGCTTAAGTGCAATTTTTTTTCCACTTATCCGGACTCCGCTTAAGTGAAATTTTTTTTCACTTAAGCGGGGTTCGTTTCAGTAAAAAACCCGCTTAAGTGAAAGAAAGACTGTGACATTTTGCAGTTTCTCTTAAGTGGGTTTGACTGTATAAACTATTTGAAAGTTTTTCCTGATCGCGATAACTCGCCCTCAACAACCACTAATCTTGTTGAATTTGTGTCTTTTATTCTGTCAGCTTTAGAGAATGGAAAAGAAGTCGATGTCATATCCACCGATTTTAGTAAGGCCTTCGATAAAATCTCCCATAGACTTACTTTTCAAACTATCCACCTTCGGTTTTGAACCTATTTTATTGAGATGGATCTCTTCTTATCTGGAAAACCGTTACTATAGTGTTCGTTTTAGATCTACATCCTCTTACCCTTTCTTAGCCACGTCAGGAGTCCCCCAAGGCAGCCACATAGGCCCTCTTTTTTTATTCTTACAGTTAACGATATTGAACTGGTTATTAAATATTCTCACATTTCTCTCTACGCCGACGATACCAAATTCTTCAAGACCATCTCTTCTACACAGGACTCTGCTCTTATCCAACTCGATCTCCATAATTTTTCTGTTTGGTGTCTCAAAAACTGCTTAGATTTAAATATTACCAAATGCCATTCAATAACTTTTTCACGTAAACGTTCAAGTCTTCTCCCCGTTCTTATCTTCTTCATGATCAGCCCCTATCTATCTCTATATTATGTGATCAGGAGCTTAATTTCATCTCCCATTATGACGACATAATTCTTAAGGCCAATTCAGCACTTGGCTTCGTTAAACGTTGGTCCAAAGAATTCTCCAACCCATACCTGACCCGGTCCCTCTATATAACCTTTGTCCGTCCTCTGCTCGAATACGCCTGTCAAGTATGGTCCCCTTACCAACAAATTCACATTGCCAGAATCGAGAGCATTCAATGTCGTTTCCTTCATTTTGGTCTTCGAGGTCTTTCCTGGAATAATCCCTTGTTCCTTCCTCCCTATCAAAACCGCCTTAAACTTATCAACCTTAATTCATTAGAAGAACGAAGAAAAATTCATGAAATTCTCTTCATTCATCGACTACTTACAGGTTCAGTTGACTGCATTACTCTTTACAACTCTATCTTTTTTAATACCAACCCTCGTAACATACGAAATCCCCTTCTCTTCTACATACCTCTCCACCACACGTCTTATGGCTCTAATGAACCAATCTCCCGTATGCTGCGGAGTGTTAACTTATACTCAAGCAACTTCGATTTTAACCTCAGCACCCCTTGTCTAAAACTCCGTCTCCTGAATCATCCTCCTCACTAACCACTAAACGTAGCTATAAGTTTCTTAAGTTAGATTAAGCATTAGCTTGTAATTAAGGCAAATAAATGGGGGTATTGCCCAACCAAAATTAAAAATTAAAATTAAATTAACCCTGATTGCAGGTCTCCGGAGAAGAGAATGAGGATAGAAGTGTCATGACAGTTGGCTGAGCGAAATGTTTGTGGCCGATAGCGTACACAGAGTGCCTATATTAATCTCACGATCTATTAAATTTGACTTTTTTATTTTACGATATAAGGAAATGTAATAATAAAATTGTCTGTACCCAATGTAAATAGAAATATCTTTATTACGCTACAGTCATCTTTGCTCCAAAATTTCTATGTTTTTTTTTTTTCAAAATTCTTTGGAGCAAATAAAAACCCAATTCGCTTCCAATCTATATCCAATTAAAATATCAACATCCAGAGCTATTTAATTGAAGCTATCTTGAGACTAAAATTTATATACAAACCTAGATTTCCAATTTTATGGGAAACATTTTAATCTAAAGCATGCATCTTATATCAGATACTCCACAACCAAATGTAGCAAATCAGATAAATTCTCGCTTATATATACTTACCGCACCTTTGAGCTATCCACCAAAAAATTCACACCAATTATAGTTATGTACAGTACCTATACATAGCTGGGTTCAAAGTGCTTTTAATTGTCTCCTCGACGCAAGTGGATAAAAAAAATTAAACCAAGCTTGATCTATAAATTAAATTATCCAATTGCAGATTCGATCGATATCTTTTCTATAAGCGAGACCACCATCATGGTAGCCAATAATTACTGATCGGCGACAAATACGAACCAATTACGGAAATACTTTAAGACACACTCTCGCATCATCATCATCATAATCAACACTTTAAACTGCCTTAAATTGAATAGCACGATTTCTTTGGCCTCCAATTGTGTTCCAGGTTTCCAAATCCAAATCTCTGAATGACAGTTCAGTTGACAATGTGTTTTGACGGTGATGGCTGCATTTCACCAAATACGCGCGATAATCACCTCGATTAGACCCAAGTGGAGGTGATATTATTTAGCTCTTTCTTCTCTATGTGCAATCTCATCTGTCACTTTTGGCTTATACATATACATAGCTTTTGGTTTGGTGCTTCTATATATGTACATTTTATCCACCCAAAAATGGTAACATGGGAGGTAAACCAGAAGGGGGAATAAAAATAATATATAGTTGGATGTGAGAAGGTATATAGTATGCAGTATACAGCAAGACAATTTCTGCATCTTATAAGCTGCAGCCTTTGAGACCAAAGAAAAGAGCTACTGTTTGGTATAGGCTGTATAGCAACCGTCAATCAAATATGGTTATAGTATCTCGTTAGTTATTGAAATACTATATCGCTTTGTGATTTCAAGTGATGCAATGAATATTTGTCCGTTTGAGCTTAATTATGCTTTTTAAATCGGATTTTGAATGCTGGTGTCAAACCCTTGGATAAAAGGTAGGTATATGAGTGCTATAAGGTCTCATACCAAAAATTATGATGACATAGAATAAAGATCAAACATAAAATACATAGTACTTTTGCTATAAGTTTTAATCGAAAATCCGTTTTGAAGTTATAAATCTTAAAAAAAAACCAACAGCAACTACAACGCTTAACTCTTAAATGCCATGTTATAACAGTTTTGTTTCTAAAGATACTTTTGATGCGCGATTCCGCGGGCCAGGGCCACACATCTTTGTACATACATTGGATAACTAGACTTTCAAGTCGCGAGAAGCTCGTTAATGCACTTCCATACTTGATGGCGATAAACTGTTATAACTGTTGTGAATTGGCATTTCCCTAGTATCGGCCTATTTCTGTGTTGTCAGTGCAACTTACCATATCAGCTGTGCAATTAATCTCAACGTATAACAGTTACAATTCCAATTTATAACAGTTATACAAATTTACTGTCACTTTAAAAAGGTGTGAAATAACGGGCTTCACGCGACTTAAAAAAAAAAATGTGGGTGCTCAAAGTACGCCCTCACCTTTATAATCAAAACTGTTATAAAATGTTTTTTCTTCCATTTATATAAACGCTTAATAAGACAACATTTATAGATTTGATGCGCTGAATTCCAATCCAACCCTCAAAATGATTCCCCCAGATTAGCTTTTTGAAATGGATGAGGCTAAAAAAATACCAATGTATAACAGTTATACAAATTTATCGTCATTTTTAAAAGTTTGTGCATTAAAGTGCTTCGGGTGACTTGGAAAACCCTCTGGGTTCCCGGAGTACGCCCATAGGCCTTTCGAGATCTCATAAACATTACTTTTATAAACGAAACTATTATAAATTGGTGTATGTCTATAGTCCTCAAAGTGCAAAAATACTCCTCCATCATAAAAAAGGTATGGATGGTTCCAGATAAAACGAAAAATTTGGTTTCTTAGTCAAGGATTTGAAAACCTCTTAAAAAGATTAGCGTATAACTAAATAAAAATGTAGTTTTATTTTGTCGGCCTCTACTTGATGGAAATCTATTAATTGATTTTAATGAAACAAAATGTATATATTTTGTTTGCTTTAGAAGTCTGAAGAAGGTACTGTGTGCCGAAACAGCTGTAACAACAAAATTAAATAAAATAAAATTAGTGGTTATCTAAAGCAAAAAAAATATATACATTTTGTTTCATTAAAATCAAAAATGTAGTTATAACTATTCATAAAAACAAAGACTCTATACTTGACCGAAAAAGTCCTAGTTAATTTCTTATTCTGCGAGACATTGCTAGAATATCAGATTGTATGTTTTTTTTTATTTTTTGAAAATCTAAAATCAAAGTAACTGTAGCCACCAAATATAGTTCCTCACTAATCAAAATCAAAAGACCTTAGATCTCCCCAAATGAGGCCAACAGTAAGTATTCCACTCACCCCTTACCATTGGTTTTCTCATTAATTTTCTATCACAGTTGTTGTTACCGAATAATGATCAATCTCAGATCCTTAGCTAGTATAGCTATATAAACCCAGACAAAAAAAAGAAAACAAAATAACAGCTACCGGTCTTGTAGCATGCCACAAAATGTAGTACAATTTGCAGGCGAGACTCTGGCATTGGTATTGTCGAGTTCGTCGAACGTGATCGATGTTAACAATTAAGAGATCGCAACAACTATGATCTGTGTATTGAGGTACATTCTATACCGCCAATATTGTGCGCGGGTGATTCCTCCATTCAATTTCACAAAGTATCTATTAAATAATTGGATATAGGATTATGCCCACATTTGGCAATTGATTTCTTTTCTTTTTTTTTTTGTTTTCTTTTCTGCAGTCGTGTATATATGAAGGTTTCATTGGAATTGCTCTATAAAAGACCGCCTTGAGGTATGTTGCTATTAATTAGCAACTGGTCCTGAGCTTTTTGTTCCGTTTCACGAAAGGTACCTTTACCTATATAGCTACTGGCAAACGCGTCAAGACACAGCATCAGATATATTGATGTACGTTTAATCAGATTAAAGTCATATCATGTGGAGTTCTTTGGTTTTGCAGTAGGATATACTCGTATACTGAACGGAGCTAAGGCGATGAAGGGAGTCCACATTAAGAAAGATCACTTTTAATTAGACGCCCCCTATCAGGAGTCAGGAATCGCGTGACCGTATTCGGTTCATGGCTGAGATGGCAGAAGGCAGACTGCAACAAATATATACAATATAACCGTCTTTGAATCTGGAAACGGCCAAGATCACTGTTGGAAGCTCCTGTACCACAATATAACGCGTGGTAATTACAACTGATTAGTTAATTGTCCTACACGCACTCATGAAGTATAGACTATTGAGGTGCTGATGTTAGATTGCTAATAAATTCTACTGATAGATTGTGTTAATTAGCAAAGAGTCCAGCTGCATATATGGCGTGAGCGAAACCACAAATACTATACCTATAGGTAGGTAAGCTGCCTATACGGACAATGGCGTCCAGTGCGAATAATTGGAAAATGGCGTTCGAATGATTAATGGTTTAGTATACCGATGAAATCCAAGCTTTTTAAATGACATATTGACACGATGACAGAAAAATATTTTCGAAGTAAGGTTAGATGTCAAATTGATTGACGCTATGGAATTATTAAGTGTGATGTCTGATGTCAATTGAATGTATATGCCACTTAAACATTAATAATGAAGTTGTACAGCTAATTTTTAAAATTTAATTAATCTCATCTTGAAAGTCCATCTTTCACGTCGGTGCGACTATAGTGAAACAGGTTTATGCACCTATAGTAGTTAGGGAGGTGATCGTATCATTATTTTTTTCATCGCGGCTATTGAAATAGACACCATATAATAACGTAAGGTCAATCGTTTATAAACCGCCGCTCGCCGGGGGTTAAAAGTTTTTTTTAAATACAAAGCTACATATGTTCAGAAAACAGAAAAAAATGTTGACACGAAAGAAATGTTCCACGAGCTTCTGGTTCAGAAATATTATGAGCAGTTCTATCTCATAAAAATTAATTTAGCCTGTTTTAAGGCCAAGGTAGGAAGAAAAGACATCTTTGGTCCTACAGTCGGAAAGCATAACCTGCACGACACCACCTCTTATAACAGATTTAGACTGATCGACTTGGTTATATGGGGGAGACATTGTTCTAGCTAATATACGCAGTTCCCACAATTTAAAATTGGAAATTTCCACTGTCAACCAGACTGACCATATTGCGATTCATGCATGACCTTTTTCCAGTCCGCACATTCCGAGAGGCCAACATTAACTTGGACCAATACCTCTTTGTAGATTCTTAGCTGCGGATGCGGATATTCTGATTACGTCAAAATGAAAATATTGTAAGGAAGTTCGAATTCGTGCGGCTGCAATCACAGAAGATCTCTATATAGGTACATTTCCAATAGATTTTCTTATAACCTTTTGAGAAGTTCTTTGCCGAGCATGAAGTATTGAGAACCATTGTAGAACAAAATTACTGGTTTGATGATGATGAGTTTTGGCAAACACATGAAGTAAACATCATGAAAATACAAACGGCAGTGACCAGAACTGCACGTGAAATCTACGTACAGAAGAGAAAGGAATTCTAAGGCTTCTGAAAAAAGAAAGAAAGAGCATGACAAGCGTGCGATTGAGAAAATAGAGGAATATCGTATCAGGATTGATGTTCGGATGTTTTAGGAAGAGTTAAAAAAATCTCTCAAGATTATAAGCCCTGAATCGAAGAATGCAAGAATTATCAAGGGAAAACAGTTGAATCGAGGTATAACGGCGATGATGAATCGAATTCCGCTATCAAGCAGATTGCAACATTCAACCCATAGATGACGACTTCAACCTAGACGGCGTACCTTAAACAGCAATTCCGTCTACCAGGTCAAGGTGAAGTCCAATAAAGCCTTGCTGCGATGACTTTAGTAAGAATTAAGAACCAGGGGCCGAATTAAGGCAGAAATTTCATACGAAATATCGAACCTCATCGATATTTTGTATGAAATTTCCCTCACGATGCCGTAATTCGGCACCAGCTTATTTGAAAAATATAATCGAAGGAAAGAATTTCTAATAAATTTAACCTCAGCATTGTTTGTGCGATCCTCAAGAAAGGGGACACTCTGAACTGCGTCACAGACAGAGACATCAGTCTCCTTATAATGACGTACACCTAATATAAAAGATCTTTTCTACCATATTATGTGAAGGCCTATAGAACCGTTTGTTAACAACCTGATAAGTCAATATGTAAGACGTGTGGACTTAGGACAGGGAAAAACCAACATCGACCATATACATATATATCTACATTACGACAGATCTTGGAAAAAACCCAAGAACATCAAATCGGTATCGCACCACCTTTTTATCGATTTCAAGGGCGCGTATGATAACACCTATAGAGACGGGATGTATAGGGCAATGTCTAATTTTTGAAACCTCCCAAATTTGTCCACTTGTGCAAGTCAAATGAAAATCGGCAAATACCTCAACGATACTTTTGATGTCAAAAATGGATTTAGACAAAGCAGTGAATTCTTAAAAGAATACTGCAAAACTCTTCCATCAACACTAGAGGGATGGTCTTTAAATAGCGTTTTCACCAAGTTTCATGAAGATACGAATTTTCTTTCCAAGAACTATTGGTAGGTAGATATACCTACTGTTTTACCTAGACTAATAGTGCTATGTACATATATTCATTTTCAAGAATGAAACAGTTTTAACTAACTTTATTTTTTTTATTATTTTTTCCAACTTGAATGTCTGGTGGCGAATAATTATTATCGATTGTTTTTTTTTTTTGTTGGGGATTATTAAAATTTAAAAGAAAATGAAACCAATAAGAAAAAGACAAACAAAATAATTCAGGTATGAGGTACCAAACAAAATATACTTCAAGTTGCCTTGCCACACGCGCCAGTTATGACCGAAGATCAACGAGTACCCACGTTAATGCCGCGCAGATTTAATCAAATTAAAATTTTTAATCGCCATCACACAGGGACCACAAAGCAAAGCAAATTGCTAAACCAACTTCGATGCGGCGACAAGGAATGAATAATCCCGCTTTAAGTTGAGTGCGTAGGCGCGATTGAAGGCTAAGGTGGCATCGGAGAAGCCTCAATTCTGGGGATTATATAGGTATGTACAACAGCGATTTTGTCGTTTTTTTTTTTTTTTTTTTGAAGTTTCTGCGTGTCGTGATTTATTTTATTGGTTGTATATGTATTTGAATTAAAGCCTAGGAAGAAGCATTTTATTGTGGGTCTGATCCAAAGAGTGCCTTTTTTATATTTCTCAACACGTTCTTTTTGGACATCTGTGTGTCACATTGTTCATGTGTTTGTGTTTATTCAATCAAGTTGGTTCAAAGTTATTTTTATTTTCTTGGAAGTAAGTTTATTATGATGTTGAAGGGTTACAATTTGCTCATATATACCTACATACATATTTTATAAATTTTATTTATGGTAAATGAAATCTTGAAGGTAATCGATCATTATATAACGTGTCTATCTCAATAGCTATATTTTTTCTATACAGGGTGATTTCAATTTAATTGGTTTAACTTCTTTAAGAGAAAGATTGTGAAAACATATATAGGTATGCACGACTGCATCGCATAAACTTGCTATAGTGTTCAAGAATAACAATGGAGAAATGTTTGTTTGATTTTTATTTGCGATATACAGGGTGAATCGCATAAGGTGCGTGACAACAAGCTAGATACTAGAGAGCATAGGTTGGGTCGTATGGGAGAGGGATCTATTCCTTTCCGTTTAGTCGGGAGGGGCAATTTTCTAAAAAATTGACTTGAATTAGAAAAAAATTATTAAAAATGAATGACAACACTAAAAATGTCATCATATACCTTTTTTCGAAGAAATCCGATCATTAATCCTGTTTTTAAAAGAAATTATCTTAGTCAACAGTTTTTGAAAAATTAATTTCTAAAATCAAAATTTTGAAGAAAAAAAAATTTAAAAACAACTAGTTTTGTTCAAAATTTTATGTTTTTAAGTACATATACTATTTTGTTTTTAATATTTAATGCTCATTTCAAATTTTAGTCAAACATTAAATGTGTTCTAGTTTTTGAAAAAATTGAAAATCATCGATGAAAAAAATGGGTCTCGCAATTCTGTCCGTTCGGCTGGAGCTTAAACGGTTGCCTCGATTTTCTCCAAACTTGTTACCTACCGTTTTTTTGTCCCGACATGTTTTATTTTAAATTTTTTAGGTGGGCACCTGCCGACAACTTGTTCAACTTTTGAAAAAAATACGAAAAATGCTTATAAATAGCTGTACTGGTACTTCCCATAGAACCATTTTTCATCATTTTGGATCAAAAAAATTTGTAAAGACAATGTTTGAAAAAAAAAGAAAAAGTTTCAAAATTTTCAATTTTGTTCGTATTTTTTAAATTTTAATCAAACATTTTTCAAACAGAGAATGTTTGAAAAAGATTAAATTTTTTTGCAATTTAATACATACATATCTACATATGTAGTTCGAAAACGACTTGTTCGATTTTTACTAAACTTTGCAGCCAGCAGTTTTTTATCATAAGAGCTACTAATAAGTTGAATACCTAACAAAATTTTCAAAAAAAACAAATTTTGGATTTTAAAAAAATTATTTTGAAAATTCGATATTTCGAAAATGGGTTTATGATTTTCTTTTCAAAATTAATATTTTAACCCCGCATAATAAATACTTAAATTAAATGTACATACATTATATGTTTTCTCAAAAATGTTTTCAAAATTTTATTTATAAAAAATTATTTTTTTTTAAAACCGCTCCAAAGATTTTTATTTTTTTTTTTGTAATTTGAGATTTGGTTATGAATTCTGATAAGCTTTAAGTAAATGATTAAAAATAGAACAAACATCTCAAAAAGCGTCAAAACCTATTTTTTGGCAAAAAAAGGAAAGAAATTTTCTTATACAGTAAAACCAGCTTTAGTGAAACTGAAAAAAAAACTGCGGGTTTTCACTTAAGCGGATAAGTGAAAAAAAAATTGCACTTAAACGGATTTAAAAATTCCAAAAAGGGTTCTGACATATCAGAAATTCAGATGTCATTTTCGATCTAAAATTTTGGTGGAGGTGAAAAATAAAAAAAAAGTAAAAGCGTTCAGCAAATTTTTTGTTCTTATCTATTAAATTTTTTTCACTTAAAGCCGAGTATACAGTTCTTTTGAACGAAAAAAAAAACATAAGTGGTAAGAATTTTTTTTTCGGAAGAAAAAATATCTGAGTTGAAATAAAAAATTTGTATTCGTTGTCCTCTTTTTTTCCACAAAACAATGTCACCAACATTGTTTTGCGCGAAAATGTCACCAACATTGTTTTGCGCGAAAAAGTTTCCGTGGTGAAATAAATTTTTTTCAACAGGTTTGGTTCACAGTTCGATAATAAAATTTTAAACGGCAAAAATTTTTTTTGCGATAAAATCACTCCCATAAGAAGTACATGTATTTTTTTTTCTGTGTACTAAGCTTAAGAGAGTTTTTTTCAATGAAAAATATTACATTTAACTGAAAATATGTTTCAGGTATCCGTGTTTTTCACTTAAGTGAGTTTTGCTTAAGCGGAGTGTTATAAAGGTAATTGGTCGACAAATACTCGGGGATGAAATAAGTTATTCAGAAAGTGGGTTTTTCTCTTAAGCGGGTTTTACTGTAACTACTTTGCTTATTATATATGTACGAAGTTTCATCGAAATCGTTAGAGCCTATATATACATAAACCAAAAATTCAAATTTCTCTGTGATTCCCAACATAAAAATGCTATACGTACCTACCATAATTTGAAAAAAATCAGTCGACCTGATTTAAGCTCTAGCTCAAATTATAGAAGACGAACGAAAGCCCAGACTGATGGAGGGACGACATTATGACGAAAACCACTTTTTCGATCATCGTAGTTTTAATTTTTATTTAAATTTATTTAGAGGATTTTTTTTAGACGAAATCAATATTTATCCTAAAGAGTAAAAAACTATACATGTTGCCCCTTTTTGCCCACAATAGATCTGGCTCAAATCAATGGTACTTTTTAGAAAATACTGAAATCATAAAAATAAAGCTCTTCACCAAAATTAAGTCTTGTCGGAATTTTTTTTTGAAGTGAGAGTCTAATATTCAATTTCATTTTTGCTTTATGGAAAAATTTTTAGTATGGAAATTTGTAATTTTATCCTTGCGAATCCCTCGAAACTTTCTCGAATTTTCTTAATAAAAAAAAATAAATAATAAAAAAAAAATGACTAAAAAACTATAATTTAAAAACAATTTTAATTATAAAAAAAAATCAATTATGTATTACTTAAGTCTAATTAACTTCCGATTTGAAATAAAAAGAAATATATAGAATTTTTGTAATTTTTAATTTTGGGTTTTTGATTTTATTTTTTTATTTATTTAACAAAAATGATATATAAACTAAATTTATAAAATTATTTAAAAACTAAGACATCAGGGCAACAGGACCATGGATGTCGTTTTTGTCGGTTTACATTTTATATAATATAAGATACATAAGTTCTTTTTTCTTTTTTTTTTTTTTTTGTAATAGGTTAGAGTTTGTAACTCTTTAATTTTACCAAGCTTGCTTGATGCGGCGGATTGTTAGGGCATCGGACGGATTTTTGATTTTAGTTTTCTGGTTTTTGTTTTACACGATTTTAGGGTGAACAATTTTTTTTTTCTATAATTTGAAATATTGGGATATTTTTATTTCAAGTTTTGGTTTTCGGGATTCTGACCTCAACCTTAAAATTTAACACAGACCCTTTATGTAATTTTAAACTCCAACTTCAGGACGCATGTTTGGCTAACGTTACTGAGATCCTGAAGATGAAATCACTTATTTGGAAGTTAAGAGAATAGGACGAATAGGGGTTTGTTGTTCATATATATGTAAACGAAAGCGTCTAATATAACTATACATATACTTGCTTTAAAATTCCTTGTTCTATACATCTATTACTACACTAAATATTTTAATTTGAAAAAAAAAAAATACGTTTTACAATAATTTCTTATTATCATTAGGACATACCCCTTCTCCTATCCATAATCTCCAATCTCATATAAGTAAGTGTTAGCTTTTGTATTAGAATAAATGTCGAATAATTATGCCGTTCTTTGTGGGTATAAAATGCAAATCCATCGACTTTATTTACATCGCTAATGACCCATGTCAAATCCACTGAACCAATAGTCAACAAAACGCGACACAAGTATTGGCAATTTTCAGCATTCCAACGTCAGCACCACCGTACAGATCTCAGCATTATTATAGTAGAGTATAGGTATTCATTGCGATCTTTTGCATATATTTAGCCAACACGCTCCATTGGCGTAGAATTTTTTTCAATTTTTTTTTGTAAACCAGGTGTGCGAAGGTATATGTGAGTAATGATTCATTTCATATGCAAATGAAGCCGCCGACGACGACTACAACGACGACTATGAATTTACGATGATCAGCACTGAGACACAAACGTTTTTAAAACAAATCTTTTCCCATCGTCGCGTCGCGGTCGCGCCGCCGAGCTTCGGTAGATCAGTTTTTTTTTTTGTTATAAAAAGTTATTCCGAACTTAAGTTGCAAACAATAATTACGTTTATTTATCTGGGCTATCGAGAGCCACCAACCACAGGGGGTGAGCGCTGAGTGCGCGTGGGTTCATGATTGCAATCATCACAAGATGCCACTATGCCACAGTTGTTTTTTTGATTGACGCGCAACGAAACAACAAAAAAAAAAACGATTCGTGTGGCTTGGATAAAAATTGCAAGAAACGTTGATGCACAGGTTTTTTTGAGAAGCGATATCAATTTTTGTTTTTAATTAATTACTACAAAGATATAAATATATAAAGAAGAAAACTGCAGAATGATGGCGGTTCAAGTGGGTGATCTATGTTTGGTAGAATCTTTTTATGGACTCATGATTCCTATGCGCGCGGAGCGGCAAATCAAACTCAAGACAGATCGATAAAGAAGAGAATAGCTTTGGATATGGTGGACTGACGGATTTATTGAGACCACCTGAACGAAGTGTATTTATAGTTAGGTATATACATTTAGCGATTCCGTGATACTTTACTACTCTTTAAATCCTCTAATGGTATAGGTAATCGTGGAAATCTTTGACCTCGTCTTGATCGAGATCGAATAAATGTGATTTGTTCATGTTTTAGATATTCTATAGACTGAATTTGTCTTATCTTCATAAACTAAACTTTCAAATCTGTACAATGTTCTGTTGGAATGCATCAAGGACTTACATTGGTAAAACTCTTTCAAATCGTGTGTCCTCACTTTTGAATGTTATTTTATCGAATATAGTTTACTTTGAATTTTTGTTTTACCGAAGCCTTTTTGTATTGAACTTAATTATGAACCACATTCATAATCGTCGATCTTCATTATAAATGCGATGCAACTAAAAACAATTCTGATAACATCCGCGCTGCTGTCATTTTTTCTTTTCTTCATAGAAACCGACTTGCTAAAACAAATCGACAGCCACCACCTACATGAACCTCTACTTCTAGACCCTCATCGAACCTGTAATCAATTGTTTGATTCACATATATAAGCCGGGCAAATTCAGAGTGGAACAGCAGTCCAGAAATTCAATATAGAAGATCTTATCAACCTACAACAGATCAGTTCAACATTTCCGGTTGCGCGTCCTTCTATTACTCAACAACAACTTCTTTGCCCCATGCTCGCTATTTGCAGTCAGTAGTCTCCAGAGGTATCTTTGCACGGATTGGATAGTGTTTCGCTACATCATCGCGTTCCTTGTCTGTTATTGCAATCAAAGATGACGACGACCTGTGCCCGCCGCAGCCGCCACCGATGGTCTTTTCTGATGACCATAGTGCTGCGATTCGTATAAGATGACGACTTTTTTGCTTTGCTTTGTCGATATCTTATTTGCCCGATCACCTGGGCTTCCAATTGCATCATCGCATATACAACAAAACACAAGGTGTCGGTTGCCGTCGCATCGCGTCGTCTTCTTGCAATGACCATATCGAATTGCTGCATATACATATCCATTGTGGTGTCTCTTCTAAAGCAACAAGCCATAGAGTATACATATGTTAAACATTCAATTGTCGATGGAGAAGAGACGACCAAAATGGCAAGAGCACTCGCCCGAAAGAGGTGTAAATCGAAGCAAAATCCGATGTACATAATACGATTGGAAATAAAATCGCCCAGGTGGTGGCCGCGGTGGTGTTGGTGGTGCTCTCGCTGGTTCCTATAAATTGAACCCTGGAGGTCCGGCAAAGCGATGATTTTGCGCCGGTATTAAGCGTGTGAAAGGCAACACAAATATATTTAATGTGATTGCTGGTTCGATTAGGTAATTTGAAAAAAATTATTACACTGTAGGTACTTACTGATAAAATATTTTTTGAAAGAGTTATTTTATTATATTACTGCAAAATGCACAAATTAAACTAGGCTAGATAATTTTTTCAGGAATTTGCAAGTCTCTCAAGACAATCCAAACATAAATTTCCTCAGGTATGTTCAGATATTTATATTGGTACATTTAATTCAATTTAATGAAAAAAGTTCTTTGGTATCATAATTTTATAGCTCAAACTATCATCTTATAACCCATCCAAATGTGCCAAGATTCCATAATGAAGTGGGACAATATTCCATAGTTTTATGGAGGAAGTGCGTTATAAGTCCAACATTATTTAAAAGAATTATATAGTATTTCATTCATTAAAACAAAAATAATTGCGAACAGGAACTTTTAATAGTTTATTTGTCTATTTAATTCAAAACAGGGAAATTTATTACAAAATTCGTTCGAATTTTTTTAAATTACTTCATATCTACAATTTTGAAAATAGTTAAAAACTTATAATTTAGAAAAAGAAATTTTAATTTAAAATACTTGTAATTTAAAAAAATTCGCGCTGAATGAAAAACAGTGAAGTGAAGTTACAAAAGTGAAAATAGTGAAAAATTTTAAATAGTAAAACAGAGTGAAAAAATAAATAAAAAAAAGTTAAACAAAGTAAAATAAATTTAAAAACAAAGTTAAGAAAATGAAAGAAAAGAAGTGAACAAATTTTTTCATAAAATTTCCAGTTCGTTCAGCAGGACTAAAACTAAGGTCTTTAGTAAAGGTAGAGGAATATGTATTAGTATTTTTTCACTCTTATAAATCTTGCAAAAATCGGACAGGTTAAATGCACCGAAATTAGTTTTCTAAACCAGGGCACAAAATAAATAAAATACATGACTGGGTTGCACGAATTTACTCTTACGCGATTACACTGTAGTTTTAAAGTCTGAATATTTAAGATCTATATTAAAAGAAATGCATTAGTTATGGGAGACCATATTATATGCCACCTGCTAATAATGTATTTTAGTATTGGGAAGTATTGTGTGAGATTACGAAAATTAACAATTGTATAGCCCCACGGTGACACTTATAGTTTAAACTGAAAAATTGGTAAAATATTAATATTACAAATAAATTAGTTTAACAAAATCTGAAATTCTTTTGACACCAACGCTATATATACGTCATCTGATTTCTGGAATAAATCTTAATTTATAAGAAAAAATTTCGTTGCAGCGGTTTTTAAAAAAATTATTTTTTTATATGTAACTATACATATTTATAAATTTTGAAAATACTAAAATAAAAAAAAATTGGCAGGCCGTTTTTTAGGTTTTATTAATGCGGACTTAAAAAAATGTTTGAAAAAAAATCATCTACCCATTTTCGAAATATCGAATTTTCAAAAAATAATTAAAATTTTTTTTTAATCTAAAATTTGTGTTTTTAAAAAATTTTATATCAAATATTTTTCAAACTTATTAGTATTATTATTAGTAGGACACCGTACCGCTATTTTTGGACCTAAAAAATTGAAAAAAAAAATGTAAAAAAAACCCCAAGGTATTACATAAGTGTTAAGAAAATCGACCCTCCCCTTTAGGCTGCAGCTGAAAGGACAGAAAAACAGAATTGCGAGACCCACTTTTTTCGGCATCACCATCATCGTCAAGTAAAGTTTATTCAAAATCTCGAGTTCGATTTTTTTACGAATCCGCATAACTTGCCATATAGAGCCTATGTTAAATGTACATATACATATATTTACGTATAGGTATATCACAAATAAAATAAGAAAAAATTCAAAAAAGTGAAAAAAATTTAAAAAAGGTGAAAAAAATAAAAAAAAAAGTGCATACAAATTTGTTCAGTTCATCAAATCAATTATTTAAGTTAAGTCGTTTGCGACGTTAGCTCCCAGACTACAACTAAGGTCTATGAAGCGGGTGCCTATTGTTTCGTCTTTTTCACTTCCCATTTTTGTTGTTTCGTTTTTCTTACAATTATTTTTGTTTATTTCGTAATAGCTACATTATTTTGTTTTTGTTTTATTTTGTTTTTCGATCATTCGCCTTACAGTCATTTTGCATTTCTTTCTCTATCTTTTTCAAAAAGTTATTTGGGCCAAGGTTATTTCGCCAACGGTTTATTTAGCACTAGGTTTTAATTAAACTACTGCTTTAGCGTGGGTTTAATTTGTCATCAGTGGTGATTGTAACAGTGCATTATCATATCTGAAAATTTGAGCAACGTATATGTATATTTAGAAAACAGCTGTTGACATAGAATATATAGGATAAATTCAAAGTTGCAAAAGAAACCTTGCATGTACCCACCCTCGCACTCAAATCCTATAGTGTGCCTAAGCAGGGGGGTTGCAGGGGGACAGCATGCCCCCCATATATACCTCACTGTTTGTCATAAACGGTGGCGAAATAATTGAAATCGAACTAAACAAAAAACGAAATAATCGAAAAACTAAACAATTTAAATGCGAAATGACCTTAAAATGAACTAAGTGAAAGACAAAATGATTTTTTTTCGAAACAATTTGAAACCAAATAATTGAAAAACTTATTAATGAAAATCCTAAACAAACGAAATGCGAAACGACTAAAACAAAACAACAAGAAATCGAGATGAAAAAGACGAAACAAACCATACCCGTCTATAGCAAAGGTATAGAGAAATATTAGTAATTTATGAAAAAGTGTAAATCAAAAAAAAAAAATCGGAAGGTTACATGCACCAAAATTAGTTTTCTAAACCAGAAAACAAAACAAAATATTCTCTTAACTCATGAAACTATAATTCTATCAGTAAGGCGAATTGCTAGTTCTAGCATTGAGAGCTTTCTTAGAACAGCGTTCTGATGATCGTTGGCGTTGCTACTGTACCTATCGAAATCTATAGTTTGCGAAGAGGTAGGGTTGGAAAAAAGAAAAATTTCTGTATCAGGTTTTTCTGCTTCACATACGAACAAACATTTATAATGGTCCAAATTAAATGAATTGGAATTAAAAATGCTACAGTAAACTGTACAATAACTGAGGTTGATTCTTAAAATTCTTACTTTGCATCTTGTCCCATATTTTACTCAGAAACCAAAGATTCTTTTTCTTTTCGCAACGTATCTGAAGATGAACTTTTTAAGGCATTGTCTACTATAACCTCCAACGAAGTTGGGACTGATGGAATCCCGGTAAAGTTCTTAAAACTTATATTTCCAGCGTTTGGAAAACATTTTCTCTTTTTCTTTAATTCTATTCTTACATTTTCAGTTTTTCCTTTTGATTGGAAAACTGCAAGAATAAATATCCGGTTCCAAAAAACAATAAACCTGTTTTGCCCTCAGACTTTCGGCCTTCGGCATTCTCCCAGCACTCTAAGGAATTATGAAGGACCAAAAACTGAAAAACAGCCTCATACCCAACAGTTTTTTTTAAAACCAGTCTGGATTTCTCAAGGGTTGTAGTTCGACATCTTTTTTAATTAATATAACTAACAGCATTAGAAATTGCATAGATGAGAAAATGGTATCAATCCTCCTACTTCTTGATTTCAGCAAAGCCTTTGACAATGTTAACCATAATCTTCTCTGCCTTAAGCTGAAAAAGCAGTTTGGTTTTTCGTCAACTGCTTGTTATCTTATATTCTGCTTTCTTAATGGCAGAAGACAGGCTGTAACCATGAACATGAAAACTTCGTCAATTTTACCTCTTTATCGGAGCGTACCCCAAGGATCAATTTTAGGTCCGATACCTTTCACAATGTTTGTGAATGATTTACCTACGGTGGTCAAACACAGCTCTGTTTTTATTTATGCTGACGACGACGTTCAGATGCTTAATTCTTCTTAAAAATGTGATCCAAATAAGTGTGTGATGGAACTAATGAATTTGAAATGTGATAATTTTGAAATGGTACTGAATGGACAAAGGAAAATTCATTGGTTGTAAATTCTAGAAAATCCAAAGTCATTGCTTTTGGAATCTCTTTGGGTTCTCAAACAATAAACATGCTTTCTCTTGATGACAAAACAATCCCATATGAAAGTAGAGTTAAGGTGCTCGGTTTTAACATAGATGACAAGCTTTCATGGGAAAACCATATAAATAGCCTAATTACACTAAGGAATCTAACTTCAATAAACTACTATTTGCCTCACAAAATTCGCGGGGAGTTATGCAAGGCCCTTGTTCTTCTTATATTATTATACGGCTGTTTAAGTTTATAATGGCTGTAATATCAATTAAATTAATAAATTAAGAGTCATGTTTTAACTCAGTTGTGAGATATGTCTGCAAAAAAAGAAGATATGATCACATTAGTGATTTTGTTCTCAAGTTTCTTGGTTTATCTTTTAAAAATTTTCTAGAATTCCGTACGATATTTTTTCTTTTTAAAGTTTAAAGAAAGCTTTTTAAAAACTGTAGGGGAGAGGGGGGCACCTTTGAACAGTTTTTGCTTTAGAGCCTCGAAAAACCCAGTGTGATGGAATTATTAGCCTGTAAGTTCTCGTCTCTTCAAGAAATGTATTTAAAGTTTAATTTAAACCCATTTTTGATTAAATTTAATAAAGATTGATATTCTATTTTTATTAAAATACGAACTAGGTTCTTGTGTTCAAAGGTACCCCCCATGTGGGGCAGGTTTGAACATACCTGGGGCACTTTTGAACGGAAGTATTTATAATTATTTTTAACAATAAATAATGAAAGTATAAACGCATATCTATTAAAGAAAACAATAAACTGCATGAATAAGTTACTAATGAAGAGCTCAATATACAAACAAACTTTAATAGGATATAAAATCTTTTGAAAGTTTGAACTCACTATTTAGAAAGCAGCTTAAATCATCTTTGAAACTTTAATTTCAGTGTCCATCTGTTGAACTTAGAAAAAATTTATAAATTTTTTTCAATAACTAGTTTTAAACCTGTTCAAAGGTGCCCCGACCGTTTAGTTCAAAGCTGCCCCAACATGTTAAACAACATAAAATTCGGCCATAGTTATTATACCTAGCATATTTACCAAGAATTTTAACTTTATGTTAATCAAAATGAAAGTTTGAATTTAATAATAATTTTTCAAAAATGAAAAACCTTAACAAAAAAATTTTAAACTCTTACAAAAAACATATTACAAAAATAAAATGTACGCATTAAAACTGCGTATTTAGCTACTGTCGGATGAACTTAAGAGAGGACCGCAAAGTCGTTGACGTGTAAAGATATCGCTATTGCGATGCTTAAAATTAACTTTAGGTTTTAAAATATTTTTTTGTTAAGATTTTATTAGCCATGTTCAAAAGTACCCCACGTTCAAAGGTGCCCCCCTCTCCCCTATGTATAACTGTAAGAAAAAAATTTGTACCTGCTCTGATTCTCAAAAAATTTACATTCAAAGCTAATTTTCAAAAATCGACCCAAAAATTTGATTGGATGGCGCTGTAATCGAGACTCGTAAAAGTTTGAAAATTTCAAAATTATTTTTAAATTTGTTGAGACCTTTCTAAATACATATGTAAATAAAATTTTTTTACCACTTCCGGTTCTCGAAATATTTGCATCCAAAGTAATGTAACCTATTTATGCCCAATTTATAATTAAATTTGCTCAAAAAAATTTTTTCAGCGCTGAATAGAAAACTTATACCCCTTTCCACCGATATAAAAAATTTGACACATTTAGACAAAAAAAGACCAATGCTTTCTATGAATCGGACAATACGAAAAAGCAACTTATGATGGTCTTTTGCACCTCTTCTAAAGCAATTTTCAGCTGAACTAAGCGTCCAAGTGACATAAAAGTATTCAAATGATGATCTAGAGAGTTCCACCTTTCCATCAAGGTATCGCAATACCAAAACAAACAACTTTAAAAAAATCCGATTTAGGTCAGTAAAGTAATGGTATATTACTTGCTGTAATCACGAAAACTGTATAAATTCCATTTTTCGGCTGAACTAAGAGCCCTAGAAACCTAAAAATAGCATAATCGTGATGTGGGAGTTGCAACCTTTCAATCAAGGTATCACACGATAAGAAATAAAAATAAAAATTTTAACTTAATTTCGATTGTTCCACCCTAAAAAAGTTTTTGGATAGTGATATTTCCGCAATCGAGCATCTCAAGAGGTTGAAAATGAAAAAAATTCTTGTTAATTTTTCAAGGCCTTTCTAAAACTTAAAACCAAAAGCTTCTAGCTAGTCTGGTTCTCGAAATATTTCCATCCAAAGTGAAATAACTGTGATTCGATGCTACCATAAAAAAGTGGTTGGATGGCGATATTTCTGCAATCGAGGCTCGCAAAAAATTTCAAATTTCAAAATTATTTATTATTTTTTTGAGGCCTTTCTGAAACTGTAAACAAAAAATTTTTACACAAGACCATCATAAGTTGCTTTTTCGTATTGTCCGATTCATAGAAAGCATTTGTCTTTTTTTATTTAAATGTGTCAAATTTTTTATATCGAGTCTTGATTGCAGAAATATCGCCATGCAAACAAATTTTTTGAACAAATTTAATTAAATTTGGCATAAATAAGGCTATATCACTTTGGATGTAAATATATCGAGAACCATAAGGGTAAAAAATTTTATTTACAGTTTTAGAAAGGTCTCAAAAAATTAATAAATAATTTTGAAATTTGCAAACTTTCACGAGTCTCGATTACAGAAATAACGCCATCCAATCAATTTTTTGGGTGGATTTTTGAAAAATAGCGTTGAATGTAAATTTTTTGAGAATTAAAGCAGGTACAAAATTGTTTCTTACATTTATACATACAGTTTTTAAAGACCTTTCTTTTGATGTATAATTCGATGGGTTTTGTGAAAACGTTTTTTTTTTATGAAAAAGTGTAAAGGGGGTAACCTTCCCACTATTGAAAAAGTCAAAAAATTAGATTTCAAATTTTTATATTTTTGAGAAGGTCTATGAATTTGAAATCCATAACTGAAAACCGCAACCATTTAAGACTCTCCGTTCCAGAAATACCGCCATGTAAAATATTTTTCTGGACAAATTTAATTTAATTAAGCAAAAATAAGGTAATTTCACTTTGGATTCAAATATTTCGAGAACCAGAGGTGGTAAAATTTATGTATTTACAATTTTAGAAAGGCCTCAAAAAACTTATAAATAATTTCGAAATTTTCAATTTTTAACGAGTCTCGATTGCAGAAATATCGCCACCCAGACAAATTTTTTTTTAACAAATTTAATTTAATTAAGCAGAAATAAGGTAATTTCAATTTGGATGCAAATATTTTGAGAACCAGAGGTGGTGAACATTTTTTGTTTACAGTTTCAGAAAGGCCTCAAAAAAATAATAAATAATTTTGAAATTTGAAATTTTTTGCGAGCCTCGATTGCAGAAATATCGCCATACAACCACTTTTTTATGGTAGCATCGAATCAGAGTTATTTCACTTTGGATGGAAATATTTCTTATTGAATTTTTTTTTGTTGCTGATTATCCCTATATGTTTGTATATTTATGTTCTTATACTTTTTCTATTGTATGATGGATGTGTTGGATTGATTGTGGGAATCGTAAATTAAAAAAAAAATAGTTTAATGTAAGTAATGTATGTATAATGTATGTAATATTTACATCAAGCTTATTATTTTTTGACTTAGTGGGTTTTTTTGATGATCTGTAGAAATCCTATGTTGCACTTTTGTTTTAAAATAAAAAAAAATTAAAATTGTTCATGATGTAATTTTTGTTTGTTTCTTAAATTTAAATACAAATTCAATAAAAATTCAAACTTCGTATTTATGTAGTTATTGCAATCTGTTTTTCATTTTACAATTTCTTGTTTTGCAATTGAGTCATTTCGTATTTAATTCTTCGGAAATTATCATTTGGCAAGATTTTTTATTTCGCTGTTATTGTTTTGCAAAATCATTATTTTGCAAAACCGTCGTTTCGCAAAATTTGCAATAATATTTTCTTAGATGCATTTATTTATTTTGCATTACATTAGTTCGTTTATTATTTTATTGCATTTCTTTAATTCGCATTATATTAGTTTGTTAATTATTATATCGCGTCATTATTTTCTTATATTCTTTAAACTTAGTGCAAATTCGAAAATTCTTTAGAAAAAATATTGGATTTCATTTTGATATGTTGTGAAGAATTCAAAGTAAATTTAAATAATGCACCTTTTTCTCTCTTAAATGAATCTATTCATCACAATGAACTATTCTTTGAATTAGAGTTTTATACTTATTCGTTAAATTTGTATTTTGTATTTGTATTTGTATTTGCGAATATAGGTTTTACATGATACAACAAGATTAAAGATTTAAAAATGTTAGATCGTATAATTTTTCTAAAACTACTTTTATTCAACTAAATAATTATTTCTTTGATATTGATTGGTCAAATGATTTTATGTTTCTTGATTTGAAAAATATGTCCATATAACCGCTTCATTGAAATTGTATTGGTGGGTTTTGATAAATTCGTTCCTTATTCGCTAATCATCTGGTTCACCTTGGATTAATAAGCAGCTTTGTGACTTAAAAAGAAAGAAATGTAATGCATATGTGAAATACAATGAATCAAAAAATCAATCTGATTATGATAACTTTAGTAAATTACGTAAAGATTTTGTAGTTCTTAGTAAGTTTCTTTACAGAGCTTATATTCTTAATATTGAAAGCAATATCCAAAACAATAGTAAATGGTTCTGGTCGTTTGTTAATTCCAAAAGAAAATCAGTAGGGATTCCAAGTACCATGTTTTTCAGAGGTGTTGAATCGTCTAATTTAGACGCCATAGTTGAATTGTTTGCTAATTATTTTGAGTCGGTTTACTCTCATTCAGAATTTAACAACAGTTCACTGAATAATATAATAAGTATAGGATTGACATTGGATCGATCCAGTTGAGTAGTGCAGAAGTCAATTCTGCAATTAAATCACTTCAATCCAATTATACTTTTGGTCCAGACGGCAGTGCTTAAAATCATGTTGTGATTCCATCTGTACTCCTTTATTTATCATATTCAATAAGTCACTCAAAGAAGGTATTTTTATTGAAGAATGGAAAATTTCCTACTTATTCCCTATTCATAAATCAGGTTCCAAAAATTATAGGGGTATTTGTAAACTTTCTGCAATCCCTAAATTATTTGAAAGTATGGTGAAAATCAAGCTAGATTTTCTTACAAGTGAATACTTATCAGAATTACAGTATGGTTTTGTTTCCAGTTGATCTTTTGTCACCAATTTAACATACTTTACTTTGTACGTCACTAACGCTTTGAAACAAAAATTTCAAGTGGATGCAGAATACACAGACTTTAGTAAAGCTTTTGATTCTGTGAACCATCAAACACTTCTGAATAAACTTGAGATTTTTGGTTTTCATTCTCACTTTCTTCGATGGTTATCGTCATATTATTTATCTTGTAGTACAAAAAAAGTAAAGATTGGAGATACATACTCAAAAGAAATTCAGTGCTCTTCAGAAGTCCCGCAAGGCAGCCACCTGGGTCCGCTCCTTTTCATAATTTTCATCAATGACATTGTCTCCGTCTTTCAGTATTGTGAATGCTTATTATATGCGAACGATCTGAAACTATTTTTTAAAGTTTCAAATTTGAATGATTGTCGACTTATTCAATATGACATTGATTCCCTATCTAACTGGTGTCAGATAAATGAACTTTCTTTTAAAAGCCATTTCGATTATTTGGTTCCTAAGGCCAACTCACTGGTAGCATAAAACGAAATGGTAAGGACTTTAGAGATCCTTTTGTGCTTCTATCTTTGTTTACAACTCTTGTCAGATCACTTTTGGAATACGCAGATGTTATTTGGAGTCCCGTTTATAAACTTCACTCTGATCGTATTGAAAAAATCCAAAAACAATTTACGAAATTTATATTTAAAAAAATGGGCTGGGATTTTAGCCCTAGTTATGAGGTTAGATGCCAATTACTTGGAGTTACATAAGTCATTACAATCAGGAAGAAAAATTCACACTGTAATGCTTATTAGAGACTTAGGGCCAGTTTCACACTTAACAAAATAAGTGGCACTTAATTTTCCCATTTTGGCACTTTAGCCGCAGTTTTACTGTCTGAGTAAGTGGAACTTAAGTGGTCAACATGGGACACTTAAGTTTCACTTATTCCGATAAATTTACACTGTGAAACTGTGCATTAGGTTTCCATATTTGGCACTTAAGTGACACTTAATCGAGTGTGAAACTTGGCCTTACTATGCTACCATATTAAATGTCCATCACTTCTTGCTTTAATACCATTTTATGCTCCCGCTAGGTCTATGAGAGCTAGAGTCCTATTATTACTCATATGACAAATTATGGTAATAATGAAACGTTATCAAGATCTATTGTTTATTTTAATGAAGTATCCGCAAATATTGACTTATTTCATCATTTCCGAGACATTGTATTTATTTACTTTTTAATTTTGCTCTTGGAGTGCTGATTTCTATTAGCTGTAATATTACTTGTAGATTTAATATGTACATAAATAAATAAATAAAAATAAATATTATTTAGCTTTTCGATATTTTTGGTAGGTAACAATCAAAGAGGCTAAATAAATTGAACCTTAAACCGAGTAAAAAGACAAAACAAATAATTTCTAAAATACTCAAAAAAATTCAATGCAGAAAATTTTGTTTGATATATGGAGTTTTTTTTATTTATAAATATTTACTAAAAAAAATTATATATGGACCTTTTATGTTCCTTTCGAGGAATGTTTTTTAAGGCACTTTTGTTTGTTAAAATTATACTATGGGCATTTTGAAAATTATTTTGTTTGCATGTTTTGGCCCCAAACAAAATTAAAATTTTAATAACTTTTTTTTATAGGTCAGTTTTGAAACAAAATTTTTGTATCCATCTGATTGCTTTTCGACACGCCAATTTTGGCATATTAAATTCCATATTTTTAAAATATATTTTGATTGTTAACGATACACATACATGGTTAATGAAATTCGCACAAAATTAAATAAAATAAAATTCATATTATGTACAAAAATGTATGTCGTCAATATTCTTCTTTCTTTCAAACAAAATATTGGATTCTTTTAAGGAAATGCCTGACAAAATAGGTTTTTTGAAAAGTCTTCCTTTTTTTAACACATTTTCATGGGCACAGAAAACTCGAAATTTTATTTGCGATAGGACCAAAATGGTGTTTTTTTTTATTTTTTTATTAATTTTTAATCAACATAAAAAAATCATTTTAATGGAGTGGAAAAAATACGTTTTCTGCGTTTAAAAAGAATTTTAGGTATATGGACGTCACCGTTAGCTTTGACTCTGGTGCAAGAAAAAAAGCTGAACGACCTTGAAGGATTACGCAAACATTTGTGTCTACCACTATCAATATTGAATACTTGTCATAAGAATTTCGTTTATGTTGACGGTCCTTATAACTCGAGCTCCACATGCAACATCATCTACCAACATGTATCTTCTTACAGTTAATTGGCCATCCACTTGCGACATCACATATTTTTGATCTCATGTACTGATGTTAAAGGCTTTTGATTAACCGATATAAGACATCAACAAATTTGCAACAACATTATCGATGAGCCCATCAAATAAACACACAGCAAGCTTAGGAATTAAGACGAGACTTCATTAGTTAGGTTAACCTTATCACATTCATATGTATGTAGGTACGTAAAACGTTTAAAGTCATTTGACCTTTGAACTTGATTGTTGATGATGCGCAGACCAGGTTATAAGATAAAAAGAGAAAAAACAAACTTGGGGACTCCCCCTTTTGGAAGACAATAAGCAAATTAGTTGCAAATTGCTGTTTCTTGTCGTCATCCATCCTGGATGTTCTCCTGCATCTTCTTTCTCCCTGGCAATGGATATATGTTCTTCTCTCTATAAACAATAAAATCATAATAACAACAACAAATAAGGAAGCAAAGTATACAAAAAACTATTGAGACTCCCCCATCAAAGTCAAAAAGCCACAAGGGAAAGACAGCCATCGCGAGCCGCGAAATTGTATCTTTTTTTTTATTTTGCGTTCAGATATATAAATTTGTGAATTGCTGCAGGCAAAGGAAGTTGACTCTCCTCATCGCATCGAGATTACAATAATCGGCTGCAGTGATCTTATACAGCACTGAGCTGTATCTCTTTCGAAAAGGACCCACCGCAATGATGAAGCGGCTTTAGCCATAACAGCGGCGGCAGGAGATCATATTCGTCAGATAGTCGTCCATCTCTTGTGGAGGATACTGGATACATACATACATATACGTTCGCTTTCGCGTGTGTATGGAAACATAAGAAACATTCCAAAAGGGAATCTCCCTCCACATTGTGCCCCTCTTGGATTTGCCAACAGAAAAAGTCGTAAAAACTCGGATAAACAGGGCGTTCACTTGATGAAAATATACGGGGATTTATGCAATCCGTTTCGAAAAGATATAAACAATGTATACAAGACTTGAGTGAGACCTAAAAATAATTTTTTTTTAACATTTTCATATTCAAATGCTAAAAGTTTAGAAGGGTACACATAACGTATATGTCCATCCGCCCCATCTATAATATACAGGTGGAACGCATAGAAGTGGAAGGATGGAGCTGGAGATGATTTCCTGGTTGTAACTATCTAATGTGGCATATTAGTCCCAAGTCGATAATAATGGTAATTTGGACTTGCTCGATGAAGGTATATGCGGAGTCTAAACTAATGACCAATTGAATTTGCGCAGTCAGTAGTTGATCAATAATCATTTAAACGAGGAAATTACTTTGAAAAATAATAGAGATTTTCGATTAATGATTGTGGTTTTGAAGGAGAATCCCATGTTATTGTGGATGGGTGGTCATAATAGCTTTAATAGAAAAAGAGAAGAGGGCTGGGTTGGATTTTGTTTAAAAAAAGAAATCATATTTATAATATATAAGCATTTTCATTATTTCTTTTGATTGAGATTTCAAACATTTATAAGTAACCATACTCACACATACATAATATTGCGACTGCCTTTTTAAATGACATAATTTCCAAGCACAGGAGAGGATGGATACAAGGTAATGAACCTCTCAATCACCACTCCTCCCACAAAAAAAAAAACTGAAAAAGAATAAAAAAATTAGAAAATGTTTAAAAAACTAAAAGAAAATAAAAAAATTACAACAAAAAAAATTGGGAAAAAAATTAAATAAAAAAAGTTAAAAAAATTACAAAAATTAAAAAAATATCTATACAAAATAGAAAACAAAGTTAAAAAAAATTACAATATAATGTTTTATAAATATAAAAACAAATTTTTTCAAAAATTACAAAATTAAAAAAATTCCAAATCTTAAAAAAAAACAAGTTTTCAAAATTTAAAATGAATTTTTTAAAATCAAAAGAACTCACGAATTACACGAAATATGACAGAACATTTTAAAACTTAATTCCTTAAGACTTATTTTTGTTATTTTGTCTGTTTTTATGCTTATGGTCACACCAGTCATGTTTCAATTCTTATTTTTTTTGTAAGCCGAGTTTTAGAATGCATCTTAAAAGATTTTTGGTATTTAGTTAGATTATCTATCAAAACGTTAAAAAACATTTTTATGAAAAAATTAATTAAGCAGGAAAAGTTAATAAATACCAACCTTAAAAAAGGAAAATGGTTTTTTACTAAATTGCTCATAATTTGTTTTGAGCAAAGACTTTAAATTGAAAAATAAAAACTAACCATTTGTCTTTTTAGTTTTTGCCTCGCTTTTAATTTGTAATGCTTTGTTACTAAAAGTAAGTTTTGGATTCTGGAAAAAAATTTAATTAATTAATTAATTAATTTTGAAAAAAAATCATCTACCCATTTTCGAAATATAAAATTTAAAAATTTCAAAAAATTATTTAAATTTTTTTTTTTAATCCTTAACTTATTTGATCGGTTTTTAATTTCAAAATAAAAAAATAAAAATAAAAAATAAAAATAAAAAAAATATATATAAATGAATTTATTATGTAATTTAAATTTTTGTAATTTATTTATTATTATTCACTAATTTCACAACATAAATTTTTCAATATTTTTAAACTACGCGTTTCGGATTTCAATCATCCATCTTCGGGCTTATTTCGTTGACTTAATTTATTTTTTGATATGCAATATTATTCAAACTAATTCTAACCTCGTAAAAAATTTCATTTAAATCCGTTCGACGGATAATTTTTTTCCAATAATGGTAGATTTAGTTCTGGAAAATTCTAATGTTGTGTTTGGGTGTTTGTTTAAAAAAAATCAGTCGGTTAAAAGCATTCATAAACGAATTTTTGCAATTTGTTGTGTAAAATTGAAAAGTATTGCTCTTCACAGGACCGATGCACTTTCTCCCAAGTGTAATAGTCCGAGACCATTAACCCTTCACATCCATGCTTCATTTGAAACTTTCATAGCTTTGGAGAATTTCGTTCGCTCAAAGGCAAAAATATTGCTTACCATCTGACTTAAATCTGTTTATTTTTGTATCGTTTGACCAAATCGCTTGCTTTCAATTCCCAAGTTTTACCGTGCCTATACATTTTTGTCAGACTGAAGTGACTTATTTCTGTTTAACTACAGTTAAACAAATCTTCTAGCTATTAATTTACTGAAAATCTTGTTAAATAATAATAATGCCAATGTGTATTTTGATCGTTTTAGTGTCTTTCTCCTCATTAAGCGTATGTTGCTATCTAAAATTATTTTTCGCCAACTTGGAAGATTGTTCTATGCACTTAACATTGTTATTTATTCGTCCAAAAGGGTAGTGCGTTAGTCAGTAGGAGTTTCTCTTAATTAAACTTTATTTTCTTAAAAACGTTATAATTTTTTTAAAATAAATAATTAAAAACAATATATATGTACATATATATATGAAAGAAAAAACGTTCTTTCTATCAGTCGTATTTAGAAACTTTTTGTAGCTTTGAACAGCTGTCCAAGTTGTAGATAAACATTTGTATTTGATGTTTAAGAGCTATCTATAATCTAGACAACTTTGGCATTTTATTTAATAAAATAAAGCATACTTCCAACTATTTCAAACTATTTTGATCTAAATTTTTAGACACTGTGTAACTAGTAAAAATCTAATGTAATTTTGAAAATAAAATAAACCAAGAATAAGAAAAAGCTAAATAGGGAATAACAGGCAAACGTTAAAAATGATGTTAATGAGTATTTCTCTAAATTAAGTAATTTGTATACAAACATCTCTTAAGTACTGTTTATGCCTTTTTTTAATTAGATTTGTTACTATTCTTGTTTAAAAAGACATCAAATAATTTCCTTTCATTTATTTTTTTCTAAAATTGTACTCATTTTTGATCGCCATACTGTAAGTACTTAGAATCCAACAAAGAACCCCTAAGGTTACATGTCGAAATAGTTCACATTTTTAAATGTAAATATATACATATGAATACACACATATGTATGTATTTATGTATGTATGTTATAGAATTTTTAAATATCTCTGATCCAAATAGTTATCAAAAAGCTAGCTCTATGAAACATGGTACACTGTGACGAATACGTAACTATTTTTTTCTATGATTGTGTTATATATTTTCTTTCTGTTTATTTTTTATTTCTTACTGTTTAATATAATTTATTTTTTATTTAAAATAAGCTAGTGATTGATAAATCGAAGTTATATTCTTTGTAGACGGAGCTGTTATGTTGCGGTATTAATGTGTGCGACATAAATAAAAAACAATGGACGCAGAAGTTAGTGTATTTGACTAAAATTTCTTGATAAAACTTTTTCCTCGCTAGAAAGAATAAACTACGAAAATTTTATCCAAGTTGTAAAGGCAAATCTGAGGAACCTACATAATATAAGAAAAAGGGTGTGGTTTGCAGTTTAACTAAAAGTTCTTAAATCAAACAAAGCTTTTAAGCAAGGAACTATCGCCCTAACAGGAACCAAATTGGGTTATTTTCAAACCCCTTTAACTTAGGTAAAGTTAAGAATAACATTTTCTGCACCAAATAAACACAGGCGCACTGTGGTCCAAAATAATTTTTTTCTTTCAAAAAATCATAACTTTTAAACGCATTAAGGTATTAAATATCGATACCTTCTTTTTTTTCTTTTTAAAGAAAGATTTCTATAAAAATTGTGGAATTTTAAGGAAAATTTACATGGTATTTCTAAATAATATTCTGAAGTAAGATTTTCTTATAAAAGTCATTTACACAGAAAAGAAATAAAGCAAAACTTTAAAATTTTGCGAATTTTGTAAAATCTTTTACAAAATTTGAATTATTAGTATAACAATCAGTAGATGGTTTGCAAGATTGTTAGTCTATTTTTTTAACAATTGCCTTTTAAATAAAAAGGGGAGTGAAAGTGGGCGTATTTTTTTCGATAAATATAATAACTAAAACGTATTTTAATTGAAATATGAAAAAAATTTCACGTTCTCATACTCTTTTTAGAAAAAAATAACTCAAACATTCCGATTGCAAAATTTGCTTTTAAGATCAAAACGAGATTTTTTTTAACCCTATTCAAACTTCAAAAACTCAAAAAAAAGTTTTTTTTTATAACAAACAAAAAAACTACGTAACATTGAAGAAAAGTGAGATTTTCATAGAATATGCCAAAATTAAAAAGAAGAAAATAAATCAATACGTTTTTTTGTGTGTGTTTTTTTTTTCCTCTAGAACAAAATTGCTTGAATTTTAAAATTTTTATAAACTAAAATATTTACCAACAAATAATTTTATTTGCTGTTCTTCAAGCTCTATTTATATTCCTTTAAGAAATAAAAGACAAAACAATAAAAAATAAATTTTCCGGGTGCCAGGACTCACGGTTAATACATATGTAGAAACATCAACTACAACGTACATAAAGACTGACACGTAGGCCATTAATGCGAAGATTAACTATCAATTAATAATTGACATTTATCAATCAATTTTAATAAATGGTATTGTGACTGTCAACAGTCGATATTATTGATCCATTGCGATTCTTTTTTTAATAATCCATTTGTGAATGAAAAAAAAACGGTATTGTGAACTACAATTTTCATCGATTTTCTTGCCAGTTGTCAATTTTTCCTTTAATCGTAAATTTGCAGTTGAGGATTTGGAAAAATAACTAAAAAAAATGTGAGTTTCCAATTAAATAAGTGATAAAATTTTAAATTCTTTTATCTCCAAAGGTCTCAAAAAGTAGTAGGTAAGTAACAAAAAAAAGTTTTACAGATTGTTCCAGTTAATGGAAGAGAACGTGGAACTCGCCAAGGGATTTTGTAAGATTAATATTCTACATTAGAATGTAAGACTCATTGTACAGTCTGTCCTGTTATCTGGCAATACCTCTTTTATCTATTCAAGTCCAAGTCTTATGTATCATATTCATATTCACCACATCAAGATAAAAGAGGATGAGCACAGCGATGACATGGCAGTCTGATAGATAACTTAAGCCTAGATAATTGAATTACAATCTTATTGCTAAATAAAATAGAAATTATAAAACTAATAAAACAGATTTTTTTTCTGAAGCTGCAGTAAATACAAAGTGGAAAATATCTGCTATAGAGCTAAATAGCCTAGGGCTTCCAGAATGAACTTCAGAAAAGTGGCAGAGTATGGATCGATCTACAATGCAAAATAAAAAAAAGAAAACAGAAAACAAAATAGAAATCAAAGCCACTAAACTTCTTCGCATTATTGCGAAACAGGATCATCCAACTCCTCATCGTCATTAAAAAAAATTCAATGTCATTTTGTTTTTAATTTATTTCCTTTTACGTAACCTTTTTTTTGTCAACAAAATTTTGTTTTTAATTTTATTGATTTTCTGATAAATGATTTTCTTTGTACGTTCCTCAAAATAAAAGAAACAAACATCTGTCAGACGCACATTCCCATTCACAATAATAGATATTTTAAGGCATTCACAAAAGCACAATATTTTATCAATTCAGATTCACAATACTGATTTTTAATTCAATTTATAAATTCTATCAACCGTCAATCGGTTGAAAATACGGGTTGTAATGTCTGACACGGAACGTTCGTTAAGTTAAAAGACAGACATCAGCATGTTTTTACGATCGCAATAAGCTATTAGCTCAACCTAACAGCTGAAAGTTTCATTTTGTTAAAGATTAAGAAATTCAACAAAGAAATTTTTAAATTGTCTACCAACAAAAAAATATCCAAATAAAATAAAATTTGAAAAAAAAACAAAACCTTTTATTGCGATGAAATAAAAATTATATTTGATAAAAAAAATCTTTTATGACTGAAAATAAGAAGTTACAATAAATGATTAATTCTATTACTGGCAAAAACAAAAGAATGTAGGTAGATATGTATGAAAGTATCTTTAAGTAAACAATAAAAAAAAATGATAATAGTTAAAAAATTAATATAATCAACTTTTCGTCAACGTATTCCATATATCCTATATAGATTGCAAATCTACTTAAAATTTTAAAAATTATTTTGAAAAAAATCTTTAAATTTGTTCTTTCAGTTAAGCGGACAAACTTCTGGCCAGACGTCACCTTTGATCATCTCTGGTGTAATGACGACAGGTTTATTCTTTACCATAATATTCCTTATGCATCCCTTATAGATGTTTTTGGTCTTGAAACCAGGAACTTTGTGCAAGTTAGGATGGCCACCCATAAACAATGGTCTGTTTGTTCGGGTATTAGTAGAGCCCTCAGTTCCAATTGCAGGCAGAGAACTTATCGAGTCCACAGTTAGAGTAATGACAAACTTAGACTTGACTGCATGTACAGTACGCCATTTGCCATCACAGAAGCTCTCACTGTTACTTAATGTGTATGTTGCTTCGATTGTATTCTTTTCGTCAGTCTTCACACTGAAAACTAAAGTGTCGTTGAACAATTCTAAGATCATCCAAGTATTTCGACCATGGACTGAAAATAGCAGACCATTTTGTATGCGAGGTTTAAAATCGAAATTAATGCTCATCTCAGGACCAACTTGGAAATGTTCGAAGAGTTTCACGAAGCCTGGAGACTTTCCAAAGAAGAAGCCATTCTCTACTTTATCCGAACATGGAATGACACCGATATCAGTTGGAGGGTTTTCTAATTCACGCTTGTCAAAGAGTATTTCTTTAATACAACCCCTGAAGAGTGATCCCTTCATCAAGAGGGTGTTAGTATTTATATTTTCATCAAGTTGACTGGCAACGCCACCTATGTAAACTGGGAAGTTCAGAGCAAATGGTTTGGAATTAATGTCTTCAATTTTGACACTGTCTTCTTCTTTTCCATCGACGATAAGCATAACCTTGAGTGGCTGACGAACGAATTCCACTGTATGCCATTCAGTGTCACTATAATTGTCACTTGTAGTTGATAGATTAGCAACAACTGGACCAACATGAAGCTGATGATATATCTTACCGTCATGGAGGTAGACTGCGGTAAAGTCAGTATGACGTTTATCGGCTGCATAAAACAGCAAGCCTGTGTTTAGATTTGATCGGAATCTTAGACTTATATCATAATGCTTGCGCATTTTTCCAGGTAGTGAGTTGATCTCAAGACGTTCGTCACGAATACCTCGGAAACGGTATCCATCATAAGCATATTCTGCGTCATTTGCTGGAACAATTGGCAGCGCACAAGCAGGTTGCTCCGGGGGCTCTACTTTTGGTATTGGTCGTTTTGTAGTCGTAGTAGTGGTGGTAGTTGTTGTAGGTGGAGGAGTCTCTTTGATAATAATTGGAGGCTTAGGTGTAGTGGTGGTAGTTGTCGTTGTAGTTGTTGTAGTAGTAGTAGTTGTAGTGCTTGTCGAGGTCGACTGAACAGCAATAGGAATTAGTCCTAAATCAGGTGAGTTGTAAGATGGGAAGTGCAGTTCGACGTTTGAGACATCATAATCTACGATGGAAAATTGTGTTTAAGGCTATCGAAATTTAATAAATGAATCAATCTCTTACCCAATATATCCGATGGACATCCGTTTATATTTCCCGAAACCTTCTCGGCACTGTTGCCAAAGTTCAACACCTCATCATTTAACGTGGCATCACTGATACAGCCAGTGAAGTAAGCCAGAGTTGACAAAGCCCCACTGCTTGGTTTGTAGTTGTCTGGTATTCCTCCAAAGAAAATGTCTCCGTTCGATATATTCAATGTTGGCGGAGGGATATACGATCTAAATAAAAAAAAAAAAATAATAATAGAATAAGAACTAAAACTGACAGCTAAATTTATTATTAAAACTACTCACTGGTGATCGTATGTATCATCAATAAACAGACGCAAGCGCATATTGTCATGAATAACTGTGACACTGTGCCATTCACCATCGTTAAATTTCTTTTCGCTAACAAGTTCGCTACCAGAACTTCTCAATGTTAAAAGTCCATCATCCAATGTCAAACTAATCGTTGCACTCTGGTTATGATTGGTGGCATAGAAAATAACACCATCCTTCTGAATTGTCTTGAACTTCAATTTGATGTTGAAATTGTTATTTGAAGAGACATTTGCCTTTCGCAAGAAACCAAACTCTTGAGGCGTAAAGGATAACGTTGTTGAATACTTAGCCGGGCATCCGGGACGTACTCCAGTTGCATTTTGATTCGATCCAAGATCAACGTTTATGCCAGATATTATGACATTATCAATACAACCATCAAAGTTATCCTTGACAATTGTGGGATAGACTCGTTTGTTTGGATGACCGCCAAAGAACATTCTCTTCATTGTTGGTAGATTTGATTCTGTGTCAACGGGAGTTTGCTCTTGGAAGATCACTTTGTCATCGACCTTTAATATACCACGACGACCTTCACGCTCAGCAACAACACGATGCCATTGATCATCATTGTATTGATCATTGGTTCCTTGTGACACCATATACTCGCCAAGTCTGTAACGGAAGAATACTGCGCCATTCTCTAATTCGACTGTCATAAATTGCTGACTGCGACCGTAGAAGAACATAAGACCATCCTTTGTATCCTTGGATGCCTTAAAGCTGAATTGTACGCTCGATCTGGTGCGGAAGTTGTATTGCGAAGCTGAAAGGACAACATAACCATTTCCATTGAAGCGGTATCCGGTTGGTGGTGCTTGGGAATTTATAAGCTTATCACGTGGTGGAATTCCCTCTTTGTTATCTTGTGCATCAACAAAGTTCCATAATCCAATTAGGTCTTCACCTATTCGAAGTTCTTCCATTTTTCCAGAAAATGAGTTTGTTTGAATATCTTCTGGTATGGTAAAATCAGATGATGGTGGATATCCGCCAACAAATAGACGACTATTACGGTCAACATTAAAGACATTATTTGATCCTTCTAATCCTTGTGTAGTTGTATGAAGTTTGATCGATTTATCATCGAGCTCTTCGCTGACGATAAGCTTGACATTGCTTCCAACACGATCAACTATCACTTGATACCAATTACCATCGGAAACATATTTGGAACTTGTGATGCGCTCTGGGCCATTTCCTAAATCTAGAGTCAGAACTGGATAACCATTGATAATTTCCAAAGCCATAAAATCGTTGTTCTTTGGCCCTGAACTGGGGGCATTTGCTGCAGCACTCTTATTGTCATTTCCTAGATACATCAGAAAACCATATTTGGTGTCAGTGTTAAAGTATACTGAAACATTCGACTTGGTTGCCAATAAAGGTAGAGTTTCCGGAGCTTTCAATTCAAGAATGGTGCTTGGGGCGAATTTCACACCTACAGTTATACCATTAGCCAATTGTCGAGCTGTTTCTATTTGACGCTTCAAATCGTTAATCTGTTCATTCAATTCTTGTCCACGTTCTTCGGTTTCGGCTTGTTTTCTGCTTATATCATCAGCAAGTTGGTTGAGGACGGGTGCTTGAGAAATGGCATTATCAATTTGCGTTTTAATTTGAGAGACGTCCTTAGAAGCTGCATCTATGTCTTTGGATATGTTTCGTGCTTTTTCCAAGTCTTTTGGTGTTGAATCAGCTATTGGGTTGAGATTTTCTAGAGCTTCTTTAGTCACTTGTAGAGCAGATGTCGCTTGAACATTAGAATCCTCCCAGATACCCATTTGCGATTGCGGTAGTTGTTCCAGAATTCTAGTAAATAAGATATAAACATAATTTTTTTGAATGAGCTTATAAATAAGATAAAATCAGCCTTACGAGTTAATTTCATCGAGTTTCTTTTCGGTTTTTGTATTTATCTCAGAAATGGTTGCAACAGCTTCAGATGAACGATTTAAGTGTGGTTCCAGTTCACTTTGTACTTTAACAAGGGCAGCCCTAGCATTTTGAAGTAGTTCACCAGAATCTTTATCGGCTTTCCCAGCACGATCTTCGATTCCATTGCTCTGTGGAATGAATATTGATTTAGTGTTAATAAATAAAATAATTTAAAATTTAGAACTTACCAATTGTGTAGCATTTCCAGCTGCATATTTAGCTTCTCGTGCATACTCCCTTGCTCCGGCAACAACATCAAAAATATCCGTGTAAGCCGTGGAAGCCTTGATAGCCTGTTCAGAATTTGCAGTTATGTTTGAGTATTGATCGGCCAAGGAATTTGCTTTGTGTTTCAACACACTGGCACGTTCTTCAGCTTGCAGAACCATAGCTTGAGCCTCTCGGAAATTATTATCAATCACCGGAAATAGGTCCTCGATAGCATTGTCAAAGGTCTTTAATCCATCGAAGACATCCCTCAAATCCTGCAAGTTTTGATCGATTGAATTCAAAGTTGTATTACTGTCCTCAATGAATTTTGCTGCGTCCAGAATATTCTTTTCAGCTTCTTTTTCTTGATCAGCAACAGTATCGAATTTAGAATTTTCAAATGATTGTTTATTCACAGCATTAAGTTTTTCAACTTCATATGACCCTTTAAAAGCTGCATCGTTCCATTCATAAAGATCTTCCAATTTATCATTTAATTCACCAATATCATGCTTTAGCATTTCCAAAGACTTATTCTGCAATTTAACTGGTTCAATTAGTCCATCTATATTCACCAAGAGTTCTGTGGTCTTCTCAAGGAGCTGAGTTGAAGGTCCCAAGTCAATTGTTACCACTGTAATTTTATCATAGATCCGTTCGGCTTCTGATAGAGCATTTTCGATTTTAGTACTGGCAGCGGTATCAAAACTCTTTGCCAAATTTTCAACTGTCTGTAAGGCATCCTTTGCTTCAGATAAGTCCATTTTAGTTTGGTTATACACTGTTGTTACATTGGCTAATAATAACTCAGCTTTTCCAAGACTTTCCAAAGCATTGAAATCTGTGTAGTTTACACTTTTTCCGTAGGCCTTTGCACCGCTCTCTAGTTCTTCGATTATGCTACGAGCTGGATTAAGATTCACACCTTTTGGATCAAGAGCCTCGACTTTGGGGCGAATTTTTTCAGCAAGATCGTCGTAGTATAAAAGTTTTTGGCTAGTAAAGAAAGCTAAGGCAACAGATTTAAAGTCATCCATAACTGGTGCAATGCGATTTTGCAGGGCATCGGTAACATCGAGCAGAGCATGATGACAGCCATCACATTCTGCACAACCTTCGTCCTTCAGAAGAACCCATCGATATGGACAATGATCGCATTTTTCACCAATAACTCCAGGCAGACATTCACACTGTCCATTTTGTGCATTACAACCGAATCCCCTTGAATAACCACGATTACAATTGCAAGCTGAAGAAATATATTCAATAGTAACATATTATTGATGTTATTAGAAAATGAGAATTCCAAACTTACGTGTACATCCTTCGTATCTGTAATCCCAGAAATCAACTCCGCAACGATCACACTGTCTTCCAGTAACACCAGGCTTGCATGCACAATTTCCAGTGTAGGCATCACATTGAGTGCTGTTAGAAGCTACACCACAGTCACAAGATCTACATCCCATTCCAGAGTCAAAGCCGTAATGATCAGGCTTGCATTGGTCGCAACGCTCACCAATCACATTTTCATGGCACTTGCATACTCCGATGAATGGATCACACTCCATCGTACCAAGTTCCACGCAATCACAGCTCTTACAGTCTTTTAATTTGACAGCATCTCCATAGAAACCAGGAGCGCAAAGATTACAAGCTGGTCCGGAAGTATTGTTCAAACAAAGCAAACACTCGCCGGTAATGGTGTCGCATGAACCAGGCATGTCAGCTTTGATATTTCCAGAGCAATTACATGGCTTACAATAGTCGCCTTGTTTTTCTGGTTGTCCGTAGAAACCAGGGGCACAACTCTCGCAGCGAGCTCCTGTATATCCCGGCTTACAGTCACAATGAATATTCTGACCGGATTGAGAGATTTCACAACCAAAAGCAAAGCTAACAAGAAAGTTTTATTTTTTAAATAAAATCGATGGTCAGAGTAGTTATATAATTGTGTCCTTACTTATTCGAATCATATGGCAAGGGACAGGCACAAATCATACAATCATGTGGTGAACCAAATGAAGCGTTTCCATAATACCCCTCAACACACATCTCGCAATGGTCTCCTACTGTAGAATGTTGGCAATCCTATTGAAAAAGACACATTAAAGTAAAGCACTCAACAAAAATGTTCAAAAAATAACTGCTTACCTTACAAATACCAGTTGTACAATCACAGCTTTCAGAATGTCCATGACAATCACATGGTATACAATATCCACCATACGGACCTTCAGGGTCTCTATAGTAGCCTGGGGCACAATCCTCACAAGATAATCCCGAATAACCTGGTGGGCAATAGCATTTCTCAACTGGTAGATTTTGATACATATCGAAATTTTCTAAATCTTCGTCGGCAAGAGTCAAATACACATCAGAGAGCAAACTAATAACTGTTTGTTCCCAATAATTGGCCCGAATGTATATTGCTTCCAAATCACGTAATACCATCATGAATTCTCCACGAGTCACTGGCTTTCCATTTGGTTTCTGGAAATTACCCTCAACCATTTGGACTCTGTTTTTGAAGAGAATATCATGTGCTGGTTGTTCGTAACTTTGATGAATGAGCACATCCGTTTTGCCAATCAAAATCACATCCGGTGCTAATAAAGCTTTCCCAAAAAGACCAGTTGTGTAGTAAAGATCATAGACTAGTTCTCCACCATATGATGTAATGTGACTGTTCTGACCTAGTAGATAATCTAAGACTCCGAAGAAAACGAAACTATTGTCGTTGTCCTTTAAGGAGAAATCAGCCTGAAGAGTTGTTTCGTTTACAAATATTTCATCTGTTGGCACATCCCAGGGCTCAACTCCAACAGTATTGTTATCAAAACTTACAATACTCAAAGATACATTATTTAAAAGACTCAATTTGTATAGCCTCAGATAAGCACTTTCACAACGTGAACTCTTTCCAAAGCAGAAACATGTGGTACAACCTTCAGGGTTCGAAGCCTCCAGATTATAAGTGCCTTCTTTGCAATGCTCACAGCTTCTTCCTTCAACATTCTTCTTACAGAAGCAATTTCCGTCAATTTTGTCACAAACTTCAAATTCTGTTCCAGCAATACTACAGCTGCAAAGGTCACAGCGTGGGAATTCAAAGTATCCATTCGCACATTGATCACAAGCACGGCCTTCGATATTGTGACGACAGCCACAAGACCCATTGTAAAGATCACATTGCATATTACCTCCCTCAACTCCGAGATAATTACAATTACACTGTTCACATCCAATGATCTGATGGAATCCATAAGTGTACGGCATGCACTGATCACATTTACCTCCTTCAACATTTGGCGGACAAATACATTCGCCAGTTCGAGCTTCACACATAGCAGTTACGGGACAATCACAAGGTTTGCAATCTGGGAAACCATAAAATCCAGTTCGACATGCGGTACACTTGCGTCCAATAACATTCGCTTTGCACTGACACTGTCCACCGAATGGATCACATTCGAAACTTGTTGATCCGTCATAGTCACAATTACATGGCAAAGCCCCGCCATTATAATCAGCTGTTAGCGAAAATACAGCTTTTTTACAGAAATCACTTGCATTGTACGATATGTAAAAATGATCTTGTCCACAGTTTCGAATGAATTCCTTAGTTTGATCAAATGTTTCTTCCACAAGAAGATCATCATTGTACTTGGCTATTGGAACAAAGATAAGATAGTCCAACCAAAGGCCTTGAGGTCGGTCATTCTATAAAAAAAATTTAGATTTTTTGTCAAGGATTTTTGAAAAAAAAATATTTTACTAACCGTAAGTGTGAATTTGAATTCATCTTCAATATCAAACCAGACATTTTCACCCATTGGCCGAATAGCACCTCGACATCCCGAACTAGCCGGACAGTGCTTGATATCAAATTTCCCGTCATAGAATTGCTTGCCTGTAGTTAATGTATACAGAACCCTGTATTTTGGATGATAAGGTTGATAGTACTTGACAAGTATCACATAACGACCTGGTTCTAATACTTTGGATCTAAAGAAGAGAAACCGTTTTGTTGAAAAATATACACAGAGGTGTTAATTTTCTATTTCTCACTCAATGACAATTGTAGAGTTTTGTTGATTCAAATGAACAAGACGAACTTTTTCATCAGAAGCAGCATAAGGTGGTTTATTAATAGCAACTCGATCTTCATGTTCAGACTCAAATTCGATCTTCTTCGAATCTGGCACAGAGCCAAACTTAGGAGTGGAACATTTTCCATCATGAATGACACAAACTGGTGTTGGCATAATGTAGTCTATTGACCAATCTTCCAGTGGAATAGCGGTGATTGAAATAATTGCAACTCGTCCTCCGAAGTCATCAAAATCACTCTTCAAAAAAATCAATTGGAATTAACATACATTCTTATTGATATTTCTAGCAAAATAATTAACATACATAGATGGAAACAGGCAACAGATCAGTATCTGACATATAGAATGATTTCTCTCTCGATTCATCATCGATTACTGGCTGACGACAAGACATCGAATACAAACATGGATACAAAGTAGCAGCTCCAAAGTTTTCCCTATCGGAACCAACAGCTAATTTGATGAAATAAGTGTCGCCAAAGTTCTTTTCGGTAATATAATCTATGACGAAGACATATTTTCCACTGTGTGGAATCTCAACAATGTATTTCAGATCATTCTGGGTGTGGGAAATAGTTGGAATTTCACCAATGTGATTGATGATTGTTAAATGATCAGGATCACTATAGTGCTCAGTTGGTTTGGCAGCAACATCTCCATCTTTGATAACAAATGGAACAAACGCCGGATTGAAACTGAAAAGAATATAAAAAGATCTTTTTATAAGAATCTATCTTTGATTAAAAGCTTTGCGCAGTTTAATTACTCTGAAACTGAAGCATATTTGTAGTGTCTGCAGAGTTCCATGTTTCCTAATTCACATGGATTATAGATCTTTTGAGTTAGAATGGATGCTTCATAATAGGCAGCTGGGAGTAAAACGAAGAAGTCCTAAACAACAGTACACAGTTAAGAAAGAAATTATCAAAGGTATCGTATTCAATGCCAACTTACCAGCATAACATGTTTATTGTTTTTCATTGTGATTGTGTACCGTCCAGGATCTAAAACTATTGGTGATGGTTTGTTACCCTTTGCCCCTGAAACTGTTACAAACTGAGGACTAGTTGTGGGTCTTAGCAAGACTTTGGCTCTAGAAAAAGTATCAATTGATAAATTTATAATGTGCATTAAAATATTTTAATCAAAAACTAACTGTTGATCAAGTTCTGACGGATTTTCAGACTGAATTAGGATGCTTGCTGTGATATTTTCACTACTCGGATTAACATATCGAATTACCATTCGATACATAGATGACTTGAAAATGGTAACATCACTAATAACTTCACTTTGAATATCAGAGAAATCTGCATAACCTTTTCCACTAAATCCTGGGAACACCTGATCATCATATTGATATCGGACTTGTGCTCCTCCTGGAGTGTAGCCATCTTCATACTCATATTGGAATTGATATAGAGTCGGGAAGTAATGAGTTGTCAAGGGTTGTGTACATGTTCTGCCTGTAATTCTAGGATGACATTTACACTGTCCGCTACTTTTTTCACAATCAGAACCCCAAGAACCACCAACATCACAACCACAATCTTTGCAACCAAACAAACTACCACCGAACAGGTCAAAAGTTCCATCTCGACAATCGTTACACTGTCGTCCTTGCACATGAGGCTTGCACGTACACTGACCAGTCTTGGAGGAGCAAGTATCTAAGGCAGCGATAGTACCATCGACAAAGCAATCACAAACTTCACATCCATCAGGGTTGCTTATGTTCAAATTCCAGTACAATGGCTTACAGTCATTACAAATACGCCCCGAAACACGTTCCTTGCATTTGCATAGCTCACCAACTGGCACCGATCCACAGCCAGCAAATTTATCAATAACACCAGCTGGATCACAATTGCATTCCTCACAAACCGGGAAATTATAAAAACCTTCCTTGCAAGAGTCACATAGTTTTCCATCAAAATTAGACAAACAGGAACACTGACCGTCCGAATTGCAAGTCACACCTTCCGAACCGTGTAAATCACAATTACAAGCTAAGACAAAATATGAATATGAATATAATTTATCAAAACATTCAGTTTATGAGTGTTATATACTCACGTAAACATTCCGGATAATTATAATAACCAGCACTGCAAAGATTACATTGTTTGCCAGCAAAGTTCGAAAGACAATTACATTTGCCAGAATTATCGCAAGTGATTGCAGTACTACCAGTTGTCGAACAATTACAATGTTTACACTCAGGATAGTTGTAGAATCCTGGTAAGCACTGATCACATCTAGGTCCACCGAAACCATCCCGACAAATACATTTACCAGAATCCTTATTACAGATTTCAGATTGAGTTCCTTCGATATCACAATCACAATCTGAAAGAAAATTTTGATGATAATTAGCAATAAGGAACAAAGATTTAAAGGAACGACTTATTGGTTTAAAACTTACATTTGCATCCAGGATAAGAATAGTAGCCATGCTTACAACGATCGCAGTTATCACCTCCAAAGTTGCTTAAACATTTACATTGACCTGTTTCCATGTCACAATCATTGCTGATCGAACCAATTCGGTTACATTGACAAGCTAAGAATGAAAATGTACATAATATTATGTTGGTAAATAATTTTGATGTTCATAACTCATAAGTAATGCTATATCAGATTTGGAGTCTTTTTCGCAAAAAAAAATCTGTTGCTTTCTAAGTTTAACTTTGAAAAGTGCTTGCATATTAAGCACTCTACTATAAAAGACTTCTCTGTCCTCTGAATTTCTCGATTTCAGTGGATTAACCACCGTTTAACCTGAGTTATTCCGTCGAAATCGATGAGTTAAATCTTCTTCTTACATCTCTGAATCACTCGGTTTCGTCGGATTAACTGAGGTTAACCAGGGTTCAAGTATTTTATTGGCTACGTTATATAAACTTAAATCGTAAACCACCGTTTAACCTGAGTTATTCTGCCGAAATCGATGGTTAAAAATGTCTTCTTACGTGCTTCAAAATGTCATGAAGTTTTTACATGTCGTTTCTTTTGAATATTTTTTGAAGACATCTCTGAATCATTCGGTTTCGGCAGATTAACTGTGGTGAAACGAGGGTTCAAGCATTTTATTGGCTACGTTACATAACCTTAAATCCTAAACCATCGTTTAACCTGAGTTATTCCGCTGAAATCGACAGATTAAAATTTCTTCCTACGTGCGTCAGAATGTCATAAAGTTTTTATACATCGTTTTTTTTTTAATATTTTTATGCTAATTGAAAGTGTTATCTCGTGATTACTATTTTGAAGTAAACTCCATCTGGATCACTCCTTGAACTTAACTTAGACTTAATTTAAATTCTTATATAAGAACTATAGACTCACTTTTACATTCCGGAAATGAAAAAAATCCCTCAGCGCACTGCTTACAATAATGTCCAGCAAAATTAATTTTACACGGACATTCACCATCAGCGGCTTCACAATGATAGCCTTCAGTTCCGTTAAGGAAACACTGGCACTCTCTGCAATTGGGATAACCATAATAACCATAAGCACAAGTATCGCAATTTGGTGGTTGGAATTCTTTGCGACATTCACAGCGTCCGGTTTCCTCCGCACAATTACCAGTCGAGTAAAATTGATCACAATGGCAATCTTCAAAAAATAAGAAAATTTTATCAAAAAAATGAAAAATTTAATTTTTCAAAAAAAAAAAACCTACCTTGGCACACATCCGTTTCATTCCAATACTTTCCATATGGACGGTAAAACTTTGATTTGCATTTATTACAGTTGATGCCTTCAGTGTTGTGTTGACAATTCTTACAAACACCACCACCATCATACAATCCATGAATATCCAATGAGAGACCCTTACGATCTACATCTTCGTCATAAACACATTCGTTTGAGTGTCCGTGGCAGTTGCAAGCTATTTGCAAATTATAAGTTTAAAATTAAAATTTCGAAAATGGTATTTTATACTATCTTACGTTCACAAATAAATGGACTAGCATTGGTGTTTTGACGCCATTTCTTTTGCTCAAAACCTTCACAGCACTTATTACATTGAATACCGCAAGTCCTGTGTTGACATCTGCAGGCCAAAATTCTTACCGGACTTTTGGGATCCAGAACATCGCAAGTGTCAGCGTGGCCATTGCACATGCACCGACCACCAATTGAGATATCTTTAATAGAGTAAAAGTACTGCAAGGGAAAGAAATTCATTTTTTATTCAGTTTTATTGCATAATCCCAGGCGTGTAAAAATTGAATTTTTACTCTAACACTGATTTGAAAAATAACCTACTTTATATAGATTTAAGACTTTTTTTTTATCGTGGTACTGAGACATAATATGTAAACAAACGTCGGCCGATATAATAAATCAAAAATAGTTTTGATTATAATAATTAATGGCGGTAAGTCCGTTAAGTGTTCATTTGTTTACACCTATACTTTATGTTCAACATAATATGTATGTATGTACTTACTCTTCTAGTCACAGTAGGATCCTGACGAGCAACTGACATCAAATGTCCGAGCAAATTTTTCGTTCGTAATAATCGAATACGAATGTTCGTTGCACGAGTCCATTCTTGAAGAACTGTAGAATTGAAATAATTGTTGGCTGAAGGTCTGTCACTAAGCAACATTACTGGAATCTATATATATGTACAAATGATTTGATTATTCTTTCTGATCTAAATGTTACTGCCATAATTTCAATACAAACCTCTCCGTTTTCCAGAGGTACAATTTTTGAATACTCAGTTGTACAAACAACATCATCGTCCTTTGTGATCGGTTTGTAAGTGTCTTTTCCAAAATATGTCTCACAATCGTTGGGTGTATCGGAGAAATGTTGCCATGGTGTCCAGGTCTTACCGTAATCACTAGATTTTTCCAAAGTCCATAAGCCAGGACGTGGAGAATTACCCATACGAATAAAGAGATAAGCAACATGGAATTCCTGCATAAGAAATGATGCAAATATTTTGATAGTGTTTTTTTTTTAGCTTTTAAAATTATCATTCTTATATGTTTTGTTAAAAAAAATATTGAATTCAACATTTTGTATGGAAATCCAAAACTTGGCCTTAAATGTCATAGTTCTGTTTTTTTTAAGTTCCATTTTTTATAAAAATGTAAATTTTCGGTTGTTCAAAATTTAAAAATCTTCAAAAGTTCCTATAACTCTATTGCTTTGAAATTTGAATATAACGTTGCATTCGAATACGCAAGTGTTCTTATTTAGATAAACTGAGTATAACAGCGTCATTTGTTGAACGTCAAATGGCAAAACGACACATGCTATACCCACTAAGATCTCAGCAATATCAGCATAGGATTCATCAGCTTTGTTGTTAAAATACTCTCAGTTTTGTTGTCAAAATAGTGAGGGAAAAAATTTGATTCGCTTGCTCAAAATTTGACCATTATAAAGGGTAAATTACATTCGAGTTTAAAAATTCTTTTTATGTTTGAAAGAATTTTCTTAAAAGATGGTTTAATTGAAAAAAAATGAACATTTATAGGGTACAAAGGGAAAAAGAAAACAATTTTTAAAAATTCTCTTTATTTTTCAGAGGAAAAAAAATTGTATTTACATAAAACTACAATGTTTATAGGGTGAAATGGGGTAGACAAGAAAATGGTATCAACATTACAAACAAAAAATTGTATTTAAAATGTAATATTTCGATGATGGATTTTAGGAGTCATTTAAGGAATAAATATTTTACAATTACCCAGATTACCGAATCTGGCGGCATGAGGCAGGACTCACATTTTTTGATGTCCCTCAAGTTAGCAGACCAATGTCAGCAGAACAAATACCCAACAACAAAATTAAGTGCTCCCGGTAGTACTTTTGTTGTAAATTACTGTTCTGCTAACTTGATTTTAAGTTGGGAGACCAATAACCGGAAAGTACTTAAAACGCAAGGAAAAAAAAGAAGTTTTAAAACACTTTTAATCTTTTATTTAGGAGCTATTTAAGTGGCCTAGGAATCAAAAAAAATTTCCAAAAAATTGTTTTACAAAAAAAATATTTTTCTAATTTCCCATTTAAAATTATGTTTTTCTTACTTAAATTCGCTCAAGCCTCAAACAATTCAACTTTTTTTTGACCCAAATCTTTTTGATTAGTTAAAAGTTCACCTAGCTCGAATTAAGTTTTAGAAATTGTTAGAGAAAAATAAAAATAAAGTTAGCAGAAAATAGTTTTCTACGGAAATTGAATTAATTATTATTTTTTTTCTGAAAATGGGAACAAATGTAAGATTGATTATTTTTTGAATTTTGAAAGTTTAAAGATTATGGAACAAAGCAGTATTAGCTTAATATTAATAGAGAGATTTTTTTTTTTAATTGTGTTGAAAAAAATATTTCCATGACGTGATTGCACGAAGTTTCTCTTGTGGTTAACAACTATCACGTAGCTATACATTTTAATAAAAAAAAGGTAAAAGTACTAATAAAATGTATTATTTGTTTTATTACCTTCTGTTAAAATTTTTTTTTTTAATTTCTTAAATTCAATATTGCTAAAAATATTGCATAATCTTAGCAAAATTGGTCAAACCATTAAAAAGCTATAGGTGAAGAACTTATAAATAATGTTATTTTCTCAATCCTACTTCCGTGATGTGGTTTTTTTGAAAAATAAAATTTTGAAACATGTAGTTTTCTGGCAATCACTCTAATACGCGTGTGTTTATATTATGTATTTTTTTTTAACAGCACCATCTGTTGGGCATAGCAACACCAGAAAAATTTTTCAGTTTTGCTGTCAAAAAATTAAGAAAATATAGTTTTAAAATTGTTTGCTTAATTTTTTGAAGGAGAGTGTCATTCATTTTCATAATTTTTCAAAATTTCGGGTTTGAAAATTAATTTTTCTAACACTATTCACTAACACAACTTAATTTAAAATGAATATTTAAGAAGAGATTTCTGGCTTTCTAAAAAGGTATAGCATGCCATTTAAAAATATCGCAATCTGTGTAGGATAAAAGCAACACCCGCTACATCGAGATCTCAGGACAATGTTCCTCAGCTTTGTTGTAAGAATCCTGAGGAAAGCCAATGTTTCAACCAATTGATCTATTTATAAGTTAAACCGTTTATAAATATTAAAATTACCGTCATATTTTTGATATTCTTTTTTCTGAAATGTTATATTTATACATATACACATTTGGAACAAAATATGGACTTCAAGATTTAATTAAGGACTATCTATATATATTTTCAAAATAATTCTTTTTCTAAGGTGAAATAGGGTAATGACAAGAGACATGCATCCAATTTTAAAAATCATTTTTTAATGTTATACATACATATTCAGAAGATGGATCTCGATTATATTGCTAAAACTTAGCTATTTGTAGGGTGTAATGGGGACAAAATATTCTCCCATTTAAAGTTTATTACAAATATTTTTAAAATATGCGGTATAGATAAATACAAAATAAAAGAAAAAAAATATTTCTTCCATTCAAAATTTTCACATTTTGGCTATTTTTGTGCGCAAGAAGAATCATTCTTATCCTTCTTATTCTACTTAATAATATAATCGTTATGTTATGTAGTATCAATTTGTTCATTTTTTCCTTCAATCAAGTTCGAACGCCAGGCTGTGGTTATAGCATGATTTTTATAATGCTCCCCTGGCTGCGGGGTTCAACGAAGCCGGTTGATAAAAGTTATACAAAATATAAAAAATTCGACTTTGGAGTTACTGAAATAGCCAGTTATAGAAATCTTTCATTGCGTTCGATAATAAATTAGATAGGCTATTCCACTATCCCAAATTTTTCAAATAGGTTGAGTTGTTTTTATTTATACATATTAATTTTTTTTTAGTTTTTACCCTTGACTACGTAATATTTAATACAGTTTTTTTAACCCCACCTAAAAATGCTCTCGGTTAAAAATTATTTTTCTGTGTGTTGTGGCATAGTTTTAATAAAGCATCGGAGTTGCAGAGTACCAGGCAAGCAGCGAAGCGGACGAGTGACAGCTATATAAATATTAAAATGAAATTTTGACTTTAAAAACATTGAAATTGTATGCCTAACATAAAATACTGTTATATACATTTTTATATTTTTTTATATTAATTTTTTATTTTTCTAACCGCATGCGAAGCCGAGACGGGCCAGTTACTTTTAAAAATAAACATCAGTTACATAAATTTGTTATTTTGACTCAAAATATTATTTAACAAATTTAAAATATATTTATTCAAAAATTCTTTCCACAATTTTTTCATTATCACTCTTTTAAATATAAAATGAGCACAAAGGTTTAAAAATGTCAAAAATTATCTAACAATGAATCTCTTTCTCTCTCGCATTCATCGATATTTGACGGTTATATAGATATGTGTAAATCTTACAGGCCATTGACATGAACATAAAATAATAAATGGGAGCTTCAGAGTAAATAAATGATAAGAATATAAGTGGTAGCTATATATTCCGGAAACTCATATAACAGTAGATAAGAGCGTTAAACGTTTTAAAATTGAAAATTCAATTATGAGAGCATAGTATTTTCTTCTCTGTTTATAGATTCAATGTTGTAACACTGTATTGATTTTTTTTTTGTTTTTGCTGGGCCGAATTGTGGTTGTGTCTTTTATTTTAAAGATAAATGGATAAATAAAAAAATCTGTCTTAAAAAAGAACCATATGCAAAACACATGTGGATTTTGGATGCCAGGGAGAGTACTTCATAATATTATACTCGTACATAATTACTTTTCTAATTATTCCATCTGTGGAATGACATAAAATTCTATTTTGGAAAATGAAACGAATGAGCTGGAAAAAAATTAACAAAACAAATATAGACGTACGTATATACGTATATATGTATGATATACAATAGCACTTATAATAGCTAGCAATTGTGTTGGTGGAATTCGGTTGGGTTTTTAATTTCATGATCTCATTTGTTTTAAAATTTTTCTTGTTCTGAGCAAGTAATATATAAGCATGAGTTCATTTAGAATTTAATATCTAGTTAAGTTTTGTTGGAAAAGTAATTTTCAAATAATATATGCACTTCATTTGTGGGATAGTTTAAGAGTAGAGACTGATTTGTTTATGTTCTCCAGTATACTCATTAATTAATTTACACTCGTATATATTTCACTGATTGATAACCAAGTATCCCGGACATTGCCGGATACTGATACTGATAATTATGTATGTATACAATGTACATATATAAACTTAGCGAAATACTGGCGAGAATTCATATAAAAAATATGTAGTAAATATGTATACGCTGTTATATTGTTATGTTATATTTGCCTATTAGTTAGGTATAAACATAATTATTTTTTTATCTTTTTGTATAAAAAAAACGTTATTTCGCTAGGTTAGCGCTATTTGAGCGAAACAAATAAAACAAAAATACAGATAAAATATAAGGAGTGAATAAACATTTTTGTAGCTAATTTAATAAAACTCTGTTCAACAAAAGTTTTCAGTAAAGAACTTCTGGTGGAATGTTTCTTCAAAACAGTGGTGCCTGTTTACCTATATATAGAGTGTTTTTTATAAGATGAGATAAAAAGCTGAGATAAACAGCTAAAGTGTAGGTTGAGTTGAAACAAGAAAACAAAATTATTTGTGGTTCTATTTCACTCCGTAAAGGGTGGACAACGGCAGTACTTAAAATGTGTTGTTATTACTGTTTATATAAAGCCAGAAATTGTTTAACTTTCTTTTAAATCAAGTTGTTTTAGGGAATAGTTTTATTTTTTATTTATTTTCAAAATAATTTTTTTTCGTAAAAATTTTACGTTTTAAGTACCTACTTATTTTTTAATTTTAATTTTTTAATATTGAATGTCCTTAATAGTAATTTTTTCATTTAAACACTAAAAACTGTAATGTCTTCCAGTTTTTGATACAATTTAATCAAAAAATTTCCAATGAAAAAAATACCGAACTATACATATGATAGAAAATACTGTTGTTATAATTCTTAACAAAATTCCATACATTTTACTATTACCAGTGTGTCCCACAGAAGAGGGCAAAATGGTCGTTAGACTTAGAAGCAAGAGTCTTATCATTCCTGAAGGGACAATTTTTAGAACATACCTTAAAAATAAAGCAATGCAAATTATATAGGATAGAGATATTCATATTATACACGTATGTATACATGTTTATTTTATCCATATCTTTTTTCCTTGTGTTTGTTATGTTTTCATGTAATTTGATGGCGAACGGGCCGTTATGTATTTTGTAATACACAATTCTGTGCCACCAAAATTCTGTAAATGCATTAAAAATTCTGTATGAACATAATTCTGTATTCCAAAATTCTGTAAATCAAGAATTCTGTACCTATATATATTAAAATTCTGTAAATACTAAATTTTGGAAAATTTTAAATACAGTAAAGAAAAAAATGTTTGTCTCTCATTTAATCTAACATTTTTTAATATAGAAATAGAAAAAACAAAAACTGCGTATTTACAATCAATATCAAAGTGAATTCTGTGGTTTTACCAGCTGTGCAAAAGAATTACAAACTTGAGAAGAACATACTTTTTTCTGAAAATGTTGAAATAAATTAATTTGGACTCTAATGAAAGCTTAGTAGGTATCAGTGGCGTGGCGTCCATTTGACCCGATTCCTACCCCCGATTCTATTCATTAACATATGAAATATGAAAAGTGCAAAGCAACCCGAAATATGTCGAGTTATAAAACCTCTCGCTGGATGGAACAAATTTGTTTCCTTTCTCTTTCTTTACTTATGATTTTCGAGTTTGAATGTTCTCTGTTTAACGCACGCTTCTTATACAAAATAATAACACGCTTTTCTTCGACTTATTTGTTGAATTTTGTTAGTATCTTCTATCGCTGTTCTGCTGTGTATTAATTGAGAAGGTCAGTTGCAGCTCTCTTTTCTTCTAAATTATACTCTGCCCAAAGTCCGTTTTCTTATGCCAAAAAATAACATGCTTTTCATCGACTTATTAGTTATTTTGTGTATTCTGGTGCAGCAGTGGCTGGTAAAGAACACCAATGGCTGTTAAAGGACAGCGGTCTTGCATTAATTGAGCAGTTTTGTTGCTGTTTTTAAAATTCAGTTGGCAAGTTAAGTACGTGTATAATCAAAATCAATGTAAAAACAGTGGTGTGTTATTTAGGTACTCTAGTTTTCAAGGTTAATAAGTTGGTTTTTTTTTATTAATATAGCTATAATTGCCTATTATGTATGCTGAATATACAGGTTAAGAAAGATCGTAGGACGACTTTAGAATATTATTAAAAAAAGGTTATTTTAGTAAAATTCACCCTTTTCACAGTTGGTTTTGTTTTACTCTTTTGGCGTTTTTTGCTGTTTTTATTGTTGATAATATGAATGTTACACATTTTTTAACTTTATTACATAATAATTTATACCTAGAAACTTTTATTTATTAATATTTTGTATATACATATTCGTTGAAGCTCCTTATTTTTTCGTCATAGGTAGGATTAAATTAAATTTGTATTTGTATTGTTTTCTCGATATCACTTTCATTATGCTTAAGGGTCATTGTAAATTTAAAAATCAATGATCTGAAGTAGGTACCTATAAAATACTGGCTTGAATTGTTTCGGTTGTTTGTTGTGGAAAGCAGATCTGCAATACATTATCTAATTTTGGTTACATACATAAATACATATTAATACGTTTAAGAATTTACGTTTGCAGGTAATTAATTTTTACATCGACTTACCATTTGAAATTGTTCCCACGCCACTGGTAGGTATAAACAATTTTTTGTATTCTGAACACTAAAATGCTGCATTTAAAAATTCTGTAAATTATAAATGAAAAATTGTTTTTACAATGGAAAAAAGTGCGCATTTTTTTCATTATCAAAACAATTTTTCTTTTATAGTAGTTTACAGAATTTTGAAATAAAGAATTATAGTTTTAGATACAGAATTTTTGAAAAACAGAATTTTGCAATACAAAATTTTAGAATACAGAATATTGCAAACCGGATTTTGGAACTTACACAATAATGACCCCAAATCATTTTGTTGTCTTCTTTACACTACAGCTGACACCATTTACAAATAACTAAATACTCATCTATTCACCAGAAAAAAAAACTGGACCACAGGAATAGATCCAGATATTTTTGGATAATGTTTTGAAAAATTATCCTTATTCAGATCAATAGAGACAATAAAAAGCAGCTGTTTTCAGCAGAGTATAATATTACGCTGGTATTTATTTGATTTTCACCTTCTCTTTAACCGCTTCACCGATTTCAATAAACAAAATTTAAAGAAGGTCTTTTTAAGTCAAAATAGTATTGCGTACAAAAATATTCAAACAATATTTTTTTTGGATTTATAAAAAGAAATTCATTTTTTTTTTTTGAAAAATCAAAATATCTAGTAAAGATACATTATTTTGAAATTTGGTTGCTTTAGTCCAATACTATTGACTACTTAAATTGGACATACCAACTAATTTTTTATTTAATTTTCAAGAAATTTTATGACTAAAAAAAATTATTTTTGCAAGAAAAACCGCTTTAACGATTTTAAATTTTTTTCGTTCATAAACTCACATTTTTCAAATAGAATTCACATAATGTATTTTTTTTTTAATTTCAAAAAATATTTTTATTTTGAAAATTTGTATGTGGCATATTATTTATTTAAAGGATTTAAAATTATGAGGCATATTATTTATTGAAAGGACTTCTTGTATAAAAATTATGATCAAAATCAGTTAAGCTGTTAATGAAAAAATTGAAGAAATAAAACCGTTCTAATACCAGTTTTTTGTAAAATTTCTTTTACCTAAAATGCAAAACATCCTACCTACAATAATACACTACAATTTGTTTTATCAAAGTCGAATATTTTTGTAGGTGTTATAAGGTCATTTTCATGTTGCTATTGTTTTATTAAAATTGTCAAATAAATCGGGACAGATTTTAAATTGTCTCGCCAAAATCAGAACATTTGCAAAATTAAAAGAATTTGGCGAAATTCAGACCTATACAACATGCTTGCAGCCTCATTGGACCCACTAATTACTAATTCGCAAAGGCATATCAGAGCTGAAAAAGATCTAAAAACACGATAAATTCCAGAAATTATTAGTTTATAAGAAATTACCCCGGACTTAAATGAAAGAGGTTTTTTAAGCAGAATTTTTTTAATATGTATCCATTTTTTTGCAATGGTCAAGTTGACTTGACTTAGTACAAGACATGCAAAAATATGTTTAAATACGGTTATTCGTTTACTCAAATTCACCATTGTGTCGCTTGGATTAGCTTTGTTTGACTTTTATTACGTCAGTTTTTTATTATTACTTTAAGATTACAAAAAATGTATATTGTATATATTATATAGGTATATATAATCTTTACCTATGGTAAGATAGTTTTTTTTCAGAAGAAGATTTTTAAACACCCTGTACACGATACACATGTTTTTTTCTTATAATTTACAATTATAATTTGTAATTCCCTTTAAGAAGAATTGACACGATTTCTTTATTAATTTCCGAATGAAAGTTATTGTAATTGGTCCGATTTGTCGATTCGAAAACTTTGACATACCTATCTCCATAATTTGAAGTCCCAAGAATCCGAATCCATCATTTTTAGAGAGATGTCTGTATGCGTGTGTGTAGTGCACCTTTGTTCGTAGTAAATTTTTTCGTTAAGAACGAATAGACATATCGACTTAAAATAAATTTTATTTTACAGAAAATAACGTCATAAAGTGCAGAAAAGGTTTTAAAAAAAATTCAATTAGCGACTGTTTTACTACTTGCATCAATTTTAAAAAAAAAGTTGTACAAAATATTTTGTACCGCATATTTCGAGAAAAAGAAATGTCATCGAGTTCAGGTTCAGAATAAGAAATATCATCGAGTTCAGGTTAATTTTATTTTACGACGTAATGAAGAATTGAAAGAATTAAAAAAAAATTAACATACAGTTTTTTTTAATTAAAAAAATATGCTAAATTCTGTTGAAAAACGTTTTTCGTTTTTCTCGAGCTTAAGACTTCCTCTCTTTTACCATTTCTCTATAATTTATTATAGGCATGTTCTATAGCATATAAAAACTATGCTATATCTAATTCCATTCCTGAATTTTATGTTTACCTAATTTACTGTTCCATTTCAGCTTGTTATATTTAAGTTCAACGAAATCCTTTCCCTGCTATAGCAACTGTATTATTTTCAATATTTTTTGGTATACATATCAATCTGATTCAATAAAAGTAACTAATTTAAAATATTTGTCTACTGAATTTTAATGAATTAGTGTAAAACAAATTGTTAAGTTTTTACCAACATACGGTACATGTTTAATTTATTAAAATGTGAAGAATTGATGTGTTTCATATCCAATTGGTCAAATTAAACATTGTCAAAACATTTCATCTCTCAAACAACAAAAAGAGAAATAATTAAAACTTTGTTGGATAAACTAAATAATAATGGATACATTATTGTATATCCACGGTCATATCAGTACCAATTGAAATTTTTTGACTCTTAATTGAAACCGCTTTTGTTCATTTCGTTTCATAAAACCTATATATCGATATATGTATGTATATGTGCTGAGTCTTTGTAGACCAAATATATTTTTTTTCCTTCATTAAAACTGTGTGGCTTGTGAAACTGTATTTTCCGTCACGTTTTAATTATAATTGTCGCTTATATGATAACATTTTGACCTCAAACTAAGCTTGGGCATAGGCATCTTTATCTTATACAACGGAAATGAAAGAAAAATTGTTGGAATAAAACATATACGATTTCTTATTGGGACTACTGATATGGATGTATGTATACAAAGAATTCTTGTTCTTACACATTATAATAATTATAGATGAGATAACAATAATGGAAAAAATTCATTTTTATTTAATAATTTTGTTTTCAATTAAAAATTTACTTTTTATGTTTAAAATAGCGTAAATTACGTTATGGTTATGAATTTATAAATTTGAAAAGATGAAACTGCTACAATTACCTCAAACTATAGGCGTGTTTTTTTGGAATTCTATGCGTAGTACAGTATCACATTTGGTACTACCTAGCACATGTCAAAATAATTTGAAATTTAAAAAAAATTTATCCACAGTATAGGATTCTATACTTTAGCTTTTATCGGCCGGAATATAATACAACGGATAGCTTTTCCAATAAAAAACAGGTACATAACCTTCTCTAATTTAAGTACCTAACTGTCAGTTGTAACAAGGTGCAAGACTGGTACCATTGTTGATAGTTTCAAAAGTGGTTTTAAATCTATACAGTGTTATTCCGTAATGATTTCGACTTTAGTTACTCAAAGCTTACACTTAAGAACAAAATGTATAGGCTTTCTTAGCATTCTGTCACTTTTCCCTTTGCATTGCAACAGTGTTGCCACTGTTTGTTTATTTGTTTATTTAATTTAATAAATGTGAACTATTTTTTACTTGTAGTTGTTTTTGTAGCTGCGAATTAATTAATGTATGTTTTTTTTTTTTTTTTTTGGGTCATATTTGGTCTTTAGTTGTGTCTTAGGCTTTTTATACATATGTTTTACTAACAACTTACACCACGCTAAATGATGAATGTGACAAGTAGAGCCTACGATTCAGTCCGTGTATTTGAAAAACACGGGTACACGGACTCCGCGTAATTATTACACGCAAATAAAAATCTATTCTCTTAAAACACGTGTATTTATTTGCTTAATATCCGTGAATCCGGATATTAAGCATACACATTACACAGATCTTTATTACATGGATTCTTAATACACGGAATGGTTTTTGATTTTTATCTTTTCAAAGGGTGGGCTTACAAGCTCAAAATTTTGAGGGATAATGGATATTATAGATTTTTATTTTTGGTGATTTTCCAAAAAAAAAATCGATTTTTAAAGAAAAAATTAAATAATTCTAAATTTAAATCCACTGACAGATTCGATTACCAAGTCGTTGTCGTATTTTTATCAAAAAAATCCCATAAATTTGGCCCTCTCCAGTGATGATTGGATTATTTAAAATACACGGATCTTCGGATACACGGACACACGGACGCACGGATGCACGGATACACGAAATACACGGATTCAAATCCGGATATTATAAGAACACGTGTATCCGTGTTTTTAAATATCCGTGTAATAGGGAGCTCTAGTGACAAGTTTATATTTTCTAGTATCTGAAGGTGACAAAACTCGAAGAGAAAATAAATGTAATGTTACAAATGCTTGCATTAAGCAGTACTGATAGCGTGTATTCCCATAAGATATGTGACAAAAAGATTTAGCTTACCTATAGATTGGTTCGAGGCATAAAAAAAATCGTAGAGAAGGGGGGGTCTATTCCCCCCGTTTAGCCGGAAAGGAAAATTAAAAAAAAAATTGACTTAAAACAGAAAACAAATTTATTAAAAAACCACAGTAACACTTACAGTGCCATACTATACCTTTTTGTAAAGCAAGAAATATTTTGTTTTATTTTTAAAATAAAATTTCTTCAGTGAACAGTTTTTGAAAATTTAATTTTGAAAAAAAAAATGTTTGTTCAAACTAATTTTGTTTAAAATTGTGCCTTATTAAGTTCTATTTTTGTTTTTAAGTTTTTAATATTAAAATTAGAAGGCATTTATCTGGTTTTTATGTACATATTTGACTAAAAATGTATAAGAGCATTGAATACGTCATATTATAAAACAAATTTTACTTAATAAAGTAAAATTTTGACAGGGTGATTCGCATAAGGTGTGACAAAAGCCTAGAGCGTGTACGTTGGGTAAAAAAATCGTTTTGCGACAATTGAAGATTATAACGAAGCTATACCAAGATGAAAATAAGTCCCATCGCTGAACATGATTCTGTTCGAAAAGTCACTGCGAAACCTGTATTATTTTTTCAAACTGTTGATTAACAATAAAAATGCATTGTTCATTTGTGTAGCCAGCTCCATTTTTAAAAACCGATTAGTTACTGTCAGATCTCTAGCTGTTTTTTTTTCTTTACCGCTCAAAAAGCGTGAAATTCAAATCTTGAGTGAATTTCGGGACACCCTTTACAAGTATCAAGCAAGTAAAAATCAAAATTGCAAAAAAAATCTTAACCAGATCTATACATTCTATTCCCACTCAATTTTCCATCTTACACAGCATAATATATAGGTATATGAAGGTAGTAATAAGTAACTGCCTCATATATGCGAAATAATTCGCATGTCTAGCATTCTATGGTGATCTCATACATTTCTAAGACAATCTTATATAATTGGTGTGTGTCTAATTCTAAGATATGTAAAATAAACATAAACTCACATGGAACGAATGAACATTAAAACTACAAACAACGTGCAAAATTGCAGCATTTAAATTCGCAAAATGTCCAGATAGGCACATTCCCTATATTCCTGACAAACAAAGTGATCCAATAAAAAACTATAAAGTGTCCGTAAGGTGAAACGTGGAAAAAAAATAAAACTATCTAGACAAAAAAAAACTGCTAAGTAATCAAGAATACCGAAGCAAAATGGAAACATTTAACAATCAAACAACGTAACAAAAACGAAAAAAGGTTTTAAGAAGGTATCTTTTCAAACGAACACAACACTCATGATGGGATCTGGAATACTATAGATTTATACCTATATAGGTAGCTATACAGGAAGATAATATTACTACCAAATTCTGAGATACACAATACACATTGCTGAAAGGTTTTTTTCCTTCGTCTGTGTAGTGTTTAGTATTCTGGGATGTAAAGTTGTAAAATTATGAAAACTTATTTTTGTACCGAAAATGGGTTTAATCATTGACTCATTGTGTGTAGATATATAAATCTCACCTTGAACTATACAATAAGCGATTGGATCGTAACAAACACCGAGAAGATCGTCGTTCTATGAAAATTCCCTGAGTACATTTTTTGTTGTTGTTATACTTCATTTTTTTTTAGCGAATTTTCAGCAACTCATGGAAAATGTTTCGATTTAGGAATGTTTTTAATTTGGAAATATAGCAGAGAAAGGAGTAACGCCATATCCGGATGTAAATTAATATAAATTCAATGTAATTACATCCGGATTTTAAACTGGATTAATCGAGTGAAAAATATGGTGATAAGAAATCTTTAACAGTACTTAGATTTAAGTATTGGGTAATATGGCTTGTTTTCTTAATATTTTTTGCAACACAATTTAAAACGCGAGTTATTTTGGAAAGCTTATCGAGTGAAATAAAATTTCCTTCTGTAAACATAAACAAACCACGAGATTGTCAATAAATAAGCCAGCAATAAAGTGGATATCTTTTCTGTCCCACAAAATGGATTTAAATTATTTCATCATTTTCGATAAAAATCATTTTTCCAAATACAACACTACCGGTCAAACTATATCGTGAAGGGGCTTACTGCGATTTCGTTTATTATTATTTGAGAAAAGGAATTTATGATAATTAATGAAGCTAAAGGAATAAACATGTTTTTTTTATATTTTTTTTTTATTAAAAATCAACTCACCTGTCCAAAATCAATGGTTAAATTAACCTCATTGTACTTCATGCCTCTAGATAGTGGAGGACTCTGCCACCATAATTCAGTTCCATCGATTGCATATTCGGCACCATGATATTTTTCTGGATTATTTGGATCACACACATCGCAAACCTGTAAGAACATAAATATTTTAGTATTTAGAAATAAATTTTACTTTGTTAAACATTTAAAAATATTTTAATTATTTAACATATATTTTATAAATAAGTTTATAAATGTTTTTGCTTTGTTTCATTAAGTACACATAAAAAAAAAATATATTTCATCTTATACCCAAAGTTAAGTCGTTTTTCATGACTTCTTCAGGCATTTAATCTTAAACATTATGACAAAAAAATTTAACAATTATTTGTTACTGATTTTAATTTTAATTCTTTAAATCAAAAATGCATCTATTTTTAAAATTTTTCTCAGTTTACATGTAGGTAAGTATATAAAAAAAAACACAAAAGAAAAAACTGGTATTATTTCAAAAATTAACACTGAAACAATTTTTAATTTTTAAACTAAAAACAAAAATGTCTCCTATTTATTTTTTTTATTTTCCAAAAATGTGAGTAGGTTTATAAAGAAAATATAGTCTTATAGTCTATTCAATTAGGTAGTCTAGAAAAGATGAAGTAAACATTTTAAAAGTAGTAAAGGTTTGAATGAATGTCAGCGACATATTTATGTACATTTATTATTGATTTTTCAAATATTTATTTTATATTTTGAGAAATAATTTTATGAATAAATTAAAATAAGTAATTCAATTGCTCCATTGATTAATGGTTTACTATAGTTTGTGGCTTTATCGCTTTATGAAAAAAAATCATTTAAATTAATGTAAAGGGAACAATAACAAATAAAATTGATGACTGGATCATACGTACCCAGTCTTATATTCAAGTGGTTTAAAATTAAAATAAAAAAAAAAGAAAACATTTCTGTAATTAGCGGAAAAAATTCAAAATTCATTCGCATCGTTTTCAAGATATTGAACACAATACAGAAGGATCTTTGTATTTTAAAGGAGCTACTGTTTAATCATTTTGATCGAAATAGGTGAAGCCGTTAACGAGAAACTCCGGAAAAAAAATATTAAATTATGGGAAGTTTTTTTTAATAATTTAATTTTATTTTAAGTTTTTACCAAAATGTAGACGATACATTATACATATACAGTTTTGTACTACTGTACTTCTGAGATAAATACAAACAAAAGTTGGTTGGCGCGACAGTTGTATAGAACCAGGGGCTAGTGACTTACAACTCTCAACCATTCCTGTTTACGTGTTATTGGAAGGAATGGAGGGGACCTACAATTTTCTGCCGAATCCGAACGGCTAAGGTGAGAAGCATTCTTTCATGACAAAAAATACATTTGGAGGATTTGTCAATTCCTCGCAAGAGGCAGTAATCCTTGAAAAACATTTCTGTTTGTGGATGACATATATAGGCTGGGAATCGAAATCTTCGGCGTAACAGTCCTACGCACTAACCATTACGCCACGGGCTACTATTTTTAATAGTGGTTTACCATGTACCGTTATTTAGTTTTTTTCAGCTTATTCAAATGGTGAAAATTACACTAATTATACCGGCGCGGCGGGTACTTATTCTTAGTCGTTTGTTAAACTCATGTTTTACTAAACTGCGGTTTAAGATCATTTAGATCGAAAAGAAGCAAATCTGTTCTTATGAGAGCTCTCATACTGAGGCTTTTAACAACAAATATCAGTTCTCATAAAAAAGCATGTGTTTGTTTTTAACGCTTTGGTCACCTCTCGCATTGCAGCACCAGCATGAGTTTAGCCTTAGTAATTAAACTTTGTTATTCTACTCGAAAGAAGGAGGGATGTTTTGCTCGTTTTATTCCACGCTCTTCAGGTCCCTCGCCTACAAACATCGATTTCCCCAGGTTGAATTCCTCTAGTGTGTGATGGCCCATTTATATTTAGGATTTATAATTTTATGAAGAAGAAATTTATCAATACCAAATGCTCGCAATTTGGGTACATATTTATATGTCTATTGGAATTGAATTGAAGAAGACAGCATGCATTTATAACCGATATATATATATATAATTAAAGATTGAATTTGCCAAGATCACTCCCAAAAAAAATTCACCAATTAGACACTGATCGGAAATCGTTTAAAGATACGTCTATGAACAATTTTTTCCAAATATCTTTTTAGTCAGTTCTAAGCTCATTCAATATTTCAGACTTATGTTGTATGTGTAACTTGGTTAAAATTCAAAGTTGACGTTTGGCTACCAGTTTACTGGACTAAAAATCATCTTGAAAAATATTTGACTAATATACATAGGCAAATAAACATACATATATTTTTACAGTCGTATTCATTTTCCTAGACGGTTAGTAATATAGTTCGAAATAGTTGGTGTTGACTCTCAACATATGTAAATAAAAAAACGTATGCTTCGAATTAATAAAAACACGCTTGGTTGTAAATATTGTTTTTAAAATTATTTTATTATTTAAAAAACTTGTATTATTGATATCATATCGATTTTGAATTAAATATTTAAAATATTTTATAACGTTAAACAATCTTTTTCAACTTAATGCAAGAATTAAATTATTAACTACATACATAATTTTTCATGTACTTCACATAAGAACAATACACCTGATTTCTTGGAACATCGAATAAAATATCACTTTATTTCTATACATTTAGACAAACGATTTTTCTTGTCTAATTGTTCTTAGACAATAATTAAAAATTTGTATTCATAGCTTGGACTTTTGACTTAAATTAGACAACGTTTATAAATACGACTGTTAATTTATATTTGTAGTTCAGCTTTTTTGTATGATCTGCTTCCGGTGCAAATAATTTCATAAAAAAAAGAGACATCATAGTTTCAAAATATTAGTTTTCCTAGTGAAGTGTGTCTATTCTGAGTAATTTTAAAGATTTTAAAGTGAGTTGAGATAGATAAATAAAAAAACGTTGAATATTTTGGACTTTTACAATTTTCTTATTCCTCTATAATAACTTAAGTAAGAAATAGTCTAAGGATACCCATAGGTACCTAAGTTTGGTTTATTTTTAGGACAAATTAACTTTAATTTAAAATTTTATTACTAGCAAAATCATCTAATAGATTTATTAATTTTGTTAACTTCTTCACTCACTTAAAAATTTTTAGAAACTAATATTGCATATAAAATACAAAAACAAATATTTTTAATTTGTTAGTTAAACATTTTAAAATCCGGTTAAAGTTTTTTTAAGAGTCTGTGAATATTGAAAATTCTATTTTAAATGTTGAAAAAAGTAAGTAAGTATACATTCGTTAGTAATTGAAAAAAAAAAACAATTCTGTTTTTACCGCTGCTCTTAAATATTTCGGCTTAATTTTAAATTAATCAGATGGCGTTTTTTAAAGCTCTCGTTTCAATTTTCAACATAAACTAATGCAAAAAATTCTTCTTTTTTTATTTATTTTCAAAATAATTCTGATTGTAACATTATTTTGTTAAAAATGGTAGAGACCTTTTTAAATCCTTCAAATTTTTTCTTCTCAACAGAAACTAATTAAAACTACATAAATATTTATTTCTCTCCGTGTAGGCATATTTCTTTTCCACTCCCTCTCAGATTTTAAAGGTAGGTAATCCCGAAAATAGATAAAATCAACAAAAATAAAATTACTTCTTCACATTGGAGTGAACGTTCATACATAATATGTATCGCTACATCGTCGTATACCTCTAGAGGTTATAAATGAAAAGCAAACAAAAAATGATTTCATCCACTTAAAGCAGACAAATATTTAAATTCTATACAAGCATATGTGGTTGAAGATAATATTTATACATAAGTACCAACCTATTTGGTACACATGTATTTATTTATATTTTCAAATTTAGCTGGAATTGTTGAAAAAAAAAGAAAATTCAAATTGAACGTACCTGTCCCTGAATTACAGAATAATCAATATGATCATTTTCTGTATTTGCACCAACCAGCTTACAATATAATTCGGGGCCATCAACACCTTCACCACAAGTAGCTGTGGCATAGATTGTTCGGCCAGTAGCCAAATTGAAATATGGTGGGGTCAACTCTGAGTTCACAAACAAGATAAGGCTACATAGTAACAGTCCATAGAGGCCCACTGAATGGAAACCCATTTTTTTTAAATGGGTTTTAACAACACTTTTTCACAAAATATTTTTTTCTTCACTTTTATTCATGGGGATCTTTTTTTTTAATTTATTTTTTTTTTTTTTTTCAACACTTATTTTTTTATTCCCGATCTTTGGGCCAATCCAACTGAACTGGACGGCTCTTTTGACACAACTGAATTTAATTCTACAAAAGTATTCAAGAGCTCAACCCCAAAGACGAAAGATTCTTATTTTAATCGTTGCTTTTGTTGTTGTTTTTGTTGGTTTCACATAACAAACAACCGCGCCAACCACTATCTCTATTCGAAAATCCTAAGAAAAAGTCCAAAGATCCAGAGAAGTAAGTGCTATCGCTAGCTGCCCATGCGTCAAACAAGACGAAAACACCCGCAACGAAGACGCTAGTAAGAAAACAAAAATTTTGAAATTCTGTCCGAAGTGTTCGGTTCGGAAGATACAAGGGAGTTAGCGACGAAATGGGGAAAACAAAATAAAAGAAAAGAAAACTCAGGGAAACCCAACTGAAGTGAAGCCGGCATAAACAGAACAGAACAGAACACTATCATTCCTTCGGCTTCTTTAAACTGGTCCCAGCCCAGTTGTCTCACGACTCACACCCGCTCAGGCTTAAGCCTTTAAGAGAATAACATAACATAACCGATAACACTCACACAGAAAAAGTATCTGTGTGTCCGCACCGCATGTGTGGGATCATCATCATCATCATCATCATCATCTCATCAGTGGCCTACTGATCCAGCTGATTTTCAGTTTCTTTTGTTTGTATCTTCTTCTTCGAATGTTGCTTTTTAAAAATTTCTTTAGAAGTTGAAATTGAAACACACTACACTATAGCTAATAGGGAGAGAGATGCAACTTAAAGAGTTTATCGTAAAAAAATTCATTCAGTAAATCCAGTTTTTGTATGTTTTTTTTTTTCTTATTTCTTTTTTTCTTTTTTCGCTTTTATCTTATTTTTATTTTTTTGTGTTTCCTTTTGAAATTTATACCACGTTGTTTTATGTTTATTTATTTTGATGTGCAGCTCACGACCAGACGATACAATGGGTAAACGATCGCATGCATATTTTTTTATTTTTTTATCTGGGACGGATAGTTGGTTGGGATCAGGATAGATGACTTGAATATTTTTTTTTTCAATGCTGGAGGCGGGGAACTTTTGTGTAGCTAGGTCAGATTATAGGGATGCCATGGTATTGATAAAAAAGGTAAGGACCTACCAACTTTAATGTTATGACTGCACATTTATTTAAGCATACACAAAATAATTTAATTCAGAGACAAACACATGTACATACATACATAATATAACCAATTACTTATGTACAGTGAATTCTCATATGAGTGAAGTAAGCACTGCCACTGCCATTGTTGATTTTCTTAGAAAAAGGTTGTGGCGCAACCGCTCCATAAAGCCCTTATGAAGTCTACTAAATTGTAAAATTAGTTCACACTTAATCTGTTTCTGTTAATTTCGTGCGATCTTTTTTCAATAATTATATATCAAACAACAACAATGAACTCATCGACGTCATCAGAGGAAGAAAACATTGAAATCCAATTTTTCGAAGAGTCTGATGGACCAGAACATTTTAGAGAAAATATGTACCTATATGTGCTGGTTGCGGTGAAGATTATACAAAAACAAAGAAGAAAGGCGAATGGATGCAGTGTGTCCTTTGTGAGCAATGGTCTCACGACTTCTGTACTGGATTCAAAAAAACTTCCCATGGATGTGGTCGTTCAAACCTTAAACAAATGATTACCCGCCATATTGCCCTATGGGGTTCGCCATATTGCCCTATGTGTCATTATGGTTTTTTTTTTTAACATTTTTTGTATCCAAATTTTTTTTTTACGACTCAAATTCTTTATTTTATTTATTTATGTTTTGTTTTTCCCAAATTGAATAAATGTTTTTGATTAAAATAAAAAATGGTAGATATCCGTAGTAAAATTATTTCAGAATTAAATTAGGTGCGCCATAATTCCTGAATTTATTCCATACTATTTTTTTTATTTTTTTACTTACGAGGCCATATACCTATACTCTGTCGGTATAAACTTTTAAAAAATCGTACTAAGTAACGTAATTTTTTTCTTTCGATTTAAAAAAAAAAAAAAGTTCAACCTCGTGATTTCAATAGTGGCACATAGGTATTGTACAGTCAATAAAGCATTTGAAGAAATCGCTGGTAAGCTGGATTTTGATATACCTATAGACTTCTCATGGCGTTGTTAAGAAACTTTTAAAAGTCTTCATCGATATGAGTGCCGCTAACAACTTTAAGGAGACTTGAAGGCTCCTAAAAATAGTTTTTTAAGAATAACTCCCAAATAAAAACTTGTACAGAAAAATTGTTAAGGACTAATTTGTAGCTAGAAGATTTCCTACAAAATATGTGTAGGTACATATTAATATTTTTATTTTTTTTTTTCATAAAAATAATTATTTTCGAAATAAACCAATCGGAAAATTTAAGGGTATAATTTAGTTTCTGGGCGGCTTAAGTAAAATATTGTGCATTTTATAATAAAAGAAAATTACAAAATATAGAGAATATTAAAACACAATGGCAGTACTTATATCATGTTAAGCTTTTTTTAAAGCCAGTTATTAGATAATAATTCTCTAATTATGGTTTTAAATGGAGTTTTTTTTAGTGCTTAGTTTTTAAATAAATTGTTTTAAACCCAAAATTTTGAAAATTTAATCCGTTAAACCTGTTGACAAAGTCCAAAATCTTTTTTTTGTTCTTAAGTGAATAAAGTAGATATATTTTTTTAAATTGAAACCTACAAAAATAAAATGCAAGACTGATTCGCTCAAATTTGCTGTTATGTGCATCGATCACACTGTGGTTTTAAAGTCGAATTAATTAAGATCTATTAGTCTGATTTAAAAAAAATATTTAGGTACATTAGTTATCGGAGTCGATCTTCTATGTCACCTGCCTTAAACGTATTTTAGTATAAACATACAATTTAAACTGAAAAAAATTGGTAAAAAGTTAAATAAAAACAAATGAATTAAACAAAATCTGCAATTGTTTTGACACCAACGCTATGTACGAAATTTCTTAAATAAATCTTAATTTATGAGAAAAAAATTCAAAAACCGTTGCAACGGTTTATAAAAAAAATTATTTTTTATATACAAAATTTTGAAAACATATTAAAAAAAAAAAATTGGTACGCCAATTTTAAGTGTTTGTCAATGCGGAGTTAAAAAATAAATTTTGGAAAAAAAATCATTAAGATACCCATTTTCGAAATATCGAATTTTCAAAAAATAGTTTTGAAATTTTTTTTTAAATATTCCAAATTTGTTTTTTAATGTGTTTAATTATAATCGGTCCAACAGGCTATGCGATACTCGAAATTCAAAAAAATGGTTCTATGAGAGATACCGTTACTTAACGGTAGATACAATTTTTTTTCCGTCCCCTGGTATAGGAATAAAATCTGAAAATTTCGAAATCCATTCAGCAGTGTTTCTGATGCTTATAGTTTATTATTCTCATTTTTAATTAAAATATTCTTTACAGGGAACAAACCACGCACCAAGTTCATCGGCCTCTGATGCGCCAATTCAACATCATCAGCTAAAGAACGAAATTTGTAAGGAATATTGGTGAGATTGGTTAGTAAATACTACTTATTATTATTATTACTCCGTTTACAAGACAAACATTGGTTCTTTAAGTAAATCGTTCTTCACATTTAGTATCAAAATATTGATGTCCTGTTTCCATCTATATATTAAGAGGAATAAGATTAATACTAATACTACTTTTCCACCAAAACTTAATTTAGTTTATTTTGTGATGAGGTTAGAGCCGTTTTCTTTTGGTCTTCTGAAAGCCGTTTGGTTGGCCGAATCTGAAATCAAATCCAAAAGTATTTTCCATCTTTTCAGAACAAATAAATTAAAGAAAACATTTTGTTTTTTTTTTCATTTTTTTTTTTTGAAAATAATATTTTTAATTTTTTTTTTTTATATTTGTTTGTAATTTTTGTTTCATTAAATTTTAAAATCGTCTCATAAATACATTATTAAAATTGAAATATTTTAGTTTAATTTTGACTTAAAGTCAAATTAATTAGCGTAAGCGGATATACGCACGCTTTCATGAATTGGTATAGCGTAAGACAAAGGTTTGAAGACTTGAACACGCTTTTCACCTGTCCGTCAAATATGTAGGTAGGTACTTGTTACTTTGTGTTGTTAGTCCCATGGAGTGTTTGATGGTTTATCGAAAAGCTATATTTGATGCTGTTGAATAACTTCTAAGTTGTTGTTGCTAGCATTGAATTTACCTACTACCGCAACACTAGAAACAGCATATTATAGGTTGATTATAATCTTTCACAGACCTCAATTTAATTATTACAATTTATGTTTATGTAAGTTTAAGAGCCGGAAATAATTCTGAAACAAATAAAAATAAGGCGTTAGGATTTAGTAAACGGAAAAGTTAAATTCTGAGATGTCATGACCAGCCTTTAATAATTTTAACTTTGGACTATGTCATTTGGACACTTAGCATTGAAACAGCTTTTAAATTAAATAATAATTTTTATTAATGACCAACTTTTAAATCACCTCCTTAGTTAAACTATTAGATTTATATGACAGCTCATTTTATATACTAATTTATATCTAGAATAGATAAGTATAGTACATATACATATATACCTGATTGCATTTGTTACATACCTAGAAGAAGGAGGAGATAATTAATTGATCATCTTCACTGCAAATCAAATAATCGGATGACTTGCAGTATTCCACATCCACAATTCTAAATTCTTTAAAAATAAAAAGTTATAAAATTATATCGTGGATTTTATTAAGTTTTATTTATTCTTACTTTGATCATTTATGCAATTATAAAAATCTAAATCACAAGAATTACTAAAAGCCTTCAAACATGTGTCATTTGTAGCGCAATTCAAAGTAAAATTTAAGGCACACACATCCGAGCAAAGTTCAAGGGGTAAGCCAAATAAAGAACTGACCATCATCATGAACACACCTAATATAATATACACAAACAGTTTTAATCGATTCAATAATAGTTGTTCAATTTTTAAATTTATGTATCTTTATTGTGGAAATACCGGCTAATAAAAAGAAGAACACCACTTTCATTGAATTATGAATTGAATTAAATTGTTCTTAAAAAAATAAATACAGTTCAATAACAAGCTAGGTATAACGACCGAGACTCCGAAGAGAATGTAAACTAAAAAACAATAAAAATAAATTAATCTAGCTTTTATAGATGTTTTGGGATTTTTTCTTTTGTTTTCAAAGCAAAATAATTCGACCAGACAACTTAAATTGAGAGTGGGGATTTAAAATCATCAATAAACTACAAAAATTATAATTTAAATACCTACCTATGTATGTATTAGCTTTAGCTGGAATTCATTAAGTATATACAAATATTGAAGATAGTTTGTTTGATTAATTATCATAATAATTATCAGAATAAATTGATTATATTTAGATATAGGTATGTAAAATCACTTTTCTATTTAAAAAAACAACCAGTTCCGATTTCTCAAGGTACTGAGTCAGTTCCTCTTATCGATTTTTAAATAATAAATTTATCCGAAAACAAACGGATTCTGAACAATTATTTTTAATATACAAAGTATACTTTTAGAAAAATTATAGCATACTTTCAGGGAAAACTTTTACAGCTCTCCTAAAAGCAAACTACAGATTTCATTCTATGTTTCTCATAGACTCATTTACACTAACAAAAAAAACTATTCGAACACGTTATTAATTATTCATGCCGATTATGTAATACGCAATACTGGATCCGAAATGATTCTCAATTTTTTTCACCACGACAAATGGGTAAAGAGAAAATAGGGCACAGAGGCTGATTCTGGTTCTGTGAAAAAGTGAATCGAAAAAATTTTCACCCTTTCACCATAAATCCGATTCTCGTTCTGCGAAACTAAAAGCAAAAAAAACATTTATATGAATAATTTGCTTTCACGTCGATATTTGGAAGTGAATCTGTGAATACGAACAAACAAAGCTCAAATCAACCACATGTCCCTCTCTGTCCTCTTCATGAAGAAAAAAATCTTTATATCTCTTGGGCTTCTTTTTTGTTTTCTTTGAAAAATGAGAGAATTGCGCTGATTGCGCATGCGCTTGAGGGGAAATGATAAGGAGGTTCGGGATCATTAACGTTGTTCGTCGGAGAATTTTATTCACTGTACCAAAATCGCTTATTTGCACCAAGTGAATTGAAAAAGTGAAAGCAATGCTTGCGAGCGAATGTGAATACAATTTATATTTTATTCGACTCACTTTTTCACAGAAACAGAATCGGCCCCTAGGCCCTAGTGCGCAGTGATTCTCATTTTTTTCATGACAAATAGGTAACGAGAAAATAGAGCACTGGGGGCCGATTCTGGTTCTGTGAAAAAGTGAATCGAATAAATTGTTTTCACATTCGCTCTCATGCATTGCTTTCACTTTTTCGATTCATTCAGCGATTCTAGTGTAGTTAATAAAATTCTCTTACGAACTTTATTACCGGTCCCGACTCCCGAACCACCTTATCATTTCCCCTGAAGCGCATGCGCAGTCAATAAAATTCTCTCATTTTTCTTATTTTTTTAAGTGGCAACTGCCAAGAGAAACGCATGAGATAGAAAAATTTTTTCTTCATGAATAAGACGAGAGAAGAAGATGTGGTTGAATTGAGCATTTTTTGTTCGTATTTACTCTTTCAATTCACAGATTCACTTCCAAATGCCGACGTGAAAGCAAATTATTCATTATGAATGTTTTTGATGTTTGGTTTCACATTTTCGCAGAACGAGAATCGGATTTTAGGCGAAAGGGTGAAAAGTTATTCGATTCACTTTTTCACAGAACCAGAATCGGCCCTCTGTGTGAATCACTGCGGATCGAGTATTGTCTATCCCATAATCGACATACATAATTTATTGTTATCACAAAAGTAAGTACTTGCGATAAAACGTGTATGCGCTGTAATGAACAATTTACTTGCGAAGAAATGAAATAAAGTAAAATAAAATAAAATAAAATAAAATAAAATAAAATAAAATAAAATAAAATAAAATAAAAGAAAATAAAATAAAATAAAATAAAACCAAATAAAACAAAACAAATCAAACTAAAATAAAATAAAATAAAAAAAAAATAAAATAAAATAAAGCAAAATGAAATGAAATAAGAAAAAAAATAAAGATTTAATTCTAAGTGCCTGTATTAAATAGCAATAAATAACAATTCACAAGAAGAACCTTATTCCTTAAAATGCTGGACTTTCGACATTATGATTATATTCTATTATTAAAATTCTGAAGGAACTACTGCACGTAGAAAATGCACGAAACATAACAAATTTACTTATGACGAAAAAAGAACACATTTTGAAATTTTGAACTTAGACTAGTTCTGCAAGATTTGCTTTAAAGATTTTATTATTTCTTTACTAAAACGACATGCTGTGGAGGAGATGTGAACAAAATTACTTAAGCCACGTTCACACGGCAATGCACCGTATGTTTTTTATCGAATTTATCTTTTAAGCGGTTTCGGTAAAATTATGGCATCTGCAACATTTTACTCCTAGGGGGTAAGTACTTTACAATTTTTTTTTAAGACGATTGCATATCAAATTAATGTGTTGTTTCTGACCCACAATAATTTTGGTACCGATGTTTAAGGAACATAACTATAAGTAGAGCAAATTGTCCTTGGATTCATAGATTCTGTATAGTCGTAAATATGTATGCCAAAATTGAGTTTAACAACCCGTCCTTGGTAGCGGTGATCAGTGTGATTTATCTTTGATTTCATAGACGTTTTTTTCCATGGATCCAACGGATGCTTTTTTTCTTATGAAAGCGCAATTCATTCTCTTAAAAATACTTTACATTTTGTAAAAAAAAAATACAGCTCAATTTATTAAAAATTGTTCTGCTTGAAAATCTTTTGTCCAGTTGACCTACAGCGGTAGATGACTCTGGCCTTGCGAGATGCCACATATATATTTGGTACTTTTGGAATTCAAACAACGACCACAACTTCTGATACCCTATATGCGTTAATGATTCAGAATGTATATCGATTAAAAATTTACTAACAAAAAATTTCAAAGGTCAAACAAATAAAATAGTAAAAAAATATCCAGTTCTATGACAACACAAAATATCTATTCGAGTGTCATTTACATTTTAGAATCGCTTGCTAAACATTTAGATGAAGAACCAAATATAATACAATCAGAATCATCTAAACTGCAACTCTTGATTAATTCTTTTCCAACCTTTCAAGTCAACATAGCTTTAGTTTAGTTTGTGATCAGATCTTGGTCATTCCATACCATAATAGCATATGTTAACCTTGTTCCTATAATAATATGTTTATTCAATTGAAAATACAAGTTATTCTTTTTATTGTTCTTATTATTTTACAATACTACTCTTTCAATTGTGAGATATTATATTTCCCAACTGATGACTATAAGTACTTTCCATTACAAGAAATCTTTATTGATTGTCCAGCAACATGTTTTGGAGATCCGGAACCAATTTGCGCATCTAATGGATTTTGTATAAAATTTTTTGAAAACGCATGTGAATTAATCTATTTTAACTGTCAAAATAATGAAGGTAACTTTATAGATACAATTCATTTTTAAATTTAAATTGTGTAACAATTTTATTTAAACTTTAATTTCAGAGTATAGAGAAATTAATCAAATATATTGTGAACTTCATAAATTCAAGAATCTTCAACCAAGAGCTTGTTTCAATACTTCAACAGAATTAAATATTTTAGAAATAGTAAAGTAGTTCTTGTACATAACGTATGTCAAAAAATTAACATAAACTCATTAACATTAAAAATAAATCAATATAGTCTCATTTACTTTTTTATTTCTTGTACAAAAGGTCACCAAATAAATTTCAATAAATAATAAATTTATGAATTTGCAAAATTGTGTGAAGAATATAATATAGATAAATTGTGTTTATGACTAGTACTATATAAGTTTTAAATTAAAACCTAAAAGCAAAATTTGTGTTTCAGTTCATTGCAGTAGGAAAAGTCAACTTCTTCGAAGTCTGTAATAAAATGATTAATTTTTATTAGTCAAAGTCAAAATCGAAAAAAATTCGTTTAGAAATTTCTTACTTGTTTCATATTGACCTCGACAATTATAAGCCTCCAATAGGCATTCGTTATTAAAAACTTTTAAGCACGAACCATTTGCCGCACAAATTGAATTGTATTCCGAAGGACACACATTATTACAAAATGGAGCTTTAGTAGGATTAGCAGCACTTGAAAAGTGAATCACACTCAGGATGAAAAACACTATGTAGAAAAATTCAATTAAATTAATAAAATATTTTAGAAAAACACAAATAAAATTCATACCAAAAGATAAAATGCAAACTTTCATTGCGCTTTATTGACTTAAAAAATAATTATAAAAAAGTAAGAACAAAACTCAATTGGTTCTAAAACAAACTGAGTATTTACTACAAATGAACGCTTTTATTTATACTTTCTGTCATCGTTGTGAAATAAAAATATTCCCACATAATATACCTACCTATTTTCATTAGCATCTTTATGATTTTATATCGACCTATTAAGAAATCATCTTCCGGCAATACTTCTAATAATTAAACAATCACTTTTGGTTTTTAATTTTAGCATTTTATTTTGATGATTTTGATGACTAAGATTAAGAAACACCGTATAGGTTAGAGAATTCAAAGTCATATTTTTTAACTTGTTTTGGTCATGAAAGGGGAAACCAGTTAATGTCAAAGAACTCTGTTTTATAACAATAAAATAATAATACAAAAAATACACAAATGGAACGCATAAACTTGCTCTTGTGGCTCAAGGCCATTATCAGGCTGAATGTTGACAAATTTTAAAGATTGAATACGAGAACAAATTCAAATACGCAAATATTTCAACAAAAAAAAATACCAGCTTTATTGCACTGATTTTAAATGTACGAAGTTTTATCGAAATCCATAAAGTCAATTTGGAGAATGTTGATAAAATTTTTAAGTAAAAATTTTTTTTTTAATTAAGGAATGCAACAATATTTTAACAATTTGGAAATTTTAACGAAATCGATTCAGCCATTAACAATAAATACTGGAATATCACAAAAATGTGGCAATTTTCTAAAAATTCTTCAAACCGCTATTTCCATTTTGTACCTACCTCTTTCCCTAAAAAATTTTGGCGCGAAATTTTAAAAGATTTAGTGCGATGTTAAAGCATTTTTGGTATGGTGGTCCCGTGATCACGACAAATGGAATTTTGTCGAAAAGTGCGTCGGGTGAAAACAAATATTCAATTAATTTGAATTAATTAATTAAACGCTGTAATTCCGTTAATAAAATTATAGAAAAAGTATAAAAATCGCGAAGTTTAAAATCTAAAAATGATAAAAATGTTTTAACATCGTATTAAATCGTTTAAAACTTTGCGTTATTTTGTTTGGGTAAGGGGGCAGTTATAGCTTTCATTGAAAACGATCATTGAAAATTTTAATATTCAATTTTGAGGCTTTGAGAAAGGAAAATCAGTTTTTATTTTTATGGCAAAATTAAGGTTATGACTCATTTATTATATTGAGCCAAAAAAAAATTTCATTCTGGTCCAAGATTCCGCATAAAATAACTTTTATTTTTTTTAATGATTGAACTACCTTACCATTGATCATTGAAAACTTTAAAGTTGTTGCATTTGAAAGGTTGGGCCGAAATGGAAAATTTTGTTTGATAGAAATATTGGCATTTATATTGGCATCAAAATATTAACTTATTTTTCTTTCTAGACGCCTCAAAATTAACAATTAAAATTTTCAATGATCGTTTTCAATGAAAGCTATAACTGGCACCTAATACAAGTAGAAAGTATAATCAAAATCATTGAATCGGTTTTCAAGAAAATTTAAATACCAGTTCTATATAGATAACCTGAAACAAAAATTCGAGTTTTTCCACAGGGATTTACATAAAATTAATCTGTTTCAATTTTGAACCGGGTTAGGCTTTGACATGAATTACCACCGGATTTTTACAACCCGAGATGAATCACATAGTATTAAATATAAATAGTATAAAACAATCAATGAATTTTGATAATTATTCACGGATCACACGCCGTTCAACATAATGAATAATCTTTATTCAAACTGTGAATCAATGAAGGTTTTTTAAATAATTTTTTTTTTATAAAAAAAATGACATTTAGTCAGATTTACGTCAGATTTCAGAGATTACTGCGAGATCTCGAGAAACCTGAACTGGCTAAATGTATAAAATTAGGCCCCTTATGTGTCAAAACAAAATAAAATGTCAATGTAATATTATGTCAAATAGAATTAAGAACCAATTGTATATATGTCAATTCAATACAAAACTTATTACACCAGGATCAAATTACATTGGAAGCACGCACAGAACAACCCACATCACCCACTGGCGAAAATCACTTTTTGGACTTCTCTTTTATTGTAATGTTAAATTTTACTAAATTATCGAAATTTTTCATGAAACCAATAATTGGACTATGAATAAAAATAATAAAATTCTACTTGAATTAATTAAAGAAAGGTTATACACACACGGGTATTCAAAAGTAAAATCGATTGTAAAAAAAAGAAACGTAACACTTCTTCTTAAACTTGTCCTATATAAAATAAAATTGTTCACCCCGAATCAAAGTCTAGATTTCGAGCAAAATTAAAAATTCGATCCAAATTAATGTAAATATGTTTGTATATGTACATATAGTAAGTTAGGGTGTATCAAATATATAATCAGCTATTACACGAAAAGTTGATTTATCGAGGCCTAAAAAAATATGATCACATAAAAATTAAGATGGTGCCTCATTGAAAGTGTTGTTATGTTTCATTCAAACATTCAATAAAAAAGTTTTCATTTTTCATTTTTTAAAAATTATGTCGAACACTAATTTGGAAGATTTTGATTCTATTTGCGAAGAAAATGGAGAGATTACATGTGTAAGTGTATATACAATTATGTAATAAGTTTCGAAATAGTGCCTAAATAAAATAAAGTAGGTCGAATTTAATTTCATAAATTACATACATACTTTAATTGATAGTTGATTGATTGATTGACAAAAAATGATATTTCATAGTGTATATGTATGCAATAGTGTGCGTTCTTTTGGTTTTGATTATACTTCTTTAAAGGTACCCGCAAACCAACGCGATGGCGGTGGCGATCACAATAAAAATGTGGATGCCGCACATATAAATCAAAGGAAAGGCACACATCTACGCGATTGAAGTGTGCCTCTCCTTTGATTTTTATATGAGGCATCCACATTTTTATCGTGATCGCCACCGCCATCGCGTTGGTTTGCGCGTAGCTTAAATCTTTTTTCATTAGTTTTTTTTTATTGAACAAATGAAGTAAAATTAAGTAAAAACTTATTAAATGCTTAAACAAGGTGGCGCAAAAGTTGTCATTCTATCGGATGATGCTACAAATCAGGCTCGATGGGTGTCAAAGTATGAAATATGAAGCATTCGATGATTTTCGTAAGTATAAGGAGCTCGGGAAGTGAAGCCAAAAATGTTTTAAAAGCTATGGACTTCGAATTTTTAATTAGTTTTTAGGTTATCAATTTGGTTTATCAACAACTTTCGGTGCCTTTGAGCCGTGTATTTCAAAAAGTAAATTCAGATTTGGTACAAGCTAAGCATCTCGCCAAAGATTAATAGCCAAATCACAACCACGCGTCAGGTCGCTCATGGCTTTGACATATTGAATAGAAACAAAGGACTTTAGATTGTAATTATCGTAAGCCGGAGGACACACGCATGTCCGAATAGATTTTTTTTTACTTTGGTGGGGTTTTGACAGCTTAGCTCACAACAAATAACAATCATAATTTTTTTTGTTATTCCATTTCTTTCCGATTCATGTGAAAGTTTTTATTAAAATAAAAATAAAAAAATATCTTCTTTAAATAAAACCATACCATTGATATATTTTTGTGTGAGTGACTTAAATAAAAATAAACTTAAAAATTATTAATCATATGTAGTAAGTGTGGTTTGTTCAATTGTGGTTCAATACCAGATTCAATTGAATATTATGGTTCTTGGAAACAATTTGCATATTTTTATTATTCCAGTAGATAAGATTTTATTGATTGGATACAATAAAAACTAAAGAAATAAGCCATATTTAAAGTGAAATCTGATTGTTTTATTTATTTCATTCTAAAATTCAGAACAAAAAAATGCTCTGGTAGTACCCTTGTAAGGTTGGACTTGTTTGATTTAGACAATTTTTGTCTGCTTGGTTATGGAAAGTGAATTTTCTCTGGTTTTTGTACCTGTAATGCCGAATTCTCACTTGTCTTATTTTGTGTGTTAAGCCTAGTTCGCTACTGATGCGAAACGAAAAATCCCATACAAAAATGACACAACGAAATCATAAACAGAAAATTTCGTTCTGCTTTTTGTTTTGCAGTACGCTGTTCGACGAGCGAAATTTATAATTGTAGCAGATTATTTGGAGAAGTCTCCGCTCCTTTTTCGCACTGAATTAATTGTACAGGCTATTTATTGTGTGCGGAAAAATGACATTTGAGTTTTATTTGTGTTTTTTTTTTTTTTGTCATTTTCTTACATCATGGGTTTCTCTGATTTTTTGCGTTTATGTTTGATTTTGTTTTTGGAATAAGTGAAACTCTCCAAGGATATTTTCCGTTGTGTTTTCGCAAGCGTTTCGTTGTCTGTTTGGAGATCACAGGAAATTTTCGTTTCGCATCAGCAGTGTAGTAGGCTTTAGGAAAAACAACACAAGGTCCAACTTTTAGGGGCTCTGTTGTAAATTGCAAATGGCGCCAGTAGTGTAAAGAAACAGATAACTATAGTACATATAAATTAAATAAACAAATGGAAAAAAGAAAACGTTGACACTCCGATCGTTGTTTTATCTCTTTAAAGCCGTTCCACACTATCCCACTGAGTATTAACACACGGCAAAAAAGACGGTAAGACGGTTGTTTCATATTCCATTGCAATCAAAAAAAAACATCGATGGAGAACGACATTAGTATAAATACTTTTATTAGCAAAGCTATTTATTTCAATTGTTGTTAGTACAGGGTGGCGCACGAATCGTGCTACAAAAATAAAACGTAATAACTTTTTTTCTGTGTGAGTAATCGGCTTATTTTTTTTTTATTTTGTAGGTTACTATTTAGATTTATAAAAATGGATGCTTGGGATACGGAGAAAAGAATTTGGATAGTGCAACGGTACCATGCTTTGCAGTCCGTCATTTCCGTCCAAAGGAAATTTAGGCGGGAGTTTGGCGGTAATCCCCCGAGTAGATGGACCATTATGAGGTTTGTAAACATGTTTGCCGAATCTGGAAGCATCGCACGAAGGCCGTACCATCGAGATGCCAATGTTCGGGTTCAGGATACAATCGCAGCAGTAGCATCTGCAATACAGGCCAATCCGAACGTTTCGACCCGAAGCTTATCGGGGCAAATTGGAATTAGTAGACGGTCATTACAACGGATACTTCATGACGATTTAAACTTGTTTCCGTACAAAGTCCAAATTACTAGCAAGTTAAACCCTCAGGATTTGCCTGTTCGCCTGGAATTTTGCCAAAAAATGATATCAATGGCCGAAGAAGACAACACATTGATCAATTGTTTGTTCATGTCTGATGAGGCCCATTTTGATCTTAACGGCGATGTAAACAAGCAAAATTGCCGTATATGGAATGAGTCTAATCCAGAAATGCTCCATGAGACGGAACTGCACCCAGAACGAGTCACTGTGTGGTGCGCAGTTTCATCAAGGTGTATTGTCGGGCCGTACTCCTTTGAAGAAAACGGTGTAACCGTTACTGTCAATGGGGACCGTTATTTAAAGATGTTGAAGGAGTTTTTTTACCCAGAACTGCTCCGAAGACGTATACCATTCAACAGCGTTTGGTTTCAGCAAGATGGAGCAACTGCACATATAGCCAGACCAGTTATGGCGGAGCTAAACAAAAAATTCGCAAACAAATTAATTTCTAGGAACTCCACTCTTCGCTGGCCTCCAAGGTCACCTGACCTGACTGCACCAGACTTCTTTTTATGGGGTTATGTCAAGCAAGAGGTGTATAAAACGAAGCCCAGGAATTTAACTGAATTAAAGCAGTCCATAACGACAATAATTGAGGCGATCCCAACTTCAACTCTTCAGGCCGCAATGAATAATTTTTTTACCAGGTGCCGCATATGCGTGGGATAGCGTGGAGGTCATTTGCGGTCTATAATCTTTAAAAACAACTAACTATTTAAAATAAAATTTAATTTTCTAACCAATAAAACAAAAATAAATGAAATACATCGATTAAAAAAAAAGTTATTTGAATTTCTTATTGTAGCACAATTAGTGCGCCACCCTGTACCTAAAAGAAACCATAAAAAACAGTAACATTTTTGGTTCCCTATTAACTGCCAAGAATTTGCGCAGTGTTATTTAAGGAAACAGAACTTGTATTCTCTCATATAAGTAACTTATCGCCACCCGCCTGAGGTTTAAAGTTTCGAAATGTTTTTCAAATTCTAAAGTCGCGCTTTATGACCCATGATATCGTAAAGTCACTAAAAAGCCTGTCAAAAGTCCGACCGTCCGAAGCGTGGTTATTGTTTGGCCATAACGCGATGAAAATAAAAAGATTCGAGCAGAAAAAGATGCGTTTTCTGGAATTTATGAAGCTTTAGCAAAATTTTTGAAACTGCTGATGAACACAGAATAATAATGAGCAGAAGAATAGTTCAAATATTATATTAAACTCAAAAATTGGTTGGGAAGATTTTTTCAACAAAAAAGAGAATTTATCCTTGCCATGCTCTAGAGATGGGGTCAGAAAAGTCGCTTAAGATTTTAAAAAAAGTATAAAAATAGCCACTCTTTTAAAAGGTCGTGTCATAGTCGCGTGAGGCAAAAAAGGGGTCAAAACGCGACTAAAGTCGCATAGCGGCAACACTGCATGTCACAAACTAGATTTGGCAATGGAATTTTTACCTAGTATTCCTTCTCCCAAAATAAAAATGAAAGCGTTTAAAACTCTGCACTCTGATTTCTTCAGCAGATTGGCATTTTTTTTGTTGTATATTTTTACTAAGGCTATAAATAAGGGAGTTTGTCAAACCAATAGTGCAGCGGTATGACGAAAATCACTTCTATATTATCGTAGTTAGTCCCCTTTCATACGAAGAAATTGAGTTTCTAGCAACTTTCAGTTTTTATGAAAATGAAATATCCCGCGCGGTCAATGATTTGAGGAGATTTTGTTGACATTCCACACAGTAGTGTGTGTTCAACCAAACTAATTAAAAAGGAAACTACAGAAAACTTCTACTATTTTGTTTCTTCGTGTGAAAGGTACAAGAGATTTTTAAGGAAATTTAAGTTTTTTTTGCTCGTAACCAAAACATGTCCTAAAGAAAACACAAGGTAATAAATTCATAACGAAATCTTTAATTCATGTTTTATCATATTTTTTTTTTAATGAGCGCGGCACTTGCCATTACCATTTTTTAAAAAGTCTGGCCAAACAAAAAAAAAACTTCCTTCCCCTGCAGAATGATCAATATGGTGAAAATGGGGCAAGAGTACCTACGCGCCAAGAAATGATAACGGTTTTTTGTAGAACAGTTCAATACAAGCATTGTCTACTACCGGAGGGGGATCTATCTCTCCCCTTTTGGGCGGGAGGGGCAGTTTCATAAAAAAAAGTACTAAAAATGAAAGAAAAAATATAAAAAAATAACGGTAATACTTACAATTAAGTATTATACCTTTATTTAAAGCCAATACTCTGTTCTATTAGCTAGTATTTAAATCAAGTGAAATCTATGCATAGTTTTTGAAAAAACGGGCATTAAACTCAAAACTTGGGAGAAAAAAATTTAAAAAAAGTTTAAATTGTAATTTTTCAAAACCATAAAATTGAAAACTAGAAGATTTTATGTCTTCTAGTTTTTGAGAAAATTGAAAATCTCAAGTAGTTTTAGTAATTTTCAATTTTCTCAAAAAAAAAAGATAAAACCATTTGGTTTATTGTGTTCGATTTAGAATTGATATTAGCATTGACCACAAAGAGCCAATCTAAAATATAATTTCACAGTTTTGAAAAATAAAATGGCTCTTAACTTTTTTTTTCATTTTTTTTTTATCAAAATTTTGAGTTTGCATTCGAATTTTTCAAAAACTATCGACAAAAATTATTTATTTTAAATTTAGGATTAAAGAATCGATTTCTGGCTTTCAAAACCAGTATTGCACTTCATTGTAAGTGTTGCCGTAAATTGACATATTCTCGCAAGCCGTGTTCAATTGCATAAGAAGGCTAATAAAAGCTTTTAATGATAATATAAAAAATATGTTAAACACTTGTTTGTGTGATCAAGATAAATGGTTTAGATTCCATAAATTGTGCCGAATGATATTTTACAAAAAGGTCGTTTCGGGGGAAGTTCGTACAGCATATTCAGAATTTTTAAATTTTCAATTAAATAACAACTAATTTTTATATATAAGAACATATGTTTTAAAATTAACATTCATTCAATAGTTTGATTATTTTTATTTTATCAATTTATTAAATGCATATGTAGGGCAGTGTGGGTCGTGCAATTCTGGATTTTCGGGTACAGCTCAAACGGCTGAATTGATTTTCCTTAAACTTTAAACATACGTCAATTCAATATGGTAGCGTTGCGATTTTCAACGATTTTATAAATTTCTTAAAAAAAAGTCGACAAAAATTCTCAGTTCAATAATTCTTTATAAAGTTGCTATAAAAAAAACGTTATTAAATCATTTGCCAATTACTTTACCATTTAACAAAAATATGATTGACCCATATTTTCCAAAAACAATATTACATCCGGGCTTAAAATATTTCCCCTTCAAAACTTGTCATCATTGTGCTTTAATTGTTGGTCGTGTAATATACTCTTAGAGCCCCCACCTTATTTTATTTATATTTTTTTACCTATTACAAATTTGAATTAAACAATAATATTTTTATTCATCTAACTTAGTCGTCACATAACATGATTATTAATGATTATTAGTTTCTATAAATTAATTATTCACATGACACACCACCGCGTGAAGATACCGATCAAAAAAATATCAATAACTGAAATTAATGAAAATTGTGAAAAACGCATGGACAAATGACTTTTTGCAAATAGCTAGCAATTAATTTTAGTTCAATGGAAGGAGTTAAAAGCATTTAATGGTTACACATCGCGACTTAAAGACGTCATCATAATATATGAATATGATACCTAAACTGAGGAAGGCTATGTTATTTACTTTTTTTTCTTATAATTTAGATTTGTATTATAAATGCAATTTTTTGTATATGGTTTTCTGATAATTATTTAAAGTGCTTTGGCCTTATTTTATTCAAAACATATGAGGTAGATATTCTTCTAAAGAATGTGACATAAAAACACATACGTTTTGATCAATAATAGCCGTTTTTTAATATGACCCATGATCCATATGGATCATTCTGTGAAAGTAAAACAACCTCACAGTAGCGAGAATCAGCAGACTGTTTTCGGATCATGAAACCTGAACCCGATAAAGAGCAGATTCATGTGTTGTTGTTGTTATGTATGTTGTTTGATGATCCATATAGATCAATTCTGATAATAAAAAACGACTAATAGTGCAGTCATAAAATATTAGGAAGCTTATTTTTACTAATTACAAACGTTTTCTTGCATTGGATAGCCGTCCAAGTTATAGATAAACATTTTTATTTGGTGTTTTTAGAGCTATCTAACTTATTTTTAATATTTAGACACTGTCTAATGCTGGATTTACTCGAACGACAAATTGTCAGTATTTTTGTCATTTTACTGTCAGTTTATATTTTCTGAAATCTCAGAGACCTCAGCAATCTCACAAATATAAACGTTGTTTTTTTAATATTTTTTTTTTTCATTTTAATAAAATTGCCCCTACCTTCTAAATGGGGCGAGATAGAACCCCCTCCCATAGTAAAAAATACTTTTTTTTGACACCTATACATAAAACCATTATCAATTTTTGGCGCCTAAGTTATCGTACTCTCCCCAAAAATGGCTTTGGTTTATACTTACTTATTCGAGGCAAATAACAAAACCCTATTTTTTTTTTTTTTTATATAATTCTTTATTTTATTAAAAAAATGCTTTACAAAAAGTATTTACTTAAGAATAAGGACCTGGCTATCTGCCGTCTGCCTGAAATAACATTTCATTTTAGTAATTAATACAAATAAATGAAACGAAACCCTATTTAACGCCCATAGATGACGTCATCTTGAATCTATTACAATTTTCTGGTTGTTAAACTTAGCGGTTTTCCCATTAGTTATAATTTACCTACTGTCAATATAAATCTTCACATCATACTATATACACGATTTCTTATCACTGCGATCAGTATACTCAAAGAGAGTGGATGATGGAAATGGCAACGCTTTTGCGGTCAAAGCTGTAAATCCCTTAGATCTATCAACGCTTGATAATAACCTGGGAGTGTTGAAATAGAAGTTTAAATTTAAAAAAAAAATAACAATTTAACCTCAAGAGTTTACTGATCCGGTAAGCAAACATCTGAAGATTAAATAAAAATTGTTGAAAGAGAGCAAACAACTTTATCAAAACCGTGCGATCACCCCTATATAAGTCATTAAACGCTTGCCAACTAAAAATCATTTTGCGTTTTTTTGTTGTTATTTCTACAGCTGCATTTTTATGATATTGGCTTGATTCTATTTATTCAAATAAACGTGTGGGTTTTTATTTTGTCTATCAAAGTCACGGTCAGAATCCTCTTAACTTCCTCAACAAGTTGGTACATTATACTCATTAAATTAATTCAACTGATGACTGCTTGTGCATAATTAATCAGGTTATTGACAAAAAAAAAACAAAAAACAAAAAACAAAAACGTAAACAAATATTTCCCCTTACCTCAAAAGAAGTGTAATTGAATTGAACTTTAATTGTAGGTATACCTATCTATACCTACATATGTAGGTACTTTAAACTTATTATCAATTTTTCAATAAATTATGTCAGCATTGTTATCGTTCATCTTTTTTTCCCCGAACCAAACTATACTCGTATAAGTGATTCATAGATGGATTCAATGCCAATTGAGACAATCTGGAATTCCTATATAAAACTTCATGTCCGCACTTCAACACTAAACACTTTGAGTTCAACTTTCGTACGTTGAAGATTCAGTTCATTTTTTGCAATCAATATATAATTAAAAATAAAAAAAAAAAAATTTATCATGAAGACTGTTTACATAAGCTTTTTTGTTGTAATTTTACTCGGTAAGGATCTCAGACTTGAACAGGTAAAATTTTGATTACCTAACTTATATTTTCTTTGCATCAGTTTTAGCCATTTCGACTGATGCACAAACAGAAGAAGATTGCCCTAAATTTTGTACATTTGATTACAATCCGGTTTGTGGTTATAATGGAAGTTGTTATCGTAAATATGGCAATGCGTGTACCTTGAAGGTCGAGCGGTGCGGCAACGAAAAGAAGAATGGTAAGTCCGAATAATAAGTGATGCGGTAGTCACCAAGTTATAATTTTTTGTTTTTATCAGATCTAAAAGCTGTCGATATGGACCTTTGTGTAAAGGCATTGGCTAAAAGTAACCCAGATGTTATTGCATGTGATGAAGAACAAGATCAAGAGCAATAAGTGATTTTTTTTGTTTAATTTAACAACATTTTTATAAATTATATTATACCTATTTATTTTTAAATCTATTTATAATAAATTGATTCCATTCGATTACAAAAGAATACAATTTCAAAAAAGGGAATTCTTAAAAAAATATGCTCGACTAGATCGCACGAACTTGCTCCTTGGTAAACAAATTGAATTGGTTAAACTACTTTAACGAGCAAATGTTAAAAAAAACATTTGATTTTAATAAAATAGATTTTTTTTTAAAATTTTGAAATGCAATATTCTTTGAATGGTAAACAAATTTTTTTATAATTTTTCAAACTGGTGCTTTTAAATAATTTAAACCGTATGGAATTATAAACACAAAAAAAAAATCAAATATAAATCGAGTTTTTTTTTATTACTTTTGAATTTTTTTAAATTTTCTAGCTAACGATATCATTAGGTCTGTTTGGTAACGATAAATTTAATGCAAATTCGCAAGAATTTTCACGTTACCAAACAGACCTAATATCATGATATCTTTAGCGTAAAAATGTTTAAACAAAACTAAAAAGTACTGTAAATGAATTTTTTATTTGATTTGTTTTTGTGTTTATAAAATTTATACAATACAGTAAAATACAATTTGCTGTCAAAACCCATAGCAAAAGAAACTAATTTTTGAGAAATTTGTTGCAACAATTGTTAACAAAGAAGCAGAGCTGTAAAAGAATTCAGTATACTATGGTAATGCAGTCAGTAAAGTCGCAGTTAATTAACTTAACAATTAAATGAAAGTTAATACAGTGACTGAGTACTTTAACTGGAAAATAAACAGTCAGTATAGAATAAATAGACGTTAATTACATGACTGCAGTACTTACTTTTCAACTTGAACTAGCCTTTTAGTTTGTTGAAAGTCATTTAACTGCAGTATTTATTTAAAGTTTTTTTTTCACTAAAATGTTTCATAATTTTACTACTTAGATGTCCATTTAGATGTCCATATGGGCACAGAAAACAGTTCAATAAGATAATACAACTAAACAAGGTGGGGCTAAATTTATCATCCTATCAGAACAAAGATATATAATAATATGTGATTCTCTCAAATAGAAGCAAAATAGTCTGAAAATACCCAAACGTCTAGAACCAAAATGTTAGCTTTTTTTTAAACATCAACAAAAATTTAACAAAGCAACAATATTGAAATTTCCAGCATAAATTCTAATCTTTGTTAAATTTCATAATGAAAAAATTTAAATTTTCATTTAAAATACACACTAAAGAAGAACATCACGTAGGTTTTGTTTTTTGTTTAATAAATCACAAATTCGATGAAGAAGCATAACTAAAGCAGAAAAGAATTAAAAAACACTGAAACACTTCAAAAACTCAGAATTAAATATTTTACTAACATGTACATATTTAGTATCTATGTAAATTTTTTAATCAAAAAATTAATTTCTTTGTATTAAAATTATTTTATTTATAAATAAAAATTCACTTATATCAAGTAAATCAAAACAAAAAAGTAAATAACTTACAGTTTCTGCCCGAATAAATTTCTCGGGTAAAAACTGACAAGGAGGGGAAATTATTTTCTCTCTCTCATGAGCACTCTCTCCTGCCCGAAACTACCCAAAATGTGCGTACGCGAACACTTTTGGACTAAATCTGTTATAGAAAATAGGTCTGTTTGGTATCTTTTTTAATAAAAAATTGTAAAACCTGTCAAACTTTGAAAGAAGGAGAAAATACTCGCAGAGAGGGAGAACTTGTCTAAAAGTTAACAAACGCACTGAACAACTTTTTGTATATAATATCACTTTTGTGTACAAGACGTCAAACATTGACAAATCATTTTGAATCCTGTAACTTTTAAATTGTAAAATAATTTTTATACTTAAAAATATCGAACGAAAATGTAACACCGGTTTTGATGGACTTATCTGAATCTGCATCAAGTGAATGCAGACAATCCGAATAAATATTTTGTAAATTCTTAGGCGATATCATGTAACAGTCACTAACAGCTGTGTATTTGACGGTTTTTACATTCCTTGCACACAGAAATTTGTGTAACAGAAAATTGCAAATTATCCAATGGAGGGGGAATAATTTGCTCTCTCATTGTGATCTCTCGTTACAACTTTTTTGAGTTAACAAACAGGAATTAGTGACAATTTGTGAAAAAAATTGAATCCACCTGATGAATCCACCTGATTTTTACCACGAAAATAGCGGTTGTTAGAAAGGTTATCGGGATGTGTTGGAAAAATATGAAATGATGTAAATAACTGAATATATTTACTTTTATTTTCACTGTACATTATGTATGCGTAAATCTAATAATAATATTTCTTTAGAAAAAAAGCACTTGCAGCTAATCACGGTGTACAAACTGAATAACATTGAATATTATAATTATCTTTAGATGTAAATCGAATAGTACCTAATCATATCGACTTGGCAGTTAATTGCTCTCTTTCCTCTTTATTCATTATAAAAAAATAGGCTGGGTGCGACCCACACTGATAATGCTTTACACGAATGACAAATTGTCAGTAATTTTGTCATTTTACTGCCAAAATATTGCACATATTATTTCATTAATGACATGCGCTTACACGGAACTTAAATAATGACTGGTTGACACTTTTACAGTATTTTTTTTTTTTCAATTTAATGACAAGGATGGAAACGAATGCATTTACACGACTACCAAATTTCGGTCGTCTTCTGTAAACTAGTTTTTTTCAATTCTCCGCTTCCGACCAATATTTTTCTTATTGCTGATGTTGTCCATTCTCCTAATTTTTAGTTAATTTATTGTTTATTATTATTTATAAAATTTAGATGTTTTTTGAATCTACTTACAAATTTTGTTTTCAACCAGACACAAGCAAAACGAACCGCAAATTTAAATTTGTTTTTTTTTCAATTTGACATTTGATTAAAAATACTGCCAAATTGGCAGTAAAGAATGAGGAAGTTCATTCTTTTTCGTGAATTGTCATTATTTGAAAACAAAATTTCAGCACTGTATTTACACGATGGCAGTATAATGCCATAATTTAGTGTTAGTTTCACTTGGTAGTTTTTAATGACAAAAATACTGACAGATTTGCGACTAATTCTACGACAAAAAGAATAATGACTAGATTTTGACAGAAATGCTGACAATTTGTCATTCGTGTAAATCCAGCATAACTTCCCAATGGTGCCAGTGATGTTCAAATCCATTTAAAAACAATTTTTACTTTTTCTACGTTTAAGTAGGTAAAAATCGCGTAAATAAGTGCAAAAAACGTAAAAATCCCGTAAAACACATACAAAACTCGTAAAAAGGGTAAAGAAGAGGTAAATAAAGTTAATTACTGAAAACAAAGAGAGAAAATAAAAAGGCATTGTCATTATCTGTCAAAATCTAAAAAAATGAAAACAATTTTGTTGTCGTTCAAAATAATTTTATTGAAAACGAAAGAAATAACAAATAAATAATTGAAGCATTGCATTCTAAAAAACTTGGACGGAAATTGATTAGAGGATCTGTTTTTAAAAACAAATCGGGTTTTTTAATCATTTTATCGAAAATAAAATAAAAACCCAATAGTTTTTTTCGATACCGCGCAGAATAATCACTAATCAGCTTCACCTCCCATCTTTGGCTTTGAAGCTAACCAATTTTGATTATTTTCCGCGTTTTTTTTTTTTACTTTTTTACCTTTTTAACGTTTTTTACATAAGCATAATTAAAATACAGCAAGCAAAAAATCTAATACAAGAAACGTACTATGTAAAAAACGTAAAGTAAAAAAACTCGGACAACATTGATTGCTGCCCTTGGGAACTAGTAACCCAAAGTTATTTTGTAATAAGAGAATTCCCAATTCAAAACCTTCGAAGACCAGTGGCCTATTTCACCAGTTTACAATTTACAACTACAAATTTGTAATAATTCTGTATTAAATAAAAGTAATTGCATTTTAATTTTTAATTCTGACGCTTCAGACAAATTTAAAAGCATACAAAATTGTAGAAAATTTAACAGATCAACTTTCACCTGTTAAATTTTCTTACAAAATTCAACAAATTTGTAAAATAACTAATTTATAAAGTATGCAATTACTTATATTTGAATGCAAGATCAGTACAAGTTTGTAATTGTAAATTGTAAAATGGTGAAATAGACCACAGGGTGTTTATGTTCAATCTACAATCAATGGGGAACAAAAAATGGGCCGTTTGTTCTCCAGATGTGCGAGACGAAAAAATTTTTGAATAATTTTTAGTTGTTTTGTTTGGTTAAAAAAAATGTCAGTTATTGACTACGTCATTGTGTATAGAATTAAATTAGCCCGGCTTCGAAATAATTGTTTTTTCTCAAGATATTCGAGCCAAAAAAAAACTGTTTTCAACAAGTTTTAGTATTTTTTTTTTTTTTGCTTTAAAAAAACTGTCAATTGAATTTTTTTTAAATCATATCAGTAGTCAAATATGGCATCGTGAATATAGAATAAAATTAACCCGATGTCAATATCATTGTTTGTTCCAGGGTTGCGAATTTTTTAATTAAAAAATCATTAAGTCATAACTTATGAATTTAAAAAATTTAATTCATAAGTTATTAGTGACTTTTTCAATACAAATAGAAAATTCCCAAAAAAATTGCTTCAAGCTCTCTACCAAGTAATCAGACACTAGTGTACATAATATATCATGTGCAGGTATGTCGGAATTGCGAATTCCATTTTACTATTTTGTTTTTAATCGGTTTGTTGATTCTCTTGAAAAATTTCAACTTACGAAGTTTTGAAAGATAAGCGACGTTGGTGGCACAAATAAATCTTAGTTTAACAATAAGATGTTAAATTGTACAATATTGTGTTGATTTAAGTTCTATGTTTTCATAGTATTCAATTTAATAAATTAACACTTTTATCTAGATTCTAAATTGTACATGTACATGTACGTTTATAAACAATATTATGTACCTTTTATTTTCTTATCAACTCGTAAATTAAAGGCATATGTTTAAAAGTGTGTTTTGCAATATTTTAACCAAAATTATAGCACACAGAAATAATATTAAAACAACAATGAACATATTGTACCTGCACGTCACTATCAACATATGATTCACAATCAGCAGTCAAATAAAATATTGAAGAAAAAAAAATAATATTCTATTTGTATAATAGCTACCTACTCGAACGTCATTATCAGTAAATTATTTAGCTATAGCTTGAAAAGATACAGAACAAAATAAAATTATGAAAATCTCGATAAAGTTTAAATAAGAATTTTTGTATATCAAATCAAAAAGACAATACTGAAAATCATCTGTCGAAACAATTGTATTAAAACTTTTGTAAGAGCAGATGTCAATTTACAACAAAAAGATATGGTTTTACTATTAACCTACCTACTGGCAACTCTGGGATAAGCAGTTAATTTTTTTCAAAGACTTTAGTTTTTGAAAAGGCTTGGCTTCACAATCCTCGTGTTATGGTGTGGTAAGTTTAAATTGTTTATGTCATTTTTGGCATCCAATTAGTTCTAAAACTTTCATATCTATAAAATAAACTTTAAAGATGGCATAAGTCTCACTAGATCCGTTTTCAGAACGTTTAGAAAACACTGAAAGCTGATGTGTTATAAATTCATCTCTTAAAGCAGAGAAAGAGGAAAAATGATTATTTTAAAATCTTATGTACCTTAATAAAAATCATACAAAATAATTAATTACCTAACACACACATGTCTCCAAAAATACGCTTGAACAGCTGTTATAAAAAAAAACAAAAAAATAAACATATATATGTATGTACTTATCACACGTGTTTACTCAAAAAGTTGACGGTTCACGTCATATTTCCTTTAGTGAAGCAGCTTAGGTGAATTACGTTTCATTGAATAACTAACAAGATAACAAACGTTTCTATTTGATTAATTCTTACTTAAATATTCAGACCTGTTTACATAAATATTGCCAAAAAATAAAAACACCTAGACAGCTTCTCAATTTTATTAAAAAAAAAATTAAAAAAAAAAACAAGCACTTTATCTAATAAATTAAAATAAAACCAGCAATATCATTTCGAATTGATTTAGTCGATCGTGGTTTTGATACGAGTGAATTATACAAAAATGAAATCATTAATTTTCTTCGTGTTAGCACTTGGTTAGAAAATGCCTTAAATAATATGTACCTGATCATTTTTTAAAATAAATTATATTTTAAGTGTGTACATTTGCCGTTTCAAATTGCCAAAAGAAGCTATGTGACATTCCATGCCGGAAGAATCATGAACCAGTATGTGGATACAATCAAAAAAGATATGACAAATTCCAGAATAATTGCTATTTGTCAATTGCCAATTGTAAATCTCCCAATAGTGAGTTAAATACTTCTTTTTCTGTTTTTGCTCTCGAATGACATTTAAACTAAAAATGTGTCTTTTATTTTCACAGCATACACAGTGGTCGATCTGAAATTATGTGAAGAATATAAAGAACGAAATAAAGGAAAACATGAATAATTTTCAATTGTTGTAAATCAGACATTTTGGCCTAAACGGAACTCGATATAGTGTTGATGTTATATGACAGTTTTATTGTCACATTAAGAATCCAACACTTATAGGTTAAGAAAGTTATAATAAATAGATTTGTGATTTTAATTTTGTGTTTTTTTTTAGCACAAATCAGGGATCAGTTTGCCCCTATCTTCTAATACAATAATCCTGGAATTCCTATATGTGTCGTAACTCATGATGTGATCACAGAACACATATTAAAGTTAATATCATTAGCGTTTTCATTTTTGCGCATCTGTCAAAAAAAGAGGTAAAAGGGTGGATCCAGTGCGCCTTTACTTGTCTAATTTCAATATTTTGTTGTTGTTTCTAATGATGCGAGTTGAGTTCCTGTGGACACTCGAACAGCCATTTTTAATTTTTTGACACTTTCAACTCTGACAACCTGCGCAATATATTACCTTAGATTTGTGTACTGTGTGATGTGATAGCGAGTGGATAACTTTAAATCGCCTAATCAGACGTATAAGCAACTGATACCTTCTTAACACACACACACTAATTTACATTTTTCATATATATATATACCAAGAACCGTTTACTACAACAGTCATTATCTGCCCTACGAGGTATCCGTCGGAGCGGAGTCGGAGGATTTTTGCTTCGAAGTATTCTTCCGAACAGCGTTCGGAACGTTTTTCCGACGTTATGGAACGCGTACAGTTGTTTTGCGTTGCAGTGCGATCAAGTGTGTTTCGAAGTGAGATTTTTGATATCTCTAATGAACTTTGAACCTCCGACGTCGTATGCGTTTCGGAGAGTTTTCCGCTCCGACGGATACCTCGCTAGGGCAGAATTTTTGTAAATTAGTGTATGTAGCTTCAATTTGATGAAATGTTGCTGTGCTTCAAGTGATATAAGGACTGGAAAGATATCATAAATCGAAAATGTATATGATAGCGAAACGACGCGAACGAAGTAACGTAGCAAGTACGTCATGCCACATTGGCACCTGAACAACTTAAAGAGTAGGCCGTAAGGGCAGTAGAGACTCCATCTTAGGGGGGCGGCAAATTTCCCTATAGTTTTAAAAGATGGTAAAAAACATAGAATAACGTTATTTTTTTTAAAGATTTTCAAGAGTTTTTTCAATTGTTTATATCTGTCAAACCAATTGTCACATCGCAAACTGTCGTGTGTAATTTTTAATTCAATAAAGTTTGCAATTTTATTATGATGACTGATGACAAACACGCTTCAACAACATTACCAAATTCTAAAAATTCGGTTATAAAATGATGGTTCTCTGCTCCAAAATAAACTTTGCAAGTTTTTCGGGAAAATTGGACTGGAGCTTAAACCTCCATCTTGGAATTAATGAAAAATAAGTTTTTAGTGATAAACTCGACAATTTTTAACTTTTTTTACAGAAAATATGAAGTAAATTTGATTCGACTTTAGCAAATTTTTCCGCAAGTTAAAATTTATTTATTTATTTAGTTATTTTATTATGGTAAATGCTTACGTTATGCTTAAAAATAAATAATTCATAAACATTTTTTTTGAAGCATATTTTTAAATCTAGAAGCGTTATAAAGTCAATAGAGTTAAAAATGTTCTTAAATTTCATAATTTACATAATTTTTAAATTAAATGTAGGAAGCTGTGAAATAATCTTTTTCAGAGCTAGCTTTGCATTTTATCACCTTAGAGCTATATAGAAGAACAATTTTGCTTCTAATAGCTCCAACCATGTTACTTGGGCCCTCTTAGCAGGGAAAAATAGAACCCTTCCCATTCCTGACCCAACCTTTACATGCTACAGCTTTTTGTCGCATCTTATACCAAACACCCTGTATAATATGTACATTGTACATATACATTAGGTTGTACTTTATTTTTCAAAATTTGTTTTTTTTAACGTTATAGTTTAAAACCGATGCAAACAAATTTGGCATAATTTAAACTTCATTTACAAGATCCGGCTTTCATTTAAAGTATGCCCTGCATTTATATAGGAAAAATACCACATGTCCCAAATAATTTGTTAGTATATTGTCATTTTTAGCTTCGATATCAAGTATATTTATTTTTTGAAGATGTCATTACAAGTTAAAAGAAGTTCTAAATTAATTTTTCTAGTAGTAGGAAATATAAACCACTAAATAACAGAGGCGTAACTTCCTTCAAAACCTAAAGTTTTCAAAGTTTTATTTTTATTTTTTTTTTTATTTAGCTTGAAAAAAACGAGATAAAAAAGAATTTTTCGGTGCTAAGCTAGTGGCTGTTTACACATCAAAAAAGTCATGCCTTACCCCATAATTGTATCCTATACTGTTGTTCAATAAATAATAAACCATTTTAAATATACGAATGCTGTCGACTCTCCCTAAGTCGAATTTTTGGGAAACCAAGATTTTTTCGAGTTAGAGAGAGTTTTGGAAAAATTCGAGTTATAGAGAGAAATATTTTTTTGTTTTAAAAGGTTTATATAATAAATAAATGTTAATATATGTATATAATGCAACTAACAACACAAAGAAAAGGATGGAAATGTTTTAATTTATTTTTGCGTTGCAGCTTTTTAAAAACTGTATCGTTATATGGGGGTACCAAGGATATGAATCTGCACTCCGCACTCTGCACTCTGCACTCCGCACTCCGCACTCTGAACTCCGCAATCCGCACTCTGCAGTCTGCAGTCTGCACTCTCCACTCTGCACTCCGCACTCCACACTCCGCACTCCACACTCTGCACTCCGCACTCCGCATTCCGCACTCTGCACTCCGCAATCTGAACTCCGCACTCCGCGCTCTGCACTCTGCACTCTGCACTCGGCACTCTGCACTCTGCACTCTGCACTCTGCACTCTGCACTCTGCACTCTGCACTCTGCACTCTGCACTCTGCACTCTGCACTCTGCACTCTGCACTCTGCACTCTGCACTCCGCACACTGCACTCTGCACACTACACTCTGAACTCCGCACTCCGCACTCTGCACTCTGCACTCGGAACTCTGCACTCTGCACTCCGCACTCTGCACTCTGCACTGTGCACTCCGCACTCTGCACTCCGCACTCCGTACTCTGCACTCCGCACTGCGCACTCCGCACTCTGCACTCTGCACACCGCACTCTGCACTCCGCACTCTGCACTCCGCAGTCCGCAGTCCGCACTCCGCACTCCGTACTCTGCACTCCGCACTCCGCACTCCGCACTCCGAACTCTGCACTCCGCACTCCGCACTCTGCACTCTGCACTCTGAACTCTGCAATCTGCACTCTGCAATCTGCACTCTGCACTCCGCAGTCCGCACTCCGCACTCCGTACTCTGCACTCCACACTCCGCACTCTACACTCCGCACTCCGCACTCTGCACTCTGCACTCTGCACTCTGCACTCTGCACTCTGCACTCTGCACTCTGCACTCTGCACTCTGCACTCTGCACTCTGCACTCTGCACTCTGCACTCTGCGCTCCGCACTCTGCACTCTGCACTACGCAGTCCGCACTCTGCACTACGCAGTCCGCACTCCGCACTCCGCACTCTGCACTCCGCACTCCGCACTCTGCACTCTGCACTCTGCACTCTGCACTCTGCACTCTGCACTCTGCACTCTGCACTCTGCACTCTCCACTCTCCACTCTGCACTCCGCACTCTGCACTCCGCACTCCGCACTCTGCACTCCACACTCCGCACTCTGCACTCTGCACTCTGCACTCTGCACTCTGCAATCTGCAATCTGCACTCTGCACTCCGCAGTCCGCACTCCGCACTCCGTACTCTGCACTCCACACTCCGCACTCTACACTCCGCACTCTGCACTCTGCACTCTGCACTCTGCACTCTGCACTCTGCACTCTGCACTCTGCACTCTGCACTCTGCACTCTGCACTCTGCACTCTGCACTCTGCACTCTGCACTCTGCACTCTGCACTCTGCACTCTGCACTCTGCACTCTGCACTCTGCACTCTGCACTCTGCACTCTGCACTCTGCACTCTGCACTCTGCACTCTGCACTCTGCACTCTGCACTCTGCACTCTGCACTCCGCACTCTGCACTCTGCACTCTGCACTCCGCAGTCCGCACTCTGCACTCTGCACTCTGCACTCTGCACTCCGCATTCTGCACTCTGCACTCCGCACTCTGCACTCTGCACACCGCAATCTCCGCACTCTGCACTCCGTACTCTGCACTCCGCACTGCGCACTCCGCACTCTGCACTCTTCACTCCGCACTCTGCACTCTGCACTCCGCACTCTGCACTCTGCACTCTGCACTCCGCAGTCCGCACTCCGCACTCCGCACTCCGTTCTCTGCACTCTTCACTCCGCACTCTGCACTCCGCACTCTGCACTCTGCACTCCGCAGTCCGCACTCCGTACTCTGCACTCTGCACTCTGCACTCTGCACTTCGCACTCCGCACTCTGCACTCCGGACTCCGCACTCTGCACTCTGCACTCTGCACTCTGCACTCTGCACTCTGCACTCTGCACTCTGCACTCTGCACTCTGCACTCTGCACTCTGCACTCTGCACTCTGCACTCTGCACTCTGCACTCTGCACTCTGCAATCTGCACTCTGCAATCTGCACTCTGCACTCCGCAGTCCGCACTCCGCACTCCGTACTCTGCACTCCACACTCCGCACTCCGCACTCTGCACTCTGCACTCTGCACTCTGCACTCTGCACTCCGCACTCTGCACTCTGCACTCTGCAATCTGCACTCTGCAATCTGCACTCTGCACTCCGCAGTCCGCACTCCGCACTCTGCACTCCGCACTCTGCACTCTGCACTCCGCACTCTGCACTCCGCACTCCGCACTCCGCACTCTGCACTCCGCACTCTGCACTCCGCACTGTGCACTCTGCACTCCGCACTCCGCACTCTGCACTCTGCACTCCGCACTGTGCACTCCGCACTCTGCACTCTGCACTCTGCACTCTGCACTCTGCACTCTGCACTCTGCACTCTGCACTCTGCACTCTGCACTCTGCACTCTGCACTCCGCACTCCGCACTCTGCACTCCGCACTCCACACTGTGCACTCCGCACTCCGCACTCTGCACTCCGCACTGTGCACTCCGCACTCTGCACTCTGCACTCTGCACTCTGCACTCTGCACTCTGCACTCCGCACTGTGCACTCCGCACTCTGCACTCTGCACTCTGCACTCTGCACTCTGCACTCTGCACTCTGCACTCCTCACTCCGCACTTTGCACTCTGCACTCTGCACTCTGCACTCCGCACTCCGCACTCCACACTGTGCACTCCGCACTCTGCACTCCGCACTCCGCACTCCGCACTCTGCACTCCGCACTCCGCACTCTACACTCCGCACTGTGCACTCCGCACTCTGCACTCTGCACTCTGCACTCTGCACTCTGCACTCTGCACTCTGCACTCTGCACTCTGCACTCTGCACTCTGCACTCCGCACTCCGCACTCTGCACTCCGCACTCCACACTGTGCACTCCGCACTCTGCACTCCGCACTCTGCACTCCGCACTGTGCACTCCGCACTCTGCACTCTGCACTCTGCACTCTGCACTCTGCACTCTGCACTCTGCACTCTGCACTCTGCACTCTGCACTCTGCACTCTGCACTCTGCACTCTGCACTCCGCACTCCGCACTCTGCACTCCGCACTCCACACTGTGCACTCCGCACTCTGCACTCCGCACTCCGCACTCCGCACTCTGCACTCCGCACTCCGCACTCTGCACTCTGCACTCTGCACTCTGCACTCTGCACTCTGCACTCTGCACTCTGCACTCTGCACTCTGCACTCTGCACTCTGCACTCTGCACTCCTCACTCCGCACTCCGCACTTTGCACTCTGCACTCTGCACTCTGCACTCTGCACTCCGCACTCCGCACTCTGCACTCCGCACTCCACACTGTGCACTCCGCACTCTGCACTCCGCACTCCGCACTCTGCACTCCGCACTCTGCACTCCACACTGTGCACTCCGCACTCTGCACTCCGCACTCCGCACTCTGCACTCCGCACTCCGCACTCCGCACTCTGCACTCCGCACTGTGCACTCCGCACTCTGCACTCTGCACTCTGCACTCTGCACTCTGCACTCTGCACTCTGCACACCGCACTCCGCACTCTGCACTCCGCACTCCACACTCCACACTGTGCACTCCGCACTCTGCACTCCGCACTCCGCACTCTGCACTCCGCACTCCGCACTCTGCACTCTGCACTCTGCACTCTGCACTCTGCACTCTGCACTCTGCACTCTGCACTCTAAACTCTGCACTCTGCACTCTGCACTCTGCACTCAGCACTCTGCACTCTGCACTCTGCACTCTGCACTCTGCACTCTGCACTCTGCACTCTGCACTCTGCACTCCGCACTCCGCACTCTGCACTCCGCACTCCACACTGTGCACTCCGCACTCTGCACTCCGCACTCCGCACTCTGCACTCCGCACTCTGCACTCCGCACTCTGCACTCCGCACTCTGCACTCTGCACTCTGCACTCTGCACTCTGCACTCTGCACTCTGCACTCTGCACTCTGCACTCTGCACTCTGCACTCCGCACTCCGCACTCTGCACTCCGCACTCCACACTGTGCACTCCGCACTCTGCACTCCGCACTCCGCACTCTGCACTCCGCACTCCGCACTCTGCACTCTGCACTCTGCACTCCGCACTCCGCACTCTGCACTCCGCACTCTGCACTCCGCACTCTGCACTCCGCACTCTGCACTCCGCACTCTGAACTCCACACTCTGCACTCTGCACTCCGCACTCTGCACTCCGCACTCTGCACTCCGCACTCCACACTGTGCACTCCGCACTCCGCACTCCGCACTCTGCACTCCGCACTCCGCACTCTGCACTCCGCACTCTGCACTCCGCACTCTGCACTCTGCACTCTGCACTCTGCACTCTGCACTCTGCACTCTGCACTCTGCACTCTGCACTCTGCACTCTGCACTCCGCACTCCGCACTCTGCACTCCGCACTCCACACTGTGCACTCCGCACTCTGCACTCCGCACTCCGCACTCTGCACTCCGCACTCCGCACTCTGCACTCTGCACTCTGCACTCTGCACTCTGCACTCTGCACTCTGCACTCTGCACTCCGCACTCCGCACTCTGCACTCCGCACTCTGCACTCCGCACTCTGCACTCCGCACTCTGCACTCCGCACTCTGAACTCCACACTCTGCACTCCGCACTCTGCACTCCGCACTCTGCACTCCGCACTCTGAACTCCACACTCTGCACTCTGCACTCCGCACTCTGCACTCCGCACTCTGAACTCCGCACTCCACACTCTATACTCCGCACTCCGCAATCTGCACTCCGCATTCTAAGCAGACTGATGTTTAAATAAAATAGTCGTCAGTTCCTAGGTTATTTAGTCTTAAAAATTTTGTTTGTTATAATTTCGTTGTTTTGTAAAAAATTTTGCTTATATAGTAAAATTTAAAAAAAGAAAATCGATCACGTTTAGAGTTTCAAATTACCAATACCTATATTACTGTTTTTCATTTCAGCCTATCATTATTCATCACCGAGTTGTTATCATCGTACAAAATTTTAACCGATGCAAAAAAAAATAAATAAAATCCATGACGTCTGTAGAGTTCGCCATTCTTTTTATAACACATTTTATTTTGAAGAAGAAATATTTGACTGTTAACAGTCGAATTGTTTTTTCCTGAACACCGTTTATTTTAATAAATATGATTTAAAATCACGAAAATAAATATAAACCAGCATAAAAGTGTTCATATATGCGTTTCGCCCCGTTGGGCTCATCAGAAGATGACCATTACATCTTGTCTTGACGCATATTTTCCCGAATAAATCGAGATTCCATATAATCCGAGCTACATAGAGCAACTGCGAATTATATATTAATTTATTCGGGAAAATATGCGTCAAGACAAGATGTAATGGTCATCTTCTGATGAGCCCAACCATTACATTGGGGCGAAACGCATATATGAACACTTTTATGCTGGTTTATATTTATTTTCGTGATTTTAAATCATATTTATTAAAATATTTTATTTTGTTCATACAATAATTTTTTGTGGCCTAGATTCTCTCCTAAACAAAAAGTTCACGCTGAACTGAACTTAGCAAAAACTGCGTATTGACAAAGGCCCTCACAATAGTCAACTGATGAGTCCAAGTGAGATCGCCGGGACGAAACGCCAATTTTTGCAGGACTTAAAGGCCTTTAAAAGCTATTTTGAAACAAAAAACATCACTTCTAGAAAAATTTACGCCCTACACAATGCTTTTTACAGTTTTGAAAATTCATTTCAATACATCTACAGATTCTCTCCTTAACAATTTGTTCTCTTTTGATGCAGCAATCTTCAGCTTCGTTCAATGTAACACCTTTCTCGAAATTCAACCGGGACCGTGCAAATTTATGAAGGTTAGATTGAAACAAAAAAATTCAAAATCAGCATTTTTTCAATAATTTTGTTTGAAAATCTTTAAAAATTGGAATTTTTCCCAAATGTTGAATAACTTTTCGAGTTTTTGTGCTAAAACCAACCTACTATCAGAAATAGCACGCTGGTCTAATCATAATAGTCTTCTCTTGAACCCCAAAAAATCTAATTGCATAGTTATTTCTAAAAAGCCTTTAGATCTATCTTATTTTCCTTGTATCTTACTTAATAATGACATAATTAAGTACGTGGATACCGCTAAGAACCTTGGCGTGACATTTAATAGGACCTTAACCTGGGACAATCACATAAATTTATCTGTTGGAAAGACTTATGGTGTACTTCGTACTTTATGGGCCACTCACTCCTTTACCCCCTTTAAAACTCGATGTCTTCTTGCTAAATCACTCGCTGTACCTATCCTCACCTTTCGCTGTGAAACATTTTACAATTGTAGCTATGCATCCAAACGCAAACTGAATGTCGCATTTAATAACATAGTGCGTTATGTATTTGGGCTGAGACGTTTTGATCGTATTTAAAATTATGCCAATTATTTATATAATATGTCATTCGATAACCTTCTACAGTTTCGTACATTGAGTCTTTTGTCAAACATTCTCTTATCCCATCAACCAACATATCTTTATGAAAAAATTAGCTTTACCTATTTAAGCAGATCTGCTCAGTTGATTCATCCGCGGTGATCATGCTTGACCTCAGAACGACAGTTTTTTATTAGTTCCATTGGGCTCTGGAATTCTTTGCCTCTGTATATTAGAAGAATCGATAGTACAACAAGATTTAGAAGCAAGTTAAAGGCACATCTTTCTTGTAATGCCTAGCAAATCTAAACTTATTTTCTGAATTTTCTTTTCTTTTATTCAATTTTTATTAAAAATTATTCTATTTGAAATATGTATTTATATATTATTTTCATCTAACTTTTTACCACTTCATCTTAAAACTCTTTAGCTCTCATTTATATTTAATTTTGTTCATCTTATTTTATGCTAAGCACTACATAATTTATAAGATATTGTTACGTAACAAAATGTGCTCCACATTCCCCCTAATACACCCACAACGAATTATATTCACCGCACTTGGTTTTTTACACACCAAATACCATAGTGTGTCCACTGTCAACCTCTTTAGGTGTTCTCCATTCCATCTTCTATGAAGATGGAGCTGCAGAACTACCAATAATGATAAATATCCTCCTAGCAACTAAGTGACGCCTGAGGATTAGACATAGCTTTTATTCAGCTTATCACAGCCTGGCTTCATCTTATTCCCTTAATCTTTTCTTTCTTATATTTCGCTTACTTTACTCACTTCTGATTTAACTTGTGCGCAGTATTTGTTAAACTTATAAACTAAATAAAACATATGTACATTTAATCTTAATAATAAATATACTTATATTTCCTGAACTCAACGTATGTGTTTAAATCCGAGGAATAAATAAGTAATTATATGTATCTTACTGTGTTTAAGCTATTCATTGAAATAAATAAACCATAAGATTTTCAGAAATTGTACGTAATTTCATGTACATAATTTCAATTAGAAAATCAATTTTTGAAAAACTTTTTTTAGTTTTTTTTTGTTTGTTTAAAAAAAAAGTAATCGTCTACCGAAAAAAACCGCAAGGGATGTGACACTTGGTGTTGACTTTAAATTACTTCTAGTTAAATCGAAAACGCATTTCAATAGCCAAAAACTGGTCCCAAAAATCATTTCTTACTTAAACTTGTTCAAAAAATATTTTCAAAAAAATACTATAACCGTGATGTAGAAAAACTCATATCATATTGTACAGGGGCCTAATTCCGTAAAACGAAAACGATCAAACGATATCGTTTTGACTATACACATCTCTAGCACATCTAAAGAGAATGATAGGGACAGCTATTGTCAAAACGATATCGTTCGATCGTTTCGTTTTACGGAATTAGGCCCCAGGATTCATTTTTTTTTTAATTGTTTTTTTTTTTTTAATTTCATAACCTGTAATATTTTAATACTAAATCCTTACGGTTTTGAGTTATCACATTTTTTTTTATTGTGAAAAACCTCAACTTTGATTTAATTTTATATATATATTTTTTATATATATATATATTTTATTATTACTGCTTAATAGTTAGACTAACATTTTATGAAGAAATATTTTTTAAGACCTTCATCATGTAGCTACAAATAAATCGCGATAGCCCTAAATGGTGGTCAAAATTAATTTGTTCTTGAAACGTTTGAAACAGCTCCCTGTATAAATATTATACTACTTAATAACATTTTTTGCATTTGATAGCTTATCCTGGGGGTCTAGCACGTAACTTTGATACAACCGAGTTCATTGATACAATCGATGATAGGCAGTTCCTTATTTAACTTAGTCGACTGTTTTCGATTCGATTGAACAAAATTGGGAACTGCCTAAACTAAACTCGATTTTATCAAGTTACATGCTGGCACCCCTGGTTCTGCAGTTTTTTAAAGGTATAAAACTTATCTCACTTAACACTTTAACAAACCAATACGAACAGTTTAAAATAAGCAAGGAATTTCATTTTATTATTTTAATAAATAGGTTTTATTTGAATCTGTTTAAAAATCATCTTTTTATTGGTTTCAAATGGTCATAACTTTTGATGGTAGCGACCTCTCAATGTTGTTTGATTTTGAATTTGTTGGTCTTAATTTTTTGGTTTCAATCTAAGCTTCATAATTTTGGAGAAAGATGTTATTTTGAATCACGTATATACATTGGCGATTAGGCTTGTCTAGTTCGCGAACGAACTATAGTTCATTTTAGTGAACTACATAAGTTCACATACTTAGTTCACTAGTTCGTTTAGTTCGCGAGGATTTTTTTTTTTTCGATTTCACATTCTTTCTATTTAATAATATTTCTGTGAATGCCTTAACAAACAACAGAAGTCATTTATGACATGACAGAGCGCAGAACTTCTCACTGTATATTTCTGTATATTTTTGTTTATAGTAAATAAAATATTTATTTTTTTTTAACTTAGTGTTTGTTCTAAATGAACAAATTTTCAATTTAACTAAAATTTGGATACAGTTTGGACAAGCAAAATTTGTTTTTATTTATTGTAAAATTGACCATTTTGAACTAAACTGAACTAAAATGAACGAACTAGTTCAGTAGCGTGATTTGAACAAAATTGATCGATCACTCAAATGAACTAAATTGCCCAACTCTATTGCCGATATCAACGTCTCCTGCCGAACGATCGTCTAACGCCTTTTAGTAAAAAACAATTAAGAATAGAAAATTCAAATCTGTCTTGTTATACTTAAATAGTAAAAAAAGACTGAATTCATTCCAGAGGATTGCAGTACATTTTTCCAAATGATCGAGAGTCGACTTATATAATAAAATTCAAATCTTAAAAATTTAAATGTCTTATTGCATTGCAAGTCGAAAATTATTTTATTTTCAATTTGTTGTTAACTTTTATAATTTATCATTCATTTTAATGAATTTATTTTAAAACAATCTAAACTATTATTGTTTTGTTTAAAAGGAAGATTGTGTCCATTTAAGCCCTGGTGTTTGTTTTGTGTCAAAAATTACTTTTTGCCGCACTTTTTAATATCGACCTTCTTATAAGCTGAAAATAATTAAAAATAATTATGTTATAGAAAAAATAAATAATTAATTATCATTATTGTTGATTACCATTTTTGGTTTTGCAGTTTTCAACCGCTAAGTAACAACTATTAGAAAATTTGCGGTAAGTTTTTCCATTGTTAGATGTTGCACAAACTGGTTGAATTTGCTGAGTACAAACACGATCACATTTCTTTTGTGCATTCGATACAGCTAACAGACATGCTAAATATTTAAAATTCAAATTATTTAGTTTCTACAAAAATCAAAACTATACTTACCAAGTGCAAAGATTACAAAAATTATTACTTTCATTTTTATAGAGGTATGTAACTTTCTTGATACTGGAAAAGAATTAATTTTAAAGCACCGATAGTGCCGCTTTTATACATTTTGGTGCAGATTTTTTTTTTCACAAGATTTATTATCTTGTAATCTTAATATGACAAAAAGAAAAATTAAATAAATACAGTACGAGTATGTAAACAATATTTTTTTAATATATGAATGGGAGTACTAAATGAAACTCTGCACGTGTCCTATATATTAAGGTTGGCTTATTGAAGGCAAAACATTAATAATATACTTCGTTTTGGGGTCATATTTTTTAAGAACCTTATTTTATTCTATGGAATGAGTCTGTATTAGTGTTCAAGGTACAGTATTTATTGTTACTAGTATCGCCCTGTGTCGAAATTCGACATTTTTCTTTTTTAATTTAATTTTTTTTTTTCAATATGCACAGTGCTCGACAGTGCAAAAACAAAAATGACCCACAGTGTGTAAATGCGTGTCTCAAGTATTTTCTGCACATCTCCGCAATTGTGGCTTTCCAACCATATAAAATTTATCGAAATTGGTCAAATACTTTTTGAGTAAATGGTACCACAAAATTTATTTAAGCCTATTTATATATAGATTATTTTTTTTTTTCAGGTAATATTGTAATAAGGTAAGCTATTGGTAGTTTATTGTTTGTGTATATTATGAATATTATTCATATTTGAATATGTACATTGAATGATTCAAACAAATTAAAATGTCTTCGATTTTCAATGCCACTAGCTTTTTAGTTGAGTTTAGTGAAATGATAATACTTAAGTTTAAAAATTAGAGATCGCCCATCGCTATTTTCTTCTGTTTTTATGCTTTACAAATCGTATGAGACAATTTTTGTTTTTTGCTTCTTTAATTTATAATTTTAGAATAGGTTGTTGTATAAGGAAATATTATAAAAATTTTTCAAAAATGCAAGCAAAACTATTGCCATTTTTTATTAATTACTAATTCGGAGTTAAAAAAAAGAATATTTGGTGTTTTTCTTTTTCACCTCAGAGCAGATCACTGAGCTGTCCAAATTAAATTCTATGTTTCTTTTTTACCTCAGACAAATCAGCACTCATAAGTCGTATTTCTTTTATCTCTTTATCCTCAGAATAAAATGACCGAGCAAATGGAACAAAACGCTGAGCGAAGGCAACTTCATACAACAGTGCTCAAGTGTGTTTCATAATTAAATCTAAGAGCTCTGACCATAATATTTTCAGAGCTTTGCTATTATCGCTCAGAGCTTTGCTCAGAGCCAAAAAAGAAAAACGCCAATTGATAAAAAAATCCTCTATCCATCTTTTGAAATATTGAGTTTTTGAATTTGAAAATTTTTTTGTTGAAATTCAAAACATGTTTTTTTTTTGAAAATTTTGTTGATCAATATTATTTTATATATTTTGATTTATTTTGATTTAAATCCGTTGAACATGAATCTGGTATTGATATTGTTGAAAGTATAATAGCTTTAGTAATGGCTTAGTGTAAAATTTAATTCTTACATTTTATAGAACGTATTAATATTAACACATTTTATTTTAAATTGGAAGGATTTGTTTTTGCGAAAAATTAAATTTTTTGCAACGGTTTGAAAACAATGGTATGTATCGCAGCCTTAGTATGGCTATAAAAATAAAATGCACGAATGGGTCGCACGATTTTGCTCTCATGTGCGATCACATTTTGGTTTTAAAGTATGAATAGTTTACATCTATTTATCTGATTTAAAAAGAAATAAATTAGCTGTGGGAGCCTTTATTTTATACTACCTGCCAAAAAGGTAGTTAAGTTTAAAGTAATTTTATGTGAGTACATATTTATATGAACAAAATGTATATCACCGTGTCGCACGTATGTACATATACAATATACATGCACACCAGGACAGTATAGTTTAGACTGAAAATTTGTTAAAAAATCAATATAGTTATAAATAAATTGATTAAACAGTTCTGAAATTGTTTTGACACCAACGCTATGTACGCCATCTGATTTCTTAAATAAATCTCAACTTATGAAAAAAAACAAAATTGAAAATCGTCCGAGTGATTTTTTTTCAATTATTTTTTATACATAGGTACATATATGTACATATAAACGTATACAATTTTGTAAACATTTTTACTAACAAAAATTGGTACGGCATATTTTAGTAGGTATTTATTATGCGGAATTAAAACAATTAATTTTGAAAAAAAAAATCATCTACCCATTTTCGATATATCGAATTTTCAAAAAATAATTTTTAAAATTTTTAAAAAATCCAAAATTTGTTTTTAATGAAGATTTTGATATGCAATATTATTCAAACTTATTAAAAGCTGTTGTGTAAAAAATTTCAATAAAATCGGTTGAACAAATAAAGAGATAGTTAGTCGAAAACCAAAAATATGTTTCCGATAGATATCATTTTTAATCGATAGATAAATTTTTTTCCAAAAATATGGTAGATGGTAATGATATAAGTTCACATAAAAAATTTAATCCAAATCGTAGGAGTCGTTTTTTAGAAAAATGATATTTTCCTTTCCGGTTTTTAAACACTTGCATGGGAGGTACCTACCGTTATTTTTTTATAAGGATAATTTGTATCTGCTAGATAATATTAAAAAACTACAGGGTGTTAAGTTTGATAAAAATCGATCAAGTAATTTTCGAATTATTAAAATCTCAAAAAAAAAATTGAAACTTTTTTTAAAAATCAAAAAAAAAAAAATTTGAAAATTTTGGTATAGGTACAATACTTTTAAGAATTAAAAAAAAATTTCTGTAAAAAAAATGAACAAAATTATTTGAACCATTTTTGAGAAAATCGAAAATTTAAAAAAATGGTTCTATGGGACCCCCCCCCCCTTTTTTATACGATTTTTTTCTTGTCTAAGGCCAACCTATATGCCCTTGCTTTTTATCACACCTTAAGCAAATCACCCTGTATAACCATTTTTCAGATTTATTTTTTATAAAAAGCCTTGAAAAAAAAATTACGGATTTTTATTTTTAAGTTGTGGATACGTTTTTGAGAAAAATAAGATTTTCATTCTTTGCTAAATGAATTTGTACGGCAGCTACTGTTATTTTTGGTCCTAAAAAAATGAAAAAGAAGTGTCGAGGGAATGCCCAAGGCTTGGTACCAAGTTTAAAGAAAATCGCCCAACCCGTTTGGACTGCAGTCGAAAGAACATGACAGACAGACAAACAGAATTGTGAGACCATTTTTTTTCAATTTCGCTATCATCGTTATGTCAACTTTGATCAAAATTTCGAGTTCGATTTTTTTTACGATTGGATAATTTGCAATATAGTACCTATGTATGTATGCATCGCAAGTAAAACTGTAGAAAAATCACTTCTTGCCAAATCAATCAAGTTATTTTCAGAATTTGAATTTTTTTTTTAATTTTTGTATAAAATACTTTTTTTTTCAGAACATTGTAAAAATTGACCAAAATCAGTTGAACAATTTTCGAGAAAATCAAAAATGTGGTTCTATGGGAGGTACCATTACTAAAAAATTCACCAATCAATTCAAAGGTTAAAACGAAATCCCAAATTCATAAATCCCAATGCCAAAATCTTGAACGCTAGAACCCCCTAATCCCGAATCTTTGGGATAATGGAATTTGAGATTTAGAAAAATAGTCAAGTCATTCCCCGTTTTTTTTTTATTTTTTCTAGTTTTTTTCTTTATTGTGCTACTTGCTACATTTGAATATGTAAACTTATTTTCTTTGAAAATCTTTAAACGTTCAGTTTTTCAATGCTAGATTATCTCCAAATAAACGTGGCTCTGTTCCCTTCACCGATCTCATCTAAAAAACCATCGTCATGGCGGAGTGAAAAGTCACAATCTAAACTGGGTCATGGTGTTGTTGAATTTGAGCTTGGTTGACTCATACTGCGTTGTTGATTTTTTGTGTTTTTTGTGTATTTATGTTGTCTTCTTCTGTCTATATTGATGCCGAATTACTGTTTCAAATAGTGTGGTGGCCTTAAATGTCAATTTATCGTTAATTTCATCGTTAATTTGTCTTGTTCTACATATTTTGTAAGCTTTGTAAATTTCGTATTCCTCTGTTGCGTCTAATATTTTACATTTTTTGAAAATGTGTAATGGTTTGAGGTTTTTTTCTATATTTGTGAAATTATGGTTGTTGTCTATTAAATGTAAAGCGAACGCAGATTTTGTGTTTGGTTTCGGTTATGTGTTCTTTAAACCTGTCATTGAATGTTCTACCCGTTTGGGCTATGTACTATGTAGAACTTATCACAATCATCGCAATTAAGTTTATATCAAGCAAAAAAAAACAAAAGTTCTCTCTTCCCTGTTTCTACACTTAAAATTTAAAAATAGGGGTATTCCCGATCCGATGCAACTGGTCTTGTATCGTTGCAAAAGTGCAAAGTTTTTTTTTTACAATGGGGTTAGGGTATAGCAATTTTGTATCATTGCAAAAGTGTAAAATTGCTATACCCTAACCCCATTGTAAAAAAAAAACTTTGCACTTTTGCAATGATAAAAGACCAGTTTGCATCGAATCGGGAATACCCCTAATAATTTCTTTTTTGTCTGATCCCTACAAGTTTTTCTAGTTTGACTCTGCAATTCATCCAAACGTTTTTTTTTATTTCTAATGCTCCAAACATTTGTTAATTCAATGAATTTAAGAGTTGTACGTAATAGACCCACCCGAAAAATGATTATTGCCACCACTTTTGCATAAAGATGCCACTGTGCGCCCGCGCCGCCCGACATGAAATGCCAATTTTTGTGGATTAAAGGCCGTTAAAAGCTATTTTGATTTAAAAAGTCGTTTTAATATACATAAATGTTGCTGTTGTTTGTTAATATATTTTTTCTGATTTTAATTCAACTTTTTAGAAAATTGCTGCTCATGTCTAATAGAGAAGGAATCGATCCCACCTTGCTTCGATACGCTCTAGATTTTTGTCGCATTTTATGCGAATCACCCCGTTTAGAAAGCTTTAATCCAAGTTTTCAACTATCATCCATTTTCAGGATTACCGCTATCTTGAATTAAAGGGTTTTAATACTTTGTTCGGCAGTAAAAATGTACTTCTGATTTTTTACAAGAAAATTGGATTACACAATTTTTAAAACATGGTATTAATTTCATATTTTGATAAATATTTAAAGAGTGATAACAAATTCAAAAAAAAGTATATTGAGTTGAAATATTGTAAGGCAAAATATTTTTTTTCACAATAATTGCATCAATTAGTTATTATCTCTTTTATTTCGTAAAAATATGAACACACATCATGGTTTTTTCGATCAAATCAAAAATATTAAAAATTGATTGAATCAGCTTGGACTATAGCATTTTATATGTACGAATTCATCGAACGAACTTCCTCTTGTGGTTAACAACTTTAATGAAGCTACATTTTAACGAAAAAATATTAAAAAAAAACAAAAGTATTAATAAATTATTATACCTACTTTGTTTTTCATACAAAAAAATTATTTACCAAATTTTTTAAAAAAAAAGTTAAAATCCCATTTCCGTTATGCGAATTTTTTGTCCGAATGAATTTAAAGAAAAAAAATCGTTGAGAAAAATTATTTGAGCTAAACAAAAATTCGAATTTACTCTCTATAGGGAAACACATAAAAATGCTCTGCACCAAATTTGAAGCAAGTAGGTCCGCCCGTTTGGGCTCTGGCTCAAATTACAGTGGGGGCACGGATGAAGTTGTGACGAAAACCACTTTTTGATTACAACCTCGATTTTTTAACACGAAACCAATACCTGCCCAACATAGCAAATAAAAAAAAAATATTCCAAGTTTTAACTTTCACTGAAAGCCTTCAAATCACGATCGAAAACAAACAAAAAAAAACAACACTTGATTGACATGTATTTGATTATAATTAAATTATTTACAATTTTTTCTTTTATCACCCTTACGAATATGCATACAAATTGTGATAACTCCATCTGCAATTATGAAGCTGCTTGCATATTTTACAATGATGGTAATCCCACGTGTGAGTGTGTTGAACAATTTTTCCAAGGCGACTTCTGTTCAAAAGCAACAGAACACTGTTCATCAAATCCATGTCAAAATGGCGGAACTTGTCGATCCTTTCCTGGCCATTTTAATTGTGATTGTTTATCAGGATTTGCTGGTCAAACATGTACTTCACAACAGGATGCCTTTAAAGGACTTCACTTGCACTATAATCACATTGCTCAAATTGGCAGTGTACAATCACTCATGGTAATTATTGAAAATTTGGGAACCGTAGAAACTCTCATGGAATTCTACACTGCTGACTATATCATCGATGGAATAATTTTCACATCAACCAGTGGACATTTCATAGAATCAAATGAATTGAAATCTCTTGCCAGTAATTTGAAGATCCACCATAGCGAAAGTCTTCCATATGATAAAGGATTTTATAGAATATCTAAAGCATCGTTTTGGAAACTCGGAATGAATTCTATGACTCTTGACTTAAGTGACATGGGATTATCAGTGACGGAGAATTTTTTTAGAGCTAATTTCGATATTTTCGTCTATGATCCAAGTGGTTCGAATTGTTTTCCTGTATTACACCTTCCTCACTGTTTGAATCCTCGCAAGCCTCTGCACCTGGATATACAAACATTTGACTTCATCGAACCAATTGTGGATAAAAGATGCAAGCCAAACTCGGATATAAGCATCAAATGGAGTGTTAGGAACTACATTAATACAGGTAGGAATATTTGGGCTTTTGAATTATTACAATGCATTCTTTAAAGTTGTCCTTCATAAGTTTCCAAAACAACCTGGGATAGCTCTCACCATTCCACCTTATACCATGTGGTTTAACTTTAGTGATGATTTTGTTCAATCATACCTCATTCAAGGAGATGTTCTCGAGGTTGATGCTCGTAAAAATCACATAAGCAAGACTACACTTCGAGTTCGTTTCAAAATTGTGCATTTGATCAAAGCATCTTTATTGATTTACATATTTCTTTTAGTGCTATGTCTTTGTGGATTCAAAACCAACATCAGCTTTAATTCTTGGGGGCCCATATCGAGAAATAAACCTTAACAAGGAGTTAATTTTAGATGGTTCAATTTCTAAAGATTATGCTAGGCGTCCGAAAGGGAATCAACATCTGCAATATTCCTGGTCTTGTGCATCTGATTATATCGAAAGAGATTTTTGCATACAAAATATGGGAAGTGGTAAGTAAGTATAATATGTGTAGAGGGGATTATTGCAAAAGCCTATTCACAGTAGAATTGAATTTCGAAAAAACTAAGAGTCGATTTTATCTGCTAATATCCAATTTTTCAGGATACCTTGCTATTTGTGCTTTATAAATTTATTATTGCCAAACCATTTTCTACCAATAAGAAATTCCCGTTAAGGTAGAGGTATTTCATCAATCCCATTAAAATAGGGGTATTCATGCAATGTCGGAAACTTAACGATGTCGAAAAATCGTAAAGTTTCCGACACACGTTTTATGAACGCACCTAAAAACATTTTTTATCAGCTGTTAGTTAAACGTCAAACGTTTAATTTTATTTTAACATTCGTAAAATTTGTCATTCGCAATTTAAAAATGCCCTAAATAAGCCAAAAAAGTAAATTTATACAATTGTATGAACAAATTTATTCCAATGTTCTATTAAAGCTTCCCCTACACCATCGCGAATCTGTCGCGACGAAAATGAAAACAATAATAGCAACGTATTGTTTTCGTCGTCGCCACGACAGATTCGCGTTGGTGTGAGGGAACCTTAATTCTTGAGTTATTTGGCGAAAATGATGATAAGTATGTTTATTGTTGTGATCAACACACAAGTGCAATTATTTAAAATATAACTTTTCACCCGTGTAGAACAATATCAAGAAAAATTGTGACAGATTAGTAGCGTTACAAGTGAATACGATGTTTAAGATGTTTACCATCTTCGTTTAAAACACAAATTTCTGTCGGGGTGTTTAAGATTTGTTGGAAAAGATTTCCCATGCAAATTTTGACAGTTGGTGTAAGACGTCGTAAACTTTAAGACGTTTACCACGTTTACGATGCTTTTCCGACGTTGCATGAATACCCTTATTAGTTCTTTAAAAAAAAAAAAACGAAAAGTTTTTTGAAAATATGAAAAATTATTACGCTGGGGTTCGAGGTTAATAAATTACACTAATCTTTCTATTGAATTGATAACATTACCAAACACAAACTTTATCATTCTTTTTCAACAGAATCTCAACTAATAATACCTGCTCAAAGCTTTCAACTTCATAAAACCTATAAATTCAGCCTTCTTGTACGATCTTCTATTAACATTTACAGCACTCATCGAACTTTTCAAACGATCAAAGCAGTTTCTCATGATTCATTGTTAATTAACTTTGTTTGCTTCCGAAATTGCCAACATGGAAAGTTTTCAGCTGGAAAATTAATTCATTTAAAGTTGCAATGTATTAAATGTCCACCGGGAAAAATTTCCTACTCAGTACGCAATGAATTTGGAATTGAAGTTTCTAATAGTCAACGAGTGATTCTTATTGAAGAATCTAAACAAGAAGTATACCTTAAGGCTGAAGCTAACTTGGGTGTACTTAGAGGAGATACATCTATCAAATTGACATTGAATCAACCGCCAAATCAAGGAACATGTTCTATTTTGCCTCTTAGTGGAATCGAGTATCAAACTCTATTCAAAATCACCTGTTCAGGCTACGTAGACGAAGATGAACCAATAGATTACAAATTTTGGTTGGGAAATAATATTCTTGATCATAGTGGTGATGAAATTCTAATCACAAGACTATTTCCTACATCGGGTGAAATTTGTGAAATTCGAATAAACATCTGTGATGATATTGGAGCTTGCACAGAAGTTCAACTTCAAATTTCTCTGAAACCAATCACAAATTCACTCGGTTCTTGGTTGGCATTACTGTCTCAGAAAGAGACAAATCTGAAGGCACTACTTGAAAATGGTGATAGGTCTGCCGCCTTCATACTGATAAATACTGTCATCCCTCATATGACACCTGATGATTATCATGAAATTGTCAGACATATTGTAGAATGTTTTCGGAATGTCGCAGCCAAGAGGTTGCTTGTTGTTGAACAAATTTTAGCTATTGGAAATAAGCTTTTGGGTTCCATCGATTTAACTAGTGAATCAGCTCTTTTAATCTCAGAGTTGTTTCTCAAAGTATCGGAAGGATTTTCACACTCAATTAAGAACTTTGAAATATTGGAACTTCAGGTCGAAACTCATGAAATGATGATGGGTAATTTAGCTGAAGCTTTGGCAAAAACAGCAATAGAAGCCGAAGAATTTCCTGTGGTTCACAATGCTGAGCCAATTCCACCTGAAGATCCATTCTTGGAAAACTATTCGGATTATGGTGAACTTAATATTCAGGATATAGTTCATATTTCAAACTGGTTGCAGACGTTCCAACGAATGCACAAATGCTTACAAGTAATGGGAGTCATATCAGCTTTTGTACAACTACCAGGCGAGACTTCTATGGTGGCAAAGAGAAAAGGTATTACCAGTAGGACTCTTATTGTAGATACATCAGAAGCTAGATCATTATCATGGAATGAATCAAAAACGATTGTTGATCTTCCCGAGGAGTTTCTCAAGAGCCTCGATAGAAATGAAATCACTATTCAAGTTTCGATTTTTGAATCCAATCCACTTTGGTGGAATCCCGAGGAGCATATGATTAATTCAGAAATTATTTCAGTTGGAGTTTACTCAAAAAGTCTTGCTTCCATAAATTCGAAAACTACCAAAAGTCATTTTAGTTTTTTCATGCAGCTCAAAGGTTCTTTAAAAGAAATATTTACCCACGGAAGTGTTCAAAATGATCTCGAAATGCTTGTTTTTGAAAGATTGCTCCCAGAGAATTCTGTTCTAGTAGTTACATTCTTGCCTCTGAAATACGATATAAGAGTTCTTCTTTTGATGGGAGAAATACCAAGAAGTTTTATGCTCAAAGATGCTAAGGTGCTTCAGATCTCCACGGAGAATACAACTTTATATCTTATCAATAATAGTGTTAAGAAACGTAAGGCTTTCTTGGCCATTTCGTCAATGTTTCGAGTAGAATTTTCCTTCACTTTAACCATAAGAATGTGTACAATGTGGAATCCACAATCCCTGGAGTGGACTTCGGAGTATTGTTTGGTGGGAAATCAAACTAATTCAACACATATTCATTGTTCATGTTGGCATTTGTCAATGTTCGGAGGAAAAGTCTATCCTACTTTTGGGCACATTCATTCATCCGAGAATTTTGTTGACCACCTTGATATCAACTATCAAATGCTTTCAATACTCATTATAATCATTCTTATAATGTTAATATTTCTATGGATTGCTTGGCGAAGGGACGTGCATGTTGCTCAAAATATTGTAATTCTAGAGGAAATCTATCCTGATAGAAATGCAACCTATGAATATTTCGTCACAATTTATACAAATGGACAAACTAATGCTGGTACAACTTCGAATGTTACAATTAAACTTCATGGATCTTTGTCGAAGAGTCAAAATTACACTCTTTACTCAAAACCTAAACAATCGATTTTTCATCGGAATGCTCAGACATCTTTTACCATGATCTTGCCCAATGACTTAGGAATTCTAGAATCAGTATCACTTAATCATGACGGCTTTGGTAGATATCCAAAGTGGAATTGTCATATGGTGAAGATAAGAGATGAGATTAGAAAAAATCAATACATTTTCATTGTGAACAGATGGATCTATGCAGATTCTGAACCAATTTTAATACCTTTAGCCAAAGAAGAAGAACTTCAATCAAGACGTTGGATTTTTATAAATTATATAACAAATACTTTTGCAAATTTGTACGCGGAGCAATCTTTTTTTGCAGAGAGAAGACTATACGGACAATTGACTGCCATGGAAAAAACTAGCATTTTTGTATTAAAGTCATGCATAACGGTTATGGGAAGTTTAATAGTCTTTGAAAGAACAACTATTTTTACATATGAGGAAGAACGTGAAATTTATTATTCTATGTTGCTGAATTTTCAAAAACTTTTTTGTATTGCATGTGTTTGTCATTTAGTTGGAGTTGTTGTTGGTGAAGTTGTATATTATTTAGTTTTAAAGATTAAAACACCTACAAATTGTTTAAAATATAATTTAGTCTTAAGATGATACTAGTTATAAAAATAAATAAATAATAATCATATAATTGGCACGTTCAGAAAAATGAGATCGCAGAGATTTTACTTACTCAAATAGTGAAGCAAGCGAATCCAAGATTATTTTCCTGAGAATTTTGACAACAAAGCTGAGAAATTTTGCAGAAGTAACTGAGAGTGCCGAGATCTCATTTTCCCGAACATGCCTAATGATGTTTTATTGGAAAGGGCTAAGCAAACTCAGCAATTTTACACGATCAATAACAAAAAAAAACAAAATTGATGACAAATAACTAATAAGTCCTCATCTAAAATACAAAAAAAAAAAAGTTTTAAAAACCCACATTTCCGCTCCTCCAATAAAAAACACCTTTTCACACTTTAATATTTTTACGGACTTTCCTATTTCATTTTTTATCCTTTATGTCAAATGGGTCATTTTGTGAAGTTTTTTTCACTGGGCGAATTTTTTTGTAGAGTTTTTTTTACTATTTTATTAGAACAAAATTCCAAACAATTGAAGAATTTTAAAAGGGAATATAACTACACTACGTTACCCAGAAAAATTTGTAAACCCTTCCTTTTGTACGTTTGACTATTAAAAGATCTTTAGATTGTCACTTTTAAATTCCCAGTATTCATTTAACTCCGCACATAAACTATTAGAATGCAAGAATTGTTAACCAAAGATTAAAGTGTTCATTTCAAAATACGAGTATTTATTGTTGAAAAATAAAAACAATTTTTTTTAATTAACCAAATAGAATTTTATTGTTTGCAGAGATTGTCATTATTTTGTGTATGTCAATTATTGGCAGGGTTTGGCGTTTACGCAGTAATGATTTGGAATAATGTTGTATCGTTCTAAAAAAATATAACGAGAATTTTATTTAAAAAAAAAATAGAGTTAATTTAATTATTATTTGTACTTACGATTTGGAGACCTGCAGTTTTCAAGACGAACCATACAGAGGCTGTTGAATCTTTTAATGCAACGATTATTTGAAGCACAAACTGGCTCCCAAACATTTGGACACGAAGTTGTTGTGCAGCGAGCATACCGAAGGACTTCATTGTCCGATTCTAATTTTCCTTCTACACGAGCAGGAATTAAAAACATACCAGCAACCAAAAGTGCAATAAGAAAGAATTTCATTTTGAATGAAAAGTATAAGGTATTTGTTTTGTTAAAGATGAAGACAGAACAACTGATGATGAAAGAAGTAAAGAATCTTCATTTATATATGATTTTACTTTGAGTGCATCTTTCAAAAGAACACCCCTTTTTTTCATTCTTTTTTATATTTATTTTAATGTTTTTTATTATGATTTTCTTTTTCTTTTTTGTGATAATCTCCGGTTTAACTTAAGAAATTATTTTACCGGTATTAAATTAAAGATTTACTTGATCGTGGTGATCATGTCAAAATATTTGTGTTTATATGATAAAATGTTTTGTTAGAATAGTTAATAGTTAAACCCAATTCATTTGGCATTTCTTTGTTTCGCTTTAGTCGTTAAATATTTTGCTTAATTCGCAGTCCTTAATTGGCAATTACGTTTGGTTTTTTATACATTCGTTTTTCAATCATTACGCAAATAACATTCGGCGTTTTTACATTTCGCTTTTTTATTTTAATTATTTTCAATCATTTCGCAAAATTCATTTGGCAATTTATTGTTTAGCTTTTTTTTGTTAAGCTCGTTATTAATTGGCCAAGTGTTTCATTCGCGGAATAACGTTTCGCCGTTTTATTATTTCGTAAAATTTCAACAAACCGTTTAATTATTTCGCTGATAGATCGTTCAGCCGTTTCTAGTTGTTTGGTCGTTTGTACATCCATAAGCTTTGACTTTTTTTTTTTATTTACCGTTCTTTTTATGATCTGATGCTAAATTCATTGTGCTTAGTTATATTTTTTTAATCATTTGGTAATTTTTGCTGTGGTAATTTCGAACTTTGCACACACCCAGGGGGCAGCAAACCTCACTGTTTACACGCCGTAATGCTGGGTGGTAGTACTGTATTTATGTAAGCAAGCAAACAAACGAAAGTCATACAAAGTAAAGTTTTAGTAATTTTCAATTTTCTCAAGAACTAGAAGACATAAAATCATCTAGTTTTAAGGTTTTAATTAAGAATTAATTAGAGCAACGAATTTCAGAAAAAAATTTAAGATATGTAATTTAATCGAAGCTCAAAAATTGCAAAACAATTAATTGTCAAATAAAAAAAAAGCGAAACAACAATATGCAAAATAAAACAAAAGCGAAACAATAAAATGCCAAATTAAAAAAAGCGAAATAACAAAATGCCAAATAAAAAATTGCCGAGCTTCAAAAAGCCAATCAAACAAAAGACTGAATGAAAATTGCGAAATGAAAAAGGCGGAAGGATGATTTGTCAAATCATTTAAAAGACAAAACGTAATTTGCAAGACGTAGAATGCCAATTAACAAAATGCTTAACAAACAAAATGCGGAACCAAAAACGGCGAAATGAACCCCCGCGAAACGTTAGTTTGCCAGACAATTCTTGCGAAACATACCATACTCCTTTGGACCACATGTCACGGCTTCGCACAGTGGTTTGAGCGCGGAAAAAAGATTTTTGGAGTCATTATATGTAGCCTTTTTATTTGTATGTCTAAGTACTCTTATGTAGATAACCCGAGCGTATGATTTCAAAGAATTTTTTAATATATGTACTTATTTACAAGCCTTCAAAGTTAAGAAATATTTTTTTCAAGTCGCGAACCATATTTTCAACAAACTTTTTAAATTTCTTTTTCCGAATTTTCTTAAAATAAATTCTGTTAATTTATATACCTATCATTTTGTTGGGCTATTTTTGACTATATCTAAAAAAACAGAAGATAATTCATAAAAGAAGTCAAGAAGCCTCAAACAATGGTACTAAAAAAAATGATTTTAATGAAAATTTGATGAGTTTTAAATTAGGCTCCACTTGCCTCCAAGGAGTGATGTATATCAACGTGTGTTCTATATACTTTCAAGTTATATTACAGAAAAACTCAAATCTCGGAGTTAGGTATCTTCAAATTTGTCTCATTTAATCGGGTTTAAAAAAACTCGGTCTTCACGGTGGCATAATATATCAAAAAGTTATAATTTCTTCGGTACTAACTACCCGATTGAACTTGTAAGGCCCATTATTTTTAGAACAAAAGTTGTACATTTAATTTTAAAATAAAATAGAATTAAATTAAATTAAATTAAATTAAACTAAATATAAATATAAATATAAATATAAATATAAATATAAATATAAATATAAATATAAATATAAATATAAATATAAATATAAATATAAATATAAATATAAATATAAATATAAATATAAATATAAATATAAATATAAATATAAATATAAATATAAATATAAATATAAATATAAATATAAATATAAATATAAATATAAATATAAATATAAATATAAATATAAATATAAATATAAATATAAATATAAATATAAATATAAATATAAATATAAATATAAATATAAATATAAATATAAATATAAATATAAATATAAATATAAATATAAATATAAATATAAATATAAATATAAATATAAATATAAATATAAATATAAATATAAATATAAATATAAATATAAATATAAATATAAATATAAATATAAATATAAATATAAATATAAATATAAATATAAATATAAATATAAATATAAATATAAATATAAATATAAATATAAATATAAATATAAATATAAATATAAATATAAATATAAATATAAATATAAATATAAATATAAATATAAATATAAATATAAATATAAATATAAATATAAATATAAATATAAATATAAATATAAATATAAATATAAATATAAATATAAATATAAATATAAATATAAATATAAATATAAATATAAATATAAATATAAATATAAATATAAATATAAATATAAATATAAATATAAATATAAATATAAATATAAATATAAATATAAATATAAATATAAATATAAATATAAATATAAATATAAATATAAATATAAATATAAATATAAATATAAATATAAATATAAATATAAATATAAATATAAATATAAATATAAATATAAATATAAATATAAATATAAATATAAATATAAATATAAATATAAATATAAATATAAATATAAATATAAATATAAATATAAATATAAATATAAATATAAATATAAATATAAATATAAATATAAATATAAATATAAATATAAATATAAATATAAATATAAATATAAATATAAATATAAATATAAATATAAATATAAATATAAATATAAATATAAATATAAATATAAATATAAATATAAATATAAATATAAATATAAATATAAATATAAATATAAATATAAATATAAATATAAATATAAATATAAATATAAATATAAATATAAATATAAATATAAATATAAATATAAATATAAATATAAATATAAATATAAATATAAATATAAATATAAATATAAATATAAATATAAATATAAATATAAATATAAATATAAATATAAATATAAATATAAATATAAATATAAATATAAATATAAATATAAATATAAATATAAATATAAATATAAATATAAATATAAATATAAATATAAATATAAATATAAATATAAATATAAATATAAATATAAATATAAATATAAATATAAATATAAATATAAATATAAATATAAATAAAATTAAATTAAATTAAATTAAATTAAATTAAATTAAATTAAATTAAATTAAATTAAATTAAATTAAATTAAATTAAATTAAATTAAATTAAATAAAATCAAATCAAATAAAATAAAATAAAATAAAATAAAATAAAATAAAATAAAATAAAATAAAATAAAATTAAATAAAATAAAATAAAATAAAATTAAATTAAATTAAATGAAATTAAATAAAATTAAAAAAATAAAATAAAAAATAATAAAATAAAATATAATTAAATAAAATTAAAAAATTAAATAAAATAACATGAAATTCGGTTTTTTTCGAAATAAAGCCTGCAAATTTTTTCATCTTTCAACTCAATTTTCTTGGAAAAAATATATGAAAAATATTATTATTTCATGATAGTCTGAGTTATACGATAGAGCTTAATAAATAATAAATAAAAGCTTTAGGGATAATCCTACAGTTTTTTTTTATGTCATGCAAAAAGTACAAGCAGTTTAAAATAAAAACTGAAAAACCATATTGGGGGCCTTCAACCTCCCGTAAAATTGTTAGCGGCGGCGCTCATATCGATGGGGACTTTTGACAGTTTCTTAATAACATATGAGGAGGCTATAGACCAAATCCATCATTCCGGCGATTATTTCCTAATTGGGCTGTTTTTATGGCTTTATATTGACTGGGAAAATCCGTTAAATTTTTCGGATTTTTTGAAATTTCAGTACAATGTCAAAATTTAGAAAAATTTCAATAACTTATTTTTTTATCATTTTTTTCTTACTCAAATTTTGACCAAATAAGTATACCTAAGGCTAATTTTAATACGTGTGCTTAATTTCATCAAAATCCGTTAAATAGCTCAGATTTAACAGACTTAATCAGCTCTCCCACCGAGCACAAATCCTAGAAACATAACCGAAAATAATTGAAATATTCAAAGAATGTTTAAAATACATTTAAGATATGTAATGCAGGTTTTGGCTTAAATCAAATGTGAAAATACTGTGTGGAAGGAAGTGGCAAAGATCGCAAGTTATATTCAGGTTTTTGGCAATGCAGTTTTATAAAGAAATATTTGAGTCATACGGATCAGTCATTTTTTATTATTTTGTTGTAAACTCAGTTTTTTAGTATAAATTTTGCAGTGGTAGTTTCATAAACGCAACCTAGATACTTATACCTGAAAATGTTATCAAAATGAGATTAGAATCATTGGTTAAGATTTTGTTGAATTATATTTAAAGAGCTTGGTAAATTCCCATACTAGTGCTCTTGGAAACTGGGAATCCGATGTTATTTTGTTATAAGAACATTCTTATTTCAAAATCTTTAAAGATCTTAGCAGGTTTTCAATATGCGATCAAGTGAACAACAAATTGGGCCGTATCATATTTTTGAATTATTTTTTGTAGTATTTTTGGCATATTTTTTGCTTTAAGAAAACCCTCAGTCGAATGTTTTTGAAAAAACTATATCAATTCTAAGTTATAAAATTGTGTGCAGAACAAAATTATTCCGAAGCCGATAGCATAAGGTATTTATTTTCGAGATATTCGAGCTGAGAAACAATTTTTTTTTAAATGTTTAGTTGTTTTGTTTTTGCAATTTTGTTGTTTAAAAAAAAAAATTGTCAATTGAAAGTTTCTACCAACTTTATCAGTTATTAACTACGTCATTGTGTGTAGAATAAAATTAGCCCAGCTTCGACATCAGTGTTTTTTTGCAAGATATTTGTGCCGAAAAAACATTTTTCAACAATTTTTAGTATTTTCTTGTATTTTTGTGCTTTAAAAAAAACTATCTATTGAATTTTTTTAAACCATATCAGTAATCAAATATAGAATAAAAATAACCCGAAGTCAATATCATGTTTGTTCTCAAAATATTAGAACCGAAAGACGTTTTTCAATGTTTCAATGGTCCAAAAAGAACCGGAAGATGAGTATGAAACTGACTTCTAAATACATTGTGATAGCATTTAGAACATTTCCCCTGATAACAAATAAAAGTATGGTAATCCATGGAGCCGCTTGTCTGCCAAAAGCGCTGAAATAATGCAGCATTACCGACAAAGCCTCCGAGTATGGCATGCAAGATTTTCATATTTGGCTATAAAAAGTTAAGATCTACATATCTATATATCTAGCTATCATTCACACCCAATAATTACTGTGGGCTCTTAGTCTTTTATTTAAATTACGATTGCAGTCAGACCTGCCAATAGATTTTATTAAAAGTTCTAATACATACAACAATTATATTAACTTCATAGATTCCCAACCAACTGGATATAGATCATTGAGCACCGAAGCTCAACATTTAAGGAATTTCCTTCATGCAGTTATAGCTCAGCAATAATTACAGGAATGAAAGCCGATACCATATACGAGAAAAACTCAAAAAAAATATAAATTTAGTACATAAGAATTGTTCAATGTTTGAATGTTCAAAGATTGTTGAAATCAAAAGAACTGATTAAATTTCTATATTTTACCAATTTAATTGTATCAATTATATAAACCATCAAAGATGAGTCCTCTTTATTTTTGTGTGGGTCAAAGAACTTGAGGTACTGGTTTTATTTGTGAACAGTTTTTATTTGGATTTAAAAATAGTTTTTATCTTTCGAATTAATTGTATATTTATTTTAATGAGTTCCAAGAAATATATTGATATGAGACTGCTGAAATAAATGTGTGCACGTGTAATAAATTGGAGCAAAATATTCCAGGATGATATAATTGAAATAAAATATTCTACAAAAATAGATTATGTAAATGTATACAAATTTATTAATTTTGAAAACGTTTTGTGGTTCTTCAATACACAATCATGCCTGATTTACTGTTAAATTGTCCGAATAATGAATGAATTCATGTCAATTAAGTCATACCTATACATTAAAATAGTTGTGCTTAGATGAACTGTCATTCTTTCTTGTGCTTTATTATAATATCCAAAAATGTGTCAACACAATATTCTGCCAATGCCAGTATTATTATCCATTGCAACGTCAGTTTTTATAGTTGGGATAACAAAAATACTGAAAGATTTAAGACAAATTACGGTGGAATTAAAAAGAGCAAGAAGAAAAATATTTTTTGGACCAAATGGAAAATTTGAACGCCAAGAAATAATGTAAGGAATTAAATATCCAGATGAAAAAAACGATTAAATTGTAAGAATAATACTTGTTTCTATTCAAGTGGAGCGCAGTAATAAAAAACATTGGCATACAATTTTAAACAGCTTGTTGCTGAGGCATCAGAATGATTGGTACTACTAAACTACAGGACAGAAATCTAGCGTAATATGTTGCGCAGGTTGTCAAAGTTGAAAATGCCAAAAAATTTAAAAGGGGCACTGGATCCACCATTTAACACCATATACCTCTATTTTTGACAGATGCGCAGAACTGAACAAAAATGAAAACGCTAATAATATTACCTTTAATATGTGATACTGTGCTACTTTACAATGTTCCAACATTAAAACTCTTTACTAAAATTTTTAACTAGTATAATATCACACTTAACCTTTTTTCTTAATAAACTGCAGTTGAACACCCTTAAAACAGTGATAATACATATTTGCGGAAAACTAAGCAAATATGCCCTTTTGATATTTATAAGAACTTTCGTATTGACCTTATACAGATAGTAGGTATGTTACTTAAAAGATGAATTCGGTACTTAGTGATTTTTCCTTTAGTAAATAAAATGTTTCCCAAAGTGGTAGATATCGATCCCTTGGGGTCGAAATCAGTTTCCCAGAGGTCAACATAAACGAAAACTGAAAAGTTTTTAAATTGGTAAGTATTGGAAAAAAACTAGAGATAGGATTTTTAAAGTAATTTGGCTATGGGGGTCTGAAGTTTCAGTTTATTTTGAAAAAGGGTACTCTTGTCCAAAATATTTGGGAATCCCCGTTCTAGACTATTGAAAGAATACATCGTTCTTATAAGTATTTAAAATTTTACACCAGTTTGAACAAATAAATTAAAAAAAAAATGTTCTTTAGATTTTTACAAAAATAATTAAACAAAATATAATTGTTCATTATTTTGAAAAAGGGTTGATGAATTTTTGAAATATAACTGAAAATTATATTTAAATTAATGAAAATGGAGCATCAGGGTTCAGGACCCAAAAAGAAGTGCCACATCCAAGCACTGGGTGTGTAACCAAGTAATTGGCCGATCGCATGCGTCATTTGACCAAGATAAGATAAAACAAACTCTAACACAAATAAGATTTAGCTATAGTTCAATCTGCAAACGTTTACTATTCTTAACCTGCTTTAAACTAGCCTATAAACAAACAAAATTAAATATGAAATTAACCCAAATGTTTTGACCAAATCATCAGGTACAAATAAAAAGAAAGGAAATCACAATAAAACCATTAAAATAAATTAAACAAAAATAAATACAAGGGTAAGGGTCTGTTCTTTTGAAAGATACAGTCAAAGTAAAATCATATATAAATGAAGATTCTTTACTTCTTTCATCATCAGTTGTACTGTCTTCACATTTAACAAAGCAAATACCTACTACCTTCATTCAAAATGAAATTCTTTCTTGTTGCACTTTTGGTTGCCGGTATGTTTTTAATTCCTGCTCGTGCAGAAGAAAACTTTGAATCGGAAAATGAAGTCCTTCGTTATGCTCGCTGCACAACAACTTGGTGCCCAAATGTTTGGGAACCAGTTTGTGCCTCAAACAATCGTTGCATTAAAAGATTCAACAGCGCCTGCATGGTTCGTCTTCAAAACTGCAGGTCAACCGCAAACGGTAAGTTCAAATAATAATTGAATTAATTTTATATCTTTAATTAATCTCATGTTATATTTATTTTAGAACGATACAACATTATTCCAAGCCATTACTGCATAGACGCCAAACCCTGCCAATAAGTGAAATATAAACAATAATGACAATCTCTGCAAACAATAAAACTCAATTTAATTTCTTAAAAAAACTGTTTTCATTTTTAATAAAAAAAATACATACCTACTTGTATTGTAAGATGCAAATTTGAACTATAATATATCAATTTGTGCATTCCTGTGGCGAAGTTAGATGAATAATGCGGAATCCTTCGATTTGAAGCGAAAATCTTGAGATCTTTAAAAAAACCAACGTATTACAGTAAGAAGGGTTTAGATAACTACTTAAAATTTTGATATTTTTGTCATAAGAATAAAGAATCAAAAAAGAGAGTTCCTAACAGTTATGCAATTTTAAAGTGTGAGATGGTTGATTATGAGGACCGGAAATGTGATTTTTAAAACAGAAAAATTAATATTGATAATCCAGCCATATTAGAAAATTTTCTTTGATAGTAACAAACAAAATTGAAATATGATTTAAACAATTTGTGATATTATCATGGTGGTGGTAAAACAGAAAGAGACTGAATGATGATTGCAAAATGTTAACGTCACTATTAGAAATCGAGAAATACTGTAAAAGCCGTTAGATTAGATGAAGAGATAGATTTTAACGAAAATGAAAATATTGGATGTTTTTTTCGAAGTTTGATAATCAGGTTTTGTGTTGCTATACATTCCATAACAGTGGTTATTATCAACTTAGTCAAGAATGAATGTTGCTAAAAAAAAGCTGCATCTGTATTTCCTTCGTCAAAATTTGCATTTTTGATGTGTAAACATATACTGGCAGTAGAGTGAAAAAAAAACGTAACGTATCTTGTGATTGTGATTCTGAGCCTCACGTTACGTATGTTTACAAATCAAAACGATTTTAAATATAAATAATAAAAAGAAAATTTGCCAAATAAACGCACCAAATTTAAGTCAGCAATCATTAAATAATAAATGTCTTTCATAATTTTGAGTTGTTTCAATATTACTATACTTTAAATATTTGATATTTAACATTCATAAAGTTAGAACTTGGCAAACTTTTAGATCTCCCTACTTTTCATAGCAGAATTGTTACACACAGGTTTTTGTATAGAAGAAATATGGCTACCTTTTAACATTTATGTTTTTGGTATGATCTCCTTTTTGCAAAAATATTTATTTTATGCCAGGTGAAAACCTCGAAAGATACTAATCATCAATTAGATGCTGTCGTATACCCTTCCTTATTAATATGAATTATATTCAATCGCTCCACCTAAACAGAAGTAGTTTTCTAATTTTCTTCACCTATGATACTAATATCATTCTACAACAATCGGAAGTGCTTCATATAATTGATAAAAACTGTAGAAAATAGAGAAACAACGCCCCTGAATGGAAAACCTCAAGTATTAAATTTGTTCTTCTGTATGCACTTCAAGCCCTACCGCTCTATCAAATTTCATCATTCTATACAGCAATCGAAAATTCCCCATTTAATTTAAAGTGGACAGATACCACGCCCCCGAATAAAAATTCTCAAAGCTTACCGCTGTGCGAAATTACAAGATTCTGCAGTGTCGGGAAGTGCCCCATAATTTTGATGATCTGTCAGTCAGTGAGTCCAGTTACGGTTTTCGCATCTTTTGAAGTCCCATATCTCAGGAACTACTTATTTTAAGAAGTCGCCTCGCCTGTGCTTGGCCAGCTTAGTAAAAATTCCGAGAAATTTTTGAGAAATTAAAAAAAAATGAAAAGTAGTATAAAGGTGAAATCTTGTTAATCCAGTTTTTTTTTTATTTGCTAAAAACCGGATGGTATGCAATAAAAATTTAAAAAAGGGAAATCTACTCCGCCAATTTAATAATTGACCTGAGCAGATTAAACTTGGGAAAACCAAAAAAAAGTGTTTTTCTTGAAAAAAAAAATGGTTTTTATTTTTTTAATTCCTCAAAATCAAAGACACATTTTTGCATCCGGTTTTCTGGTTTTATTGAAAAATAATAGGAAAATTAGATTTTGAAAACAAAAATTATAGGTACCTTATTACATACAATTTTGAAAAAAAAATTGTTTGAAATTTAAAAACAAATTTTTTTTTTAATTTTGAGTTTGAAAGTTAATTTTTCAAAAACTATTCACTAACATAACTTAATTTAAAATGGAAATTAAATAAGATATTTCTGGCTTTCCAAAAAGGTATAGCATGGCATTGTAAGTTTTACCGTTGTTTTTAAATAATTTTTTTCTGTTTTAAGTCAATCTTTTAGAAAATTGTCCCTCCCGTCTAAGCGGGGAAAACAGACTTTTTGGTGCACCTTATACCGATCACCCTGTATATAAACATGATTTTTTTTCTGTGCATATCAATGGGTCAGAAACTTTCCAAAAATATAATATATATGTATGTCCCTCCCTCGGATAAATAAAATGACAAATATATACTCGCGAGCCCCTTCCAGAACGTTTCTGAATTTAAATATAAATACAATTTACATTTTAAACGACTCATCAAAATCGGAACTGTACTTTAAATTTTCGAAATGCTTATGTCTTTTTCCCATTTGTGATTCAAATAAATAAGCTTTTAATGCGAAAAATAAAAACTGTTTTAAGCTAATTTAATTTTGTTCTCGATATAAATAATACTTATAACTTCTGAGATAATCTTTTTCTTGCAATCGTCGTCATTTTTTGTTAATTGTTCTTGTTGACCCCCAATGAACGAGCCCCTCAAGAGATTCGAATATATTTTTGTATAAAAAACTGGTTTAAAAATAAATTCGAATGCCAGTTTAATATATTTACCCGTTTATAAAAGTGTTGTACAGTGAAATCCTTTATTATCCTGCATATTTTCTGAAATAAATGAAACTCAATAAAAATCAGACAGTGATTATACTGATTCAAATAATATATTGGTAGATATATACACAAAATTCCATAAATGTGAATTTGATGATTTTTTTTAAATTTTTTGGGCTTGTAGAAATGTAACATGCTATACCAGTCTATTTCAGTTGTGTAGCACAGTAGGAGCCCATTGTAAAGGATTCCATTGAAATAAATAAATGAACAAAATTATTGCACTTTTCAAAATTCGAACAAAAATATTTATTAAGTTAATTTCTTAATCAACCCTATATAAAATTTTAACATTTTACGATCTAAAAAACATTTATATATGTTTTAGCCATGTGATTTTTTCTGCACCCACCCCATTAGCCTTTAAACCAAACATTTTTATACTAAATATTTATTTCTCTTCGACCTAAATTTGGCCTACATTTGACCTACTCAATTCCAGAAAGCCCATCTTTTTATAAAATTTCGATTAAAAATTTCTTCAAGCGTAATGAATAGGTATACCTCCAAAACTTCAAATGAAAAATTTGCAAATTTTGAAGATGAAATTTTTTCCAAAATTAAGTTTTTTTAAAAACTTAAAGTTGTGCTGTTTTGGTCTCAAAAAATGTTACAACCGAAGATTTAAAAAAAAATCCTATTTTGCTCAAAAAATGATTCGCATATTTACAGCTTTAAGGGCCAAAAATAAATATTGCGAGGGCTAGGTTAGCAACGCCATTTTTGATTTTCAAACAAAATAAAATTGCGCTATTATGTGCTTAACTTGTGCTGCCATTGTGCCGTTTATTTAAATTCGCAAATTTGCAATTTTTTTTTTAAATTACGGTGTTTTAAAAGTTATACACCCATGCGCTGTTTTAAGCTCAGTTTGTGCTTGTTTGTGTTTTTTTTATTAAAATTGAAAATGGCGGTGCTATAGCATAAATAATGTAGCAGAAATCCCATGCAAGTTTTATTTACCTTTACGTTTTCTATTTGTAGTTGGACCCTCCCCATGACCAAATCCTGGATCCGCCGTGACATTAATATTTTGCAATCCGCTCAGTCTCTTTCTGTTTTGCCACCACCGTGATAACATCACAAATTGTTTAAATCATATTTTAATTTTTATGTTTGTTACTGACAAAGAAAATTTTCTAATATAGCGGGATTGTATCAATATTAATTTTTCTGTTTTAAAAATCACATTTCCGGTCCTCATAATCAACCATCTCACACTTTAAAATTGCATAACTGTTAGGAACTCTCTTTTTTGATTCTTTATTCTTATGACAAAAATATCGTTTTCGCCATGTTTCAACAGATGGAGGATTTTTTCTGAGGAGTTTTTTTTTTAACTGAACTAAATTTCAAACGTTTGAAGAGATTTTGAAAAGGAATGGATCAATGTTACCCACAAAATTTTAAGTAGTTATCTAAACCCTTCTTACTGTAATACGTTGGTTTTTTTAAAGATCTCAAGATTTTCGCTTCAAATCGAAGGATTCCGCATTATTCATCTAACTTCGCCACAGGAATGCACAAATTGATATATTATAGTTCAAATTTGCATCTTACAATACAAGTAGGTATGTATTTTTTTTATTAAAAATGAAAACAGTTTTTTTAAGAAATTAAATTGAGTTTTATTGTTTGCAGAGATTGTCATTATTGTTTATATTTCACTTATTGGCAGGGTTTGGCGTCTATGCAGTAATGGCTTGGAATAATGTTGTATCGTTCTAAAATAAATATAACATGAGATTAATTAAAGATATAAAATTAATTCAATTATTATTTGAACTTACCGTTTGCGGTTGACCTGCAGTTTTGAAGACGAACCATGCAGGCGCTGTTGAATCTTTTAATGCAACGATTGTTTGAGGCACAAACTGGTTCCCAAACATTTGGGCACCAAGTTGTTGTGCAGCGAGCATAACGAAGGACTTCATTTTCCGATTCAAAGTTTTCTTCTGCACGAGCAGGAATTAAAAACATACCGGCAACCAAAAGTGCAACAAGAAAGAATTTCATTTTGAATGAAGGTAGTAGGTATTTGCTTTGTTAAATGTGAAGACAGTACAACTGATGATGAAAGAAGTAAAGAATCTTCATTTATATATGATTTTACTTTGACTGTATCTTTCAAAAGAACAGACCCTTACCCTTGTATTTATTTTTGTTTAATTTATTTTAATGGTTTTATTGTGATTTCCTTTCTTTTTATTTGTACCTGATGATTTGGTCAAAACATTTGGGTTAATTTCATATTTAATTTTGTTTGTTTATAGGCTAGTTTAAAGCAGGTTAAGAATAGTAAACGTTTGCAGATTGAACTATAGCTAAATCTTATTTGTGTTAGAGTTTGTTTTATCTTATCTTGGTCAAATGACGCATGCGATCGGCCAATTACTTGGTTACACACCCAGTGCTTGGATGTGGCACTTCTTTTTGGGTCCTGAACCCTGATGCTCCATTTTCATTAATTTAAATATAATTTTCAGTTATATTTCAAAAATTCATCAACCCTTTTTCAAAATAATGAACAATTATATTTTGTTTAATTATTTTTGTAAAAATCTAAAGAACATTTTTTTTTTAATTTATTTGTTCAAACTGGTGTAAAATTTTAAATACTTATAAGAACGATGTATTCTTTCAATAGTCTAGAACGGGGATTCCCAAATATTTTGGACAAGAGTACCCTTTTTCAAAATAAACTGAAACTTCAGACCCCCATAGCCAAATTACTTTAAAAATCCTATCTCTAGTTTTTTTCCAATACTTACCAATTTAAAAACTTTTCAGTTTTCGTTTATGTTGACCTCTGGGAAACTGATTTCGACCCCAAGGGATCGATATCTACCACTTTGGGAAACATTTTATTTACTAAAGGAAAAATCACTAAGTACCGAATTCATCTTTTAAGTAACATACCTACTATCTGTATAAGGTCAATACGAAAGTTCTTATAAATATCAAAAGGGCATATTTGCTTAGTTTTCCGCAAATATGTATTATCACTGTTTTAAGGGTGTTCAACTGCAGTTTATTAAGAAAAAAGGTTAAGTGTGATATTATACTAGTTAAAAATTTTAGTAAAGAGTTTTAATGTTGGAACATTGTAAAGTAGCACAGTATCACATATTAAAGGTAATATTATTAGCGTTTTCATTTTTGTACTTTATAAAAGGCACTTAAATGAAAGACAGTTTTTTGGAGAATATTGGTTTTTTAGCTTGGTCTAACTTCGATAAGTTCATTGAATTTAGTTCTTAAAGGATATGTTTTCAAAGGCAGAGAATTTTAAACACTATTTTCTGTGACAGACGATTTGATTGATTACTTGAAAGCCAACAGTGTCGTTCCTGTAAAACCATAGTTTACTTACGAAATTGATGCATATGTTTCTATTCAAGTGGCGCAAAAAACACTTAATTTATACAGTAATACGAAAATGCTTATAAATAACTTACCGGTACTTTCTTCAATGTTCTGTATGTGCAACTTTATTCAAATTTTATAAGAAATAAGTATATCTTCATTTGACACCCATTTCATAAACATCTTACAAATGCAAGCGGAAAAGTGCACTCTGTACCCGAAGCTACCTAAAAAGGCTTGTCTGGCTTGGAGACTATCACAAAAAAGAAAGAAAGAAATGACATAATAAAAACCATTAAAATAAATTTAAAAAAGAAGTAAATATAAAGGGCTGTTCTTTTGGAAGATGCAATCAAAGTAAAATCATATATAAATGAAGATTCTTTACTTCTTTCATCATCAGTTGTTCTGTCTTCACATTTAACAAAGCAAATACCTACTACCTTCATTCAAAATGAAATTCTTTCTTGTTGCACTTTTGGTTGCCGTTATGCTTTTAATTCCTGCTCGTGCAGAAGAAAACTTAGAATCGGAAAATGAAGTCCTTCGTTATGCTCGCTGCACAACAACTTGGTGCCCAAATGTTTGGGAACCAGTTTGTGCCTCAAACAATCGTTGCATTAAAAGATTCAACAGCGCCTGCATGGTTCGTCTTCAAAACTGCAGGTCAACCGCAAACGGTAAGTTCAAATAATAATTGCATTAATTTTATATCTTTAATTAATCTCATGTTATATTTATTTTAGAACGATACAACATTATTCCAAGCCATTACTGCATAGACGCCAAACCCTGCCAATAAGTGAAATATAAACAATAATGACAATCTCTGCAAACAATAAAACTCAATTTAATTTCTTAAAAAAACTGTTTTCATTTTTAATAAAAAATACATACTTGTATTGTAAGGTGCAAATTTGAACTATAATATATCAATTTGTGCGAAGTTAGATGAATAATGCGGAATCCTTCGATTTGAAGCGAAAATCTTGAGATCTTTAAAAAAACAACGTATTACAGTAAGAAGGGTTTAGATAACTATAACTTCCTTTTCCTTTTTGAAATCTCTTCAAACGTTTAGAATTTTGTTCTGTTAAAAAAAAACTCCTGTGAAAAAAATAACGGTATCTGTCGTACAAACTTTTTTAGCAAAAAATGAAAATACTATTTTTCTCAAAAACATGCCAACAACTTTAAAAAAAAATTCACTAATTTCTTACAAAAAGGCAACTATTTTTTTTTTTAATTCCCAGAAATGGTTAAAAATGGTACCTCCCACAGAACTATTTTTTTGATTTTCGATTTTCTCGAAAACAGTTCAACTGATATTGATCAATTTTTTATGGAAATGCTTAAAAGAGTTTTTAAAGTTTTGTTTACCAAAATGTTCATAAATTTTTTTGTTGGATTTTTAAAAAAGGTTTCAAACATTTTTTTTTGAGAACTAAATAATTTGAAAACGACTAAGTCAATTTTTATTAAACTTGGCATCTAGTAGTTTTTTAACACTACCTATCTAGCAGTTTTGAATGAAAATTATTCTTATAACCTTCGATACAAATGTTTAAAAACCGGTATTGAAAATCTCATTATTCTCAAATACGGCTCCTACAATTTTGATTAAAATTTTTGTGTGAACTAATATTTGTACGATCTACCATTTTATTGGAAATTATCTATCGTTTAAAAATGGTATCTCTTATAGAACCATTTTTTTTTTTATTTTCGATCTCATTATCAGTTGAACTGATTTTAATGAATTTTTTTGCACAAAAGCTTTAAATTAGTTCTAATAATATTGCATAACAAAATTTTCAAAAGAATAAATTATTAATTTTTAAACAAATTTTCTAAATTATTTTTTGAAAATTCCATATTTCGAAAATAGGTGGATAATATTTTTTATAATTCATTTTTTAACTTCGCATTAATAAAGGCTAAAAAATTGCGCAAATTTTTTTTTTTATTTTTTTTTAAATTCTATATAGTATTAAAAAACTATTTTTTTTTAAACCGCTTCAACGATTTTAAATTTTTTTTCTCATAAATTTCCTTAAGAAATCGGATGATGTACAGCGTATTGGTGTCAAAACAATTTCAGAGGTTGTTTAGTCAATTTATGTTTAATTACATATTTTTTTTTTTATTTTTCAGTCTAAACTATAAGTTGCATGCATATTTGCAAGACGGTGCTACAGTGGCGTAGCGTGGCGGGGGCAAGGGTGGTATAGGCCCCGAGCGGCACTTTAATTGGGGGCGGCAATTTTCCAGAATATTGGGACGGCAAATTTTAAATATATCCTGGAAGCAATTTGCTTCATTTGAATCCATTTTAGGGGCGGGAAAATTACAAAATATCCGGGAGGCAATTTGCTAGGGGGCGGCAATTTTTCAAAAATATTAATCAAAATAGACGTTAGTATAGTAGCCCGTGCCATAATAATTATACCGTAGGACTGTTACGCCGATTTCCGGACTATGCCACCTAAAACAGAAATGTTTTTCACGGGTTACTGCCTCTTGCGAGGAATTGACAAATCTTACAAGAGTATCACTTGTCATGAAAAAGTGCTTCTCGCCTTAGCTTTCGGATTCAGCAGAAAATTGTAGGTCCCTTCCATTCCTGCCAATAACATGCACATAGGAGTGGTTAAGAGTTGTAAGTCACTAGGCCCTGGTTCTACATGAGCTGTCGCGCCACCAAATTTATTTTTTTAATTTATTTATTTTTTAGACGTTATTGTAAAAGATTTTTGTATGTTTTGTTTTTATATTTTCTTTTCATTTGGATCCATTTTTCTTCAAATTGATACATTTTATCACTCCAAAGAAATTATTTAAAAGTCAACCAGCGATAAAACTGCTTCAGAGTCAATAAAGTGTTGTGTTTAACACTTCCTAACAATAAAAGTACCTGCAATAAATGCTATATACTTTATAACTGCATATTATGTGTATACCTATGTCCAAGTACTCTAAAGCTAAATGTCACTAAAAAGCATTGAAAAACGAATTCAAATTAGGTACAAGCGATGGAAGGTAATACAGTTTTGCTCAGTAACAGGTTAATTCGTGTGGTTACTTCTTTTTTAATTTACTGTTGGATTTTTAAACTTAATAATTGTTATAAATAATGAGAAGTTTCGATCTCATCTACGATTAGCTGTGGTAAGATTAAAACCGTTTATTGAACTGTAAAAAACATGCAAACTTTTTTTCAAAGATGAAACCAGTTTTGAATACTTAAATTTGTATGGGTTGCTTTAAAATATGTTTTAGTTAAAGAAGCTATGACCAACATTTCTGATTCTTCATTTTAATTCAACAAAAATGGCAATGGGAAAATCTTAGTTAAGCAGCTGTTTATCTTTGATATTTTAAAAACAGCAACAAAATTAATGATGTCAGAAAAAATATGCTAGGGGTGGCAAAAATTGGCTCTGCCCCGGGCGGCAAAAACCCACGCTACGCCACTGCGGTGCTAAATTGTTCATAAATAAATGTACCAATTCGCATAATACTATACCTTAAGCTTAACTACGTTTTAAGCAGGTGGTTACAATATAGGCTCCCATAGCTAAAACTTTAAAAACACAGTGCAATCGTATATTGTGATATTTTTCCACATTTTTTCTATCAATTAAAAGAAAAATATAAACAAAAATGTGCGATTTTATTTTCGCTTTGTTAAAAAACTTTTTCCTATCATTGTACATCGATGGTCCCATGCAAGACTATACTAAGTCAGATTACTACAGTTATTAATGTCACTAAAACCGCCGCATCGGCTAAAAAATTTGAACCTCTCTCACGAAAAATAGCATATTTGCACTTTGTATAGTTTTGCATGGGGTCATCGACATATTTTAAGAATTTCTTAAATAAAATTTTATCGAAATCCAAATAAAAATTTAATACTGTTTCCTCAAAAATGTAATTCATATATGTACGTACCTATACAGTAAAAAAAAAAAACATCTTAAACAAAATGCGTCCCACTTACGATACTCGTTTTAACATTTTATCAAAATACTTATACCTCCTTGAAATTTATTGGCCTACTTTTCTTTCAAACTCATTTGAACTTCATATTATATTTCCATTTTGTTCTGAAGCCCTTTTAATTTATTTTTAAAACGCATTAAAGAACAGTTATCGTAAATAATTTAACAAATGAAATCTTCCTAATTAAAAAAAGTGTATTGACCCTTTAAAACAAAACACTTAAAAAAATATTGTTCCATTTGAAATCTTTTCTTTTTAACCATCTCTTCCTGTTTTCAATTCTAAATAAACTCGTTTGAATAAAAATTAAGAACCATTTCTATTTTGTTTTAAAAATTTATTATTTTAAGATTGAATATTGTCATGGATTTCATTTCAAATAGGTAAAAATAGGTATCTTCTCCAGTTTCTTTATAAATCATAGCATTCCTCACCTACAGCGTGTGATATTTTTGCAAAAGTGATGGGGAATAATGTGATACCATCCTGCAAATAGAAATGAAATTATTTCATAAATTATATATACATATAATTATTATGAAACAATGAATAAAAATATAATACTTACGGATTGGAGATGATTTGCAATTTTGAAGATTTAATAAGCATGTATTTTTGAACCATCTAGTGCACCAGCTATTTGAAGCACAAATTGGCTTAAAGTCATTTGGACAGATGTTCGAACAACTTCTGTAAGCTTGTATCAAAATTAAGTACACACTTATAAATAAATAAATTACTAAAATGTATTTCATCCTTGATTTTTGTTTGGTCTGAAACCACAAAGATTTTATGAAGTAATGGTATTTTTAGCATGTGAGGCAACCTTATATAATTTTTTTTTAATTATTCCAAAAATAATTTTTATTTTCATTTAAATTCGCGGTCATTGATGATGTGAAAGTCTGTTTTTTTTTATTTTACATTGGGTGTCTTAAAAAGTTTTACCTTCACTACTTTATAAATTATTAAAATTGTAACAATTATTTCGTAATTTAAAACAAAAGAGCTGACGTTCAAGCAGTATAATTCAATTTATAAATGAGAGGTTATAACTACAAACTATATTTAAACATTGATCATATGATGGTTTATGGAAAAGTAGTTCCATATACTAAGTTTGAGAATCTATAGACATGCCAGCAGTGTTACAGTGTATCGGGTATCTTCGGCCTTATGTGTGACACTGTATATCGATATATTCTTTTTAAAGAGCAACAGTGCTTCCATTCATTGTGTTACAGAATAACAGTGTTGCAGTTTGACAGTATAACAACTTGTGATAGAGTAAAGAGTTCTTGAACTTACCTATGAAAAAATGTGTAATTATATTGCTAAATAAATATTTTCAACATACATACTTCTTTCATTTTTATAACTTTATTTTATTCAATAGTTAATAGCAATACCAATACCAAATACTCAGCGCTGAGGCAAAAGCGCTTCGAACTTTTATCCTGTTCTAATGACTTAATAAATAGATAAATAAATAAATAAATAATAAATAAAATAAATAATAAATAGATACTTTTCTCTACCTTAATAATCTAATGATGTTTTATCTATCCGTAGTCCTCGGTGTATTTTCAAGTGTTTATTCTGTTATTTTTTTTGTTAAATGGTTTTATTGAGGTTCGTTCCCCATGCGTGGGATATCTCGGTGTGTTTACATTTGATAGTTCCTTTAAATATTTATTAGCATTAATTCTATTTTTTGCTGAGTTTTATAGATTCTTTAACTATATACAGGCTTCGATGTGTTAACTTCCAATTATTTAAATTTTTTGTTTTTTTAATCAATAATATGGAACATTTCTCGAGCGAAACTTTTACATACATAAGGTGTGTTCTATTCATTACTGCATAGTCAGCGCAGCAAAATTTCACTTGGAAAACAAAAACAATTTTATCGCTTTCGAAAAAGAAGTCAGTAAAAAAAGATGGCTGTGCTGGCGATAGAACTTTGAATTATTGAAATGAACGTATAGAGTGAGTAATCGTTTTATTCAGACTTGTATCGCGCTGGCTATCCAGCAATGAATAACACACACCTATAATATGTATATGGATTTTAAAAACTAGTATGGTAACACTGCTCGAAATACACACACAAAAAGAACTCGACAACATACATTACCATCAACTTTGGAGTACGAATGAATAGATGCACAGAGAAAGAGACCAACAGACGGAAATCCGAAAACCAGTTTTTGGACTTCTATATGTTAGTTTTGATTTTTAGCATAAAACAAAAACTTGCTTTAAGAACAAGTCACTTTCGAAAATTTATAAAGATTAAATTTCACCTTTTGATCATAAATTCCTCTTTGAGAACTCATAAGTCGTATCCGTCATTTTTCTAAATGAGAATTTAATTACATTTTATAAAAAAAAATTATATTTATGTTTTTGTAATGAAGTTACTTATAGCGCAAACTCTGAGATAGGGAGTTAGAAAGATAAAAACCAACTAAACCAGAATATAATATGGCGAATTAAAAAAATAAAAAATACAATGCACGACTGGGTTCAACGAACTTGCTCGATCATACAGTGGTTTTGCTGTCTAAACTGAATATTTTAAACCTATGCATCTGTTTTAAAAGAAATTAATTAGTTATGAGAGCTTATGTTTTATGACACCTGCCAAAAACGGAGCTTAGTTTAACTCTCCGTCCGACACAGGCCCTTTTCGTTTTCAATCGTTAATTCTATATATTTTTGTAGGCTAGTTGTTCTTCCAGGTAGCTTCCTAAAATTTTATTGGCTTTCGATTTCTAAAAAATCAGTAGAAAAGTCCTTAAAAAGGATGTTATAAGCACGTTTACAAAATACACCTTTGGACTGACACATGGGTCCAACCAGACCCCCATGTATTTTGTATGAAAAGGTATGAAATATGATATGATGCATTTTGAACATTCTAATCTAAGTTTTTATTTTTCATGGAATAATAAAGCATTTGACTCGGAAAAAATCGCCGGAAAGCTGGATTTTGATATACAGCTTCCTCATGGTTTTCTTAAGAAACTGTCAAAAATCCATCGATATGAGAGCCGCTAACAATTTTGCGGGGGGTTGAAAGCCCCCCAAAATGGTTTTTCAGGAGTAACTCTCAAATGGCAAGTTGTACAAAAAAAGGACCAAAGACTAATTTGTAGCTTGAAATGTTTCCTACAAAAAAGGATTATTATACTTTTTTCATACAAATAACAGTTTTTTAAATAAACTAATCAGAAGAGTTAAGGGTTTTACTTTTCTATGTAGTTGGGTGACTTAATTCCAAAATTGTGCATTTTGTGATAAAAGCATCAATTTTTTATTTATTATTGGTACATTATATGGACATGATTTTAAGATATTGGTCCACTCTATAGTAATTGTCCACTCCTTTAGTTGGGAGGGACAGATAAAAAAAAATTCTAAAAGGGAAAATGAATATAAAAACATAACGGCAACACTTACAATATTATATTATATTATCTTAAAGCCAGAAATTTACTCTTTATGTATTTTTTTGATTAAATGATTTTTAAACTAAAAATTTTAAAAATATATATTATATTACAAAATCCAGCTTCGCGGCGATTATTTCCGAATTTCGCTGTTTTTATGGCTTCATTGACTGGACTAATAAAAATCATTTGGTCCCGCGCAAACAAGCTGAATTCTTCTAGAAGAAAATAGCAAAATCAATATCAAACAAAAAGTATTTAGTAGATGGAGGAAACACTCCGAAACGCGTCGTATATTCAATTTAAATTTAAATTAAAAGTTGTGAAATTAAAGTTTTTTAAATAAAATTGATAAAAATATTAACAAACATTTTAATTCATATTTCATATCTAACACAATTTGGAGACAAAAAGCCAAAAAATGCATATTTGTTTAAGTTTTTGAGATAGGTAAGAATAGAATAATATAAAACTTTTAAATAAAAAATGAGCTTAAATGCATCACATATTTTTATACCAATACATGTAAGTGCATAATATGGTTCCATCCAAATATCATAATTAGAAATTAAAATATTAATTTTGTATATATACAAATTTTGTAAACATTTTAATGAACAAAAAATTGCGGAGTTAAAAAATTAATTAAAAAAATTGTTGTCTATTAAAAGTTATTAGAAGCTCTTGTATATAAAATTTAATTTAAATCAGTTAAACAGATAATGAGATAATTGAAAATCAAAAAAATGATTCTACGAAAGGAACTGTTAGTAATGACTTAAAAAATAAATAAATACATTGGGTTGCGCAACAACTCGTTTAGAATCAGGGACTAGTGACTTACAACTCTTAACCATTCATATATGCGTATTGTTGGCAGGAATGAATGGAAGCACTTTTTCATGACAAGAGATACTTTTAGAGGATTCGTCAATCCCCTTGAAAAGCATTTCTGTTTTTTTAGGAACCCAAGACCTTCGGCGTAATAGTCTTACACACTAACGATTCCACCACAGGCTACTACATTAGTATTGACTTACCTAATGTAAAATTTGTTCCTTTTTTAATCTTTGGAGCCCTTTTTTGAAAAAAAAAATATAATTTTTCTAAAAAAAAAGAAAGAAAATTATTTATGATAGTTACCGCTATTTTTGGTCTCAAAAACTTTAAAAAAAAAGTGATGTGGGGTCGAAAAAAGTTATAAAATGTAGGTACCATGTTTTAAGAAAATTGATAGATCCGTTTGGCTGTAACCGAACAGACAGTTAGACAGAAAGATATAGACATAAAGACAGATAATTAATAGAATTGGGAGATCCACTTTTGTCATCGTAATGACAAGTTTGATCAAAATCTCGGGTGCACGTAAATAAACTCTTTTAAAGTTTCTCCATAGATGGCGCTGAACATTAAAATATCAAAATAAGTTAAGACTTAAAAACTTTCTATACAATTTAAGCTTCCATATTTAAAAAAAAAATGCCTTTAGCAACGTTTTGATTGTTAACGCCACAATTGTTTTATGTTTTCTATATTCTATATTATTTTTTAAATTATTTATTTTTGTTGTTGAAACTCTTGAATTTAAAATTTAAATTATCGTTGCATTAAAAATTTATGTTTTTTTTTATTTAAACAAATTACAAGTCATTTTCAAGTAACCGACATTGTAATAATAATAATAATTTTAACTTTATGCCTGAAGATCCAAGGTCTTTTTGTACTACATTTTAAATCTGCGACGCTACATTTTGAACCAGTTGGACAACACTGATTGTCATACGTTAACAAATCAATAGATTTAATTGTTTATGTACCAGACGACTGCACAAAGAACGTTGTCTATTTACATGCGCTTAATAAGTTTTTATTTAATTTAACATCAATTTTACAATTAAAACATTAAAGAAAAATTATAAAGGCTAAAATACATACAGAATCAGAACTGCGGTTGGTGTTCTTAAGGTTAAAATGTAAAACAAAAATTTCTAGCTGTCATATACATCTTTTTGTCATGAATTTAGCTCTTATTGTGATACATTTATTCGAAATATATTTCAAGGAAAATAACTGAAAGAGTTTCGAACGGAAGTGACCCATATCTTCAGCAATTGTTTTTAAAGCATCATATATGATGTGTCGAATAAAATATGGTATGAGGTATGAACGTAATTTACTATAGCTTAAAACTTCACTATAGGAAATCGGGAATTACTTAATAAATTTAAAAAAAAAGTACTCATGTTTATAAAACCTAATCCTGGTACAAGGTTCGAATCTCAGTGAAGGCATAAGAAATAAGCTAGAATCAGACTAATACCCATTACAAGGAGTATGATGATTGGGGTATAATTCCAGCCCTTACTTGATCAAAAATTCCTATTGAGGGTGAAATTAAAGTTATATTTTTTACTTCAAAACTTTTATATCAAAAATAAAAAAAAAATCTTATATGGAATAAAAACCTTAGCTCATTCACCATTCCCCATTCGAGAATCATGTCAAATAAAAACTACTCAAATCTATTTCCCTATATTTTTTTAATGCAAATTCACCTGTTATCTTATCTTAATGCTAAAAATATGCAGCACAAGTGCATTACAAACAAAATCACAATTATAGTGCAAATATAATTGTGAAGAATTTTTGTGTAAGCCAAAGTGCCTTTATATTTATAACCGTTATGAAAGGATTTGTGACAGTGCCATGTTTAACTATACTTATTCGTGTTAAGTGGAAATAGTTAATTTTTATATATGACATATGTTACACTTGGTCTTTTAATTATTATTATTTTGTCAGTACAATTCAAATATTTGCTTTACACTAATTTCTCTATCACACGCACAAAACTTAGTGCTGCAAATAATACTTCCATATACTTATACTTTTTTAAGGATTCAAGTACAACCCACTGGCGTACATATCTATATTTAATGTTTATATTTTATACGAGTATAAATTGGAGGTTTTTTCGTTATTAATATTGACCAAATATTTGTTTTGTTTAATAGTACCCCGCTTTATTTTTTTTTTTGTCAATAGAGTTCTCCCTTTCAGAAGTTAAATTAATCATTAAAAGTCAAACGAACCAAATGCACACAATCCAGTTTTTTGTAGTACAAAATCACTATAATATTCTGCCACAAAAATCATCACAAAACAACCAAGAATTTAAGTGGAAATAAGGGAATGCATACGGTTACATAATTTTCTGTATATTTGTGGTGAAATTAAGATTTAAACCATCCCATCCATTTTATAGGAAAAATAATTAACAGACAATTGGTCAGTTTATATTTCAGAATCCTGACTAATTTTTCTCCGTCAAAAATTGAGCAGACGAATCCAAAATGTTTCTCAATTTGACTCAAAAACTGAGAAATTTTGCTGAGATTGGTGAGACCTCCGAGATCTCAAAAATATGAACTGACCAAATTATAAAATATTTTGGCTTTTTCGATTTGCAGATAGTTCTTCGAAGTATTGGTGTATTTTTTTAATAAACAATAAAGTTATTTTTTTTCTCAAGCGCTGTACCAAAAAATTCAATTTTCTTCATTGCAGCTTGTTGTGCGACCTTTGAAAGTTTTTTTATTAAATTTTTTTTTTTTTGAAAACAAGACTTAAACATGACATTAATCCGATAAATATTGACTTAAACGCTTGTATCGGATTAAAATTTTATTTACAAAATTTTTAAAAGATCAGCCTAATGATAGAGCGGGCATATAATTTGTCATGCAATGTTTGCTTATCCAATGTTCTCTCACCCATCCGAACACATAACCAAACAAAATTGTTACAAAATTCTTTAAGGGGTTGAATAGTTCAAAAAAAATAAAAAAAAATAGGGCTAAGAATTATGCGCCTCATCATCACAATTGCAAAAAATAACAACAACCAAAGCGAATTTTTAAAGTTGAAACACTTTTTTTTTTAAAGGGGTGAAATTTATTCTCTGATGCATTGTATAGGTCCTATATATAAGGGTAGAATGTAACAGTTGTTAAATTTGTCTATGTCAAGGATTAAAATTGTGTATGATCTTTCAAATAATTGTTAACACATTAAGTTGAATGAAATAAAAGTGAATAAGCAAATATGTACACCATACCTATATGTATATCCGTAAATATCCTCAAGTGTGCCTACATTTAATTATAAAATTATATCTTTGTATCAGAAAATATTTTTGTAATTTAAATAGCATTTTTTAATACGGTAAATTGTTTGCATCGGTAAGACTGACAAAATCATTGAATACTACTTCGTTTTTTTGCAGACACCAAGTATAGACTTTGTTACAACGAATATTGCGGTCAAGCACAGCATCAGCCTCACTCAGTTAATTTTATTTTATTTTAGCTAAAATTATATTTAATAATTTTAAACCACTTTTATATTGTATCGAAAAGGATGAAAGATGTTTTAGTTAAAAACAGATTTGATTTACTCAAAAACAAAATGGCTTTATAGTTTTGTTGCAAGCAAAAAGACACTTTTAAAATGGAAAGTTTTTAGATCAGCTCTTTTATATTATGGACAAAGGAGATGACCCATTTTTCTATGGAGCCTGAGCCGTGATCGAACATGAATTAGATGGTACCAAATGAAAGCTGGCGTTGAGTTCGTTGTATCTAAAAAATAATTCTGAAATCTGTGCTGGGGGTTTCGAGATATTTGGACATGATGTTAAAAGTTTAAGAAATTAGCTTTTTTTGCAAGGAAAAACCCATATTGCCCGAAGTATTGCATGTAGGAAAATTATTCTGCGATCAAATAAAAAATGATACAAATATTTTTAAAATAATAGAAAATTTTTTATCCTAGCTTAAAACTTTTTAGAAAGTCAAGTTCGATTACGTTTAGAATAGAATTATTGGAGAAGAGAAAAGAAAATAATACAATTGTATGTATTGTTTGACGATATGAAGGTCAAGTTTTCTTCTTTTTTTTCTAATTAAAATCAGCTGTCTCCTTCTTCTTCACCTCTTCAAATGTACAACTTTAAAGATGTATATACAAATTCATACAAAGATAGTATAACAACAAGTAAATTAAACTAGATTCTGAAGTGAAAGTAATTTTCTCGGTCCTTATTGAAAACACATACCCTCAACACAATACAATGCATAATTCCACTGACTGTGCGATGTGCGGGTTGAGTTCATAGATTAACCAACCACCCCGCATTTTTATAATACCAGCCAGAAATTGTAGACCGGTGGTGGTGGTGCTTAAAAAGACCTACTTCCTCAACCAGTCGCAGTTAGGTATACCTAGTTTTCATCGTGATTTATTATTATTATTGTTGTGCTGCCTGCTGCTGTTATACCTTTGCCAAAAGTTATAATAATATCCTTCGAAGTGCGCTACTATAAACATACATACATATATTATAAGTAACAACCCCTCGAAATACCCTTTTTATTTCTTGTGCTATAAGAATGGATTGAAAACGTACAATTCTCGTACCCTCTTCTGGTTTACTCATTATGAGATGCGATTTTTTTTCTAAAATCCTACAGCAAGAACAACAACAACGATACTGATTTTGACGATGAATGGCTTGCTTTTAACGAGCCCAGGGTACACTGCCATCAATATTGAGGTAAGGTGATAGCTGAAGGATTGCATTTTTTTTTTGTTTTATTGTTTTCAGTCGACGGGTTGGAAACCCTTTTCTGTTTCAAAGTAGTGAAGCATAAACGGTTTTCTTTTTTTTTTAAGAATGTGCAATGAAACATGCTGATATATTTGTATGATTTATACATTTGTAACGGTATAGGGTGCACAATAATTTGAAGATAAAAAATATTAACACATATAATATTACAAAATATATTTGAATCTTACAAATGTCCAAAAAAAGATATTCAAGTAAAATAAATGCAAGTGAGTTATATTCAACATCGTTATAAGCAGTGAAGTTGTATAACTTCTTATAGTTTTCCCTCTCGAAAAATTAATACAGATTTAGTTTGCTTTGACATTACCTGAATAACAAACATGATTGATGACTCCTACTGCCGACAAAAAGTGATAAATCATTCTGAAGTGCCATTGCTGTCTCTTTTGTTAAAATAATTTCATTTAGACTCATTCATTTGCTTACATACCTACATATCTACAATTTTTTGTTTAATTTAAGAAGACATATTCTATAAAAAAAATTCTTTTTATTGCAGAATGTTTGATATGTATGATCGAAACAAATAGGATCATGATGAACTTAAACATCTACACAAGTAGAAAGTAAAAGGTGTCAAGAGTGAGGGTGATTACTTCCGAAGGTGGAATTTGGCTGGAAGCAGCGCCTACGTTCTGTAACTTTCGCATCGATAAAATTGGTCAAGCAACTTTAAAAAATGGAACAAAACTCATACGATTTGTTTCATTTTTCATCGTTTCTCGAATAATTTTGTCGATGCGAGAGTTACAGAACGTATACAGGGTGTCCCGAAATCACCGCCTCAGGAGAAAACCATGAATTCCTGAGGTCATTTCAAGTCGAAAAACTTAAGAGGTAATTTTTTCGTTTTCACTTTGTTTTCGACTTATAACGATTTTTGTGATCTTTATTATTTTTTAATTTGACTGGCTCTAACTTTGCCAAACTTCAACCAATTTTGAAATTTTTTTTTTATTTAAACAAGAACAGTTAGAAATTTTTATCTACAATACAACTTTTTTCTGTGTGGATAACGGTTTTCCCGCAAATTATTTTCAAGCACATTTTTTGGGCATTTTTAGGTTGTTTTTTTGACTTCTATATGATTTTTTTCACATTTCGCGCGTCAAGGTCGGGCGTCAAAGCCGGGCGTTTTTCTTGTCGTGGGGGCAGAGCTGGGAGATACTAAAATTAAGTGTTCTGTGATTTATACTTTTAGGAAAAAAGATCTTTAAAAGCCGTTTTGACAATACCCATCTCTATAACATCTAAAGGGAAAGATAGGCACGGAAACGGGTCGTATTTCTGTAATACAAAACTCTGTATGACTAAAATTCTCTAAATAGGTTGAGAATTCTGTATGAACATAATTCGGTATTTCATTATTCCGTAAATCTATTATTCTGAACTCCATAGTTTTGTAATTCCAGAATTCGGAAGATATATCTAAATTCTATAAATCCAAAATTCTGGTAAATTTTAAATACTGTAAGTTTATAGTGTTTGTCTTTCAATTAGTATTACATTTTAAATTATGAAACCGCCGAAGTGAAACTTTTTTTCTCGTTTTTTTATATCAATAAATTTTGCAATACATTATATTAAGTAATTTTATATCAGAACAAAAACATAAATGTTAAAAAATAGCCAAGTTCTTCTATATAAAAATCTGTATGTAACAACTCAGCCGTGAAAATTACTGAGATCTAAAAGTATGCCAAGTACTAACTTTATGAAGGTTTAATATGAAATATTTCAAGTAGAGTAATATTGAAACAACTCCAAGTTATATGAGAAATTTATTATTTAATAATTACTGACTAAAATTTGGTGGGTTCACTTGTCAAGTTTTTAAAACATTTTGGATTGTGCCTGATAAAAAAAAACTTGCCAAGTAAACTTGACTATTTTTTAACATTTATATTCTTGTTCTGATCTCACTCCTTTTCGAGGTCGAAACCTCGTAAGATACCAACTTATATACACTCCGGTTCAACTGAATAAGCACAAACTTTTCCTAAGGTACGTTGTACATTTTTTCCAAACCTTATGCGTTAATGTATCATTCGATGATGCTCACTGTTTGCTTATGATGTTGAGCAAATAAACGGAAAGGTATGCGCTTCTAATTCTCTAGACTCCCTATATGAGTTGGAAAAATGCTGTGTCGAGAAGTTCTCCATAATTTTGATGATCAAATTTTTCGCTAAAACAACCAGAAATGTAGTTTTCTTAAAATCACTTTGTTCATCACAGGCACGATGTTTAAATAAATAAATTTTTTGTTAAAATCGAATTTTCTCTTTAAGGTGTCACAGAAAATTGGTTTCTACCAAATTTGGAGCAAATCTGTCTACCTTAAATTACAGTGGACACACTTTTTGATGTGTAAACATTTATGCCAGCGGTAGGTTAACTACGTGTAATACGAACCGTTTCACACTTTACGTGTCGCAATACATGTCACACCTTGCGTGTTTATTGGGTACATTCAATAGTAAAAGTCCCGGCACTAATTTTTTAGATTACAATTGATCAATATTGAATGTGTGTTGGTGTGAATGTGACACTTGTCTGAAATGGCAATTTCGGAACATGAAAGGATAAATTTTTAATTTTTTTAATTTTCAGTGTGGATGTGGGTTTGAGGAGCATGGTTATTTAAAGCATATCCCACTGAGTATTAACACATGGCAAAAAAGTGGGAAACAAATCATGTATAATAGTGTGGAAACAAAATATGACAGGCCATCTTATTTTTTTAGAAATAGTTCTAATTCTATCACACATTTCATCACATTTTAATTGAGGTTAAATTAAACTGTTGTGTGTGGTCAAAAAATGAAAAGTCATATTTCTCCCACAAATTTGGCAGTAGCATGGAATTCTTTCCCACTTTCAATTTGGCGTATTAATACTCAGTGGGAAAGTGTGGAAGGGCTTTTACAAAGTTAATCCAAATGCATTGTCTTTGGTTATTTACAAAGATATTCCATTATATGAAGGATTGTTTTCGTTAAAAAAAAGTTCTGAGCAGATTTCTAGAAAAGGTGAAGTAAATCGAAAATTTCCGGAGTAGATTTGAAAACCAAAGAAGAACTCATATTTTAAAAAACTGTAGGTGTGTTCCTTTACTTTAAAACTCTGTGCATTTGTGTGAATTTCTACGTCATTTTATTTTTTGTATATTAACTTTGACAGACTTGGGTGTAGAAAATCACAGAAATGCACAGAGTTTCAAAGTAAAGGAACTAGGCTTGTATTTTTAACAAAAAAATTATTTTTATAAAAATATTTTTAACAAAAAAAAAATATGTATATAAAATTCCATTCGTTTCAGAACGGAATACAATTTTCTATTAAAACATTCAGAGTAAAAGTTGGTTGGAAAATTAAAGAACAGTGCTGTCATTTCCTCTCAAGTGATTTGGCTAAAGTATTTTGAAATTTTTCAGTTTGGAAAAAAAGGAGTCGATTTCAAAAAAGCAGTGACAGAGTAAATTTATTTTCTTTCCTAAAATTGGAGTAAATTTACTCCGATTGGAGTAAGGTTCTAACGCTGAGTGCGCATCAATTTTATATTTTTCTGTCGTTCACATTTACTGCAGCGGCCATTCGACAGACCAAATTTTTAAAAATGTTGGACAACAGAGCTAGTCGAACGAATAGTCTTTCGACTGGTGTTTACATTTCAAAAATCTAGCGGTACGACACGTATTGATGAACATGTCGTTGAATGAGGTGTTCACATTAATCTTTTATGCTTTTATCATAAAATGCAGAATTTTTCAACTGAACAGCCCTAGTATATAATAGAATAGAAAAATCCGTAACTCTTCCGGTTGGTTTATTTCGAAAACGGTTATTTTTATGAAAAAAAGTATATTAATATTTTTTGTAGGAAATTATTTAAGCTACAAATTAGTGTTTGACAACTCAACAACTAACCATTTAGGAGTTATTCCTGAAAAACCATTTTGTGAATCCTCATAGTCATATCGATGGGGACTTTTGACGTAATTTCTTAAGAACGCCATGAGTAGGCTATATACCAAAATCCAGCTTTCCGGCGATCATTTCTTAATTGGGCTGTTTATTGGACTACCACGCACGGTGTAAAATATTGTTCTTGTTAATTTGGTTACATTAAATGCCGGCGGTAGGGTGAACTAAAAACCAGATCCTTACGTGTATAATTCGTTCCGTGGCTTACGTTATACGTGTCACACTTCACCTTTTAATTGATGTTTACTCATCTTAACCGCGATTCACGATACTCATACGATTTTTTCTTAGGTACCTAGTTCTCGATCATCGGGTCGATTTTGATTACAACTTTGATTTTTTTTTTTACACGAATACAATAATTGCCTTATGGAGTAAAATATGAATTGACAGGGTCAACTGATTCTTTTAAGTAAGACCACCGGGTGACTTCTATTGATTTAAAAAAATCACTACGCATATCTATCTAAGGCCTACTAAAATCAGCTACAGATTTTTTTTTTAAGAATTGTAATGTTTATACAAACCCTAAGCTGCCATGAAACCACCGAAATCAAACAAACTATAAATTAACCGGAAAATGTCACATTAATTATTAACGTCCTTTTCAAACTGACTCTGCATTAATTAGATTTTCTTTTTTTACAATGGAAACTGATTCTCCGCGTAGACTTTTTCTAGTGTACGTATGTATGTATGTATGTATGTACATTCGACGAAGTGCTATAAATGTTAAATTCCATTTGTAATTGCCTTACTCAACAAGGACATAAAGAGGGCGAGTTATAATGATTATTTTATGCAAAATATAAAAAAAAAACTGACGCGGAGCATCCATAAAGAATAAAATGATTTCTTCTCAGTACTGGTAAAACAAATAGAATGCCTGCCGATTTTGTATATCCCCGCAGGGGGATGAAACGAAGTTAAAAAAGAAATTTGAATAACAATAAAGTGAACATGAATACCTTCATTTTAAGGATATGGCTATGTATACGGTACAAGTACATTATCCATCTATCTATGCGTGTATGTATACGAGTATAAGCAGAAGAGAAGGACTCTCTATAGTCAGTTAAAATTTATTTCATTTGAATAATATTTCGAAGAATACAAAAATTTTAAATAAATATTTTGTTGTGTCAATATAAAAAGCAATGATCTTTATTAATACAATTTTATTTTACGAGTCTATACTCTACTCACTTACATAGGTATTAGGTATTTCTATAATATGGAAGTCTTTAAAAAAAAGTACATAGGTATAATTCATGCACTGAGTCTAACTCAGTATAAAGATCAGGGGGACTTATTCATGAACTTATTTAACTCAATATTGTAATCGTACATACAAATTTGTGGAAAAGAAGATTTGTGTTTATGATATTGTAGTAGAATTTCAATTAATATATAACAAATATTAAATATTTTCACAATATTTAAGTAAAGTTCTGGTAGTTATTCGACACATAAATATGGACATAGGATAATAAGTTCACAGGACAAAAATTCAAAATGCATTTTGACCTACCTAAAACGGACAAAATAGGACGAGAATTCAACATAAAAAGAGGAGTACGACAGGGAGACCCCATATCTCCGCCACTTTTTTCAGCAGTTATTGAGGAAATTTTTCGTAAACTCAACTAGACGAATAGATTTCGATTAAAAATATGGGGAGAAAGACTGAACATCTTGATATTTGCCGATGACATAGTTTTAATTTCCGATAAACCAGAAGACATTGGACAAATGACACAAATTTCATTTTGTTTTTTTTTATGTTATTTTGTGCGGGGAGTGGGGAGTGAGGAGTGAGGAGTGGGGAGTGAGGAGTGGGGAATGAGGAGTGGGGAGTGAGGAGTGAGGAGTGAGGAGTGAGGAGTGAGGAGTGAGGAGTGAGGAGTGAGGAGTGAGGAGTGAGGAGTGAGGAGTGAGGAGTGAGGAGTGAGGAGTGAGGAGTGAGGAGTGAGGAGTGAGGAGTGAGGAGTGAGGAGTGAGGAGTGAGGAGTGAGGAGTGAGGAGTGAGGAGTGAGGAGTGAGGAGTGAGGAGTGAGGAGTGAGGAGTGAGGAGTGAGGAGTGAGGAGTGAGGAGTGAGGAGTGAGGAGTGAGGAGTGAGGAGTCCTTATTCTTCACACTTTAGCCTTACTCCTTACTCCTTAGGGGCCAGTTATAGCTTTCATTGAAACTCATCATTGAAAATTTTAATTTTCAGTTTTGAGGGTCTAAAAAAGCCATATCAGTGGTTATTTTGATGCGAATAAAAAGCTGATGACTCGTATATCATTTCTAGTCTTACCTAGTCAAAAAAATATTTCATTTTGGCCCTACCTTTCACATAAAATGATTTCTAAGATTTCAATGATCCATGATAAGGTAGTTCAATCATTGAAATAAATAAATTCATTTCCTGCGATAGGCTGGGCCAAAATGAAATATTTTTTTGACTAGAAATAATAATCGAGTCATCAGCTTTTTACTGGCATCAAAATATTTACTGATATTGCTTTCAAAGTGTCTCAAAATGAGAAATTAAAATTTTCAATGATGAGTTTCAATGAAAGCTATAACTGGGGCCTTACTCCTTACTCCTTATTCCTTACTCCTTACTCCTTACTCCTTACTCCTTACTCCTTACTCCTTACTCCTTACTCCTTACTCCTTACTCCTTACTCCTTACTCCTTACTCCTTACTCCTTACTCCTTACTCCTTACTCCTTACTCCTTACTCCTTACTCCTTACTCCTTACTCCTTACTCCTTACTCCTTACTCCTTACTCCTTACTCCTTACTCCTTACTCCTTACTCCTTACTCCTTACTCCTTACTCCTTACTCCTTACTCCTTACTCCTTACTCCTTACTCCTTACTTCTTACTCCTTACTCCTTACTCCTCACTCCTTACTCCTTATTCCTTACTCCTTACTCCTTATTCCTTACTCCTTACTCCTTACTCCTTACTCCTTACTACTTACTCCTTACTCCTTACTCCTTACTCCTTACTCCTTACTCCTTACTCCTTACTCCTTACTCCTTACTCCTTACTCCTTACTCCTTACTCCTTACTCCTTACTCCTTACTCCTTACTCCTTACTCCTTACTCCTTACTCCTTACTCCGTACTCCTTACTCCGTACTCCTTACTCCTTACTCCTTACTCCTTACTCCTTACTCCTTACTCCTTACTCCTTACTCCTTACTCCTTACTCCTTACTCCTTACTCCTTACTCCTTACTTCTTACTCCTTACTCCTCACTCCTTACTCCTTATTCCTTACTCCTTACTCCTTACTCCTTACTCCTTACTCCTTACTCCTTACTCCTTACTCCTTACTCCTTACTCCTTACTCCTTACTCCTTACTCCTTACTCCTTACTCCTTACTCCTTACTCCTTACTCCTTACTCCTTACTCCTTACTCCTTACTCCTTACTCCTTACTCCTTACTCCTTACTCCTTACTCCTTACTCCTTACTCCTTACTCCTTACTCCTTACTCCTTACTCCTTACTCCTTACTCCTTACTCCTTACTCTTTACTCCTTACTCCTTACTCCTTACTCCTTACTCCTTACTCCTTACTCCTTACTCCTTACTCCTTACTCCTTACTCCTTACTCCTTACTCCTTACTCCTTACTCCTTACTCCTTACTCCTTACTCCTTACTCCGTACTCCTTACTCCTTACTCCTTACTCCTTACTCCTTACTCCTTACTCCTTACTCCTTACTCCTTACTCCTTACTCCTTACTCCTTACTCCTTACTCCTTACTCCGTACTCCTTACTCCTTACTTCTTACTCCTTACTCCTTACTCTTTACTCCTTACTCCTTACTCCTTACTCCTTACTCTTTACTCCTTACTCCTTACTCCTTATTCCTTACTCCTTACTCCTTACTCTTTACTCCTTATTCCTTACTCCTTAGTCCTTACTCCTTACTTCTTACTCCTTACTCCTTACTCCTTACTCCTTACTCCTTACTCCTTACTCCTTACTCCTTACTCCTTACTCCTTACTCCTTACTCCTTACTCCTTACTCCTTACTCCTTACTCCTTACTCCTTACTCCTTACTCCTTACTCCTTACTCCTTACTCCTTACTCCTTACTCCTTACTCCTTACTCCTTACTCCTTACTCCTTACTCCTTACTCCTTACTCCTTACTCCTTACTCCTTACTCCTTACTCCTTACTCCTTACTCCTTACTCCTCACTTCCACTCCTCACTCCTCACTCATCACTCCTCACTTCCACTCCTCACTCCGCACTCCTCACACTCCTCACTCCTCCTAGATTCCTGAGGTATCACAATGGGCCAAACCCCTATCTAAGTGTGTCTAGCGTTTCTGCTGACAACCACATAAACCTAACCTAATAACTTGTTACTGGTTGAAAACTATGACCGACGGATCCTTCGAGAAATTCTAATCAAAAATAATAAATGAATGTAATACTTTTTTGCCTAGTAACAGGTCAATTCCTTTAGTTCCTTCTTAAGCCGGAACCACATCTATCTCGTGTGGTGTGTTGTGGTGTGGAGCGGAGTGTCGTTGAATGTGCACACTTGTGTGTAGTGATGTTGAAAAAGAAAAGTACAGATATATATGTCATGACGTGAGTGTTGTTTTGATTTTTGTTTATAAGCCGTGTTTTTTTGCGATTTTATGTATAGTATAGTAAGAAATTCCAAAAAACCCATCCGCAGTAGCCTACCCATCCACACACGAGATAAGTGTGGTTCCGGCTTTAGTATTTTACTGTTTGAATTTTGAAATAAATAATGAGAAGTTTCGATCTGATCTAAGTTTAACTGTTTTATGTTTAACACCTTTTATTGAACTGCAAAAAACATGCGAACTGTTTTTAAAAGATAAAACCACTTTTGGATACTGAAACTTGGGCTATTATAAATTATATGTTGAAGTTAAAAAAAATATTGTTAATATTTATAAATAAATAAATAAATAAAAAAGTTAAAAAAATACTTACTTACGTGCAAGTAAGGGTCAAGAGAGACTTAATGCCATTGCATTATTGTCTTTCGGAACCCAGTTGCTTCAAGAAATAAATTACGATGATGAAATCGATGCTTTTCCCCGAACAAAAGCCCGAAAGGAGAAAGTTATCAATTAACTAATAATTAAAAAAAAAAAAATAGTAAATAATTTTTATTTTCAAAATAATTAAATTCACAGTAAAAAGCGTGGGGTGCATTAAACTATTATTATCATTTTATTTATAATAAATAATTACCAACGGCATAATTGTAATATAATAATAATTGTTAAATTATTATAAGCACCCCACTCTTTTTACTATGAATTGAATTATTTTGTAAGTAAAAATTATTTACTACTTTTTAGTTCGGCTTTCTATTAGAGCTTTTAGTTTTTTAAAACTATAATTTATTTTTAAAACTTAAAATAAAGATGCTGCCATATAATGTATGGGGGTATCAGACTCCCTACATCCCCTCCCCTGATGACGGTCGTGGTACAAATTTATGAGATAATTGTATCACCTTGATAGAAACGTGTGCAAATTTTTCAATTTAATCCGACTTTTAGAAGTTGTTGAAAATTACGGTCTCTGGTTCTATTAAATAATATTATGTACATTTGTACATATCATATTATTGTCACACCTAATAAAAGCGAGTTAAAAATTTTCGGACGTTTTCTGCCAGCACAGAAAAAAGGCTCTGCCAGAACTAATAAGAATTAAGGTAGGTAATTAGTAGAATTTAGTTAAAAACAATAAGGGGGGGGGGGCGGCGTACTCAACCGGGCCTAGGGCGGCAGCAAATCTAAATCCGCCACTGGGAACAAACACTCCATATAATATAAACTCTAAGGGGAAAATAGGCTGGGAATCGATCTCTAGACCTCCGATGTGACACTCCAACGCAATAACCATTCCGCCACGGATTACGAATTTTTCACAATATAAATTGTGCTTAAATCTTCAGCCTGTAAAACAACAACAGCAAATGAAGATTTTTGAAAAATTTAAGTTAAACGGTATATCTATATTGCTTATGCATAAATATTCTTATATTCAGTCCTATATTTTTAGCAATATGGAGCTATAGGAAAACATTTTTCACTCTTCCAATATTTTCCATTCGAATAAGGTCGCTTGGGTTAACTAAAAGAAACTAGGTGTAACGAGATGTCAAACAATAAAACAAAAATTCAAAGATTTCCTGCAAATATTAATTTGCGTGACAAAAAAAGAAAATTGACAGTTTTGAACAATTGTGCAACCCTTTATAATAAGGTCGGAGCATGAAGTGTAAATCGATTTTTTTTTTATTGGAACTAATTTTTATTTGATTTTATTAATGTTGCATAGAGAATTATTTGGCTTTGATACAACTCTTTTTTATTATTCTATCTTCTTTTTTTTTATTTTTGCTAAAAAGGGTTTGCCAAAAATTAAATAAATTCTTAGAGCAAAGCATATAGTATCTGTACACATTTCATGCTTACAAATGTCAACATACTTTTGGTTGTAGGATATCTATAATGTTATCATGGTAGCTTTGTTATAAATTATTAATCTTTTTGCTTTTAATGTACTATAAGTGCTATCAAAGGGATGCACCGCTGATAAATGTGTCAAAATTCAATCCATTAGTTGTACCTATGGTTTTTATTTAAACAAGATACGTGTGTTTCAAGCGGAAAATTACACGTGTAAGAACTTATCCATATCCAAAGTTGACATTATAGTTTTTTTTTAGAAATTGGGCATTAAATAATAGAGGGGTTGTTTTAGCATAAATATAAAGAAGACAAAACAAATTTCCAAAACTTTGCCAATTTTCATATTTAAATAATAATTGTTTGTTGAAATCAATAAGATTATAACAACCAAGTTATAAATTACAAAGCTTTCTTTAATTTATTGGCTATACATTCTATTGTTAAAACGCGTTGTGAAAGCTCACCAAGTAACAATGCTCCTGTGGGGTTAATTTCTTGTGAGTTTGTTGTGATTCGATAACATTTTCTGTCAATCCCAGACAATCCTCAAAAGAAACCTCAATTGAGCACTAAATTGTCATAATTACTGCTTTGTAATCTATCAATTTACATACAAAATTGTATTGTCTTTTTTTGACAGCTCAGTACCCCACTCGGGGCTAAAAAAGAAAAACACCTATTGAATAATTTTTTTTCGTGGTTATGAATTGCCTGCAAACTTGCAAGTTGTCAGCTACTCAAAAGGAGATCACAATTTCTTTAGTTCTTGTAAGGCTCACAAGTTTTGACGATGCTAACAGAATATGAAAACCTCACAAAATCAATTTTACCACACCTTGTGAGGTTGTTGTGACTTGTGAGGTATCAGTGGTTTTTGCCAAAATAGGGCTTTATACTGTCACAAAGCTGCAGATGATATCTATAGGTAATCAACGAGTCTTATGAATTTTGCGGCACGCAGCGTCGTCGTCTAAACGATTGTCGTAAGCAAATGTGGTGTCTGTTTAATGGTTCAGTTAAAAATGACCACGTGAATTTAAATCGCGATTGAAAAATTATTAAATTCTCGGTTTAAATTCATCAGAATTAAATTGTACAGAATTTTTCAAAATTTCCCTTTAAAAGTTTTGTGAAGATACGATTTCTCTAACTAGGTACTTGATTTAAGAACAAAAAAATCAAAAAATTAATTTGTTTTTTTTTTATAATTACTTTTTGAAAATTGTGTTATTTTGTTATGTTATTTTGAAAAATTCAAATTGGTGGTATTTAATAAGTGGTATTTAATTTTTATTATTTTTGTTAAGCATGCGGTGTTATTTCATTTCACCCTTTTAGCCATGTAAAATTTTTTAAATTAATTTTTGAACACCCTACAATATTATGTGCAACCTCATTAACATCCCATTGGAAGTTATCTCAAGAACGAATAGAGATATTTACTTCAAAAAAAAATTAGTTTACAGATAATAACGTCTTTAAGTGCAGAAAGGGGTTTCAAAAAATCAATTAGCAGTTTTCTAACCATAGCAATTTAAAAAAATGTTGTTAAATGTCATTCGTCTCAAAAACCTCGAGAACAAGAAAAGCGAATGACTTCAGCTTAATTTTATTCTACACATAACGACGTAATAAATAAAATAGGCTGGAATCGAAAGAATTTAATAAAATCACCAGACAGTTTTTTTTTTTTATGAAACATATTAAAAAAATTGTGCAAAATTGTTTTTCAACTCGAATATCTGGAGAACAAAGAATAATATCAACTTTGGGATTATTTTATTATATACACGATACCATATTTGATTACTGGTATGATTTAAAAAAAAAATCATAGGACATTTGTTTTTTTTAACGTTTTTTTTTCTCGAGAAAAAAAAACTGATTTCGATTCCGGTTTAATATTATTCTATGCACAATGACTTTATTAATAACTGATAAGGTTTTCAGAAACAGACAATTGATAGTTTTTTAAAGCAACAAAATTGTAAAACAAATTTTCCAAAAAATTGTTTCAAAATCTGTACAGTATAGGATTTTACACGAGTTACAAATACAACATCGCACAGTAGAATTACTGCCAATAAAACCAGAAATAGAAACCTATTGCGGATGGGAAGCCTACTGCGGACGGGTTTTTTTTTGGAATTTCTACTTTCTTTACTGACTCAGTGTGGCATGATGGAATTGTGCACAAGATGGTATGTTTCAGATTTCCCATATATCTCGTAAAAATTGTTCAAAGCTTTTTGTCTAACCGCTACTTTAGTGTTTTTGTCAATAACAGTCCGTCCAACAATTATCACGTCAACCAAGGTGTCCCGCAAGGATCAGTTCTAGGTCCTTTTTTGTACAATATTTATACATCTGACATTCCCAGATTACCGAATTGTCAAATAGCTATATTCGCGGATGATACAGGCATCTTTTCATCGCATGAATTTAGTCTTAACATTGAGACAAATTTAAGAAATGCAATCGAATTGATGACCAAGTATTTTACTAAATGGAAAATAAAGCTGAATGCTGACAAACTACAAGCTATCTTTTTTAGTAGAAAACGAAAGTCTTGTTATCTTCCAAGCAATCAGCTTAACGTAAATGGTGTGAATGTCAAATGGGACTCAAATGTGAAATACCTCGGTATTTACTTAGATCAAAAACTCACTTTTAGAGAGCATATTGCTAAGACTCTTCAAAAAGTAAGTATTGCCATAAATATATTATATCCTTTTATAAATAGGAAGTCAAGCCTTAGCAAAGATAATAAAATGATAATCCAAAAAGTAGTATTCCAAGCGATCCTTTTGTATGGATGCCAGGTTTGGGGAAAATGTGCAAATAGTCACCTTAAAAAACTGCAAGTATCACAAAACAAGCTACTCAAAATTATGTTAAACCTCCCACGTTACCATTCAACCTTAGATCTACATGACATTTGACAAGGCAAATGTTGAAATGATTTCTTTTAGAATTAATAAACTCAATAGGACTTTCTTACAAAATTGCGAAGCCTCTGACAATCCACTTATTAATGAACTAATTCCTTAACCATTTTCTGTGTTATTTGCAGTAAAATTTTGTAAAATAATTATTAACTTATTTGTTTGTTCATGTATCTATTTGTTTAATTGTTTATTTATACATATTTATACACTATTTATTTATTTATTTATTTATTTATTTATTTATTCATTGATTTAATTATTTATCTATTTATTTAATTATTTGTTAATTTATTTGTTTGTTTATTTATTTATTTATTTATATATTTATTTATTTATTTATTTACTTACTTATTTATTTATTTATTTATTTATTTATTTATTTAGTTATTATTTATTTATTTATTTACTTAAATTATTGATTGATTTATTTACCATTGTTATTCACTAACCAACTACTAATATACTCAAATATACTTATTTATTATTATTTATACTAACCTCATTTTTACTAACTCTCTTCATAACTATGGTTTTGAAGTTTTAATTTTATTCGAGTCAAATGTACCTGCCCTTTTCGATTCGCACTGAAGGTTTTGTTTGTATTTTCCTTCAAAATTAATTTCTTAACTTTATTTAAATTCAATATAAATTAATATAATTATTCAGTAGAAAGATATCATATGTAGTATATCAAATCTCTGTATGTAAACTGTGCGGTAGCTTACCAAATGCAATTGTAAATACGAAAATAAAGATCTATCTATCTATCTACTTTCTTTACTATATATATAATATCCCAAAAAAAAAACACGGCTTTTGCTGTAACTGAAAATTGGTGGGGTTTATAAAAAAATTCAATTGACAGTTCTTTTTTTTAAGCAAACAAAATAAACTACAAGAAAATACCTACTAAAAATTCTTGAAAAATGTTTTTCTTTTCGAATATCTCGACAATGAAGACTGATTTCAACGCGCCGGGCTAATTTTATACAAAACACAGCAACATTCGATGAAGTTTGTGAAAACATTTAATTGAAAGTTTTTGTTTTTTGCATTTTTTCAAAACAAAACTACTGTTCAAAAATGTTTTTCGTCTCGAATATCTCGAGAATAAACGACCTATGTTTGCGATTTACTTGATTGCATATTGAACACTTGGTAAGGTCTTCGAAAATCTTGAATTTTTCTAATTACAAAATAACTTTGGGTCTCATAGTTTCCAAGGGCACCAATGGGAAGTTACCAGTGTGGGTCGCACCCAGCCTCTTTTTTCATGTGGTATAATTTTAATGTTTTTTGAGATGTTGTAGATGTATATAAATAAATTCAATTGTTTCTTGAACTTTACAAAATGCAAAAGACAAGTTGTAAAAACTCGAATGAAAATTCCTTAATAACAAGAGAAAATTATTCTATATATTTTGGGGCAAAATTTTTAATAGGCTGATGCGTTTGGGTATTATCATTATACAACAGATTTGTAGTTTATAATTGTTCTAATTTAAATTTTACGCTTTTATGTCCAAAATCTTCGTTGCACCTACCCAAGAAGGTGAATTTTTGAAATCATATTTTTTAAAAATCAGTTTTGGTTATTTTTTCAAACTTCTGTTCGCGTCATCGGAGTTTGATTGATATCTAATCTATCCTATACAAAGTCATTCAAACATTGTAACCGTTTTTTTTTTTTTTTTTTTTTGAATGACACCTTCACATGCGAATCAACAAGAAATCCTTCCGTTTAATCACGGACCTGTAATTATATTTTTTTTCCTTGTTGTTGACGTCAATCATGTTGAGCGGGTATGTATGTTCCGCACCGTTAATTTTGTCGCTAAACTATCACTCGATATTCAGATGTGGTAAAAACAATTGTTTCGTAAAAATAAAAAAATGCGGGGGAACATTTTATAGACCTGTCACGTAATGTGTTCACTAAAAGTTAATTGCTTACTGGTGTTGTTTTTTTTAGGCATTCTAAAATTAGTAAGCCAAGTTCAAAATGAAAAGCCTTATTAGCAATTGTATCTTACTAAAACACCTGCGCAAGTTATATACCTAACCTGAAAAGTGTCAAAACAAATCAAGAGTGTAAAAACTCAAATTGTTTAGGGTAAAAGATCATTTAGGTTTATGAAACATTCTGCACATTTGTAGATATGTACCTTCTTTAGCAATTGGAAGGTAACGAATATATTATTTATATTGAAAATATTAGCTTTTTATTTTTTTTTTTGCAGGAAGTGTTTCCATCCTGAACGATTATAAGTAACAGTAACAACGACAGATGTTCATCCAACATGTATGTATAGCCATCGTCTTAAACAAATGATTGAATATAATGGACCAAACCCACCAACCGAAAGAAAGGGATAAGCGTCAATTTTTGTGGAAGGACTTATCACACCCTTGTTCTATATTGCTGACGTTTTTTACCACAAAAACATTCTTTTTTTACGAAAAATTCATTGAGGGAGACATTGTAATAATAGCTTCTGGCCTTTGTAGTTTTAATCGTACGGTATTATCCTATATGCCAAATTTCCACATTATTTCACTATACTGCAGTGTATTCCCAAAAATTAAGCTACGTTAGGAATTTGGAAGTATTAGCAACATTTACAATTTTTTTTAGGTCAGTGTTCATGTCTGCTTCTGTTGTATATAAGCCGACATTCTTCATAATTTTTTATTGTGTATAAAAATCTAATACATATATGGTCATATTTATAACCATTGTCTAACTTTAGACAGCCGTCCAAGTTATAAATAAACATCTTGAGTTGATGTTTATGAGTGATCTTACTAAGAAAATGGACTCGGTTGTCTAAACCTTGGCTAATGTAAGATTTTATTTAATTTTATTTACGGTTAAATGCAATTTGCAATTTTGAATTTGATGAAAAACAATGCAAGTTTTTCCTTGAATTCCTTATTAAATTGACGACTAAAAGAAAACATTTTTTGAAAACCAATAAAAAATACAAATTACTGATTTAATATTTGGTTGGTACATTAAAAAATTTATAAAATCAAAAATTTGCATTTTTTGAATAAATTTATGTGGGAAATTCCATTTTTTTAAATAAATTAGATTAAAAAAATAGAATTCGATTTTTTCAAAATTAACATTTAAATATTTTATGAAGTGCTTTTTTTGTAATTCGCTCAGTTTAAGAAAATATGAAAATTTAATGAAGTTCCTACAAAACTTAAAAGAAAAATTCCGCAATTTATTATATTATATACCTACCTATTATTAATATTTTGCACCTTGAAATGAATATTAATTTATATACCCATATTTAATAATGTTTGTGTTACTTTGCGCAGTCAAAAGCATTTTAATAATTTCTATTACTTTTAATTGTTTTTCTATGTATCATCTATAGGTATGGCAGAATTGGCACGGAAATGAAAAAATTCGATCACGGAAATATATTTTTTTTAATAGTGAATATTTTGTTTTAAACTCATGTAAAAAAAGTCATTCTTTGGGAAACAAGTTGGATTTTATCGTCATATTATAACAATAAAAACACATAGGTACCACGGTAATGAAGGGGACGAAAACTTGAAATGTCTACATATTATATATTACATGAAATACAACTTGCTACTGGTATTTTTTTGTGCTTATTATTCTTATGCAGCTTATTCTGCAACTGTTTGTTCAATTTTTTGAGGATTTCTTTTGGTCTCGGAAATGACAATTTTGCTGGAGACAGTCACTTATATTCATTTAACGTAACTTTTTATACCTCTAAAAATAAGCTGGCTGGGCATTAGTCACCATTATTATTTTTTCTTTAAGGTTATTTAAATACATTTTTCAAACTTATTTACGACTTTAAAATATTATGCATTTGATGAGGGAAGGTACAGCTTGGGTCATGCCACGGTAATGACATTATTAGTATTTATAAGTTATTTGGAATAATTTTGTAAATTTTTATTTTAGGAAGAAACGTTTCTCGATAAAATATAAAAAAAAAAAACAATATGTTTCATAAGCTTTAAACACCTGACCGCAGAATATTAATATTTTGAAATATTGACCCATATATTAATATTCCATTTTGGTTTTTACCAGTAAGTGTGTGATAATGTAAATGATAAAATAAATTAAATGCAAAAGTTACAATAACATTTTGCGACGCGTTATATTTAATACTTTTAAAGAATTTATTTTGATTATTTCAAATTAATTTAGGGTTTGTTTCACAATGTCTAAGTATACAATTCTGATTAGTTATCCGACACATAAACATTGACACATAAGTCATAAGTCTATAGAGGAGGAAAATTCACAATAATTGTCTTTTGACCGACTTAATTTGATTATAAATCCAAAAATTAATTTTGTTACGATTGGGAACTTTTGACCCTCTGACAATACTTATGTGACGGATAACTAATTTGAACTTTACTCAGACATTGTGAAACAGGCCCTTAATGAAATAAAATGGATTATTTTTGTTCTGCTCAGATATAATATTCCCAAATATTCCTCCACTTAAATTTTTATTTTCACAGAGTTCACACAACATTGAAGTATTACAGATTCTATCAAAATTTTGCTCCGGGATCAATAAGGGTATTCATGCAACGTCGCATCGTAAGTTCACCAATTGTGTAAAATGATAAGTTTACACAAATGTTTGTATGAATAACATTGAAAAAAAAACCATATTTTTGCATATCTATTTTTGTATTATTACCATTTTGTTATAATTTGTTGTAAAAGACTTAAGAACATAAAATTAAAAAAAAATAAAAAAACATGGCCTCTAGAGTTTGGAAAATCTAATTTATTAGATATTAGAGAAACGTTTGCTGTAGTACAATTTTTTTTTATACAACATTTATTATAGTCTAGCTGCACGTCTAAAAAAAATATAACTTACAAAGTTTAGTAACTCAGTTTAAAACAAAATATAACGAGGTTCAATTCAAAAAAAGTAACGACCAATCTCCCTGGAAAAACTTGCCCTCAACATTTTGGTATTTAAAGTTTTTCAATACTCGAGAGCTGCAAGTCTAAAGAAAAAAAAAACTTCGGATCTTCATCTTCATAAATTCAGATTTTCAAGAAATTTCACGTTACCAAACAAATATAACATGCCGAACAATTATTGCCCTAAATTTTTACAGATAAGTGATGTGCAGTAAGAAATAAAACCTGCTTAGCACTCGGCTAAAATGCGCTTCGTTAAATTTTAGACAGAATTTTTTATGGAAGCCAAAATTTAGCACTATCTGCGTTATGCGTACTGGGCTTATATGTATTGACTTTTATGAACTTTTTCTGTCTAAATAAAATTATTGGACAGAAAATTATACCAATTTTTTGAGTATCTACGAGAAAAGCTTTGGACTAAAATTCACACAAATGCACAGAAATTTAAAGTAAACGAACGAAGGTAGTGAACATTTTGAACAGAAATTGATTTATTTTTATCAACTAATTTTATGTTATAAAGTATTACTTTTCGGTTTTAATATTCAACAATGCTTTTATCAATTTTAAGTCAATCACCAATAACCCTATAAATTCACAAATTATGAGCAGTTATTCTTATTTTCTCAAAAACTAGAAGACATTTAAACATGTAAATATTGATAAAAGCATTGAATAATAATAAGAATTAAAACTTTATTATGCACAATTTTGAAAGAAATAAATTTGTTCACAAAATAAAGCTCTTTTTTAATTTATTATCAAAAATTATTAAATTAATTAGGGCACCTTTGAACACTTTTTAGTTTAGAGTCCCCAAAAACCCATTGTGTTGTTAAGGCCCAACTATAATAGGCTTAAGCAAACATAAACTAATGTCAGAACCTATCGAAAAGTTTGCTTAAGTTTCAAAAAGTCGCAAGCATAGCCATAATAACTTACGCGCGCAAAAGCAGCTGTCAAAATCAAATTCACAGCTGTTTAATTTTGTTGAGTGTGAACATTGAATCAACGACAACGAGATAGCAAAGATATCACACATACACTTTCATTAATCTCGAATCATTTACACAGACGATGGGTTTGATGTGTATTTTGTATGTGTTGAACCGTATCTGTCAAATTCACTTATACGCTGAGCGAACCGGACCGCTCTTGCTATGTTTGGTTAATTGAACGAAACTTAGAAAAATTGGACGAAACGTAGCTGGACTCCATTATGGCTACTCAATAGGAATTTCATATATTCGCTCGTTGGCTTAAGCGTGCATAAGCGAGCTCATGCCTATTATAGTTATGCCTTAAGGTTTAATTTAAACCCATTTTTGATTAAATTTAATAAACGTTGACATTTTATTTTTATTAAAATACAAAAAAGGTCCTTATGTTCAAAGGTATCCCACATGCGGGGCAGGTTTAAATTTACGTAGACTTTTGAAATTAAATAGATTAAAACAAAAATTCGCATTGAAACTTTAATTTTAATGCCTTAAACAGTTCACCTATTTTACGAAGAAAAAATTTAAAAAAAAATTCAATAATATGTTTTAAGCCTGTTCAAAGGTTCGTTCAAAACTTTCCCAACATGTTAAGCAACATAAAATTCGGCCAAATTTATTATACCTGACATACTTACCAAGAACTTTACCTTTATGTAAATCAATATGAGGCTGTATATTTAATAATAATTTTTCAAAAACGAAAAACCTAAGCAAACAAATTTTAAACCCTCACAAAGAAAATATTACAAAAATACAATTTACGCATCAAAACTGCACTATCTAGCTTCTGTCAGATGACCTTAAGAGATGCACCGCAAAGTCGTTGGAGTGTAAAGATATCGGTATTGTAATGTTTAAAATTAAGTTTGCGCTTTGAAATATTTATTTGTTAAGATTTTACTAGCCATGTTCAAATGTACCCCGCGTTCAAACGTGCCCCCTCTCCCCTATAAATTATTTATTATTATTATTTATTTGAAAATAAATTTCAAAAATATTTGTCTTCCAATTTGAAAACATTGAACAGTTAATTTTGTGCGACAACTTTTTTGACTTTTAACACGATGTTTTAGAAATTTTGTCTCAATTTGAAATTAATTTTCTTTATTATTTTTATTTTCTTAATTTTCTTTGCAAATCTCTTTAGTGGTTCTCTTTTTTTCCATATTCTCTACATACTTCCATTGGTATAACTGAGAATGAAATTTCGAAATTCGAAACCAATGTAAGAGGTTTTAACATCCCATTCACTGATTTCAGTCCTTTTGAAATAAAATACCCTCCAAATTATTCGTAGATAAAAGATAAAACAAGTCCTAATTTTGATATTTCTTCCGAGAAGGTATTTATACTTGAAGACTAGAAAATATTTTGGTTTATATTATTCATCTTTGTCTATAACACTGGCTAACCCCATTTCTGAAACAATTTGGAAGATTATTTCAGTAGACTGATCTGATCCAAATTAGGGACTTTGACAGTATAAAAGTGGACTATAAAATTGAAAGAAGAAATAATTTTTGTTGTAAGGTGTTGGGACTTATTTCGAATCGATTCCATTGACAATAGACAACCACAGCAGGATAAAATGACACAAAGACCAATGTGTCCCAATCCGAATTTGCGCACCCTGATGCATATTATAGAAAAAAATGGGGTTGGAAAAACTAATGACTACATGTCCCTTCAAAAAAAAAACTGAGCATCATACTCACTCGTATAGTATAGTGATTTTGTATATGTACAAGTACATATATGAATGTATAAGAACATGAATATTTTAACGGAGGGTTCTTTATATCTTTGAACTAAATCTGTAAGTTCCTGATGCAAAAATCCATTAGAAATGAAAGTTACAAACTGATACATGCTAGAATAGGCAATAAAAAACAATTTTTCGATTTAGAGTGTTGATAAGAAACCGAATGTACACTTAAATTACTAACATTATCCTCCGGGGAATGCTCTTATATTGATTATTATGGAGATAATTTCAAGAGATTATAGAAGGGCATTCGCCATTCATTGCATATTTGTACTTGAAAACATGATGGACCGAAACAAATCATTTGACAAATATGCTGCTGATAGCATCAACGAATTTGTTTCCTAAACAGCCACTTTTTGTTTGGATCAAGTAAATAATCATCAAATGGCACCTGTCGTCATTTACGGATGAATTTTTAAAAAGAGCAGGCCCTTAAGATGAAATGTTCTTTGTCCATGTTGGATTGTGCAAAAGTGCAAACGAGTGATTTGACCATGAAAATTGTCAAATTTGTCACTTTTTGATGTAAGAGAACGAAAGAACTAGGGCTTTGAGACTAAAGAGTTCCTGGGTGATGTATGTTTTTAGTTAGCAGGAATAAGGGCGCCTGCAATTTTCAGTCAAATCCGAACGGCTAAGACTAGAGGCACTTTTTCATGACAAGATATGCTTTGAGAATTTGTCACTTCCTGACAAGAGGCATTTCTATTGTAAAAAATCCTTATTTACTACTAATTCTTCTTCTGATAACAGTATAGGCAACATTTTGTCCACGCTTTGCTGATAGAGAAGATAGAGAAAACTCGAACAAGAAGAAGAAGAAGATAGAAATGACTCGAAATTACTCAAAAATACGATAGAGCAACGATCATCACAAAGCTGCAACTCTAAATTTAATGTTCTGTTGCTGATAAATGTCAAAATCAAAAATGTCAACTCATTCCAAAATTTTAATTTGCCGGCCAATAATAGGTCTGTTTCTTTACTTTCCAAAATTGACACTTTCTATACCCATTTAAGTCCAAAGTTTTGTCAAAATTGACAGTTTTGGGAATTAAACAAACAGATCTAAAGTGTTCTATAAAAAAAGATTTTTCGGTTATTTGATTGTTAGTAGTTCAGAGTTTGAGAGTCCAATCTGTCCAATCCCCGTTTTGAAATCATTACCCGTTGAAAAGATATCTTATAATTCCTAAAATAAGATTGTAGACAAAAATGCGTTTTTTTTCGAAAACTGTTTTTATAACATAAAGCTACTCTGTCTTACTGCCACAGATTTTAACCTCATTTAACGCCAGAGCGGACTCTTTCTGAAAATCTAAAAAATCTGAAGATCCTTCTTATCTACATATTCCTTTATTATTATTCATTACAATAAAATTAAAATCTACTTGAATTTGTTTAACTTCAGTTTGAAACATAATTTCGAGTGCATTTTTTTTTCATAGGTATATTGTATTTCCAGCCTTAGATAAATTTATGCATGACAGATCTTACCTTTTCATCGTGTGTTGCCCAAACAAAAAATATTTTCTTTTTTTGTTTAGCATTGGATGACTGCAACATTTATCTCATCTTTAACAACATTTTTATGAGCCAGTGTATGTGGATATACTGACACTGACTGAGCCCTTGGTAAAATACACATTATACAAGAGCCAAAAAAAAAAACAACCCTCTCTAACAATGTTTTCAACATCCGATTCGACATGGGGTGAGTGCAAACAATGGACGATTTCACGTCACCTGCCGCAGACAAAGCAAATCAAATACTATATATACAGTTGAATGGACCAGGAGTCGGCAATCGGGATTTCCGAAAATAAGATATAAGGATTCAGGAGAGAATAAGAAAAACGATACGGAACAGTGCGAGCCTTGAAAAATGGTTGTGTTCCTGAATACTAAGTTTTTATAGGTATATTATGCTCCTGTTGAGACCACATTGTTAGGGTATCAAATAGCAGATGTGATTTAAGAATTTTGGTAAGTTTAAAAAGAAATATAATAAATATAATTTTGTTAGTGGAATTTGATTGGGGGCAGTTGCTTACAGAAAATCATTTTTCTAACTCACAAGTTCCTGGGGATAACTTTAGAATTTAGTACCTATAATTTGAATTCTATTTTATTTTTAAAAAAACACACAACATAGATATACAACAAATCTATATAATTAAAGCTAACCAATTCTCCAAATGCGTTTTATAACACAAGATTTTTTCGAACTCATTGTTTTTTTTAACTAGAAAAAGTTCGAAAAATATAGATATAAACGATTGAAAATATTAATTCTATACAAATAGTCCAGAAAAATTATATATTTAATATTTAAAAAATTAGGTAAAAATACTAGTGATATTTAAAGTCATTTTCGAAAACGTCACCTTCATCAAAAAGGGATTTTAAAAATATTTCTAAACGTAAACAACAAAAGTCTTTTGTTCGAAAACACAAATACGAATTTTAAGTGCCTACCACATTGTGTTCGATATAATTTAATTTAAGTTCAAGTCAAATTTTCGAAAACATCATCTTCGGTGCCAGTAATACCGCTGAGAAAAAAAAGTTGCATTAGGTTTTTAATTTGAGTTAAAGAATTTCTTTTATTACAATTTCATGATAAAAAGTACCATACAACCAAAATTGTAGAGAATTCAATTCTCTATACAAAAATGTGCGAAAAAGATTGTGTATGTTTACATTGATCCCGTCTGCACAGTGCACATAATAGTCCTACCCAAAACGCAGGCTTTGTCCATATGTGTGTTACATTTCAATGGACTAATATCCGAATTGATTCATTTAACTCCACTGTTACTGTGTGAGAATGTTGAATACCTTACTCGCTGTTATGAACGGAAATAGAAATTTTAATGGAACAAAAAAGAATAAATTTCATCTAGTTCATGCGATTGTCTAGAGTTGGGTCAGAAAATCGCAAGATTTCTTAAAAAAAGGGTAAAAAGGGTTTTTAAATTCGTTTTATAGTCGCACCAGACAAAAAAGGGGTCAAAATGCTACTTAAGTCGCACAGTGGCATTACTGTTCGGTGCAGTTAAAAATCGAATTGTCGATCTTGTTTGAATACGTCAAAAACGTTTGCCAAAAAATCAGTTGGTCCCCTTTTCCACGATGGAACTTTCTCCATTAAACTTTTAATGATTTCTCTTAAAATTCCTCCGAATTTTTCCACGATGGAACTTGTTTCTCGTTGTTCAACTTTATTTTAGGTTTGCCGAAAGGGAAAACGTCAAAAAAGTTTCTTCAAATCGTAGCCCGGCGGTGTTTGGCTTTCCCCCTCACTTTCCTGCCCTTCTTGTCCACAAGCGAAAAAGTTTCATGCAGAAAGTTCCATCGTGGAAAAGGGGTCACGGCGCTTTCAGAAAATGAGAACTAGGAGATTTGCTCACTCAAAAAGTGAGCCAGCAAAACCAAGAATTTTGACAGCAAAACTGAGAAATTATGCTGAGAAATGTTATTGAGGTAACTGAGATTGCAGAGATCTTCCTGATCCCATTTACCTAAACATGCCTACTTATTCTGGACAATTTTATAATAAAGATCATTTGGGGGTGCTGTTTGTGATTACATCCACCTTTTATATTTTTTCTCTAATTTACATAATAATTTAAATTATTGAATTGTAAACCTTCAACGATAAACGATCTGACTCACTGTATTTGCCGCGCGTGCGAGATGCATGTTTACTATGATTCTTAATCCTCAACCAAGGTCATGTACCAATTTTACAATTGCGTGTAAGTCAATGCCTAACATTAACTTTCTTTTTAAATTCAACCAGCATAGAGAGTGGATCGTTGAACGTAAGCAAGATCTTGTTTGGTAATTGTAAGAATTAAATATACATAATTTTAACTAAGAATTTTACTTCTTTCGAATACTAATCAGGTGCCATTGAATTTTATTTGACGTTTTTGAAAACGGCTTTAGTTTCAGTGTTATCAATGTCATGTCGTACAAAAGTTTCTCATCGATCTGAGTGCTGCGATTAATTATGCAATTTTCGCTGGGTCCGCGAAAAAAAAAAACACTCCAGAAAGGTGGACTTTCCCACACAAAAGATTCAGTTATAATATAAAGTTGTAATTTAGTATCCCTTGGCCTAATGATAATAGTGTGTTAAGCTAAGTACAGACGATTGTCAGATCTTACAATATTGTCAGATCTGTCAGTGAAAAAACTGTTCCAAATGTCTTACAATCACGTCATTGTCAGACAACAATCTGACAAAAAATTGTCATGTATCTTACAATCGTCTGAACACACAATTTTTATCATTGTCAGTCGATTAGGACATTGTCAGACTCATTGGTCATTGTCAGATGTTTTAATTGAAAACATCTTACAATTGCTAACAATTTCTTCATTGTTCGAAATGTCAATGAGTTGGTTAAAGAGAAATTAAACAATTGCTGACAATCAAATTGGGAAGAAATCTACCAACCGTGTGAACAGACAATTTTTCATTGTAAGAAATTGTCAGCTAATTGTTAGCTATTGTCAGACCATTGACAGATTTGACAATATTGTAAGATCTGTCAATCGTCTGTACTTAGCTTTAGACTATAATCATCGGATGTCTGAGTTCAAATTCGAGTCTAGCCGATCTCATCGTAAAATTTCAATCACAATTGAAATAAGTATCTTCTTAAACGTTTGGATTCGACAGAAAATTTTCAATCCCCTTCATTCCTTCCCAAAACCCAAACAGAAATTTTTGAAAATGGATGTCAATAAATCCTGGTTATCAACGAGATCTACAAAAATGGCGGACTCTCTTCCGCATTGCGTAGCCTTTCCTTTTAGATAAATTTTTTTTTTCGCAAAAAATTTTTATATATTCATCTGAAACTTGATTTCTACCCTGTAAGAATATTCAAATAGTAACTATACCTATTTGAAAAGGATAAAATAAACCAATATATGTATGTATATATTTTTTAAAATTTTTATTAATCTCTTATTTTTAAAAAAAATATACAATTTGCACTGTGTTTCAAAAATATATAACTTATCTCTGTATGCATACCTACATACATATTACATATACTCATACAAGAAAAATGACTAGTTTCAATTCACAAAAAATTAATAGTAATCTATAATGTTTACAATTTTAAAATAACTATAGATTTGTTTTAGCTTAATTTGCTTCTCATTAGGTACATTTTAGTTTCATTTTTTTTTATATTTCTAAGGCAAATATTTATACAATAAAAATATATATGATTTCTTATAAAATATATTTTATTATTGCTTAAAAAATAACATTTGTAAAATACATAATATTCATATCTAAATGTTAGACATTAACTTAAAGTTCAGATTATTAAAATATGAATTATTTTCCGATGGATCCAAACTGTTTTTGGTTAAAATTTTAAAATTATGAGACCAAAAATATGCATTTTAAGTTGTTGATTGTCATAATTTCAAAATTTAAAGAAAATGCTTTGTGTAGATATTTAAAGCTTCAATTGAATTCAAAACAAATTTAAAGTAAGTAATACAAATATTTTATTATTTTTTGATAAATCCAAGTGCGAAATATAATTGATAAAAATTAAAAATTTTATGTAAAATCAGTTAAGTCTAATTAAAATTAATTAAAATTAAGCAAAAAAAGAATAATAATTTTAAAATGAAGTTCATTCTCTGGAAATTTGAATTTTAGTCATTGAATAACTTTAGGAGTGACGTTTCATCATTCAGAAAAAAATTCTTTTTATTTCATTTTGAAAAGTCACTCCTTAATATGTAATTTTTGTATTGAGAGACAACAACTGGCGACAAAATTTTGTTAATGTACCTATAGTTAAATTTCTAGTTTTCGACCATTTAAGAAAATTAAATAGTAAATTAATATTATAATTTTAAATTGATATTTTAAGGAAAATATTAAATACATGTAACAATATGATTTTTGTTTAAATTTCATTTCAAAATCGTAAGATAAGAAAATATTTAATTTCTCATTTCACAATTTTAAAAAATAATAGGTTCACACTTTACATCTACATAAAAAGTCTTTATAGTTTTCAAATGTTTCAAAATTGTAAGACAAGAAAAAAATTTCTCACGTCACAATTTCAAAAAATAGGCAACAAAAAATCTTGCTAGAAATTAGCCAAGTGAAAATTCTGAAAAAATTAAAGAAATATTTATATTTTTATGTTTCGACAAATAACTTAGTTTAAAGTGAAAAAAATATTCGTTTTAGTACTGTGAATTTGTATGAATTTGAATTCAAAGTCGTTCCCGTATTAAAAAAAAATTGTACTTTTTTAGAGAAAAGATTACTCGCGAGAGAGTAAAATATTTCACCTTTCATAAATTTTTTGTGTAAGAAGTTCATCAAAATTTCAGTGATTGAGTAAAAGAATAAAACAAACATCTTTGTCATTAGCTTTAAATCTGAATTTCCGAACATTTTCGACATTCCTTAACAGACCCTCACTTTTTAAAATTTGACAATTTATGGGTTTGAGTGCTAAATATTGAGGACCACCTAAATATTACTTTTCTCCGAAGCTCAAACTACACATACATATAAAAAATTCACATACATATTATACTATTCACACTTTACCTACAAACAGTTTTAAAAGAGCTAAAACCATTTATTGAAACATATTTAAACATTTTAAAAAGAGTTTCAAAATTGAAAGACAAGAAAGTTCACTTGAATTTTTATTAATTTTTTAGGAATTTTAGTTCCGTTTAATTTAAATCTTATCAATACAAAAACTGAAGTTAATTGGTGTTAATTAGCTAAGGTCCAGTAAAACATACGTACCGCAGCCTTGGTTCAAGGTTTAATTGTCTTCTATAACAAACTTGAACTCTGACCCATCGTTGAATATCAGTTAATTCACCGAAATCGGTGGATTAAAATTACTGAACTACGCACAGTTTAAATATTTGTACAAATGATCCTAATTCACAGAATCAGGTGGATTAACCAATAAATAAGTTAACAATTTCTATGCTATTTTTGTTTAAAAAAATAAAAAGTAAACTAAAAAAAAGTGTCTGCAATAATTACATTTTGTACGACTAAGTAATACTCTTTAGTTACAACAGAGTTCTTGTTGATTGTAGTAGATTTTCATTAAAAATCTGTAGTTTTTAATTTGCAGTTTATTTTTTATTAATAAGATATAACGTGAATTATTTTGATCAATTTGTTGATTTGCGAATTTAAAGATAATTAGTAATAAAGATGTAAATTTTGAAGGTTTATTCTCCAATTTATTGAACAAAATTTCTATAGTTTTTTATTATATGTTTCAATAATTCTTCAAAATAAACTAAACGGATAATAATTGTTTTTAAAAAAACTTGTGATTAAATTTATCTGGTTCATTCCTTAATATTTAATTTCTCGTGTCACAATTTTAAAACTATGAAATTAAAACCTTTAGGACTTGTTTCACAATGTCTGAGTAAAGTTCTGATTAGTTACTCGACACATATAAATACTGGCACAAGGTCATAAGTCCACAAACCAAAAAATAATAGGGGTATTCCCGATCCGATGCAAACTAGTCTTGCATCATTGCAAAAGTGCAAAGTTTTTTTTTTACAATGGGGTTAGGGTATAGCAATTTTACACTTTTGCATTTTTGCAATGATACAAGACCAGTTGCATCGGATCGGGAATACCCCCAATATTTTTTCATTTATAATCTATTCAAGTCGTCAAAAAACAATTGTAAGTTTTTCTCCTGTGGACTTATGACCCTGTGCCAGTATTTATATGTCAAGTAACTGTATGTATGTTATTTATTTTATATGATGTGAATTTTCTACTTGTTGAAAAATGGCTTTGAGAATTTCTAACGAAATAGCTACATAAAAAATGTTCACAGGCAATCATTGATAGGAGAACTTTTGTATTCCAAAAGGAGGTGTAACTATAATAAATAAAAATATACGTGATTCAGAGCATACAAGATCTTAAATGGATTCGGTTTCGAACGAAATTTTGAACTTTGAAGGACTGCTTTTTGTATCTATTTATACGTGACGTAGAGTTTTTTTTTTTGTTTTTCAAAATTCACCAAAAGTTGTAGCTTTATTTTAAAAAATCTTAAACTGTTGTCTTTATATTTTTCTCTTTAGGGACATGTTTATGTACTTAAGTGAAACAGTTTACGAATTTTGAATATCTAAAAAGGAAACATAACCATTTTAAAAATTCACTATAGCTTTGTACGGGTCGATTTAGAAACAAAATAATCACAAAATACCGGCCAATTTTTTTAAAAAAATCAAAACTCAAACTCGATAAATTAACTCTCGGTGGTTTATCTTAGGAACTTAGTTTAAAAAGCATTTATAAAACTCGCGCATTTCTTATTTTCCAATAATTAAGTATAATTAAGTTAGAACTTGGATTAAAATTATAATTGAGTTTAAAGAATGTTCGAACTTGATTTAGTGTTATTAAATGAAAAAGCTAACTTAAAGATAGAAAAACGCCGCAAAATGTATAATTTTAGAATTTATTTTCAAATGTATATGAAATTAAAAAAGTTTAAATTTTAAATTTTGAAATTTTATATGAGCCAGTTACACAAACGTTGTTGAACCTCGGAACATTTTTAGCATCTTTACGTTAAAAGTTTTTATTAAAAAAAAAAACATGAAGTTGAAATTGTCAAATTGAATCCAATTCTAGAACATACTCTGTTTTTTTTTTCAGAAAAAAGAGGTCTCAGAGAGGTCTCACTCAAACGAATCCAAGATTTTTTTCCTCGGAGTTTTGACAGCAAAGCTGAGAAATTTTGCTGAGGAATCCTGTTCAAAATGACACTTTGTTCGAAAATAAAAATGTTGTCAAACTGAATTTTAAATACCTACATTCGAGGGTTCAAATTTTCAAAAATTTGAAAATGTGACCCGAACCAAAAGAATGAGTTAAAATTTTGTAATTCCTTAAACCAAGTTTTAGAGTTTAGAATTTAATCAAGAAATCGAACGTAATTATAAAGAAGCAAAACAAAAAAGTTTAAATATGAATGTTTTCATACACATTTTTCCAGATTTGTATATAGACAACCTGGATTTAAAAATAATTTTCTTGATTTCTTAGAATAAATCATGCATTGCATTTGTTTAAATGTTTTTTATGATAAAATATTGCTAATAAATGCAAGTGCAATGAGGCAACATGTAGCATCCTCTCATATAACAAACAAGGCTATCAATGACAAAAACGTGACGAGATTTAGTTTTACGAAGCTTAGAATGAAATCGAGACAATGCTAAAACTTTTCGACTTTATCGAGACCGAAACGAGACTTAAAAAACTCTCGTTCCGGGGTCAGCCTTATAATAACAAAATTTAACAACTTTGCTGATTAAAATACGAATATAATTTTTCACTAAAAATATACAAATGTTTTAACTTTATGTTTTATACATTTATATATATTAAGACCTACAAGCAAATTATTGAATAAACGTCAAAATGAGATTTTAACTTTTTTACTTTTAACTTTATGTAAATTAAAAAAAAAACTTCGTCTTTAATAGTCATTTAGTCGTTTATTCGTTGGGCGATTCGTTAATAGGTCTTGTTAAAAATAAAAACTTGTTAATATTGGTTTATAAAAAATTCACAAAAAAATTATTGTTCCAATTGCACTTGATTGAAACGTCATCAACCTACTGTTTTATATAGCACCGGGATTTTAAACATTTTCATAAAAATTAATTTGCAATCATATGGAAAGCTGACTTCAAAAGTTGCTTCTTTTTGACACTAAAAATATTTTTTCAAATGCATTCATTATTATATTATGTCGTTTGGCTATCGGAAAATAATTTTTTTTAAATAATCTCACTCATGTCATTGAACTTATGTTACACTTTAAGAAGCGCCTATGTATATAACCTTAAAACTAAACAACCGTATTATAGTGACCATACCCACTATTGTTCACAACCTGCTCACTATAATCCTTCCAAGGCGGTGTTTGCGAATAGAAACTGCTACTATGATGAAATGGAGTTGTTGATGCAGATTGTTGATGATGCTGCTGCTGCTCCATTGATATGCTGGTGTGATTGTGATAAGCATTTGGGAACTCATTATGTCTAAAGGATTCACTGGGAATATGAGTTTGCCCAGAATGTGGTGTATATCCAATTGAAGTTTGATTTTCTCCCGTGAACAAATCACATGGGTGGTAGGAAGGTGTTGCTGAAGGAACTCCAACAGTTGCTGCTGCGTCAAATGTGCTCTTAAAGAGATCGTATTTTTCTTGAGAAAAATCTGCGCTTGTCTCTGACATTCGTGGTTGAGAATTGCACAAACCATACTGTCGCATGCTGCTATAAAGGTCGAAATGTCCAAATCCATGACCGGTCATCACGGGATATGGACTCGGATTAACAAAGATAGCATCGAAAAGTTCTTTTGTTATTCTCTCCCCACTGAGTGTTAAATTTTGCAATTTCTCTAGGTCAAGATTTATTGTGCCTCCACTCTCGAGCACCTGTTCCAGAGCGAAAATGTAGTTGTGCGCAAATCGCAAAATTTCAATTTTCGTCAATTTGGTCTCTTCTGGGAGTGATGGTAGAGTACTTCGCAGACGCTCCAATGCATCATTCAAAGTGTGCATACGATTTCGTTCGCGGTCATTGGCCTTCATCCGACGGAACTTCTTGATGCGGACAACTTGAGTTGGACTCCTGGAGCGCGTCACACGATTTTTACCCACTGCGTACTTTCGTTTCGGTTTCGATTCCTTGGTAGGGGTTGATGTTTGAAATCCCAATTTTGGAGCGAATCCGGGCATGGAACTGGAATTTGCTTGTAACGAGACATTTCCTTCGACAGCTATTGGATGATCCGATATCAAATCTGGCGGAAAATAATCCGCCGACGCATCAAAGACGAGCTTACGCGCGGCAAAGCTTGCATCGGCGGTTTCGAAACTTTTTTCGTAACCACTGTCAAACGAAGAATCATCAAATTCAAAGGAACGATCATCAAAACCACTATAGCACGATGACATTTCGAAAACCGATTCGTTTTTCCTAATTTCCTTTTCAAATTTATATTCTTAGAAACCGTTAATCGAATATCATTACAGAGTATAAGGTGTCAACAGAACGCGTTTCGTATTCCAACTAAAGTTGTGAAAAGAGTTTTCACTAGTTTTATGCAATTTTCATGTTTGGGGTTGGTGGCTGCAAGTCTTATCAGAAAAATAAAAACAACCCTTGATATTATTCGTTTTTCTAACACCAATCGCCTCGAGGGTTGGCCTCTGTTGTATGGCCAATAGCAGCATAACTTGGAAGGACTTACATGAGCTACGATCAAAGGGATTTAAATAGTCACGTCATTCATTTTATTTCGGTTTTTTTTTTTTTTTTTGAGAGCGGCTATTAAACATTTTTCTATTTATTTCGACATTAAATCGCCCAGGGGCTTATCAGAAAATGCTTAGGGGATGATTTTGTGCGGCGATTTTCTTTTCCTTCTGTATTCATCATCTAAATCACCCCACATTTCAATGTTCACTTCTTTTTTTTTTTGTTTTATGTTTGTTTATGATGCGGATATATGAACAGTGATGTGGAAACAAAATTGTGTAATTTATATAAAATTTCAATGCCCACAATTTTGTATATTTTAAGTATATTTTTGGAAACTTTACAAACCTATCTGTCATTTTAGGCAAACATTTAAGATCGTCTGACCTAAGAGGATCTATATTTAAAATAGCAATCTGAATGCTTTTGGCCTTCGCCCTTCTCAGTTTTTTTTTCACGAACAGGAATTTAAATAAATCTGTTTCAAAAATAAAAATATTGTTAAAATTGTTTTGATACCAATGCGATGTATAACATCTGATTTCTTTTATAAATCTCAATCTAAAAGAAAAAAAAATTTAAATCGTTCGAGCGGTTTTTTTTAAATTAAATTTTGTATAATATGTACCTATATGTATGTATATACATTTTTTAAGCATTTTTAAGAACAAATATTGATACTCTAATTGTTAGTAATAATTAATGTGGAGTTAAAAATTTAAATCCACACAAAATCATCAACCCGTTTTTGCAATTTCGAATTTTCAATTTGATTTTTTTTTTATCTAAAATTTGTGGTTTTGATTGATTTTTATTGATTTTTATATGCAATATTATTTGAACTTATATAAGAAGCTTTTTTATTTATTAATTAAATTCGGTTAAACAGATAAAGAGATAGGTTATATACATGGTCGGAAATCAAAAAAATGTTCTATGAGACGTACCATTAAAATAGTTAAGTGGAAAATTTGTTCAAAAAACATAGTAGACTGGACTAATATTAGCTCACCAAAAAAAAGTCATTTTGGAGAAAAATATGATTTTCCTAAGCGGTTTTTACACACTTGTATGGTTGGTGCCGTTTGGAAAATATTTTCTGTTTAAAGTTCTTTAGATAATGTTAAAAAAAAAACGCTTGGTGTCAAGTTTAATAAAAATCGACAGAGTCGTTTTCGAAATATTTAGTTTCCACACAAAAAATTTTAAAACATTTTTTTCAATTTAAAAAAAAAACTTTTTAAAGATTTTAGTATACAATACCTACTATTAAAACTTTCAAACAAAAATTTTGAAACATTTTCAGAAAAAAAAAGTTTTTGAAATTGTGGTATTCAATAGAATATTATTAAAAAACGGTGTTGTTGTGTTCTAAGAAAAATTTTCTATTCCTTTTCAGTCATAAAAGTATAAGTTTATGTCATTTTATTTTGTTTTTTTGCTGTCACTAATTGTTTTTTAGAGATATTTTAATTGAGTTTCAGAAAATATACCGTTACTTTACAAATATTGATCAGGAGGCTGATGTTGCCAGGTGTTTGTATAGCTTAACATAACATAGTTCTATTTTGCAAATTGATCCATCTAACAATTTTTCAAGAAAGAATTTTTTAAAGTGATATTAATGTCACCAAGTGTAACTGAAACAATAGTACGTAGCACTTTCAAAGTTGAAAGGTAGGAAAATAGTACAAAGAAATGTATGGAGTAGCATATGAACATAAACTATGCTGTCTTAACTTAGCACCAAAAAGAGTACATTTTTTTGAAAAAGATGACCGGTTAAATGACCATTTTTGACCACTCATTAATTTTTGTTGACTTTCCAATGGGGGTCAAAAGAACGCCGCCTCAAAAAATCGACTTTGATTAATACATTCCATTGGTCTATTTTTGAACATTATTGACCACCCTTTAACTTTTTTTGACCACCCTGGATATTTTTTTTTTTATTTAAAAAAAAATATTCGATAGCTTTTTTCATTTTTTTCTCGAAAAATATTATGTTTTTATTTTGAAAAATGACCATTTTGAAAAACACAATTATCTCAAATGACCGTCCTTTAGAATTTTTCTATCTCTTCTAACTCGAATTATTTTTTGAGGAACTAGAACAATTCTAATGGATGGTCGGCTACAGCTACATAAACTAACTGCCTTTCGAACTTTTTTTTTTGCACAGTATTGTATGTATTTTGGTCATATATTTCGAGTTCTTGATTTCTAGGAGAAGAGGGTTAATTGCAAATGTTTACACACGAAAAAAACACTAACTTCATATATGTATGAAGTATGTGCATAGTTGAAACCGGTAGAACCTGTTGTTTTAAGACTTTCAAAACTTTGATGGCTGACTTAAAATATTTGTTTTGGTTTGGCACAGCCATCATTATTATCATAACAAACGATGATAGATAACTTTTAAAGTACCTATCTGATGTTTTCATTGGTTAGTATGAGAACTCCTTATTAAAACATTCGTCGAATAAATCTTCAATATTATGTACCATAAATCTATCATTTATTTATCCTTCGAGTAACCTCTTAACAAGCAATTGATTAACTGGTTTAAGTTACTAGCTTAACCCACAACACGTGAGTAACCAACGTTCAGTGGTTATAGAAACCCTCAACATGCAATTCCGGAAACAATTCACTGGTGATATCCATGGTTTAAGTTAGTTGTTGTTAGTTAATAATCGGAAGATATTGTTCAAGTGGATATCACGTGTCAACACTTAAAGAGGTCCTGCAGTGTCCTTTCAGCGAGTAATTACGAATGTATCATATATATTAAAGTCACGTGTCTATGGTAAAGAAGGCGCGAAACGGATAAAGATACAAATTTTTTAATTTATTGCACTACGCCAGCACGTGCGATTATTTTGAGGGGGATACAAATTATTCAAAAAAAAAATAAAGTAGGTTGAATATTTATGTAAGTGTGACAAAATAGTTGATTTTGATTATGAGATTACATAATTTGGCTATACGGGGAAGGCTGGTATAAAAATATGAAGTGCCAATTTAAGAGACGGAAGTCCAGTATTTTTTTAGCATCAACCCAGGGAAGATTATCTCATAATTATATTAGTAAAGCATGGCAAATTTCACAAGTAGGAAGGTAAGTTATCTTATCACTTTAAGTGAAAATTTAAACCTAATGGTTATGTTGGTTTTTAAATCTTCGATTTAACAAAAAAAAATCGTCACATATGCTGTTTTTTTCAGAATTAACTATCAAAACTTCTCTAAGTATTTGGTCACACTTTTGCTTTTGAGATGCATCTGTTCTTTCCCAAATGTTGTTATGATATTCTTATACCTAAAAATATAATTATCAGCTCTGTACTTCCTCATAAATTTGTGACGGTAAATTTAATTTCTTTATTGTTATTTGTTTTATTCTCCACCGGAAGACTTGAGTAAACATCTTTTTTCAAACAATTTTCTCTGCGTTAAAACATATTACATGAATTTAAGGCCAATAAAGTTTATCTTAAAAAAGATTAATGTATATTTTGATACAGAGATATCTATAATTAACAGTTAAGTTGTTCTGTCATATAATTAACATAATTAAAATAAAATGGCTGCAGGTCTCCTAATGTCATTCCTCTAAGTTATTATTAGGAACTTTCAATATGTCAGGATGGAATGTAAAAAATGTTCGATTATTCATTCGCACACGTTTGGTACCTTTGCTTTAGAACACTTCTCTTAAAATGGCTACTAATATATAGCAGCATTTCTTCAGGAGGTTTTTAGTCCAGTCAATAAAGCCTTAAAAGCAGCCCAATCAGGAAATAATCGTCGGAAAGCTGGATTTTGGTTAACTGTTAAAAGTACCCATCGAAATGAGCGCCGCAAAAAATTTAACGGAGGGTTAAAGGCCCCCCAAAATGGTTTTTCAGGAATAACTCCCAAATGGTAAGTTGTACAGAAAAAATGTTAAGAACTAATTTGTAGCTAAGAAAATTTCCTACAAAAAAGATTAACATATTTTTTTTGTATTTAAATTGGGAATCTCTTGTGAAATATTCAAAATATATACATATATGGAGGCAACACTGAAAGAAGTTACAAATCTGGTTTTAAACTTTCTATATAATTGTTTAATGATATGGCAATACAAAATATTCATCTCCAATGATCTGCACTAATATCTATAGGCTACAGGACTATACAACAACATAAATTAGGTTATAGGTATAGCAAGAACAGTAATGTATGTTATATGATAAATCAAAATAGTCTACAATATACTTATCATCTATTGTTGAATTAATACAAGCTATCATTCAAGGGCCAAGACTAACTCAGCGGCTCCATTGGCAATATTTAAGGAAATTATTACTTGGCTCATCGCCATTCCCTTGAGTATTGCTAATGGAGACAATTGGCGTTTTTCTTTTTTGGCTCTGAGCAAAGCTCTGAGCAGAGACAACTGAAATTACCTGTGGTGCGTTCTTTTTCTATATACCTAATGTTAACTATTGTTACACTCTTGTTTACTTTGATTGTTCCTAAGTGGAAAACTTTGTAACATTATGAAGTCATTATCGTTCCTAAATTTAGTGTTAGTGTTACACTTTCTAACAATTTTCATCTCACCTCCTTGTTATGAATTGAAGTGTTGATCTGTCAAAAGCAGCTGAATTTGGAAATGTGTTTATATCTTTTCTTTACTTTTCGTTCTTTCGATTTGGAATTATTTTATTTTTTGTATTTCTTTTCAACATACCTTTTTTATTTTGTTGTGGATTTTGAGTTTTGCAATTGTTTTCAGCAGTTTTTTTTCTAATGAATATTGTTTTTTTTTTAATTCGGTAGATTTTTTTTTACAGAGGAATTTGTGTCCATTTTGAATGGAAGAAAAATTTTATACATTTCGTTAATAATTCGATTTTTTGATGCAATCAAAAAATTTATTTGATTTATTCATTCTAAATGTTTTTTGATTTTTTTGCAACCCCTTTTGATTGACATGACCAACAATATTTTTAACATTGTTCGTTCCTCAATGAAATGTTACACAGTGTAACACTTTTAACAATGATATTTTAACAATTTTTTTCATACAACAACAATAGTTAAAATTTTATAAAAAAAGAACGGACCACTGGGTAATGAAAAGCCCACCCTCGCAAAAAATTGACATTGTCATTGAAATTGAGATTACCTCAAATATTGCCAATGGAGTCAGCGTTTTAGGCTTAAGGATACCTCACACCAACGCGAATCTGTCGCGGCGACGACGAAAACACTTACAACGTATTGTTTTCATTGACAACCAAGTGTTGTTATTGTTGTTTTCGTCGTCGTCACCGAAGAATCGTTGGTGTGGGGGAACCTTTATTGTTTTCATATTCGCCACGAAGATTCGCGTTGGTGTGGGGAAACCTTTATACCTGTTAACACTTCAAAATTTTTCTTTTTTCAGAAATTTTAAAACCCATCACAAATGTTTCTAAAATTAATTTCAAAATCGAAACCAGAACATACTCACACATCCCATAGGTATATAAGCCGTGTTTTCGTTAAAAGTCTAGGGATAATCAGCGAAGCAATAAAAAAGTATTTTATAACTTTTTGTTGTTATTATTTGTGTGTAAAAAATTTTTTAAGCTGTCTACACATTTTTAAAGTAGGTATATACTGTCAAATATTGTCAGGAATGTCAAATTCATAACTTTAATTTTTATTGGTAAATTGTGATATATGTACATATGTATTTTAGTTAAAACGCTTTTGTGTGGGACTTTTGAAACGAAATATTTCTGGATTTATGCCTCAGTGAAATTTCTTATTTATTTCCTCCTATATAGGTACTTGATTATCAAGATTAGAGGACCAAAGATGGACAAAGCTATTGGCAAAATGGATACCCTTAAATATAAAACGACCATAAGCGCGACCAAAAAGGAGATGGGAAGACGACTTAACACAGTTCAATCAAAGCTGGTATAATGACGCAAAAAACAGATATAATATATGGGCAGCAATGGGGGAGACGCCAGATGAAATCAGCATGAACGGCTATAGATAACACTTAATTTATTGTATCTTTATAAAAAAAAGTAAAAATGATTGTATTTAATATGTAAATTTGTATATTATCTAGGTATGAATAGTTGGTTTTTTTTTTTTTGTAAATAAAGCTTAAAATAATAATAAAATAATAACATATTTGGAGGATAGGTACGGTTACTGTTTCGCTAACGACCTTTTAGATAGGTATCAGATTTACAGTTTTTGTTCTAAAAAGAAGATAAAATGCGTCTGCTTATTTGATTTCAAAGTCCAAACCACAAGCAAAGCTTTGCTAATTAATATTTTATAGAATGAATTCTTTTCGAAAGCCTTTACGATTCATCTGCCTCTTTACAAAATTTTGGTTTAATATACAGGGTGGCGCACGAATCGTGCTACAAAAATAAAACGTAATAACTTTTTTTCTGTGTGAGTAATCGGCTTATTTTTTTTTTATTTTGTAGGTTACTATTTAGATTTATAAAAATGGATGCTTGGGATACGGAGAAAAGAATTTGGATAGTGCAACGGTACCATGCTTTGCAGTCCGTCATTTCCGTCCAAAGGGAATTTAGGCGGGAGTTTGGCGGTAATCCCCCGAGTAGATCATTATGAGGTTTGTAAACATGTTTGCCGAATCTGGAAGCATCGCACGAAGGCCGTACCATCGAGATGCCAATGTTCGGGTTCAGGATACAATCGCAGCAGTAGCATCTGCAATACAGGCCAATCCGAACGTTTCGACCCGAAACTTTTCGGGGCAAATTGGAATTAGTAGACGGTCATTACAACGGATACTTCATGACGATTTAAACTTGTTTCCGTACAAAGTCCAAATTACTAGCAAGTTAAACCCTCAGGATTTGCCTGTTCGCCTGGAATTTTGCCAAAAAATGATATCAATGGCCGAAGAAGACAACACATTGATCAATTGTTTGTTCATGTCTGATTAGGCCCATTTTGATCTTAACGGCAATGTAAACAAGCAAAATTGCCGTATATGGAATGAGTCTAATCCAGAAATGCTCCATGAGACGGAACTGCACCCAGAAGGAGTCACTGTGTGGTGCGCAGTTTCATCAAGGTGTATTGTCGGGCCGTACTTCTTTGAAGAAAACGGTGTAACCGTTACTGTCAATGGGGACCGTTATTTAAAGATGTTGAAGGAGTTTTTTTACCCAGAACTGCGCCGAAGACGTATACCATTCAACAGCGTTTGGTTTCAGCAAGATGGAGCAACTGCACATATAGCCAGACCAGTTATGGCGGAGCTAAACAAAAAATTCGCAAACAAATTAATTTCTAGGAACTCCACTCTTCGCTGGCCCCCAAGGTCACCTGACCTGACTGCACCAGACTTCTTTTTATGGGGTTATGTCAAGCAAGAGGTGTATAAAACGAAGCCCAGGAATTTAACTGAATTAAAGCAGTCCATAACGACAATAATTGAGGCGATCCCAACTTCAACTCTTCAGGCCGCAATGAATAATTTTTTGACCAGGTGCCGCATATGCGTGGGACAGCGTGGAGGTCATTTGCGGTCTATAATCTTTAAAAACAACTAACTATTTAAAATAAAATTTAATTTTCTAACCAATAAAAAAAAAAAAATGAAATACATCGATTAAAAAAAAAGTTATTTGAATTTCTTATTGTACCACAATTGGTGCGCCACCCTGTATGTAACTGCTATGGTTTTCTTGTTCAAAAATTTATGTTTGCTTCAATTTTATAAAATTACTGGATGTGATAATTTTATCAAAAGAAATGATAAGTGGAAGTGCATTTTGAAAAATTTAATAATTACTAAAATGGTGATTGGAAGTCCATTATGTGATTGTTTTTATTTTGTTTGCCATCTATTTTTCTTGTTTATTTTTAATTGATAAATATTTAAAAGGGAGGCTGACAAGATTTTTTTTTTTCAATTTTCCCAAGGCCGAGTCACTATTGAACACTCCTATATTCCAGTGGGCTGTGTACCTATCCAAAAAAAAATCAGATAGCTTCTAATGCATTAACTGTTTTTTAACAAGGGATTTCAACAACACAATAGCCGAGTAGCTTTGGATGTTCGAACTAGGGATGCCAGACGCGGGATAGTCCCGCAAAACGTCTTTTGTCCCGCAAATGTCCCGCCGGAAAATTATGTCCCGTTATGTCCCGCAATTGGATATAATGTCCCGCTGGTCCCGCACAAAATTTAAAATGCTATCAAGATTAAATTTGTTTTATCATTATCATAATACGTTTTGGAAAGAGACTTCATATGAAGATATCAAACCTTTTCTGTAATTTGGCTTCGTTGCAAGCTAAATATTCAGTTGAATCATCAGCTGATAAATAAGATTGCATAAGTATGTTTAGGAAGACTAATAAGATTGCTTTATTATGTCTTTTTTATGATTCTATCTACTTCCCACGCTCGTTATGAAATTGCTATTATGTAATTATTTAGAAATAGATTTTAATAATGAATTTTAATGCTCATCAGCTTTAAGTTTTATAAATAATCCAGAGTTTGGGAAATATCTCAAAATTGTTGATCTTTCTAAATTAAAAAATATAAAATATTATTATTCAAAGAATTTGTGCAACTTATTTTTTTTTTTATGAACATACAAATATTAGGAACGAAAAATGTTTCGATATTTGCGTAAACTTTTTTTTTAAAAGAATTCATGTGGTTTTGTTTTTTCTTTACTAATTTCAAATGCCAGCTCTGAAAGAATTTTCATTTTTATGAAAAACTCATGTGAAGAAGTATATAAAGTTTCTATGTCGGTATTAAGAGCGAAATTTGTTGATTAAACAAAATTTTAATATGACTTGTAGAGAATTCAAAGAATTGTGGTAACTGATTTTGGTTTTAAAGAAATTGCATGTTTAAAAAATCTCAGCAGAAAAATACATATAAAAAACCTACCTACTATTTAACCTTGTAAAAATTTATGAAATTTTACTTTTATTAAAAGACTGAAAATTTTGTTTTTATTATTAATTAATTTTTAATGTTGTTAACTTTTATAGTTTTCATTTTATTTTGTTTTTAGGTAATTATTTATTTATTTATTTATTTACAACTTAGTTCGTTATTTTATATGTTCACTCATAAATTATCAATATTAAATAAAAAGACTGGTTTAAAATTGAAGATTTTTTTTCGAATAACAAATAAATTATACTTTTAAAGTTTTCGGAAAGGTTGTTATGTTCTCAAAATAAATTTGTCCCGCAAAGAAATTTTTCAAATCTGCCATCCCTAGTTCGAACGCGGAAATTTATTACAGAATTGAAGCTGAATATACTACGATACTCATATGACCAACATCTAAATCTGAATTGCTCCCAGTTCATAAAGAACTGAAAATTACATACATAAATTACCTTATAGATAATAATGAATATAAATGGATAAAAACGCTATCGTCAGTTTCAAAATAGGTTTAATCAGATAAATTCCAAATATTGCAATAAACGAGATTAACCATATCCAAACAATTTTCATGGCCTTTATATTATTCGAATTTTCGTCACCAATGAATAGTTAATAAGGCATCCAAATCGCAAACAAAAACCTACCTAATCACATTAAAATTCATTTGGCATATCCTGTCCCTTCCATAATTGCGCATCTCGTTTTGTATCTCATGTAATCTTTGTTTATGTTTTGATGAAAGATATGTATGTGTATACAATCACGTTTGCCTTGTTCCGTGTCATCTTTTTTTTTTAAGTAGGTCCAAGTCCACTTATATACCAACATGTCATCCTGTTCCTGGACCTGGATGCATTCCTATTGCTTTCAAACGTCAAAAGCGTATAATCTTCCAATTTCGAAAGCAAACATTTTTCGGTTACAAAAGGCCACACGAATTAGGACCCGAGGTCTTTGTCACCCTCGCCATTCATATATATTCATATATATTGGATGCTACCTAAAATCAAACAAAATAGCTATGTATAGAAAAAATAAAGTACCTAAATGGAAAATCCTCAAATTCTGATCTGACCCCGACGGCGATGATTGATGCATTTTTTTTTATACAAAAACGTTAATTTTCGTATAGAAAAATACGGGCTATATACCTACCAGCTATGTCCCTTCTTAATTTTTCGCTGGGTATGCCGGAGGAGGAAAAGAAAATCCTGTGATTGCAAGCCAGGTGTGGCCATGAAAATGGGGTGTAATTTGTTTCACGTACTCGGATCAATTAAAATTCATACGCGTCGTACATTTTCTGAAGGATATCGGATTTCAAAATGTGTTTACTTTTGCCATAGGCGAGGATTCTCGTTCCGTCAAACAACAAACTAAGTATACGAGTTGGTTCTTGAGTAAAAAATTAAAAGTATACGATTATAAGTGTGTTTGTTTTTTTTATGATATGTACATTGTACATATAAATGTATGTGCATTTAATACGGTAGTTGAAATGCAATTAGCCTCAGGATATAATTTTTCCGCACTGGTTTTTTAAAGGATGCATATGTACATTAAACTTTGCGGTTATTTATCTGGGTGGTTGAATTCAGGTCCAGACAAGGCCAAGACGTAGTTGGCCTTTCTTTGCTTCAACTAACCGTTGCCGTCTAAAATCTAAAAACAATATTTAAATTTTTTTTGAAAAAATCAATTTAATGTTTCTCTTAATTGTGTTAAATTTTATCCCTAGTAGAGCACATATCCTCAAAAAGGAAATTTTATCTTAAAAAAAAAAACAGATATGCATAAATCTTAAGAGGAAGATTTTTGAAAACAAAATATTTTTACTATTTTAAGCCAAATGTTTCCCATCATTGAGTGCAAAGAGTATGTTCTTTATTTAACGACACGTGTGCATGTGCAAAATTCAACAACCCGTCTACTAGTTTATTTTTTAAAGCCAGTAACCCAATTGGTAGGTACTTAAGGACCTTGACAAAATAAATGCCAATAAGATATCTATAATTTTTTTTTAAGTATGAATTCGACTTGGGTAAGATTTTATTTAAATAGAAATAAAAGTGTTGTGAATATTCATAAGTTAGGTGTTTCCATTTTCAGACACTAATGATATTTCCGATTAGTGTAGAATAACAGTTCTAGTTCTGAAAAAAGGAAAGAATGTATCTGAATTTGAATTCAAAATAAGAAATCAGTAGCTTTCACACAATCACACGTACTGAATCGGAACCATTTTTACATAATTTCATAGTAATAATTGGTTCAAAGAACTGCGCAGATTATTTTTAAAACGGTTTTAGACAGAAAAATTAAGTTCGTCTGTTGCAATTGAGACAGGTATGAATAAGAAAACTTTCAATGCGGTATAATTTTTCGGAAATGAAGAAATTAGATGATTCAAAATAGCTTTTAACGTCCTTTAAGACCTACAAAAATTGTCGTTTCGTCCCGGCGATCTCACTTGGACTCATCAGTTGACTATAGTGAGGGCCTTTGTCAATACGCAATTTCCAATTTAATGATTATAAATTCTAGTCTTGTTGGATATAGTTCACACTAGGTATTCATCACGAAATCTATGTAAGATGAACTGAACTTAGCAAAAATTGCGTATTGACAAAGGCCCTCACTATAGTCAACTGATGAGTCCAAGTGAGATCGCCGGGACAAAATGCCAATTTTTGTAGGACTTAAAAGCCGTTAAAAACTATTTTGAATCAATAATTCAACAAAGTACATTAACCCTAGATTCATAAACTATATTCATTGTTATATCGTTCATAAACAGAAGTATGTGAGGACCCTTACCTTCAAAGAATCTTATTTTTTATCTACAAATATTTTTGCAAAAAAAACACATATGTTACTCAAAGGAACATTTGTTTAAAATAATTAAAAGAAAAAATAATGAAATTTTTTGACTCGGAGCAATCTTGACACCAATTCCAGCGGTGCTCCCCGCACATGTGACTTTTACAGGAGTTGCACAAAAATCTGGTGTTACGCTTATATTTGAAATCGCAGAAAACACAATTTTTTTCTGAGTTAATTTTCAGAGTTCACTGGAATCCAGGGTTAAAATAGTGCTAAGTCTTCTACTTGGCTGATGTATTTCAGTAGTATAGTATATAGAATTTGTATTATTAAAAAAATCTTCTGAAGAAATTAGATTTCTGGCGACATTTCCCTCTAAAATAATTTAAGTAGACAGAGTTGTTTTCGTTTTAATAGATGTGCTGAAACTTTGTCAAGCATTTTTAAAATGTGTGCCTTCCAAAACTTTCTGCTCTAAGTCTCTACAGTAGTATAGTCCCTATGGTATAAATGGCCTTGTATAGAATTTTGTATAGAATTTTTTTCCGGATTGCTTACATTTCCGGAATAGCCTTCACACGTATAGAAATTGTTGTTCCGAATTACCAATCGAAAAGACCATACGCATATTTAACCACGGTAAATAGTTCAATAGCGAGGTCATGCGCATAGATCTTTCAATTCAGATTTCAAACAGATTTTTGTCGATACAATAATTTTGTTTTTCATTTTGTTTGAACGATGTTATAATATTAACATTAACATTAACATTAACATTAACATTAACATTAACATTAACATTAACATTAACATTAACATTAACATTAACATTAACATTAACATTAACATTAACATTAACATTAACATTAACATTAACATTAACATTAACATTAACATTAACATTAACATTAACATTAACATTAACATTAACATTAACATTAACATTAACATTAACATTAACATTAACATTAACATTAACATTAACATTAACATTAACATTAACATTAACATTAACATTAACATTAACATTAACATTAACATTAACATTAACATTAACATTAACATTAACATTAACATTAACATTAACATTAACATTAACATTAACATTAACATTAACATTAACATTAACATTAACATTAACATTAACATTAACATTAACATTAACATTAACATTAACATTAACATTAACATTAACATTAACATTAACACATAAAAATAAAATCAAAATCAAAAGTGGTGTCCATGGTTACAACAGCAAACTCTGAAGAAAGTTGGTGAAGGAAGGGATTTTTTTTTTATTTCCTTGATTCTTGTTTGCCTTGTCCATGAGAACCAGATAGTTTGGAGGAAATTAACTATTGTAGCTGATCGAACTTTCAACATCATTCAGTCAGTATTAGTGGTTCGAAACTTTAGAACTCTTCTTTGAACGGAGCCCCACCAGCGGGACTCGGGGCATTCAAATCTTTTTAATTCTTCCGAGCTTTGTCAAAATAAGAAATTAAAACACAATTCAATACATTATAATGTATTTATGAGAGATATAAGATAAAAATAGTATAATTATGAAGAAATCACATTTTGTGCCATATCATTAGCAAAGTAGGTAGGTAGTATATAAAAAAAATATTACACAAACAAATATGTTAGTTAAAATATGTAAAAATTCTAAAGATGTCAAATTCATAATACTATAAAATTTAATTAAAATACATTTTAACTTAAAAATTAAAAAATGTCAAACAATTATTGCAGTAGTAAAATATTATATTAAAAAACACACAAAACGACGAAATTAAAAAATGCATAAATATAATGTTTTACTAGATAAAATGTCGTTAATATTAAAAATGCTGCCTTCAAATATTCTAAGATGAATCGATTTAACATTCCTACAAACTAAGTTCATGAGCATAAAATGTACCCATGCAACATTTACATAAATGTCTAATTTAAATTATATAAAGGATTATTAGTTGCGTCGAATAATTGACTTCCAGTCGACTCAATCATAGAACGTAGTGCTAAACTGCGCTGCTTAGAAACAGCTCTGCGCAATGTCACTTCAAAAACATTTGATTCATCAATATTGTCCATTGCTAAATGACGTTCCTTTATCAAATCCGTTTGATTGCAACTTGATAGTTCAGTCCGGCCAGCGGTTGCTTCGGGAGGAAAACACTGGAGCAATTCCTCAAATGAAAATTCTTCAACCAAGTTATTGAGAATATCTATGGAAAACAGTACTGTTAGTTTATTTACTTAAAAAAAAGACAAATGAATTTGTTACCGGTGATATGTGTTTTCCAATTTGGCAAAACATTTTCTTTGCTGACAATTTTCCTTAAAAGTGTTTCCCATTGTTTTGGGGCAAATCCATGTGACTGGGTATAGATTGAAACATATAGGCTAAGTAAAAATTTCAAACCTAACTCACCTTTCCATAACGCCAGAGAGTTTCTGGTGAAAAATGAATTAAATAATTGATAGATAAAGTTTTTGGCAGAGAAATTATTAGAAAACTATCAATGCCAATCAGATTTGGTGTCTTCTGGACGAAAGCAACAAACTCTTCAATAATTTCTGGATCAGATTTCGGGGATGCCAAAAGGGACTAGAAGAAAAAATGATTTAAATAAAAGTTTCAATATTCCAATATATATTGATATTTTACTTGAATTTTCAGTGTAAGACATAGGGCTTCGTTATTCCAACCAAGAAAATGCACATCTTGTTCGCCTTCTTCTGGCTTACTAAAAAACTCACTACCAAATGGTTTCAAGTGATTGAGATATGAAGGTCGATCATTAAGACAAGCAACTGGCCGTAAAAATGGCTCATCAGAATTCTCATCAAATGTTTTGTACTCGGGAATAAATGGAATGAACTTGCCTATGTCACCATTGCATAGTCTATCGGCATTGTGCGTAGATTGTTGACAATGCACTTGCTTCAAAGATTCCGTATGTCTCGCAATAAATTTAAGACATTCAGTTCGAATGCTGAGTGTTTCTTGGGAATGTTCATGAATTTTAAACATTGTTTCATAATCACTATTTTCAGTTAATGCCTTGAGCTGCCCAAGATATATACGAAATAGTATCTTAAGCCCTTTTAAGTTAGCATCAGATGTATTCATATCAACAAGACTTCCATTTGCTGAATCCGAGCCGTTTATATCGACTACATGATCGACTTCATGATGTATTCTTGCTTGGGGTTCCCATACAACATTAGCAGAATTGCGTCGCTCTTCAAAGATTATGTGACTTCCTTCAGAATTAACAGAATCCTCATTTAGAGAAATTGCTTGAGAGGAATATTCTTCAGAGATCTTAGACTTTGTGTGATTTGTATTTGGGCTAACATCGTAGATGTCGTAGAAGTAAACTTGAAGTGCATTAACAAAGACTTTTTGCGAGGTATGATAGCCTTTTACACCAATGTGTGTAGCAATATAGTTTAGAAAGAGTGTGAGAAGAGTTTCTAATGAAATACTGTGTTCAATACATAATGCATGTATAAATGCATCACTTATGGCCTCGATGAGATCTTGTCTGTCAATAGACATTAATACATTTTCTGTAAAATCCGAAAACGATGACCGTATTCCGTTATCCCGACTATATTGATCATCGAAGAGTACGTTTTTGTGCCCAATGAGTGCTGTCGCTAGTTCTTTACGTTTCGATCGTAGGATAGCTTGTTGAGAGAGTTCAAAGTTTGATGAACGACATGCGCACACTGCTAATAGAAGCATTTCTTCGGAAGACCTTTATAAAACAAAAGAAAAAAAAGTCAAATCTTCCTTTAGTAAACATGTACGTAACAATCATACTTACAATTTACTTTTTGCTTTAAGATAAGACTGAATTTCTGTGCTTATAATGTCACCTACAACTGGTGAACCAAGCATTACTGTAGGTATATCTTTCGGAGAGTATTTAATAAACATATCGAGAAATTCCAGTGCCAGAGGAATTTCTTTGTTTCTATCACCAAAATACGAAGTAACCCCTTGATAGAGGTAGGAAGCTTTGCTGCGATCAACACCCAAGCTTAAAAGGAATAGTTTAACAGTGTAGATGAGTCCCACAAATACCTGCTCTGATTGACAGCCGACGTCAGCACTCGCTTTTAGATCATCAATGAAGTTGGTATAAATATCAGCCGGCTGTACGTTGCACATTTTGTAAAAACCAGTTGCTTGAACGTAAACTTCCTTCTTGCATGATCTTAAGTTAAATAATTTTTGAATGCTTAGTTATTTTATAAAATAAAATTTACGAGATTTATCTAGTTGAGTTTAAAGTTTGGTCTTTTTTTAAACATTACTTACCTCATGTGGGGTATTAAATTGTCTTACAAAAGAATACACTAAAATAAAAAAGATTTCTTCTATTTCGATGACTGAATTATGTACCCAAGTTGTGGTCTTTTTAAGTTTACGCTTTTAAAAAATGGAAGAGAACTGGGATTTAACTAACAAGAACTACCGAATGACAAATACTCGATATTTACAAAAGACAGTTCGTTCGTTGGAAATACAGTAAATTTTCAATTACAAAAGTAATTATAGATGAAAAGTTGAACTTTGGAAATGTAATACGCTTTAGATTAAGGATCAGTGCGTAGGACTTACTTGTTAGAAAACAACTGAACTGAGGAAAACCGGAATAAGAACAAGAGGGTGTACCTTATATCTGATGCACCAAGTTTTGGCTTGGGGCCTTATTCCTTAAAACAATCGAACGATATCGTTTTGACAATACATATCTCTATCAGATCTAAAGCGAAAGATAGGGAAAGCTACTGCCAAAACGATACATCGTTCGATCGTTTTCGTTGGTCACTTGTAAAAAATCTGATAATTTAGTTCCTCATCGGTTAAATCTTTAGTTTCAAATAACACGCAATAAGTCGCTCGCTTTGGATTGTAACATACAATAAGTAGTTATAAGACATAAGTGTAATAGAAATCCATTGATCGCGTGCCAATTATACAAACAAATTTCAATTAATAGGATCTAGATCGATTAAAACAAAATTAGAAAGGAAGTTGGAGATGCTTTCCAAATGTAGTTCTAAAAGCACTGCTTATAGAAAATTAAAAACTAAATATGGCCTTGAATCTTTTAATTTATATTGTTTTCCTTAATAATTTATTAATATGTATCAGATCAAAAATTTACCTTATAGAAAAATCAGCCAAACTCCTACAATTTTTTGCGAATTTTTCATGTAAAATTTTGCGTTCATCTGGGTAAAAATTAAATTGCAAACAATTGCTTTGTCGCAACATCACATGTGCTTCTTCCATTAATTCATAGAACGTGTGCGGACTGCTTGTTTTATATCCAGTAGCAATATTTTCCAAATCATCAACAACCACCCCAACACTTGGAATGGTCAATTTGTACAAAGTCCACTCGTTTATTATATTTTGACCATTACTTCGGGTCATTGCACCACTTAGACTCTTTACACTGCTTCGAACGTTCCTTTTTTTTGTCTTACCACCAAACTCTTCGACATCACCAAATAGACTGTTACTTATTAAAACTAAACTTTTTCGAGCAACACAAACAAACTGCACATTAATAAAGGAACACAGTCCAATAACTGATATCGAAGCTTTGATATCAGGACTTGACTCTTCCGGAAACATACTACTAACCGTTGGATATTCAAATCGATTGGCAAACAATTTATGTCCAACTCTAGAAGTATGCGTTTCAACAGATTCTGTTGTAATTGCGTGAATGACAAAGTCATTGATATGAACTTTTATAACAGGTGCAGTGAAAGAATAAGTGGCAATTGGTTTTTCGTTATCGTTGTACCATTTTCCTAAAATAAGAAAATAGAATTTATAAGAAATTCTTAAAATTTTTATAGATTATAATTATGTATAACAAACCTTGAGCACAGAATTGATAAAGATAACCATCAACACTTGTTGCAATCAAAAGCGAATAGCCCACACAGAATTGATACATATTTGATTTTAATGAGCGAGTATTTGAAGGATGACTATCTTTGATCATGGCATGACCTAAATTTTCATTGTTTTCATTTTCAGGCATACGTTGATAGATTGGTTTCAAATCCATGCATTTTAGAATGTCCATTATTCGATGGTTTGGTTCCGTGGATTTCATGCACAATTGTAAAAGTTTTTTTATGTCGTACTGCACAGTAAAATCATCTTTGTTGCTAGTTGACATTTGCTGAAAATTATTAACAAAATATTTTGTTTATTACGTAAGATAGCTTTTATTGTTATTCTCATGCACAATATGAAAGCCGTGCATAAATATATAATTTGCATTTAATAACGCTAAAGAGGAACAATACTTACAGCAACATTCATAGCTTTCGCTTCATTGATCAACTTGATTTTGATATCGCTAGCACGTGTCGGAACTATATTTATGTCGCGAGTATTTGTATCTTCTTGTTCCCATTGCGACTTCAATTCCATTTCAAATTCTCGCCCACATGCCGAGTTCACAATACGGGCCACATTAAAATCCACTGGAGTCCCATTAAAACCAATTCGCGAACAAGTCTCCAGCGAGTCAGTCTCGAAACTGTTATTACTTGATTGACCACCGCTCATCTTACTCAAATGACTAGCATTTGAATTACTATCAGCATCTTCATCTGCATCCATTGCTACTATATCGACAATTTTAAAAGCCACCACAAACATTTTGTTGAGGCATGCAATAACATTTTCGCAAAGCGAAATTTTCAGCGGCACAAAGTTAAGGCTAACAAAAAATTTAAATGGCAGAAAATCTACGTATGTGAAGCGATGTGTTTCATGTGTGCACGTCATGTACTCGTACAAATAAAGTCTATCCTTGCTTGCAACAATAATGTTTCCTGATGATTGGCAGCATTCAATCATTTCTGGAGGATTTCTCAGGGGCAATTCAATTAGATCTAAGCTATCAACTAGTGGTAGTTTTGGTGTAGTCATTGAAGCAATAAGGATTGTGATGGGATAGTCAATCAGTTTTTCTTCAGGAAACTTCCAAAAGTTTGGGTATACGCGCACAAACATTTTATCACCCTCGCCATAGAGGGGACAGTTAATGTTATCTTTCTCCAAAGTAACCAGATATTTACCTAGAATTTAGATTTGTTTAATGTTGAATTTATGTTTTAAATATCAGAGATGAAACTTATAAATATTATTTATATTATTTGTTTTAATATTTCAGACTGTTAAAAGTATAAAATTACGAATGAGTTTTTTATGTTTCTATAAAACAAAAATTAACAGTACATTGTGAGCTGTTTTCAAAGTACTGGTACCATACAAAACTAAGGACTTATCTTTAGGAATCTTTAGGAAAGATTTATGAAAGCCAATGAAACGAGACCGAGAGGCTGAGGGTGACTATTTAAGTGACTCCAATGTCGTTGTTTTCAAAGCTAAAGTTTAATGAACAACAACACTTGAGTGAGCTACCACCAAGTTTTTATAGGCTGGAGTTATAGCTATTTCACGACTGCCACGCCGATCATCAGACTCCTTTAAGTGGTGCTTGGTCTTTGTTCAATTTTAATTGAAAAAACTTTCTATGCCCAGGTAGGACTCGAACTCGGACCAAGCTCCCTCCGAGCCATATGCATACGCATTGCGCCACCGAGGTCACTTGATCAAGTCGGTCCAATTTTAAGTTTTCTTGTTTTTGACAATTGCAACACTCAAGTGTTGTTGTTCATTCAAACCTTCAATATTAATATGATGGTGCGAAAGCTTGGCAGCCTAACTGCAAGTGTGTTATCACACAAAAACCCCTTATGCTAAAGTTTAATGTTATGTGGCTCGTAGCTCGTCCCGAAGAGTTGTAGTTAAAGTCAATTTGACCGGCAAATGATGTTCATTTCAAACAATCTTCAAAATTTCGTAATCGTCCTGTGAATTTATCAAACTCAAAACTTATACAATAAATATATAAGATAGATTATGTGATAGAGGTGAGTTATTTCAATATATCGCGAGCAATTAAAAATCTTGCAATAAAATAAAATAAACAGTAAAAATTATATCTTACCGCTCATGCCAAAAGAAATTATTTTTGAATTTTTTTACTCCCCATCCTGATTGATTTTGTAAATTTGTATGATTGTTTTCGCTGTCCACATATTTACAGTCCCGGATGACATGAAGTACCGAAAGATTCATCAATTCACGGTCAAGGCATCAGGGCATGATATACTTTAGATATAATGTACTGTATAATAATTTGTATTAGCTATGTCAAATAAAATGCACAGCTTAAGGCGTTTATCTTTTTTTGCAAATCACTTCGCCCAACTTATGTTTCTTTTTTTAATCAGGCTCTATGAGCTAATATAAAGTTTTAGTTAAAACTAAACTACAGTTTAAGATTAAATGGTTCGATGAATACAGCTTATATTCTGTATTAAGTTTTTTCAATCAAAATTAATACAAATTAAAATGTATATAAGAAAAGCAACAGCTTAAAAGTGACTATGAAAACACCCCAATACACCTATTTGCAAATAGATATTAAGCTTTTTAGAGGGTGCCTACTTCATAATTGTGTGGATCTCACTCTCAAAGGAATAGTTTTTCCGGATTACTAACCCAAAACTCCATTGAGAACGTTTTGTTATTCATGACATATTTAAACGAAAAAAAAAATTTATAAAACTTCCCTTTCATGAGTTTATCAAAATTACTTATTTGATTTTATACAAAATTAGTCTAATTGAAAATATTTTCTCTTACCAGCGTCGTTATAGATTAAGTCAACAACCTCACCAACAGTTGGCAGTGAGTATTTAGTAGGAGAAGGCTCTCTCCGCGGATCAGCATCCATAGACGAGGTAGTAGTTTTTGTATCACCGATATCATAAATCTCAACAAAGTGTCCTGCACTGCTCACTGCAATTCTATCAGCTCCAATTAAGGTTGCAGATAGGATCTCTCCAAATACAGAATATGTACTCTGCTTTGGGAAATTGTAAGCTTGCACAACTTTAACCATTGCGTCAACAAATATGTTCAACCTCAATTAATTGTGATTAACCAGTATACAAAATAAAATTCCTGAAATTTGATCCAGATAAATGTCAGTGTTTTTACTAATTAGGTTGATGATTATGTTTCATAAATTTTACCGTTTATCTCTCCTGAAATTGGGTATTGGGTGTAAGGTGGGCGGTCGCACCCAGTTTTCGTTTTAAACACGCAGTCTAACTCTGATTTATGTTAATGATGAAGTCATCAGTTTTGTTGAACTTGGATGATGAATTCTTCTTTCAAGAAAATCATAAAAACCATTCGAAAGCATAACTTATTTGAATCGGCTTAGAATTGACAAATTAATAAGAAAAATTGCACAATGGATTTTTTACTCTTGGAAGTGGAAGAAATCGATGTAGCAACTCAACGGATGTTGACTCCTTATGTTGTTTTATCTATTATTTGAGAAATATTTAAGAATCTTTTATTATTTTTATAGTGCAGCTAAACAATTCCTAATTATTTGTTTTAATTATGATTTTCGGATACAAAAAATAAAGTTTATTTGCCGAAAACTTATTTTGTTTATTTTTATTTTAATCCGAAAATGCAAACGGCAAGGCAACGAATAAAATGACGTTTGGAATTGTAGATGTCAAATAACGCTATGTTCAGAGAGTTAAGATTTTTAATGACAAAATGTAATAGATCATACTTCAATCATCGAATTTTAACACGTAAAGGCTAGTACGCTGCTGATGCGAAACGAAAAATCCGATATAAAAATGACACAACGAAATCATAAACGGAAAATTTCGTTCTGCTTTTCGTTTTGCAGTACGCTGTTCGAAGAGCGAAATTCATAATTGTAGCAGATTATTTGGAGAAGTCTCTGCTCCTTTTTCGCTCTGAATTAATTATACAGACTATTTATTGTGTGCGGAAAAATGAAATTTAAGTTTTATTTGTGTTTTTTTTTTGTTTATCATTTTCTTACTTCATGGGTTTCTCTGATTTTTTGCGTTTATGTTTGATTTTGTTCTTGGAATTAATGAAACTCTCCAAGGATATTTTCCGTTGTGTCTTTGCAAGCGTTTCGTTGTCTGTTTGGAGATCACAGGAAATTTTCGTTTCGCATCAGCAGCGTACTAGGCTTAAAAACAAAAACAACATGTAAAGCCTTAACTACATTGGCCACTTTACGTAAAATTACAAAAAATATTTTTGTTCCCACTAGCAGTTGTTTTTCTGCATCATTTTTGTGAGTTTTCTGGTCGGAAAAACTATCACGAAATACGTTTGAAAATTTTCACTTTAGTACTTTTTACCTTTTTTTGGCCTATAGCCTAGTACGCAGATCGCGCTAAATTTTAGCTGCCACTTTTCTTCTCTAAACATCAGCTAAAACCAAAGATACTGAATTATAAAGATTGGAATCTTTCGTACGTCCCCCAAAACCCATTTGTTTACATTGTTGTTTTTGTAATTACATCTCGTGTCGATGAATAGATGTGAATTGCAACAAGAATTTATGCAGTGGTGAATTCATATTTTTGCACTAGTGTGCGTTAAAACATGGAACACTAGTGCAAAAATATGAATTCACCACTGTGGTGAATTCATATTTTTGCACTAGTGTGCGTTAAAACATGGAACACTAGTGCAAAAATATGAATTCACCACTGTCCGCCATTTTGTTTAGCTTGTAGGCAAACCAGAATGACAGCCGAGGATTCCAATCTTTATAATTCAGTATCTTTGCTAAAACCCTAGCTAAATTTTGACATAGGAGAGTTGTGGAGAATATGTGATTGAAATAAGTGGTCTGTTTGGTAACGTGAAATTTCTTGCGAATTCGCACAAATTTTCACAAAATTTCAGAATTTGCTGTCAAAACCAATAAAAAAAAAAATCAGTTTTGGGATATTTGTTGAAATAAAAAGTTATCAAACAGGCAAACAGTCAAAAACACGTTCTCCGAAAAAAATGTTCAAATTTAAGAAAGTTTGTTTGAAAAATTTCAAGTATTATTACATTTTAGAAACAAAATGGATACAAGGGAAATTGAAGATTTGGTGATTTGTGCAGCAGCACAAGTTGTGGCAATAGGAGCGATGGACCAGACACCATATAGAAGGGTGTTCCTTTACAAGAGTAGCCAGTTTTTTTTGTCTTCCATGCTCAACGTAATTTTATTATTACCACGCATTCTTTTTTTTCGGTTGTGGCAATTCTAGTAAAAATTCTTCCAAATCGGAATCCATTTTGCATGAAGGCAGCAACAATCTAGCTGTAAAAACAAAGCAAAGTTCACACAAAATTAAAAAATACCAGAACCAGTCAAAATTTAGCTCGAGAATAATGTCCCAGACAATTATTTCGTGCGCTAAATTTTGACAGATTAGTGATGTACAGTAAGAAACAAACATTTGATTATTTAGCTGGAGCTGCGTACCTCTCAGCTAAAATCCCAACTAACAATTTAACTTGTGTAAGGTCCATTTTTTGAATTCGATAAGCTATAGCTAGCATATACATTTTATAAGGCTTTATTATGAAAGTCAACCATTTTATAAATTATGTTTTTAATAGTAACTTCTTTAATGCCTTTTAAAAGTTGGTACACAGGTTCTATAAAAGTCTTGTATACTAAAGCCTGTACAAGGCCTCCCAAATTGTTTCAATGAAAGTGAAGCTTCTATAGAGCTTTCAACTGAAAGAAATTAACAACATTTTCTGTATGGCTTGCTTTAAAAAACTTTATAAATATTTAATCTTAATACTGCTCATAATTATACAGATGTCAACAGAAAGTGTAAGTACATTTTGTATAGGGCTTACTAATAAAATTATTATATCAAATTTGACAAATTCACCGCTTTTCATTTAGATTAGAAATATTTAGTCCAAAAAGGGAAGTTTTTTTTTCTCACATTATAAGAAAAACTAAATACCAATAGAGTAAATCATCTAAACCTTTACAGACAATAGTTAATTCGTGGAAAAAGTTTAAAAGATCAGGATCGCCTATTTGGTTCAAAGGAATATTTTCTGGAACAAATAAGTGTACTGATTTGGAATAAAATGTTAACAGCAAACTTATGGAAATGATTGCCTTCTTTAGTGAACTATTTTACCTTTGTATAGCAACTATTAATAGAGGGAATTTATTTTGATTAAAAAGCGTCCATTTTGGTTTGCTATTGGCTTCTGTAAGATAAGATATAAAGCTTTTATAAAATGTTAATAGCAAATTCTACAACCATTACAACAAGCGTCCATTTTGTTTTGCTATTGGCTTCTGTAAGATGAGATATATAGTTAATAGCAACTTCTACAACCATTACAACAGCGTCAACCATTACAAAATATGTCGCTGTAGCAGATACGTGAAGTATCAACTAATAAACATTTTAACATCCATCTCCTGTATTGCAAATTAGCCTGGTGGGTAGCGTGCTGGGTCTTTGATAAGAAGGACGCGAGTTCAAATCTCGGAGAAACCATGTAAGTAAAAGTGAAGTTTTTTTAAAATTAATTTAAATTCTATACATTTCAGATAAAGAAAAAAGCTATTTCAAACTCTAATATGAAGAAACAAATTCAGATAAATAAATAAACTAAAAATTTTAAAGGACGGATTTTTTTTCAATTGTACAACTTCATTGCTTAGCATAAGGCCTTAATGGAAAATTTAATGTGAGCTATTGCTTTCATAGCAGGGCAATGACTTTCTTAAGTTTATCTTTATAAGACCTTATTACACTGTTCGTTGGAGACTATATACTTGCATAGCACTTGTGATGAAGTGTCTTAAGGAACTTCTATAATGTGCGCCAAAATGGTTTGCACAGGGCCTTCTTCTATTACTATACAAGCCAGAAAATAGCTTGCATTGAACCTACATCAAGCTAAATTGTTAGTTGGGATGCTTTGCTTAATTTTAGCTTGGCTAAATTTTGGAGAGAATTTCGTATGGAAACTAAGGGCCAGTTTCACAGTGTACACTTAAAAAAATAAGTGCCACTTAATTTTACCATTTCGACTTTTTAGCTGCAGTTTTACTGTCTGAGTAAGTGGAACTTAAGTGGCCAACATTGGAGACTTAAGTGTCACTTATTCCGATAAGCTTACACTGTGAAATTCTGAATTAGTTTTCCATATTTGGCACTTAAGTGACACTTAATCGAGTGTGAAACTGGGCCTATAATTTAGCGCGATCTGCGTACTAGGCTTATGTAGTTAAGCCTAGTACGCTGCTGATGCGAAACGAAATTTTTCTGTGATCTCCAAACAGACAACGAAACGCTTGCGAAAAAACAACGGAAAATATCCTTGGAGAGTTTCACTAATTCCAAAAACAAAATCAAACATAGACGCAAAAAATCAGAGAAACCCATGATGCAATAAAATGATAAACAAAAAAAAAACACAAATAAAGGTAGAACCGCACTAGGCGGAACTGCACTTCAGCGACACCGTGCGCACTTTCGCACGAAACTGAACGAAACTTCACGTCGCGACACAGTTGGTCAGATTACCAACTTTGTCGCATAGTGTCGTGCCGTGAAGTGCAGTTGTCGCTTAGTGCGATATAGCTCATACAATTTCCTACAAATAAGTCGTGAAGTTCAGTTCCACTGAAGTGCAGTTCCACCGAGTGCGGTCCTAGCTTAAACCCGAATGTCATTTTTCCGCATACAATAAATAGTCTGTATAAATAATTCAGTGCGAAAAAGGAGCGGAGACTTCTCCAAATAATCTACTACAATTACACATTTTGCATCAGCAGCGTACTAGGCTTTAAGGCTTAAAGCCTAGTACGCTGCTGATTTGAACCAAAAAATCCAATACAAAAATGACACAACGATATCATAAATAGGGTTCCTCCACATCAACTCGAATTTTCGGTGGCGACGACGAAAACAATAATAACTTGTTTTTTTCATTGACAACCACGTGTTGTTATTCTTGGTTTTGTCATCTATACTATAAAGGATCCCCCACACCAACGCGAATTTTCGGTGGCGACGACGAAAACAACAATAACAACACGTGGTTGTCAATGAAAACAACACGTTGTTATTATTGTTTTCGTCGTCGCCACCGAAAATTCGCGTTGGTGTGGGGGAACCTTAATCCTATAGTACTCAAAATCTAAACCAAGCAGTTTAGTTTTTCAACGTTTCTTGACCAATTTTATCGATGCGAGGACGCGTAAAGGTAAAAACCCGTGCCATAAAAAGCGCCTATTGTGTTCAGACTTTTAAGTTGCACATGCGTATGCAGGCTGTCAGTACTGTTTAGCAAAAGTACTAGCACCAATTAAAAAGTGGTATCACTGATTGTCAGTTTTTTTATAAATAATATGTAGATAACAATTTTCCTGGACTGTATAAAGATAAATTTTCATTTACCTTTCAGTTCGGTTTAAACAAATTTCTTGATAAATGCAATAAAAGCTTCAACGTATATTAATCAATTTCTGTTATCCATCAGTTCCTAAAGCCTTGGCAAAACACACTAAAAACTCCTTATCAGTTATATTATTTTTATCAAGTTGCGCCATCAAAATTTTAATTTGAATTATTTCCATAGATAAGTTTGTATAGTTTGTCCTATTTTTTAAATAAATATACAAAATGTCGGGAAGTTTGTTGAAGCGTGTCCTATCAATTCAAAGTCATGTTGTCCACGGATATGTCGGAAATAAAAGTGCGACATTTCCATTGCAGGTTTGAATTCTTGCTCCCAAACTAAAAAATATCATTAAGTTTTTTAAATTGTTTGATATAGGTACTTGGATTCGAAGTTGACGCAATAAATTCCGTACAACTCTCAAATCATACTGGTTACAAATCTATAAAAGGCCAAGTTCTTGAAGAAAAAGATCTAAGCGAGTTGAAAATCTCATTTGTCTTAAAGTTAAGTATATAATTTGTTAGTTTTTTTAGGAGATCTCTTTGAAGGCCTTCAAGGAAACGATTTACTACAATACTATTCACATCTTCTGACTGGATATATTGGCAATGCGTCATTCCTCAAACGAGTAGGATCCATTGTGAAAAAGTTGAAAGAGATAAACCCCAATCTTGTTTATGGTGAGTTTATAACTATTAGCAGTTAACTTTGCCTTTTATCCTATGAGTTAGTGTTGATAACAACGAATAAATATAATAAAAGTACCTATTCAGTTAGATCAATATCATACAAGCTACGAATGTTCGAAATATGTATCCACCGTTTCAGAGGCGTTATGTTTTGAGATTTTATTTACTTTGTATGTCTATATGACTACTTTTAAATTCTTTTATTACTAATTATTATAAGCTTTTTACAAAACTACTAACATCGTGTAACTTCATAAACATCAAACTGCTTTGTTGCGATCCTGATGCTGATGCAACACATCAGCGACTAAGCATCATGAATTTTCTTGATTCGCTTGAAGTTTGCGCATTATTCGATGCAACTTTGCAACTCTATACACTAAAACGCAAGTGATTGTGCATCATCTCTACAAAGATGCGTTTGTGAATTTACAAATCTTTTTTAAAAAATCAATTTTCCTAATTACCTATAACTTTCTATTTTATTTATAGTTTGTGATCCAGTTATGGGTGACAATGGTGAAATGTACGTTCCAAAAGAACTATTACCAATTTACCGAGATGAAATTGTTCCACTTGCCGATATTATAACACCAAATCAATATGAAGTCGAGCTTCTAACTGATCGTAAAATCCTTACTGAGGAAGATGCATGGAGTGCAATGGATTGGTTTCATAATAAAAATATAGAAACAGTGGTTTTATCGAGTACAAATTTGGGTTCACATGGTGAACTTTTGGCATTCCTAAGCAAAAAGAATGGACCTCGTTATATACTTAGCATTCCATTACAGGGAAACAATATATGTTTCACGGGAACTGGTGATCTTTTTGCATCACTTTTCTTAGCGCACAGCCATGGAAATTTAGACTTGAAAGCAGCTTTAGAAAATACAATAGCTAGTTTGCAAGCTGTTATCAAGCGCACAATTGAAGCTATGCCAAATGATGTGAAATCTGGCGAACGAGCAGTCACTTCGCACGAACGAGAACTTAAACTAATTCAAAGTAAAGATGATATTGAGAATCCAAAAATTATTTTGAATGCAAAACAAATTGTTAAATAAATTCCATATAATTTAAAAATTTCATTTGTACTTGTTATAAAATAATCCTATTATGAGACAATAATGTTACAAAATCTTTTTATTCGTTGTTATGTTGAACCATATCATTTTTTGTTGTTTTTATTTAAGAAATATACATACAATCTGCTATTTACAGAGGATAAATGTTTGCTCTTGTCATTTTTTTTTTGTTTAACAGTGAGAAATGATGTAATTTCGATTAATCCAACAAATTAAGGTATTTAATCATTGTGCATCGGGCCCCCCAAAAAACTTGAATTGACATTTTTGGTAATTTTTAAAATATAATAATAAATTTTTAATTGCGCATTTATTGAAAAAAAAAAACAATCAAAACCTCAATAAAATGAATCGAGACTACGAAGAAAATTAATGCAATGACGTAATTTATAATCTTCCATTAAAAAGGTTGTTATTGAATTTATTTGCTTTTGGATTTCTGAATAAATTAGTGCAAAATTAAGGTGTTATAGTAATATTTTTAAGTTCCGAAATTAACTGAAATAATATAATTATGACGAAAAGATTCTATTCTTTTAAAAATCTGAAGTAGAAGATGAAAATGTCAACCCTACAAACTAGATCTAGATATTGTACTAAATAAATAAAAAGCACACCTGGGATCTCATAAAAACTTTCTCTTGTGGTTCAAGGTTATATGGTGGCTAAGCATTGAAAATTTAAAGTAAAATTTTATTAATACACCGTGTAACGAAATGCCAGCAATGAAGTTGCAAAAAGTATCTACTCCAAAACTTAATTTCACAACGCGACTACACTGAAAAGCAACCCTGAAAGAAGAAATCCGATACTGTCAAAATTTGAATTAGCCAGACAATTTAGCAGGGAAAAGTAAAAGAACAACGAATGAGAAAACACTAAAATGTTTTGAGTTCCTTTAAACGAAACTAATTCTTTGCCTTTTTTTAATGAAAATAAAGTAACTTTTTGTTTGTAGTCTTTTTACTTTTTTATAAAAATTTTCAACACACTGGCATTTGTTAAGAAGGAAGTACGAAAAGTACTAAAAAATTGATTTTGTATGTAAATAATTCAGAAATATATTATTGAAAAAAATTACTGACAATCACTTTCGTCAAAAATTCAAACCAGCATTACTTAACTTAAATTCAAGTTATCGAGCAAATTCTTCGGAACGACAACGAAACTTTCCTGTCTTATTAGTTTAGACGGTTATTAATGAAAGTATCCGCACTAACGCGACTATTTTGCGCCTTTTTAGGAGAGCCTTTATCCTCAAGAACTAGTCACTGTTCAGATTTGAATTGCGAAAATATCTATACCATCGAACTGGAATATTAGAAAGTGGCCCCGAAGTCTCGAGTATCTACTTTAATATTCCTTTGCAATCTAACGGTTTTTAGGTTAATAACTATTCTGATTATCTACTTATTATATGAGAACATAATTTTTTTTTAAAAATTATTTTTATGTATGCATAATGAGCGAATGTATAATGTAAAATCTATATATAGGCAAATAAAAAGCTTCTAATAATAATAATAATAATAATAATATGAGAACATGTTTGGAAGATATTTTAACCGAGAGTTTATATCTGCGTTTATTCATTAGTACTTTGCCACTATCAAAGGAACACGGCCATTATTTGAAATCAGGTTGTGGGGTTTGAATTATAGCTGCTTTTTTTTTTTTTTGAAAAAGTGAATAAGCCAATTGTTATGTGTTTGATAACTGATAAATTCTCATTATATTTCATTCTTCTGACCTTTCAAAGTGAAGAGGAAAAAGTCGTGAGTGCTGTCTAAAATATTTACTAATACTCATTTGAATACTTACGTGTTCGAATACTAACGTGTTCGAAATAATTGTCATTTGTATAATTTTTGAATTAGAAATATTAAAAGTCAAGGTTTAAATTTTTCGAATTCGAATGAATATTTATTTATGTTAATAATGAATGAATAATTAAACATATGTATGTGTAACGAGTATATAAATTACGAAAATTAATTCTATGTTGTAAATAGCTATGTATGTATCTGTTATTAATTTCAAAATATATTAGCAATATTTTTGCAATTGGTGATGCTACCATTTTACTTGGAGCTTAAACTTGAAGATTAGAATTCATGTTATAGACTTTTAAAGTTAAACATACATATCTGGAATCTTAAAACTTATTTGAAACAAACAATATTAAAGGAATAAATAAAATCATTTTATTGTACAGTTCCTTTTGCTTTATAAACAAACGAATAAAGAGTAACGATAAATTTCTACAGCTAAGCAAACAAAATTCAAACATTTATATCGGCTTTTTTCAAAAGATGCTCATAAGATACCGTTGTAGGAATATAAATTTATAAATATGTTGTTTTAGTTTAATTTAATAATAAAATATGTAATAAAACTTATGTTTTTTTAATTCTCAATGAAGCAGTCCGATTAATTCTCACTATTGCAGGTTCTGATGTACTGCTAATAGCCTTGGCTTTTTGCCGCTTGAGGAAGTTTGCAGTTGAAGCTAATGCTAAATTAGAATCAAACTTTTGTATAACATCAATAAAAATGATAAAATGCATTCTGAATTTACCTCGAGATGTTATTGTAGTTGTTCTGGGACTCTTTCGGACTCGATTTGGACTGAACTTCTCGTTCTCTTTTTGAATTCCGCGTGTGACAGTTTTAAGAACAGTATCCCGAGTAATGTTGCTTTTTAAGAGAGCTATAAAATAAATTATTAGTAGCGATCTTAACGAGTATACCGTTCATGATTACCTTTTTTGATCTGTAAACGATTGGATGCACTAGAATTATCTTCTGATAAAATACTAGTTATAAAATCAACTTTCTTACTACTTTCAAGAGAAGAAACCTCAAAAGTCGAATTGTAATCTGTATTGATATCGACTGTACTGGACAATACTTGAGTTTCGTCAGGATTGGATTCGAGTGGACGTTTAAATATGTCAAGTTCTTTTTGGACTGTTCCAACATCTAGCTCAACAATATCATCGAAAAGTTTTTTGTTGCGTTTGTACACTGGCTCTGCTTCATCTTCATCACTAGAACTATTTTTGCGTTTATCATTAATCTGTATTTCTACAGTATTTCCAATATTTGAGGGATTTTCATAAAATGTAAGTTGAAATTCATCTTCACTGTCTTTGTTTTCTTCATCCTTAAACTTTATTCCATTGCCATTCATTTGTTTACGCAGTTTTTCAAGTTTTGTTCTATGTTCTGTGTCGATACCATCGAAATTAAGAATTAGATAATCTCTTTGAATAATTTCACATCCCAAAGAAAACATTTGTACTAGATGCTCATAGTCCGAGTGGTATAAGGAATTCAATTTCGCAATGTGATTTGTTTTTATGTTTTGTTTCGATGTTTGAACTTCCAAATCTTTTTTAGTTAGATATATTTGAAGAATATTGGAACATTTCGCTTCGTTAACTTCTTTGCTTAGCTTTTTAAGATCTTTTATTGATTCTTGAAGTTTTTTGCGCCATCGCGCAAGGTCTTCCTTTTGTTTAAAAATCTGCTTACCAAAACGATCAATCGAAGCTTCAAAACGGCTTATATCCTGAAAGTATTTTTATTATTTTTGCATGATTATTGATTAAACTTCATAACAAGAAATGTACGCATTTAACTATAATTTTGGTTAGGCGATTACGAGAACTATCAAGAATGTGCTTCAACCGACACTACTAAATTAGCAGTCAAGCATTACACATAAACTGCGTCATTTCGACCCGCATTTGAGTTTAAATCAAAAGCAGATTTTAAACTTTCCATTCACTGGTAGTTTTTGTTTTCCAGGGAAAAAAAGATCCCATTTAGTTGGCGATAAGGCTGACTAACTTAAGATGATTGTGATGATTGTGAACAATATTACATAGGACAGACAGGGAGAACATTTTATGAGAGATTCACCGAACACAGACCAAAACACAACACCAAATCCACCTACGCATTGCACTTATTAGACAAGAACCACAATTACACAAGTTTTGAGACAAACTTAAAACCATTGCACTTCTGCAAGAAAAGCTCAACCCTAGATGCATTAGAAGAGTTCGAAATATATAAGGCATGCAAAAAAGAACAAGACAAAATAATGAATGACAAACTAACAATTAAAACCAACTCATTATTCGACACAGCCATCAATTTCGTCGACAAACACACAAGATAGAACAGGACAAATATCATAACAAACGACACGACAACAGTGGCAACAACAACAACCAGAAACAGCTTAAATTAGCATTAAAAGCCCGATGATGGAATAAATTTCCGAAACGCGTAGCTTCAATTTTATTTATTTATTGTTGTAAAAAGTCGGTATATTTCAAAATAAAGTTTAATTTTAAAATTTAAAATTTTTCTTTAATTCTTTATAAATTACATATTACACAGTCACCGACTAGCTCTCAAACCGATAACATCGTTCCACAAGCTGTCGTGATTTAGTCGTGCCGCCAAGTGCATAAACCGGTTTCTCTCTTTAAACCGTACATTACTATTAACCTTCTCTTTCTCCCACTTCTCCCTTCGCATACTCACCTCACACCAACACATAGATCTTACTTCACTAAGCCCATGGCCGGCAGGCCTAAAAACATCGGAGGTCGCTTCGGGACCCTTGATCCTGATTGTGACCTCGACATCCAACCAAAAAAAAGACACAAAGTCAACAACACATCCCTAAATGCATTCCCCGAACTCCCATCCATCTCCAGTGCCAAAAACCCCCGATTCGTTGTTATAACTTCAACAAACAGTGAAAAACCCATTACCTCATTGAGCCCTTTTCTTTTAAAAAAAGCAATCGATGGTATTAGCAAAGACTACGATAGTGTAAGCCAACTTCGTGACGGCAGTTTATTAATATTTGTAAAATCGCAAAAAATAGCCGACAACTTCCTTCGTACAAAAAATCTTGCCGGTTTCTGTCCCATTACGGTTAAATTACATGAGCAACTCAACCAATCAAAAGGTATCTGCTACGCTCCTTGTCTCATCAACGTCAACGAAACAGAAATTGTAAGCGAAATGAAATCCCAAGGTGTCAAAGACGTTTATAAATTTTTAAAGAAAGGGGAAGACGGGAAGCAAAAGCCAACAGGTCTTATGCTCTTTACGTTTGACCTTTATCAAATTCCTAGTGAAGTCGCTATCGGTTTCTACACTGCCAAATTGACAGAATATATCCCAAACCCTATGCGATGTCGTAATTGCCAACTGCTTGGTCACACTCTGAAACGCTGCAACGGCAGTACGAAATGCGACTCTTGCAACCTTCCCCCTCACACGCCAGACCCATGCACCCGCACAATGTGTGCTAATTGCTCGCTATCCCACTCTTCATCATCAAAAACCTGTCCAGCCTACAAACAAGCAAAAGAAATTCTAACCATAAAAACGGTGAATAAATGCACAATGAATGAAGCTAAACGTATGTATAACCAAAAAAATGTAAATCAAACGCCCCCCCTCCACGATACATTCGCTGAAACAGCAAAAAAAACATCACACTTACCTACTACTTCTAACGATTCCTATACCCCCCCAGCCTCACTACTAGGCTTATCACAGACCATCACACCACCATCGACCCACTCTAATTCTACATCATCAATTTCAAAAACAACAATAAACCACACTAACGCTTCAGATCACAACACATCCAAGACATTAAGTACTAACACACAGACGCAACCAAAATCTCCCACTCCTACTCAATCACAAATAATTAAACCCCAGCATCAAAATACCACTCCATCAAACAACTCTTATACCTACTCCATACCAAACTCATCATCCAATCAGAGCCTGCATGATTCAGCATCCGGCCCGCGGAGTCAGAACACCGAACAACATAATTTTACCAACCCTCATAATTTCCAACAAAAAACTTCCAACACAAACAAAACACAACCTATTCGTAACATAAACCAGTCTTCTTTTACCAAAGGTAAAACAAGTTCTTGGAATTTACAAAATTTTAACAAAGCTCTCACCATTCTCCAATGGAACATGAAAGGGTTTATAAATAATTTCGATGAGCTTAATGTTATAATAAAGAAACACAACCCGTCCATAATCGCCCTGCAAGAAACTCATTGCCCCTTTGCTAAAAATCTGACCCCTCCTAAAGCATATAACGCTTACTTCCACAACTTACCCATTAATAATAGTGCCAAACAAGGCATCGCCCTACTTATTAAAAAAAATATTTCACACAAAACCTTATCTTTAAATTCAAATTTGCAAGCACTAGCCGTCGAAATACAACACAAAATTAAATTCACATACATAAACTTATACCTAGCTCCTAAAGAATCATTCACCAGTAACGAGCTGCTCAACATTATTAGTCAAATAAAAACGCCGTTTATCCTCGGTGGTGACTTTAACGCCTGGAATACTCTTTGGGGATCCCCAAAAACAAACAAAAAGGGCGAACTAATCGAAAATTTCTTCACTGACAGTAATTGTTGTATATTAAACGATGGATCCCCCACTCATCTTTCAACCCACAACACATTTACGCACGTTGACGTAACTTGTTGCTCATCAGAACTTCTTCCAAAAACAAATTGGGAAACCTTAGACGACTTACATAACAGCGACCATTTCCCTATCCTTACGACTGTTAATATAGGACGAACGACAATACCAACCGCAAAAAGCATAAAATTAAAAACTGACCAAGCCAACCGGCCACTTTTTAAGAAAAAAACTTCTGAACTATTATCTAACATAAACATGTCCCACAACAACAACAAGGAAGCTGCTATATTGCTGAAAGGTATTAGAACCGCCGCCAACCTCTCCATCCCTCAGACTATTCCAAATACGAAGCGCAAATAGGTAGTAGCATGGTGGAACCCCGAATTGTCAATCTTGCGCAAAGAAAAAATGATTGCATTAAAAAATTTTCAAAAAAACCTATCAACTCAAAACTTGATAGTCTACAAAAAGTCAAATGCAAAATTTAGACGGCTACTAAAAATAAGCAAAGCTAACAGTTTTGTAGAAATGACATCCAAAATCAACCCAAACACCTCCACTGCAAAAATATGGCAAAATATCCGTGTCCTCACCGGTGACTTTACCCCACTTTCTATAAATAATATAGACAGCAACAACAATACTATCATAGATCCAGTAAGCATTGCAAACCTTTTCGCCCAAAATTGGTCAAACGCTTCGGAAAATATAAACTTTTCTGACCAATTCTTAGAAGAAAAAACAAACGCCTTACAATTCTCTCAAACACTACAACCAGCTAACACAACTGCCCAGAGAATTGAAGACCCAATAACTTTCATTGAATTTGAAAGCTGTCTAAATAAAGTAAAGGGAAAGACTCCAAGCAGAGACAGGATCTCCTACCCAATGCTGAAAAACCTACCCATCGAAATCAAACACAGAATCATAGCCCTCTACAACAGAATCCTCAGCAACCATGAAATCCCTCAATCCTGGAAATCTGCAACAGTCATTCCTATTCCAAAACCCAAAAAAGATAAAAATAAAATTGAAGGTTACCGCCCCATCTCGCTTATCCCATGTCTGTCCAAAATAATGGAAAAGATAATCTCAAAACGTTTGTTGTGGTTCGCTGAAACGAATAATCTTATTAGCCTCAATCAAGTTGCGTTTAAGGCCCAAAGAGGTTGCATTGACGCTTTGCTTCACATCGACCATGCCATTTCAAATGCTCTTTCAACCAAAAAACATATTTCCATACTCTCTCTCGACTTCGAAAAAGCTTTCGATCGTATAGGTCCTCATATTATATTAAATAAGCTCATAAAGTGGGGTGTTGGAAGCAGAATATATGGATACATAAAATCATTTTTAACAAACAGAAAACTTTTGGTAAAAACCAATAACGTCTACTCTTCCAGCTACCCACTTCATAACGGTATTCCCCAGGGATCACCTCTCTCGGTAATACTGTTTATTATTGCCTTCGATGATATTAACGCAATACTAATTAAGTATCAGCTTTTAGATCATTGCAGCTATGCAGATGATATTTATATTTTATGCAAAATTAATGACCTAAATAAATGTAAATCTTTATTTCAAATCGCATTAGAAGATATAATTGAATGGTCAAAAAAATCAGGTGCAAAACTTTCAGTTGAAAAATGTAAACTGCTTCATGTATGTCGCAAACAAAATTGTCAACAACCCAACCTTAACATAAACAGCACTATGATAAATAATGTTAGTAACTTAAGTATTTTAGGATTGATATTTAACTGTAAATATTCTTGGAAAGAACATTGTTTAGATCTTAAGAAATCCCTAGCTGCACGAACTAACATAATAAGATATTTAGCAACAAATAAAAGCAATGTACATATTAACACCCTCTCATACATAACCAAAACTTTAGTTCTTAGTAAAATTGATTATGGGCTGTTTATATATGGTCACTGCCCAAAGTATGTTTTAAACATCATAAAACCCATCTACCACACAGCAGCTAGAAGAAGCATAAACGCCTTTCCAACAACTCCAACAAAAAATATCCTAACCGAAGCAGGCCTCCCCAGCATCGAAGAACGAAGAGACACACTAACCTTAAGAATGCTCGCAAAACTAGTATTCTCCAAGAACTCCATCATCGACAACGACATCAAAAAAACAACAAATCAAAAACTAACTAAACGTATTCCATCCGCCATCGGTACAATTCTTAAAGAATCAAGGCTTAACAATCTGCCAACCAAAAGAGAACGACTTATCGCCCCACGCTACCCGCCATGGTTCATCAAGCCTGAATCGCTGATATTGGATCTAACAAAATATAAAAAACTAAAAACAGCAAACAGCACATATCGCCAACTTTATTTATGTATCGCCTCTGACTTAAGATCTGACGGATGGAGATTTATCTTCACCGATGGCTCTAAAACTCCGGACACCACATCTTATGCGGTGACTGATGAAAACGGATCAACCATAAGCATTGGTATTCTCCCAGATTTTGCCTCGGTCTTTACCGCAGAAGCATTCGCCATACTTCAAGCTACTAAAGCTGCAGCCAATCTTTCTGAAAAATGCATTATATGCTCCGACAGCATCTCAGTAATCAATGCAATTCACAACGCAAACAACAATACCGAAATCATATCAGTAATTAGATATCAACTCATAAAATTGAAAAACATTAAACTAATGTGGACTCCAGGCCATGTTGGAATACTCGGAAACGAATATGCCGACAGTGCAGCGAACTCAACCAGAAACGCACCTGTACTCACCTTCAACATCTTCACCAAATCCGATCTCCTCAAGCATACCGGAAAGATATCTTCTGCAAAAAATAGCCACGACTGGAGCCTATATCAGCATCACTACAAGGATATAAACCCCTTAAAATCTACGCCGATGTACCCTACTAACTGTTCGAAACAAAAAATAACTAACTTCGCTAGACTTCGACTTGGACACACTATTGCTTCCCACCAACACCTCCTCAACAAAAACGACCCCCCAACCTGCTCCACTTGCAACACCCGCCTTGATCTAAAACATATTTTGGAACATTGTCCGTTGTCGCAGCCCATAATTAAAAAAATTTTCAAAAATATTTCCGTATATGAAATCCTCAAAAATCCCAGCTTAACAAATATAAATAATATTACTGAGTTTCTCAAAAAAGCAAAAATTGTAACTTGAATTTTCAAGCAAAAAAGCCAATAGTCTCTGCAGCTAGGCTTGTTAAATTTTATATTAGCTTGTAATTTTAATTGCTTGTTAATAAATATTAATAATAATAATACATATTACAACATGGAGACAAAAACAATAACATATTATAACTTAATGCACTTGTACTTGTAACTCATAGATTAGATTTTTTTCTTTTAGTAATAGTGAGTTAACTATTACTTATTTTTTTTCTTGTAGGTATGCCAGGAATGCAGTATCCATTTAAGGTAAGACCGCATTCAAGACTTATTTGTAGGAAATTGTATGAGCTTTATCCCACTTAGCGACAACTACACTTGACAGCGCTGCAATATGCGACAAAGTTGTCGCGACGTGAAGTTCCGTTCAGTGTCGTGCGAAAGTGCGAGCAGTGTCGCTGAAGTGCAGTTCCACCGAGTGCGTTCTTACCTTTAATCTTTTTTGATAAATTTATTATGAGTGAATTTTGATTCTACTACTATTTTTTATATTAGTGTGTCAACACTGCAAACACCTACTCTTTTCAAAAAGTTTCAGGTTATGTCATATTTTTGACAGTTGTTTTAGTTGGTAGGTTAAAAAATTATTACAACAAATTCAAAGCCCGAGCAATTATACATTTAATTTATTGAAAACGACAATGTTTGTAAGAAGATTAGCTTTAATTAACTGTCCAGTATTGCGAGAGCTTGTTTCCTCTTCTCGTCATACATGTCAACCAGTCATTTCTCGTTTACCAGCAATTTTCAATCAAAAACTAGATTTATTTAATCCTAATCAAAATCAAATACGCTGTTATGCAAAGGGTAAGGACAAAGGAAAAGAAAAGGGTAAAAAAGGCGCCAAGGTGGAAATCAACGAAACCCTTTTGCGTGAAACAGTAAACCTTGATAACTTGAATGCACAAATGAATAGAGCCATCGACCAAATGAAGGATGATTTTGTAAAGCAACTTTCCTTGCGCTCAACTACCGGTTCCATTGATTCACTAAAAATTACAGTTGATGGAAAGGATCATGAATTGCAAGAGCTGGCTCAAATCTCCCGAAAAAATCCCAAGACTATTGTGGTAAATATGATTGCATTTCCACAAACAATTCCTGACGTTCTGAATGCGATCGGAAAGAGTGGAATGAACTTGAATCCACAACAGGATGGAACAACTCTTTTCATACCGATTCCTAAAGTAACCAAAGAACATCGTGAGAATCTTTCGAAGAATGCCAAGTCCCTATTCATCAAATACCGAGATGCCATTAGAGATATTCAACAGAATACCATTAAAAAGGCCAAACGACAAACGGATATTAGCAAGGACGACATGTACGCGATACAGACTCAAGTTAAAGCTATTGCTGATAAATTTATAGCAGAAGCAGACAGAGTACTAATATCCAAACAAAACGAACTAACTGGATCAAAGGATTGAAGAGATTAAATTACTCTTTGTGCATGTGTATAATTTTTGAGATAAAAAATAAAAATAAACTTACATCTTGAGTGGACATCGCATCGAGTGTAAGAATCTTTTTGAATTTTTCTGTCTTTTCTTTTAATCGACAACGGAATTTAATTATTTTCTCCTTGCTTTGCATTCCGTAAAAGTATTCCTGGGCTTTGATAACAGAAGAATACACTGCGTCAATCTTACGATACCAACATTGTAGTTCACTTTCATCATAGGCCTTTGATGTTATAACAGGTTTTGTCGCATTGGCCAGTTTGTTCTCCAAGCTTTTAATGATTTCTTGAAGACGATCTAATTCATCTTGTAATTCTGTATTTTTCTTAACGTAGAATTCTTTAGGCATGTTGGACTTCATAACATTCTTCCTGAGAATCGTACGAATCTTCTTGGCACGGCTAGCATACTAAAAATATATTCCGATCAGTTTATTTGTTCACTAAATCGATCAAAAATAGAATTACCTTAAGTGTATTGTATGTATCTTCATAGGTCAAAGAACTCATAGAAACATTAGCAACCATCAAGGTTTGACAATTTCCTCCCAACGAATCCTTTAAAATTCTTGTAAGATTCGAATCTCGATAAGGAATATGTTTCATTCCATCAGCCAATTTATTTATACAATTTCCCAAAGCTAACAGAGATTTGTTGATGCTCGCTCCCTCTTTAAATCTCACACCGATACCACGAGTACTTGCAGCTCTTTCACTTCCTGCTAAATCAATCATCGACAGCTTAACAGTTCGTTTTTGGCCAGATTTCTTGTCGGTCATGCGAATGTGAACTTGAAAGATAGCGTGACTACGACTGCTTTCAGCATTTGCATCCGTTGGATGTTGTGTTCGATTATTGTTACCCTGAGCAAGCAAGTCTAGCAATTCATCAGCACTGAATATCGGCTTTAATATAAGACCGCTCACCACTACGCCGTTCGAGTCCTCACGTAGTTTTAATGGGCCACTTTTTGTGAGGAGGTTCATTACTTGCTCATTGTATACTTCTAAATAGCTCACGCCAATATCAAATTTACGTGTATCACTTAGTTGATTAATTTTGTTAAAGAGGTCTTGCATGGTGAGATATGTAAGACCTCGACAACTTTCGCTGCCTAGCATTGTAAATGTTTTGCCAGCCCCTGTTGCTCCATACACAAAAACCGAGCAATTGTACCTAAAATTAAATAAAATAAGTTTTTAGTAGATAAAATCAAAAGATTACAAGCTGATGATTTAAAAATATTTGACTATTTGTACTTGAACTTACTACTAATTGGGAACCAAAAATTGATACATACCTGCTCAAAACTCATCGCTGTATTTATAGACCTTAAACAACCTTTGGAATCTGTTAATATTTCCATTATTGCAAAAAAACTTTATAAAATCGGTTATAAGAGGAACCACACAGGATTGGTTTGATACATTTTTGTGTACCTATTTCTGGTCTTAATATAGCAACGTGTAAAATAGGCTAATATGCTTCAAAACAAAACTAAATAAAATTATCAACTTTCCATTCTCGATTGGTATTAGGTCAAAAAAAATCTCAATGGAGCTATTAGCAAGTATTCAGAAAAAGAGCTATTTTTCTTTGATGAATCACATTTTCATATGTTTATTTTATTTTTTATATTAAATATTTTAATAATATAACTAGCTAGATAGTTAAAAAGTAAAACCAGAATAAATAAATTTAAGAAAAAACTCAGTGCTTTTATTAAATATAGTGTCGTTTAGCCAAAATATATACAAAATCTAAATTATGTGATGTTAATTATGCTATGTTATGTTACGTTTCTTCAAATATAATTTTGCTAGCGACTATTATTGAGCCCAATCTCGACGTTAAGATGGGTACTCTTGGCCTTGGCCAGGATGGTATGCAGAAACTCTAAACTTGGCCACCTCTTGTGGAATGATCATTTAGGTAGTATGAAGGTACAAGCAATTGTTTGCCCTTAAATACAATACAATAAATTGTTTGCCCTTTAATACAACTCAAATGGTTCTATCGCTTATAAACTGCTATGGAATAGTATGATTTTATGTACCCAATTAGAAAATGAGTCACCTGGGTAACAGATATGCTTGTATTAAAGGGCATATTATAAAGTTTTAGACTCCCATTATTCCAAAAATAATAAAATCATCAAAATAATAATAATATTTACCCATTCATTACGGCATCAACCAAAGGCATTGTACATTCTTCAAAAAGATCTTCATTTGATGCTTCAGTATCAAAAACACGATCGAAATCCATACTCAGTTTCTTATTGACCCTCTTTGTCATATCCCGATAGTGTTGTTTTATTCCTTGAAAGAAGAATCCATCGTCTTCTTCGTCTGGATCAAAGAGGAGAGTCGTCTTGTCCATTACTTTTATTATTGATCTTTGATTAGTTTCCATTTCACGCCGATTGTACGGGCGGACTCGAACTGCGACTTTTATGTTCTTTTCTTCGCCGTTCGACATTTTTGTTGCTTATATTAATTTGATTTTCTATTGTTAAATGATAAAGATTAATTTGATAGTTTATTCAATTGATTTGAATTATGAATTAAAATAGAATTGAAATACGCTACGCACCCAAAAACTCCGTTTGTCCGTTTGTGTTCAAATTTTGATTTGTCAGTTTATTATTGAAAGTTGGTACAACTGGTGTAGAATGAATGAATTCAAAGACGAATTTGTTTTATTAAAATTATGCACGAAACAGATTGAAACAGCATTATACTACGTTTTCATTGGAGCCGAAATGAGGTAATTTCGTTGAAAATTTCCAAAATCCAATTCCAAATTATCTCATTTCCCATACAAATTCACATTTCGAAATGAGGTAATTTCAACCAAATTTGCACGAAATTAGGTTGGAAATTATGTAAAAACCTTATAAACACACCCAAGTGGAATGCATCCGCAGTGGAAACCCAGTAGAAATATTGAAAATGCCAAATTTGATGTATAAAGGCTTAACTACATAAGCCAAAAAGTACTGAAGTACAAAAGTAAAAATATTTTCTTTATCGCTAGCGCCGTTTTATTTTGTGAAAAAGAATACACAAATTTGTTTTTAAACCAAAATATAAGCTTTCTGCATCATTTTTATAAGTTTTCTAGTCAGAAAAACTATCACAAAATCAATTTAAAAATTTTCACTTTTGCACTTTTTCACTTTTTTGGCTTATGTAGTTGAGGCTTAAGAAACAGAAAGAGAACACAAGAAAAAGAAGCTATTAACTGCCAAATCAAATTCAAAATGGAGTTATCTGTCAAACGAAATTAGCAAATTTGCAATGAAAACACCTTTTCTGTAATTTACGAAATTAGCTCATTTCGGCTCCAATGAAAACGTAGTATTAAGCCCGCATCACACGACGCTTGTTTTCCTGCTAGAAATGCTTGCTGGCTTTCGTGCTGGTTTTATTGCATGCTGTGGTACTGGATGTTTTGCTGGTTTGAATTCTTCGGCTTCACTGGATGATTGTTTTGGAGCTGGATTCGCTGATGGTTTTCTGCCATTTCTTGCGAATTTGCACAAATTTTCACAATAGGGGTATTCCTGGTATAGGGGTATTCCTGGTTTTGCATCATTGCAAAAGTGCAAAGTTTTTTTACAATGGAATTAGGGTATAGCAATTTTACACTTTTGCATTTTTTACAATGATACAAGACCAGTTGCATCGGATCGGGAATACCCCTAATATTTTTCTACACAAATTTTCACAAAAAATGCATACATCTGATAGAACTAAATATACAAATTAATAGGGGTATTCCCGATCCGATGCAACTGGTCTTGTATCATTGTAAAGGCTTAACTACATAAGCCAAAAAAGCGAAAAAGTGAAAATTTTCAAACTCATTTTAGGATAGTGTTTCTGAATGGAAAACTTATAAAAATGATGCAGAAAGCTTAAATTTTGGTTTAAAAACAAATTTGTGTATTCTTTTTCACAAAACAACGGCGCTAGCGGTAAAAAAAATATTTTTACTTTTGTACTTCAGTACTTTTTGGCTTATGTAGTTAAGCCTTAAGCCTCAACTACATAAGCCAAAAAAGTGAAAAAGTGCAAAAGTGAAAATTTTTAAATTGATTTTGTGATAGTTTTTCTGACTAGAAAACTTATAAAAATGATGCAGAAAGCTTAAATTTTGGTTTAAAAACAAATTTGTGTATTCTTTTTCACAAAACAACGGCGCTAGCAGTAAAAAAAATATTTTTACTTTTGTACTTCAGTACTTTTTGGCTTATGTAGTTAAGCCTTTAAAAATGCAAAAGTGTAAAATTGCTATACCCTCCCCATTGTAAAAAAAAAATTTTGCACTTTTGCAATGATGCAAAACCAGTTTGCATCGGATTGGGAATACCCCTAATGAAATCACATTTTGTTTAAAGTTGAAAAAACTATCAGAAAATAAATAAAAACGAAATAGAAAAAATGACATTTGAAAATTTACATGTACATTTTGACGTCTGCTACAATTCAGCAGCAAAACAAGCAAGAAAAATAGCACCGGTTCTAACTTTGAAATCTAGCAGCGCTTCTATCAAGAGAGCAAGCAGGTGACGCCATTTTCCAGCTCAATAGCCAGCACGAAAGCCAGCAATCATTTCTAGCAGGAAAACAAGCGTCGTGTGATGCGGCCTTTACGGTTCAAATATGTGACTATAACCAATAACATACTTGAACCAGAGTTGAACGTTAGTTAATCCGCCGAAATCGGTGAGTTATGGTCTGTTGTACAGTAGTAGTTCAACCTCGGTTCAAAATTGTAAAGGCTTAACTACATAAGCCAAAAAGTACTGAAGTACAAAAGTAAAAATATTTTTTTTACCGCTAGCGCCGTTGTTTTGTGAAAAAGAATACACAAATTTGTTTTTAAACCAAAATTTAAGCTTTCTGCATCATTTTTATAAGTTTTCTAGTTAGAAAAACTATCACAAAATCAATTTAAAAATTTTCACTTTTGCACTTTTTCACTTTTTTGGCTTATGTAGTTGAGGATTAACTCACCGCTTTCGGCGGATTAACTAAAGTTCAACGCTGGTTCAAGTATGTAATTATCACACACTTGAACAGTAGACCACTTAATTAATTAATTAAGATTTTGTTTTGCCGGAATATAGGCCTCGGCTCAAGATTTTAAGTTGTACAAATATTTAAACCGCGGTTCAGCAATTTTTATCCACCGATTTCGGCGGATTAATTGAGTTTCAACAGTGGTTTACTGTTCAAGTGTGTGATAATAACCAATTACATACTTGAACCAGCGTTGAACCTTAGTTAATCCCCCGAAATCGGTGGGTTAAAATCTTGAACCGAGGCTGAACCACTATTGTACAACTGGCCCTATTCTACAACTGGCCATGAGAACTCGTTTTTCAGAACGCTCCAAGTAGGCATAAAGTTTTTGTTAATTAATTACTCGTTAGTGTTAACGCAGAACTCATTCAGCAAAAAAGAATTTCTATAAACTTCGCCAACATTACCCAATATTCGTGTAAATTTTTGAACACATCCTAGTGTTGCAGACTTTGCAGACACTTCACGCCATTTTTAATTTTAAAAAATTTTGACAAAAGGAAAGTTTTATTGCGTCCTTCCGAAAAAAGAAAGAAAATTTTGTTATACTTAATAAATCTTAATAGAATTATTTTATTATTAAAAGTAACTGTAGAAAAGAATACCTTATTTACTATTTACGACATATCGCAAAGGAAATAAAATCTAAAGTCCCACTTAAAATGAGCGGAAAAGTTCTATTCGCTTGTTCCAAATGCTTCTCAAGGCATCCCTTCGAGGAATTATCTTCTGGGCAACAGCTTTGCAAGGTAAATGCAAATGTTTTTGGTTAAAATATATAATTTACTAATCAACGGTAGTTATAATATTGAAAATTTATTGTATTTATTTTTCAATGCAAAAAGATGGCGCGTCATTCTTTTGTTTGATCGAAATTGCATTTATTTTTCTAGGCAAATTGTACAAAAAAAAAATAATTTAATAATAAAAAGATTTGTCCGCGTAAAGTGAGTAACACAGTGTCTTTCACAAAGCTACATTGAATTTCGGAATTGTTATTATCATTTCTTTTACCTTATTGGTATTCGGCGGAAAAATTTCAAAATAACAGAATTAGCCATCCTGTGATGTAGTAGATGTATCTAGTTTGTTGGCCAAAAACCCGGTTCCGGAACATGCCGTCTCTACTAAGGAACATGACTTATAGAAAAAACTAATAAAGGTGTAAAAATCTATGTCCACGTAGCCAACAATCGAAGAAAACTGACTGTTGATTGGATTGTCGTCATGATGTTGGACATCTGACTGCTCTGTGGAGTCTGCTTGTAAAGTCTCACCCAAACAGACGCGAAACAGTCGGAGCGAATATGCGACGACCGATTGAATGTGCAATGATGATAGGAGTACCACAGTACGTAAATTAATTTAGACAGGCGAATGTTTCGTTTTCGTTCCGAATTATTCGCCTTGGTTTGGGAGGGCCTTAAAGGTTTAGCGAAATTTTTTGTATGATGAAATTCACTCCATCAAACAACTACAATGCAATTGGAGGGCTACGAGAATATATTCTGGTATTGACCAATACCTTACCAAGAGCCGATAAAACAACTAGGATCATGATTGTTTCTGACATGTTATCCATTGCTAGGTATGAAGTTTGTAGGCTAATCTAAGCTTTGTGTTTATCCGCTCCTAGGAAGTAGAAATTTTAGAATCAGGAACCAGTAGATGAGAATCAGAGTAGAGGAACAGAATGGAGTTGTAAGTCACCAGACCCTCGTTTTTCACGAGACATCGCGACACACCACTATCTATTTACTTATGGAACAAATACGTCGACTATCTCAAAGTCAAACTTCCTTTAAGTTGAATTTTCCTCTCGAATTTGTTCGCCATATTTTGGAACTCCCCTCAATTTTTCATACAAAAACCATCCTCTAAGTCGAAATTCTCGTACTCGAATTCTTTAGATTCTTGGGCCATTTTCAATTCTTCTAAGTCGATTTATATTCTTTGATGGAAAACATAATCAGAAAATTGTCAATGACGGTATCGTAGTCCTGATCGCGAATCAAGTTTGGAAGCAATATTAAGTGCTACTGATGGTAACGATGACGAGTGGAGGCTACTCTGATTACTAAATCAAAAATTGCCATTTTTTTTAGTCATTTTGTCTAAACAATTTTTTATAAAATATTAATGAAGCTTCTATTTATTTATTCAATTCTTGTAACCTTATTTTTAAATTCAATAAATGCTACTCAATTTTTTCTAAAAATCCCTCTTACTCGAACTAATTTTGATATCCCGTAAAAATTAGACATGGAGGGAGTCGACTGTATACATATGTAATGTAATTCAATACAAAATGACAAAATTGAAGAAAATTATGTTGAAAATTGTTATAAAAATTCATATAGTAGTAATCCGAATATGGTGAAATACCAAACAATTGATGAAAAGCATCGATGATCAAATATATTAACATCTTGACAGGACACCGAAGAGACTGTTCACATAGTAGGTGGTATCAATAACAGTACAACTACTGAATCAATAACTATAGTCTGCAAACTAAACTTTCAATAAATAGCCGCCGTGTTAACCGTGTATTTAAATAAACAGTGGTGAAAATTCGACCCTTTATACAAGAAAAAACTTTTGTGCCCTTTGATTCGCAAAGATACATCACATATTCGGCAAATGCTTTGAAAACTAAATCACGTTGTTTTGGGAGCATAATTATCATCAAAATTATTGTTTTTGTTGCTGGAAACATAGTCAATAAGTATCATTGTTCTATACCACTGGTGGAATAGTGACATTTTCATGTGGTATAATATCACAAGACTGAAATTTTGGCTGCACGCTTTCTATTTGTGCTCAAAATATGTCTGAATCAATCTGCCCAGTTCCGTACAAGCTTTTTGTCAACAAAATTGAATCTCTGTGGAATCGAAAATATTTATAAGTTATTTTCTGTGTACTCAGATAATTTTTGAATTTGTTTATTGTAATTTTTTCTCGGCAATCTCAGAAATCTGAACGTATTTCCTCAGTGAGATTCCTCACTTTTGCTTTCAAAAAGCCTAGCTGAGACTGAATTTTGTTGGATTCGCTTGCTGAATTAATTTTTGTCGCGGTTGATCAGTTTATAAAAAAGGGATGGAGAGTGCTTTTGACTTCTAAAGAAGAAATCTTGCACAGGTTTCTCCTTCTGCTTAGTGAAGCTGACAGACGTGCTCAGTTAGATCTAAGAAAAGTGAACTGGCTAAATTTATAATTTTTCTTTCTACTCTTTAAAATTTTTTGAAACCAAAATCAGGAGTGAAATAGGCTAACGTGATAGTTGAGAAGCATTTTTGTAACTTTTGCTTTGTGTAAGGTGCTTTTTTTTTGCAAATAGAGAATAAATGCCGCACAGTTTTGATTTTTCACTTTGAAACAAAAAAGTAAACTGAATGAAATAAGCTTCGAAAGGAAATGTTGTTTTTTTTTTCTTTTAGTTTTAAATTTCTGTTTCCTGTAAAGAAAGCTTTTAAATATGTGCCAAGGCAAAAAAACTTCCTTACAAAAATACCTACAGCGTGTCATACCGGTGGAGCACACGGACACGTGTGGGTCACATGTAAGTGAACGTGGAAACCCATTTTTCACAAATTGTCTTAAACACCTTTGTCCTGTCACGGAATGGAGCCTAATACAACGTTTGTACGGCTTTTTTATCTCTATTTTTTTTATATATATATTTTCAATATTTCCAGGAAACAATTACATTGTATGTTTAAATATTGTGAACTTTATAATTTAATTTAATATATATATATTTATTTGGAACTATTGAACGTTTTGTGAGTTAAAAAAAACTTAAGTAATTTATGTTAGTCGCGTCTGCTTGATGCGAAAAACAGCTAACTCTATTTGTGATTTAGTTTACAAAAAGACTTAGGCAAAATGTTCGTAATAAATATTTGAATAACTCTGAATATATGTACATATATGTATGTATAAAGTTTTTCTTAAATACTCCTCACTAATTTAAATTAAATTAAAAAGGTGTTATAGTTTTTTTTGTATATTTTGGTATTTTCAGAATTAATTTATGTATAATGATAAATATAAATAAAGACAAACTAAGTCGGTTTTATTATACATTTTTGTTAATGTTGCGTTTATCTATGTACATTTTATTATGATTCATTCTTTTACCCAGATTAAAGTTATAAATATTTTTGTTAATTTCAGAATTGTCGCACATCTTTTACATCGGTTGTTAAATGTACTTATTGTCGTACTGAGCATCAGCAATCAAGGTGAGTAAAAGGTAATGAAACCACTCGTACGATAGCTCAATTATTGCATTTAATTTTAGCAAATCGAGTGTGTGCAAAAAATGCGAACAAAGTCTCAAGCAATATGGTAAACCGAGTGCCTGCGAATGTTGCAATATTGTTGCAGCCTTTGGTGGTCCTAAATGTCAAAGGTTAGTATTCTTTAATAACCTCCAAACCATGTTCTCTTTTGCAAAAATAAGAAAAAAAGAGATTTTTGCTTACCCACAAAGTTTATGGCCCCTAGATTCATTTTTATTCGAAAAATGTTTTCCTCAAACCCATTGTTTGTTAATTTTATAAATATTTTAGACAAACTAAATAATTTTGCATTTGAATGGAATCCAGTTGAAGGAACAAATTGAATAACTTAAGGGTCATAAACTTTTCTGTGAACTCTTTACTTTAATTTATATACAAAAAAAAGAACTTTTTTCTTTGCCTTTTGCAAAAGGGATAGTAGAGTTTATACAAGTTAGTCTATGCAAAGCTTATGAACGCAAACATTTTCTCTTTACCTTTCTCTTCGATAACTAGGTGTTCAAGCTACGAAGCAAAATATGGTCAGCCGGTAACCTGCGATGAGTGCAAACAGCGATCGGCATTCGATAAACACGATGAGAATAAAAAGGTGTGTTTATCAGCGAGTATCTCAGGGGAACTTACGTCAATAGGACTGAACTGAGATATTGAAAAAAAAACCTGTATTTTTTACTTAAATAATTTGCAAGGCATTTGTAATGCAACGCGGCTTAGACGTAGACATAATTAACATATTTTTATATATGTTTGCGTTCATAAGCTAAAGTCAGACAAAAATAATTTTAAAAATGTGTTCCATTATATTTTTCTTTTTATAACCAATAACTATCTTATTTCAGGTTAATGGAAAGCTCCTTTGTTGGTTGTGTACGTGCGCATATAAACGTGCATTAGCGAAGGCACACCAGGATGGTCGTTTGGCAAAGAAACGACCACATGAGAAGCAACACAAAGATAGCTCGAAAAAGTCACAACAGTCGTCTCGTTCGGAAATGTCAAAGAATTCGGCTAGTCTTGATATGCCGGATAAGAATTCTCGGCAGAATTCATCTTCTGCAGGTGGTGGTGGAAATAATGGCGGCAATGGTGGTAGGGATCCTGCACCTAATAATGCCATTGTTGCACCAGCTGTTGTATCAATTGATCCGAATAGCTCAGACCATGTTGTTGCAATGACTGAGTTGAAAGAACGAATTGCAAGTCTCGAAAGAAAACTCGTTATGAAAGACAAAGATTTACTGGAAAAAGATAAACAGGTAAATCATTATCCAAAAAATTTTATTTTGCTATTGACATAATTTCATTTGTGGATTGTCTTTGAAATCAGGCAAAAACTAACTTTGATGAAAGGCTTGTTAGGTTTTAAGTTGGCATAAATTCACAGGTCGTCGTTTGTTTTTTCTCCTTCCGAATCTTCGAAAATGAAATAAGCAGAAATGTCTGTTTTCATAAGTTCACTGAAATATTAAAAATATATGCATTAACAGTTTGTAGACAATAACATCATATACATTTAATCAAATTAAAACATTTGTTCAAACAAGTTAGAAATGCCCGAAACACTTATCTCGAATCCTTTCAATAAGAGAATCGAATTTTTTTCTAAAAAGAATCGAATTTTTTCTGTCGCTGAAAGGAATACGAAAAGAATCGATTTTTTTTGTGATTGTGTGTGTGGCACTTGACAGCAGCAATTTTGAAGTAAAATATCCAGAAAATATTCAATTTGGAAATTATTATTATTATTAATTGAAAAACAACGCACAAATATTTACTATAAAATTCACCGAAAATTCGTTGCCAAAAACCAAAAACACAATTTGTTTTCATAAAAAAATTTGTTTTCTTAAATCATTGCGAAATTCAATTTGAAATTTTAGAAATTTCAAATCTTGCAAGTGTGTGTGCAAATCGGCGTAAGATCTTTCTTAAATCTTGCAAAATTAGCAAGATTTGTTTTGAAAGAAAAAATTCGAATTGTTCAGAAAAAAATCGATTCTTTTAGAAAAAAATTCGATTCTTTTGTTGAAAGGAATTCGACAATAGATTTTATATTTTATTCAAAATGATGCCCCACATTATTATTTTAAATCTTCAGTCTTTTGCTGTTTACCTTCGACGGATAGCACATTCACGCAAATGTTTAACAGAATAAGGGTTTGTCTTCATAATAATATGACAAAAAAACCGCTACTAATGTCACATACACTGAATTGTTTAGGTTTCAACGATGAATTAAACCATAAAAAAAATCTGCAATCGTATCCTGAAATTTTATTTTTTATTGACGGATACAAAATCAAATTTCAGGTCCCAATCTGAATTTACAAAAGCAAAGCCACATAAATGTATGTATGTTCAATAGAAAAACACAACGGCAATAATCGGGGTTTTCATTAATAAAGTCAATCAATTTATTTTTGATTTGGATCTGTAAAAAAACGATTTTGCATTTCATTTTAAATCAGTTTTGCAGATTTAAATTTTTCGCCAGATTCCCCAACTCCGATATAATTTTCAGATGTTAGTTTACAAATGTGTGTTTTGATTTGCTTAATTTATTTCAGGCAGTTTAATATGAATCGGTAAATTCATCAAGCTCATCTTTCTCTTCTAATAGTGGATTGGAACTGTTTTGAAATATGTATTGGCACAGAAACGAGATAACATAAATACAATGACAAAAACAAGTTACGTAATTTAAAATTTTACTCCTTTCGCCACGAAAAAAATCAATTTTACCAAAAAATCGAATTATGTATGTTTGTATGACCGCAAAACGCAACCAGCGTTTTCCTGAAAGTAGTTTTGTAAGCCCAACAAATTACGATCATTCGATGAGTTTTCTCTCTTTTCAATAGGGGTGTTGCACTATATTGTTTGTCTTTAGCTCTTATAAGATGAACAGAATTTTATATATTCTTTTAACTTTAATTAATAAAAAAAACTTATTCTAATATAATTTTTTTTTCTAGCTAACCGAGCTCAAAGGTATAAACTTTGAAAAGGAAAACGAAATGCGCAACAAGCTTAAGGAAAACGATAGAATACACGAAATGAAAGTTGACCAACTCAACTATAGAATATCTAATTTACTTAAAGAAGTGGCTACACTCAAAAGAGGCAGCAAGAAAAATGGTACTGCTGGTGGCAAGGATAAAGACAAGGAATCCGCATCTGGAAAAGACAGTGGAGGTTCTGGAACAGACAGTCCAATAACAAATTAGAGAATTTTCTGTTCCTGCTGGGGAATGAGCATCACTAATGAACATTTTAGAGTGGTGTTTCTATTTATCGAACAACAAACTTTTCTTGCTATAAAAAAATCTATTTAAAAAAAAAAACATTGAGAAAAAATCCAAGTTGTCTACAATGAACGAGAAACTATCCCGGATGATTCTTCCGACTTATCGATATGTTCATCATTTAGTAAACAGCTCTGTAGCGTAATAGTAACTTTTTATTTAATTTTTGTTTTATTTACCAATTTGTAAATAAATACTATTTGACAAAAATAATTACATATTATGTATTCGTTTTGTTTTATTTATTTTGCTTTATTCTAAATTCTACAACTTGGCTAAAACAATCTCAGTGGGGTTTTGGTTTGTGGCCATCAACGTAAAAGTTTCTAGTTGCCTTTGGCAATCTCACTTCAATACCATCTAGTTCTTTTGTGAGAATGATTTGACATCCTAGGCGAGAATTTTCTTTCAGGAACGGTGCCATATCCAAGAGATCGTCTTCCTTTTCCTCGGCCTCAGGAAGTTTGTCTAAATAATCATAATCGACATAAACGTGACACGTTGTACAGGCTAACGATGCTTCGCATGCTCCTTTTGAGTGATTGTGTAAGTTTTTTTTATCAATCTATAAAAAAACTTTTCTACTTACCTTCCATTTCGACTCCATATCGATGTGCCAGGTACATAATGTTATCACCGATTTTTCCTTTAACAGGTGTCCTTTTGCCATCCTTGTCGACGTACGTAATATTTACTCTGCGTAAAAAGGGTTTATTAATAATTTGATATGGGTTATGTTTTCCTGATGCTTACATTTCATCCTCTGATTTAGCATCTTTCCATTCGTAATCACCGCCATGGCATAGATCTGAAAATTTGTTGGCAAATTTTTGAGTCGATTTTTTCTACTTTGGGTTAAATAACAAGTAGTAACATACGTTTTGTTGTGTGCAACCATTTTGGAGGTTGATACTTCTTTAAATTTTGTGAAGATTGAATGAGTATTTTAATTGGAAAACGAGCATGTCGCGAAAGTAAACAAAACATTTTTATAAAAAAATACTAAAACCGCTGTCTGAGAAGAGAATTTATTTTGACATTTCACTTAACAGAACACAAAACAGTTGATTTAATACTGGGTGTGTTCAATAAGTATAGTTGCTATAAATCACAGCTATAGCCAGTGCTACCAATTCTTCACCTAAGTGACTGATTACACGTTCGTTTAAGGTCAGGCACGCATATTAGACTCCAACATATTTAGGCCAATTCGGCGAGATCTGTTATTCTTTTATTCTGCTATTCTGTTATAATTTTGCATACAAAAGTGTGAAGCCTAGTACGCAGTTCGGGAAAAATTTTATTTCTCATAAGCAGTACGCAGTTCAAACGCAAAATCCAAACTTTTTTTTCAAACTGTACATACCAAAGTCTCCACACAATTTTTCACAGACAAAAAATGTTCGAAGCATTATTTTGCTAGGCAAATGTTGACGTTTCATGAACATCACGCTTTTTATCAACGAAAAACATATTTTCGTTTTAACATTTCCAATTTTGAAAGGTATTATGTGAAAGATGACCAAAAAAACATAAAATAAAACATGAAAGAAAGTTACGGGAATAAATTATAAAAAACAGCTGTTTTCACACAGTCAGTGGCGTAGCTTATAGGAAAGAGTTCAAGAGGGCCAAATTACTAGTGCGGCAAATTTTTTAATCCAAGAAAATATACTAAATTTTCATAGAAATGACTTTTGAATGACAACATAAACTCGCTGTAAAGGCTGCAAACCCTTTTTTGTACTGATTTTGTTTGTTATATTAATATTGCAGGGTAGATTTACAAAATACAAAAAAATATTTTTACCTACGTTAAGCCTCAACTACATAAGCCAAAAAAGTGAAAAAGTGCAAAATTGAAAATTTTTAAATTGATTTTGTGATAGTTTTTCTGACTAGAAAACTTATAAAAATGATGCAGAAAGCTTAAATTTTGGTTTAAAAACAAATTTGTGTATTCTTTTTTACAAAACAACGGCGCTAGCGGTAAAAAAAATATTTTTACTTTTGTACTTCAGTACTTTTTGGCTTATGTAGTTAAGCCTTTACTGTCCTCTTTTGAATTTTATTTTTATCTCTACACCTTCAAAATTTGTCTTGAGAAAAAGAATGTAGAGATAAAATTTAGTTTGTCTCGATCTGCGTACTAGGCTTAACACACAAATTTGTGTCTTAAGGTTTAAGATTTGTTTGGAAAGATTTCCCATACAAATTTTGACAGTTCGTTTACGACGTCGTAAACTTTAAGACGATTAGCACGTTTACGATGCTTTTCCGACGTTGCATGAATACCCTTATTGAATTTATATAATTTACATTCAGGGCTGCTTTCACCAAGACGTGCTCAAAACTGCTCTTAAGTTTATGAGGCTCATAACTCAAATAATATTTGTGCTATTCACCAAACACTCACAAATATTTTTCGTAGTTCGAAAATGAGAGCGACTCTCTCTTTAACCAGACATACCCAAACTGTGAAATCAATCTTTTTTAGCACAAATGCATCTCCAACAATAATAACAGTAGCAGCAACAACAAGATCAATTGATATTTTTTCAATTTAATTGATAGAAGAAAAGGATTTTTAACAATGAAGCAAATAAGTTTAAAGAATATCAAACAAAAAATTAAAAAGAAATACAAAATTGTGACAGGTCGACAATTTGTAAGAAACAAAAAAAAACAAATTATTTAAACCTATTCACCAAGCAATAATAGTGAATATTTATGAGCACTCGCAAGAATTATGAGTAACCCGCCAACCACATTATGTCATGAGTGCTCTCTCCAAAAACTTGTTATAATCAGTGACTTTTTTTTTCAAATTATAGATCTGTCACAGTTTTGTGTGTGTGTGTTTTTTTTTTAATTTTCATTTGGTATTTAAAAAATTTTTCTTTACTAATTAAATTCAAAACTATAAATATGTATATATTAGGCGTTTTTCTTTTTTAGCTCCGAGCGGGGCACAGAGCGGGCTTTGAGCGAATAGAGCTTACTCCTATTTAAGAAACTCAATTGAGCACTGAACTCTCATATCTGTCAAATTACATGAAAATTGTATGAAGTTAGCCGCGCTCAGCTTTGTGCTCGATGTGCTCGGTCATTTTTTTCCGAGCTCATCGAGCGAGCCCCGGTCGAGCTCTGAGCTAAAAAAGAAATTCAAGTTGAGAGCTCGAAGGGCTCCGAGTTAAAAAGTAACACAATTTTCTTTTTGACAGCTCAGTGCCACGCTCGGGGCCAAAAAAGAAAAACGCCTATTGTTGTTGCTGCTTATGTTTTTGTTGTTTTTTAATGCTTAAGAGAGAGTTAAGCTTCCCCCACACCAACGCGAAGAGAGAGTTAAGCTTCCCCCACACCAATTTTCGGTGGCGACGACGAAAACAACAATAACAACATGTGGTTGTCAATGAAAACAACAGGTTGTTAATAACCAATAATAATAACCAATAACATACTTGAACCAGCGTTGAACGTTAGTTAATCTGCAGAAATCGGTGAGTTAAAATCTTGAACCGAGGCTGAACCACTATTGTACAACTGGCCATGAGTATTAATACAAAGTGGAAAAGAATTCCATGCTACTGCCAAATTTGTGAGAGAGAAATTTCTTTTCATTTTTTGATCACACACAACAGTTTAATTTAACCTCAATAAAAATGTGATGAAATGTGTGACAGAATTAGAACCATTTCTAAAAGTTCTCATGTATTAACACATGTCAAATCGTGTAGGCTGGGAATATCATATTTTGTTTCCACACTATTATACATGATTTGTTTCACACTTTTTTGGCATGTAGGCCTGTATTCACCGAGCGCTCATATGAGACTCATAAGTTTATGAGGCTCATAACTTTGGGGTATTCAACAACCACTCATAAATATGTTTCGAATTTCGAAAAATAGAGCCACTCTCTGTCAACCAGGCACTCCCAAACTTTAAAATCAAACTTTTTTAGGTAGATGGATTGGTAGTCCCCTATTACACGATGATTCTTTGCGTCTGACTCTTTTCAAACATAACGAGTGCGAAAGAGAAAAAAGATGAGACAGAAGACCAGTTGCCCTGTGAGTCGTGGGCCAAGTTTTCCGAGACTCTTTTTGACGTTTCTTTTTATATAACTTTAGCTGTGTTTTATTTTCCCCAAGATCCGAACCAGATTGGATTTGCTTACAAAAATACATGTATTACAAAAACAACACAAGACCCGACTTTGTTTTGAATTTGGATTTCCAAATCCATTTTGAACACACACCCTTAATTTGTTAATGTCGTCAGTAGTGTAAAGAAAAAAGACAAAGGGTGTATACGAATAAAAAAAAAAACAAAGGAAAAAAAGAGTTGGGTATATAACGTATGTCACAGAGATCCTGGGTTGTTTTATTTTCCTGATCTGATCTGGATTGGATCTGGGGGAAAATAAAACGCAGCTTTTATTTTGATGATTTTCAAAGGGAAATTCGAAAAAGAGTCAGGCGCAAAGAATCATCGTGTAATAGCGTGCGATTCACAGGATGATTTTCAAAGAGAAATTCGAAAAAAGAGTCAGACAGACGCAAAGAATCATCATGTAATAGGGGACGTAGCGATGGAGATGTTTGTGTTTGTGGGGGTGGTGGTTGTGGAAGTAGTTTCGAAAATGTCGGAATATTTTTCGAAGAGAGCGCTTATAACATATGAGTGGTCGGGAACACTCATAACTTTTATGAGCGCTCATAAATATCCACTTATTATTGCTTGGTGAATAGGTTTATGAGGCTCATAAGTTATGAGTGCTCGGTGAATACCGGCCGTATTAATACTCAGTGGGATAGTGTGGAAGGGCCTTAAGGCTCCTGGCCTAGATATAAATTATAGCATCAACAAACTACCCACACAGCCTTACGTTAAAATGTTTCTATTACATTTTCAAAACGTCAAATCCAAATGTGTCAAAATTTTTCTTTGACAACTGACAGGTCTTGCGTGATTTCCTCTCGGAATCAAGAAATGAACAATTGAATTTAACAAAAATAAAATATTTAGACTTAAATTGGTATAATGTCGTCCCTCACTCGTCTAATCGAACACAACCTACGTTGTTCAGGATCTAAATACTCCCTGTACCAAGCTAGGTTGGTCTCATCACAATCAACAGAAACTTCACCAGACGATGCCGAAGAAGGTAACCTCTTTTCCATTTAACCAAAATATAGATTCCATGTACATTTAACACTTTTTTTTAGAATTCCGTGTGTTAAATCTACGTGCTGTTAGAAATGTTGCAACTAAACGAAAACCGTTCAAGAAGGATCCAGTTCCACCGCCCAGAACTCACAAGATGGCAACAGATCAAGATTGGACAGCCGTGTGGCCAGGACCAAGAACATTTCATCCCGCAACAGTGCCATTGCCAATCAGGCAGGGCTTCACCGAAAAAGGCGCCCCAGCGCCTTCGAAGTTTGGCAACGCGGAGATAATGAAAATTCCAAATTTCCTACATCTAACACCACTTGCAATCAGACAGCAGTGTGAAGCCTTAAAGAAATTCTGCACTCCATGGCCAAAGGGCTTAGAGAATGACGAAAAATGTAAGAATCATTTTCCAGTGGAGGTAATATATGGAGACTATGTTCACGGCTTGCCTACCATTCGTAATATCGAAGCTCGGCGAGTTACTTTGAAGCTGAAGCTTTCCTCGTTAAAGTTTGATCAACATGCCAAGGATAAATTCTTGCGTCTAATTGGAGACCGATACGACCCAGAGAGTGACGTTATTACAATCATAACGGATCGTTGCCCGTTGAAGAAGCAAAATTACGATCATGCAATGTACCTGCTTACTGCATGCTACCATGAGTCATTCGTCACAGAACCATGGGAAGCCACAAAATCTGAAGCAGATATGGAAACTTACTATTTTAACCGAAACAAATCGAAGGTCTCTGCCGAAGCGATTCTTAATTGGGGAAAAGCTAATGAAGCAAAAACGCAATCCGCCAGTGAGGGATTCGCAAAGAGTGTGGAGAACTTAATCAACGAAGGAGAGAACGAGTACAATATTCAGAAGTACAAGGATGAAGTCAAGCAATTGTTGGGCATCGCCAAGCCTTAAATATGTTAAGAAAACTTGTTAAATCTGCTTCACCAAAAATTAAAAAAACAACAATTAAACCAAAAATTTGTTCACAGTTTTACGAAATAACACAACTAAGTTATTATGTCTTATGTCTTATAAGTTAAACCATGTATGTATGTAACGTTAACCGTTTTAAAAGTATAAGATACCAGATCACTTTTAGATAACAGAAAAATAGATATTACATTAAATTTTACCCCAGTTTAATTTATGACACTAGTAACTTGGTAATATACACTATGGTAGTTAATAACAAGACAAAATTGGGAACACCCCTAAAATGGCTTGAATAAATTAATTAACACGTTCTATTTTTGTCCAAGCATTTAACTTAATTTTGAAAAAACATTTCTAAAGCGTCAAAATACCATGCTTATTTCAAAAAAAATTTCTTTTTAAATATTGCAACACTTTTAAATAGATCTGAAAAGTTTGATATAATTTCTCCTAGCTCCATATATTTTAAACAAAAAAATATGATTTCAAAATTTGTAGCAAAGAAACAGACCGACAGAAAACGATGAGCGAGGGACTGGGAATAAACGTGTTGTCATTCATTTGCTGTTACATATGTATATGTTTGAAATTTTAAGTCTCTAGCTCATCCCGAAGTACATAAGTTTAAAACTGATTGCAAAATGCGTTTTGAAAAGAATTTCTTTTTTTGGTCATTTCGAGATTAAAAAAAAATTGTATTATTTTAAAATGCAATTTTATTTTTTATTTAAGATTTGAACAAAATTGGTCGAGCCCTGATTTTAGAGCAAATACAAAAATTCGTATTGAAATAGAACCTGGAAGTGGGGAAGGTTTAGAGAAAAGAAATTGAAGTTAATAAGATTTTTTTTTAATACATGTACCTATACAACCGGTTTACTGTCATATACAGTGATAGACAGTATTTTATTTGTATTATTCGACAATTGCAAAACTTGGTAATGTGAGTTAACATGTACTTATGTATTTTATTTAATTTTTATATATGTATATAGTTTTGCCAATGTACAGTAATAAAAAGTTTCGGTATAGTTTTAATTTAAAATTTAACAGACAAAATGTATTGTCTAATTTAATTTAAAAATATTGCAAAAACTAGCCATAAAACGAGTACCTATGTGAAAATGGTAACTTAAGTTACAAATGGGTTCTTATTTTGTTACTAACTTTTTGTTTACTATTTTTTTATTCACTTGACGCACAGTTGGGCGAACTGTGTGGCAATGTTGGAATTAATGCAAAAAATAAAACAAAAGAGATGAGTATATTCCGTTTTTCCATTACAAAATATTCGAATGTATCTAAATCTCACTCATTTTACTTTGTTACGTGATTTCCCATTCCAAAATGTGCACTTGAAATAACCACTTTAGTTCTTTTTCAATTGTAATTTAAAAAAGTTGATAAAAAAGCTTTAGATTTAAAAATAATGTTTGAACATGGAATCGACAGCGTCAGGTGCGTTATTTAATATATTAATAAGAAATTAAAAATAGTGGAACTATTTTGTTCTATTTTGTATGAAAAGTCGAGTGTGTAAAATTAATAAGTGTTTATTAAGTTCTTTCTAAAAAAACTAGCTTAAAGTTAGTTTCCACATGCTTACACGTCTAGATTTATTTTGTATTTTCATGGTAATTTGAATTATTGTCTATGCAGTTCTCATACTCGCTCCATATAATGTTTTTTTTTTTGTTTCTTCACTACCACCTTAGAAAATTTAAATTTTTGTTAAAGCATCTGACATTCATCCGTTGGCTGTGGCTGTATATGTGACGTGTGCACATTCGTCTGGCCCGTTGCAGTGAACTACATCCGTCAATGATTTTGTGTACAACTCCGGACTTATATTATATAAATGTCAATAAGAGGTCTGATTTGATGGTAAAAATTTCTTTCTCAAAAAAAAAGTTCCACATACGCCACCTTACCCCACATCGAAAATACGATGCAAAGAAAATTTAACATGTTAGGTATGTATGTATTATAATTTTTGGGGAATTTTAAAAATGATGCAAATTTTTTGAAAACAATTAATAACCTAGTTTCTTAGTGGCGAATAGTTTAATTAATAATAAAACTGAGGTACGTGCAAAGATTTGAAATGTACATATATTTATGTATTTCAACTCAAATAATTATTTTTTAAATTGTAGGCAAATTGTTAACGATATTAAACTAATTGAAAGTGATGATGAATTGATGAGAGCATTTGTATTTTGACATGTTAATTCGTATAGCTTTGAACATACATAAGTACTCTGCTCCTCGACTTTCTCATACTCTGCCCTTGGAGTTAGAAAAATTACCCTACATTATGTTGCTTATATTAAACCTACTCGCTTCTCATTTTCCTCTTTTCAAATCACATTCTTCATCACTTCATCAGTAATCAATCCAAAAATAATTATTGTTTAGGTGTGTTAAATTGATTAGGCAGATTCTATCATCAAATTGAATCAACTTGCATATAAATCACAACAAAAGGGTTAACCCGCCTCACATGATGGTGGTGAAAGTAAAATAAGACCCAATCCTATGGTAAAGAGTTTTAAAACAATTAAATCGAAGAGTGGATTCTCAGGATTACCATACGACCGACATTCAATTGAAATAATTAAGTTATTTTATAATAATAGTGTCTAATTTTATCGAAAACTCATTAATATGCATCACTTGCACCGGAACCAGTAACAACACGACAATCGACACTGACGACAACGACGATGAGCAGACGAGTAATCAAAAGGGGAATACGTCATCATCTACTATGGATGCTCACTTTCATCCCTTGTATTGTATTTATGTATATATAGAATGAGTGCGGTAATTTGTACCTTGAATCAGTAAAAGTCAATCCTCTGTCTTCGCTCTTTTGTGGGAGTTCAGTGAAGGCTCCCGTTTTCTGACGGAATTCCTATCCGACTAATGAAAAATTCTTCGATGCTGTAAATCATGATTACACTTAATTTAGCTGTCATTATATTTTTTGGGGGTTTGTGTATGTTAAAATGTACATATAATTCTAAGGGATAAAATCGTTGTCATAAGCCATTCGAGAATCCGCCTTACACTTGTGTCAATTAAATACCACCACCCAATGGAGCGATGTTAGACTTTATCATTATTACGAATAGACAGACAAAATCCTCTTCCTCATTCTAAGGTCTGGATACAAAAAATATTTAAAATTGACATTGGATCATCGATGTTTTACACAATAGTGAGGTTGTAATAAGTTCGTATTTTTTTTTAAGAGCAACGTCTTGCTCTTATGTACGAGCACAATGTGGTTTTAAACTCTGAATATTGTAAAGCTATTTATCTGATTTAAAGAAAAATAAATTAATAATGGCACCTGCCACACACAGTTTACTTGAAGGTAGTATTATGTATGCTGTCTGATTTCTTTAACAAATCTTAATTTATGAGAACTACAAATCGTTGAAGTAGTTAGTTTAAATATATAATTTTTTTATATTTCTAAATATTTTTAAGAACAAAAATTGTTACGCCATTGTGAACTCATTTTTGAAATATCGAATTTTCAACAATTTTTTTCGTAGAAAATTTTGATATATGAAATATTATTTTATCTTGTTCCAAGCTCTTGTATAAAAAAATTATTTAAATCGATAAAACAGATATATGTACATATGTAGATAAAATATGTATAGTTGAAACTTATAAAATAAGATTCAGTCAATTGAAGCCCGTAACAAAAAAAAAAAAAATAAGAATTTACTAAGATTTAAATAAATGCAATTTAAACTGTCTTTCGGTATTCTGAAGCTCTATTTGACTAGTCATTGGAACGCATACCAATATATTCATCAAGAATGTTTATACTTTGAAGCAATCAATGAATGACATGACAAAGTTAGCTAGGATGTCCGGTAGGTATATCCCTTCATTATTATGCATTGAACCGAAATCGCATGGAAAATTCGCTTAACCTTTTTTTCCTCTTATTATAGACTTCGATTTCTTGGCCTTTTCATCAAAACTATACATATAGGAATGTAAATATATGTGCAAAAAAAAACCTTTGAAATGAGAATAGAAAAGGATAATAATGAAGAAGTGTATCATTTGCACGATTCAATGCACTTGACTCCTTGAGTAATGTTTCGTTGTTGTCCTGCGGAAGGGTGACACATGACTGAGCGATCAAAATGATACTGTTATACTAGCTTATACAAAATATTCAAGTACGAATGTAGGTACAATGTTTAAAAAAAAGTTCTGAATTTACATTCCTTTCTAAGAATTGGCTTTTTCAAATGCGAGAATCGGAATTAGGTTTTTTATCTTTGGATGGAAGAAGGATATGTTATTTATTGTTAGGGTTTTTTTTTTTTAGTAGTGTTATTCAAATTTCTCAAAGTCAGGAGAATGATTGGAATTTGACAAAAGCCAGCCTGATTTATATTTTGTTATTTGGATGGAAAAAAGCTTTAAAGTTAAATAAAACTCATATAGAATCGTTCCTACTATATAAAAATAAAAATGTTTACTTTAAGAAATAAATTTGACGTTGTATAATTTTTTTGTATAGTTAAAAAAAAAAACAAATTACATAATATGTCTGTTTTGTAACTCGAGACGTCGTACGACGTAGCACAATTTTCTGTCAAATCCCATTGAAATAAACAAATAGCCACTTATAGCAATAAGTTGGAGTAACCAAATAGGCATATTATTTTACAGGTCAGGAAATTGTCATAAAAGTTTAACTAGTTTGATTCATTGGCCGGGGTAGAATTTTTGTATCAAGGCAAAGAAGTCTATTCAAAAATTCGATTTATTCTTATACCTAGTGTTTTGAGAAAAGATAATACATACGTTCTAAATTTGTTTTTGAGTTTTTTCAGTTAGTGCTTTTTCACAAATTTAGATGAAATCAGTATAAATTTTGTTTTTATAATTTTTTTAAAATTTTAAGTTTGAAATTAATTTTTTCAAAAACTAATAGAAAAACAAAAATAACTTCATCTGAAAAGAATAGACTTTTGGGTTTCAAAACTGGTATAGTACTTTATTGTAGGTATTGCCATTGTTTTTTCGAAATTGTTTTTGCCATTTGAAGCACTTTCCTATTAAATTGCCCCTACCGCCTAAATGGGTGGAGATAGACCCCCCCTCCCAGGGGCGAACTGGGACTCAAAGGGCCTCCCGGAATTTTAAGAAAAAGGGCCACCAAATAGTAAAATGAGTAAAAAGAATAAAAAAGATTAGCTGCGAAAATGACGATAAAAAAATGTATCGTTGTGTAATTGAAGCCATATAAACAATCTGCTTGGAAATTTCTATTATGTATTTTAGTACACGATAACATGTTTTTTGAAAACATTGCTGTAATACCTAATTTAAATTTTTTAATTGATATTTCCTACTTCTACCGAAACTTCAAAAATACTCACAATACAACAATCGAAATATCGTTGTTGTCTTTCCTATTCTGTTCTGCGACTCTGGAATTTTATGTGAAAGCTTTTCATTAAATGAACTGAAAGTATTGCAAAAATCTATAGAATAAAGTTTACTAAGCGAGTTAGGGGCCTCCTTACCAAGGTTACCAATGGAGCCATAATATTATAAAATTGGAAAATTGGATGACAATTGCCGACAATTTTTTGTCTTCCAATTAAAAATTGTCTGTTTACACGGTTGGAAGACTTTAAGAGATCAAAAAATTGGTAGACTCATTGGAAGACAATTTTCTTGACAGATGGCAGAGAATTTGAAACTTTATTTTAGAAGTGAAGTAGAAAACATAAACATAAAACCATTCGGTTTTTTTTTTGATTTAGAATTGATATTAACATTGACCACAAAAAGCCAATTTAGCACTTCATTTCACAATTTTGAAAAAAATTAGTCTAAACTTTTTTTTTCATTTTTTTATCAAAATTTTGAGTTTGCATGTTTTCAAAAACTGTTGACATAAAAATTTGATTTAAATTTAGAATTATAGGTCAGATTTCTGGTTTTCAAATCCGGTATAGTACTTTATTGAAAGTGTAGCCGTTGTTTTTTAATATTTTTTTTTTCAATTTAAGTAATTTTTGTCTAAAATTTTCCCTACCTCCTAACCGGGGCGAGATAGACCCCCCTCCCAAAATAAAAAATTCTTGTTTTTGACCCCTCTACAAAAAACCGCTAACAATTCTTGGCGCCACGCTATCGTACTCGTGCCCTTTTTCGTTGTTTTAAAAAACACTTTTAAAATTTTTTTTTTCTTCAAAAGCGAATAAATGAATTTTTTTTCCCCACAATAGAAAACATTTATCTGCCAATTAAAAATTGGATGATGTTTTTGCCAAGAACATCATCCAATATCCAATTAGCCGACAATCGTCCAATTATCTGAAAATAAGAAAAATTGTGTGTTTAGACGAGTTCATACGATTGCAAGAAGTCGGCCAATTTTTTGATAGAAAATCGTCCAATTTTTTGATAGAAAATTGGCCGACGATTGGCTGCCAATTTTTTTTCTGTCAATATTGACAGATAAAATTGGATGTTTACATGGTTGATAGAAAATTGGTGAAAATTTTTTGAGAAAAGTCGGCCAATATTGGATGATCTTCCAATCGTGTATACTTAGCTTAAGAGTCATAAATACGGTTTAAGGGGCCTCTAGTGATCCCTACAAAAACTCTATTTTTACAGTCAGGGCCTCTCGGAAGTCCAATTTCACAAGATAGCTTTCCTCTTAATGAATTGATTAGAGTTTACCGCGGATTTCCCTTTATATTACCTAGCATGCCCTGTAGAGCCTCCGTACAATTCCCTTGGGCCAACAACAGCTCAATAGTAAAATTAGTAAGTTTTCTTTTAAAAGAACAGAAAGTATTGCAGGGACTTTTCATGAACTTCTTGCTCGCTCAGGGGCCCACCGGGCAAAATCCCGGTTGCCCGGTGGCTCAGTTCACCCCTGCGGCCCCTCCTATAGCAAAAACTGATTGTATTGCGTCACTCTCGTCACCAAGATGCAACAGCAATTTTAGTTTTTACTAAGCTCCAAAAGTCTTCAAAGGTCTGACACGTAAATTAGTTGGTTCTACTTGGCTGATTTCTATCAATAGATGTAGTAGACTAGGTACATAAGGTATTATACATCCCTTTCATAAATTATTGTTTTCTTTTTTTACCGCTGAGTAAAGAATTTTAATTCGATTTTTTAGGTATAATAATTATGCATTTGACTTAAAAAAAAAAGGAAAAAAAAGAAACATTCGCGGCACAATGTTAATTTCGATTCAGAAGGATTCTTTAATTTGTTTTCGTGTATTTTTCTTGTTCTTTTGTTTGTTACCCAGGGGTGATTTTTTTCTATTTCACGCTTTTTTTTTTACAAAAATTCATGTAATTTTCTTTTTGTACATAATTAAAAGTGTTCTAAAACGGAAATTCGAGAACGTTTAACAAAAAATAAAATTAAAACGCGGAAAAATGTATTACCACCACCCCAAACCTCCATCTTTTCTTATAGTTATATAGGTACTACAATGTTGAACCGTATGGTATAGGAAGAGTGCGGGGCGGAGGTTTTTCCTTTTTTTGTCTGGAAAAGCGTATGCTAATGCAAAACATCAAGAAAAAGAATTTGCATAGAAAAGACGTAAAAATGGCAGAGATGAATGGTAATGTGGGAAGGGGTTAAGAATTGTACAGAATTTGGGTGGACAAGTTTCTATAGTGGAAAGGGTTGGCGTTTTTATATCGCATTGTAGGTTTTAAATTGGGAAATTAGGAGAAATTTGTTTCGCGGAAAACGACTCCCATTGGTGCCATGTTGTTTTGTCATTTAATATGGCGACGGCAATGAAATGACCGTTAACGAACCGAATAGAGGGAAATTTATGTTGCATTTTTAATTGTTCATTACATTTATACAAAGATATACCCGTGAAAAAGATACCTACTTTTATATATATTGTATGTTGCACGTTTTTAGGTTTTAAATGGGATTTATAGTTCGTTTGGTTGCTTATTGTAGCGTTTATTAAGTAGAAGCAAACCATTAAGAAGCTATATTCTTGTCTCCGAGAAATGAGAATAAGAAGCCTTACATTAATAAAATAAAAATTAAAAAAATATGTTAAGATTTTCCATTCAGAGGCCAGTTATATAGACATCATTGAAACGTATCGCTAAAACTTGTAATTTCTTACTTTGAGCGTTGAAAGAATCATCAAAATGATAATAAAGTTTATTTATGATTATTGTCATACTATACTATATTATTGAATTAGTAGCACATGTAATAGTATAAGGAAGTGTGTAAGACTTTCATCCCAGGCATCTGAGGATCGAATCCTCAGTCTCTTGCACCTAAAAACAATAAGGTTTTTTCTCAGGTACTGCATGTTGTGACAATTGTGAGGAAGTGAAAAATATTCCCTTATAGTATTTGTTGTCGTCAAAAATAGCTTTTGTTCGAATTCGGCAGAAATATCTTAATCCCTTTATACATTCTGAGTAACAACATACACACATGGTTTAGAGTTATAAGTCACTTATATGCCTTGATTCTTCATATATGAGGTGTTGTGCCAACAAATTTATTTATTTAAATTATATCTACATTTATGACAAAGTTAAAATAAAAATAAAAAATTAAGGAAAAAACAAATGTTTTACTTTTTTCAGTGTTTTCTGAACAGCTGTTGATATCTCTGTTAAATATGGTCTAGGGGAGATACTGCAACAATCGTTCTAAAATTTTTTGTTTTGACAAAAATTTTGTACCTATTATATTAATAATGTTTAAGAGTCGGGTTTCGGGAAAAAAGTTTCCCGTTGAATCAAAGCACTAATCTGTTTGATCTTTCAAGATTTTCGTTACTTAAAAAAAAAATTGTTAAAAAATATCAAAACTTTAAACTTTAGAAAGCTTTTTGCTTCAAATACAGGGTGTCCCATAGTCAATGGTCCAAACTAAAACTGGTAATAGACCAGGTCATGTCGTCTCAGAATTTAGTAACTTGACTGGGTATACCGAATCATAACGGTTTTCGCTTCCGTTTTTTTTGTTTGAAATTTTCTGAAAAAATCTAACGATTTTTATTTAATTTCGTTCCTGTAATGACTTAAGTGATTGAATAACTGCGTTTGTGGTTATTTCCAAACAATCCGTAATTCGGAAATAATATTTTAAAGATTTTTGAGAATATTGTCATATTTTTTTGGTTTTCGCCTGGCTCAGCCAATTTTGTTATAATTTTGCAACTGGGTGCTTCTGAATAGTTTGAACGATATCGCATTTTGAAAATTATTTTGTTTTAATAAAAAAATATCAAACAAAAAATTCATTTATTTTGCACTTCTTTAGTTTTTAATCATTAAAATATAGCTCCTTTATATACACTACAGAGTGGCGCATAAATAACCGTTATGATTTTATTATTGAATAATTTTTGTGTTTACGTATTTTTTTTTAAAGATGAAAAGACTCAGAACAAAACAAAGAACCAAAGTTGTTCAATTTTATTTTGAATGTCGACATTCAATTATTCAGAAATAAATCTAAATTTCTTTCTTGTTTGAATTGCACCCTGAGCACCAACAATTTATCGATTGGTCCAGCGTATTCAGGAACAACGGGCTGCCTGTCATTAATACATAAAGGAATGGCAAAAGCCGTATTTTAAACACTATACGGGTTAAATTTTTAAAATTTTTTCTCTTCAAAATTTTGAGTCTGAAAAATATGTTTTTAAATATTCTCCATTTTAGTTAATTATATTCAGCATTTTGCATTATGCTTTAATTGTATCAAATACCACTTAAATAATTTAACTTATACGAAGAAGAACAAACCAAAACAATAAAAAAATATTATTTTTGTTCAACTTACCTATGTCAAAAAAATGCATTTTGAACATTTTATTTAGGTAGTTTTGAAATATTATTAGTACAATCCTGAAGTATTTTAGTCTAAAAATAAGTTAAAATACTTAGGAACAGTTAATTAGTATTTTTAGTATATTTATTACTAAAAGTCTAAAACCAGTTAAAAAATACTGCAGCTTTTAACTGCTTTTGTTAACTGCACAACCAAAATATTAGTACTGACTGCGACTGTTTAAAGGTTTTTAATCTGCAGAAAATAACTCTATATACACACTTAAAACATCGGAATAGGAAATAATTCAGCAAACTGATAAATTATTGCAAAAAACTCATTAAATTTAACTTATTTTATTCTACTATACATTTTATTATCAGTCCTTCCTCTTCAATTTCACCCCATAACCCTTATGAAGTTTATTGTTCGACACTGAATAGAGTGTATAGCCCATATCAAACGCAATTTCCTCCTTCATATCATATAAATCAGATATCCTTAAAATGGTGACAATAATTTCGAAATATTGACTTCCATGTCGTTTTGTGATATCTGAAAAAAAAAATAAAATAAAAAAAAACTGCAGGAATTTTTCACTATGGCATATACATACATATATAAATAGAAACCATACTTGGATTGGATTGTTCAACATGACACGATGTAAGCAATGAACATATATCTACATTCTACATATACGTACATAAATATATTTTAAATTCGCGCACGTTTCATTCGAATTTGAGAGGTAATAATCGATCCCTGAGGCACTTTAAAAATAAATCGGATTTAAAGTTGCCTTTATGTTTTCTCCATCTTATAATGATGAGTGTATATTGTGTATACATACCTTATCGGAAGGAGCTGATGTACTGGAAAAATAAAAAAGGCTTTTTGCATTATTTTTTTTTTAAACAGAAGAAACCATATGCCAGACATGGTTCCCACATAGCAGAAGAACATAAAAAAAACGTGGGGTGAGGAAACAAAACAAAAGGGCTGTTTGAATTTGCGAATTTTGAAATGAATTCTCTCTAGTCCTTAAGGGATACTGATGGCGTTATCTTATTTGTTTGAAAAAAGATAGTAAAGTTAAGAGTCTCATTGATAAATGGCATATCACACAAAATATGGTTAAGAGATTCGTCACGTTTATTTATAAGGATTGTCTTGAAAGACTTGAATTTAATGAATCATACAAACAAGGATTTGGTGTAACGGTGCAGGACCACTTTTTATAAAGTAAATATTATTTCTGTTAGTCCATTAAACAGAAAAACAAAAACAATATTTTCTATTGTTTTGGTTTTTTCTTCTTCATTATTTCTGTTCTTAATGTCTTAAATTAGTTATTCTCAACGACGGTCGTAGATTTTTAACGAATCTCCACTGACTGAGGTCCATTTACGGTATAACTTTTAAATTTTCTATTGAAAATCTCTATACGAAACTTGTGATCGTCCTATCAATCGGCTAAGGGTGTATGGCCTTCCTCAGCAAAATTTTGATCAGTTTTGCTATCAAAGTAGAGGAAAAAATTTTCGTTTAGCTTTCTCGCTTTTTGAAGGAGCGAAATTTTGAGATCTTATTTTTCTGAATGTGCCACGCTAAGAAGGTTTAAAGGACAGGCCCTTGAAAATCTTTACGCAACTTGCGACCTCCCTAAAGAAATCCTCAACGTGTATAGACCTATTTTATTCCGTATAGCTGTTTCCGAACTCTAAGGAAGAAGGTGACATTCGTTGCTTAGAAGCACAATGGGTCATGGGCTCTTCTTAATTTCAATTAAATAAAACCAGTATACAGTATGTTTGCATATAACCAAAATTGCCTTGAATTTAATTCGCAATCTCATCATGTGACCATGTGTAATTTATTGCCTTTAATGAGTATATCTATAATAAATTTTTCATCTGTCACAAAGCCGCACGTATGTATTTCGCTTACATCTCTATTTAGAATCCATATATAGCATATAGGTTATGTGGCACAGCTCCACGAAAACAATTAGAAAACCAAACATGATGCCACTCCGACTCTATTTCTGTGAATGCTTTATGTCCTTCCCAATAAAACTAATTTACGATTGCCAGTAGGTACTTTCTTTTACACACATACCCAACATGTATAGCAATAGTTTACACATGTGACCACATCCATCCACCGCAATCCTTTGTAATATTGTGGTCCATTTGTAATTTATGACTTCTAATTACGAAATGATGAATTTTCATCTGCCCCCTTCTATCGACATGTTGTGACTTTGTGAGTTTCAAAATGCTTCGTGGGAAATAAGTCCATTTTTAAAGGTTCGTTGATGTATAATATATGTTCGCTTTTTATGTCAAAATATCCATTTAAAATTTTATATGCGATGTCATAAACCCTCGAAAGTTGGTGCCTGGTTGCGGTTGGTATATATATATTTATACGGTCGAAGGATACGTGCCTCTAGAAAACAGATCAAACAATTCAAAAATCATTTATAATAATTTTATCATCGGATTATATGTAGATTGTAGAATATGTACATGCAATATTTGTAGAGGGTGGGTTTAACATACTATAAAGAAGTATGTATAGGTACTTGGGGTGACCATATTTTTTTTTTTAATTATTAAAAGAAAAAACTGTAAAAATAAAAAAATAATTGTAGAAGAAATGTCAAAAAATCAATGCATATCAAAAGTTTTTCATTAATTGTAGTAGGTTATTTGAAGGAATCTCTTTTTTTATTTGCACTGAATTTATTGCACTGGGCCATTAATACTGTTCATTTTTGCATTTTTTAATTTTATTCGGTTTGCTTTTGTTGTTTCTTTCATATTTGTTTTTGCTATTGTCTAAACACCTCACGGATATTTCCGCTGTGCTTACATTAGCAATTCCAAAACAAAGTCCTTCGTGGAAAAATAAATGGCCCTTGGTAGGTGTATTAGAAATAGCGATTTTCATCGTGATCTACAAATAGAAATGGTTACAGAAGTGGTTAGAAAACACGCTGTATCACATAATCAGCGACATTCTAACTCCGAGAAGGAGACTGTCTTAAATGTATACGAGACAATGTTCAAAGACTAAGAAGAATAAAACAAATATGAAGAAAATAACTACGCTGTTAATAGAAAGGACAAACATATCAAATGTCTCAGAAGAGTGGAGACTTCTCCAAATAATCTGCTAAAATTATCAACTTCGGACGTCAAACAACGTATAGTCCAGTCGGAATAAACATTGGACCGAGAAACAAAGTTTACTGTACATTCACTTTTCTTTCACAATTCGTTGGAGGAGGTGATTAGGAGCATATGTGTAGTTTTTCGGGAAAACCGGGCTAGAGCTTAAGTCGCCATCTTGGAATTTTCTTAAAAAAACTGACTTGAAATGGAAAACAAAATATTTAAAAACAAAGGCAACACTAACAGTATCATGTTATATCTTATTTTAAAGTCGGATATCCATTTTCTGTTTAAATAAAAATATTTGAGTAATTTGTTTAAAAATCATTTATTTAAATAATTTGTTTATTTAACTTTAAAAAAGCTATAACATGACATTGTTAGTGTTGCCGTTGTTTTGTATTTTGTTTTTTATTTTAAGTACATTTTTTAGAAATTTTGAGATGAACCAGTGAAAGAAAACTGTACAGTAAACATTTTTCCAGGTCAGGCCTTTTTTGTAGGTAAATTTATAGCGACTGGGGCAAGTATTGCAGAGCGAAAAGCAGAATGAAATTTTTGTTTATGATTTTGCTTTTTAATTTTTGTATAGGATTTTTTGTATCGCATCAGCAGCGTTTTATATTTGATGTAGACCTTTACTTCTTAAAATCTTCAACTGATTTATAATACTTTACTGTTCTTTAAACGCACACAAACAAAACATTGCTCTACGAACACATCCTACAACCATTCAGCGTTCTTCTTTTTAATTTCTCAAAAAAAAAGTGTGTGTGTATATTTTTTAGTTTAGAATACAGAGTGCTCAGTGTTTCTTAAGTAAGTCATAAGGCTCTGAAAATTGTCGCGAGAGAAAAATTACAATTCAATAGGCGTTTTTCTTTTGAAATGCAGCGTAGGTACCGCTAAACGAAAAGCATAATGAAATTTATCGTTTATGATTTCGTTATGTTATTTTTGTGCGGTATTTTTCATTTCGCATCAGCAGCGTACAAGGGGTAAAAAGGTGTACTTTTCATATTTTTTTCATAAACTACAGCCCTAATTTCGAGTATTATTCGCTTATCAATAAACGACTTTTGTTAAAAATCGATCATCTATAATTTAAGATATCTCAAGTTATTGTCCAAAAAGTTTTAGATACAAAATTTTAACTCGTCAAGTTTTTTAACGTTGAACTACACTCGCAATAAGGGCCTATCTTATAAATACAAATCTGAGATAAAATCAATTTTTTTGGCCTAAATATTTCACGTTTTGGTGATGTCAACTCTAGTCGCCAAGATCAAGCGATTTTTGTTGTGGTAGGACTTTCGTTAAAAATTGTGTTTGCGCTTTGTTGTTGTTTGATGATCTAGTTAATATTAACATCGATGAAGTTATTGTATAGCCGAAATATCCCCATATCATTTACAAAAAATTAGAAACTGCTGCAAAAGATAAAATTACACTCATAAATTATAGGAAACTAAAAGAAACAAAAGATGGTCACCCCAACTATAGTCTCTTTAAGAAGGATGCTGTTTAAAGACAGTTGACAAATGACTAAGTGTATGAGAAGTTGTCTTTTTTTCTTGTGGGATAAGAACAATTTATTAAGATAAATCATAAAAATCTCAAAGATGACATATTGATGCTATTTTGCGATGCATATTCTACGATGTGTTGCGAATTACCGTTAAATTGAACTTACAAAAAAACAATAATAATTCAGAAACCACAAAATTGGCTATATAAAAATTTTGGTGTGAGTTAAACAAAACTTCCATCGCTTCAAAGGAGATATACAAAAAGAAACCTCCAAAACACAGCTCCAAATTGGGGTCTCGTGGGATACCTTTCTTCATTCAATTTTATTTTTGTATCAAAAGTAGCTTTCCATCTTAAATGCTCGCAACTGGTTGATGCAAAGGGAGTTTTTGTTGTTGCTATGTGTCGAACCCTTTCAACCCTTCCTTTAATTTTTTTTTAGTAAACCAGCAGGGTGCAGGGAAAGCATTACAACCAACATACATAGGAGCGAGAAAATATGGTAAAAATCGTGTTTTTGAACATGTGTAAATCCGGAAGACAAGGATGGGGGTGAACCGCTTAAGAGGATTTATTGCCGAGGTGCGAGACATAAATTCTCGTTTTGTGTGATTGCCTGCAATAATCGATAGAATAATTGACTGGTTTTGCAAAACAACAAAAAAAAAAAACAGAGAAGGGTTCGCAATGTATCACTCTTTTTTGAAAAGTGTAATTTATTTTGAACCTGGAGGAATTGGATAACTATATATAGGGTTCGATTTCGGGGCAGTTTTCTTTATTATTCATAAAAAAAACACAAGTATAGATTAACCAACCATTGTATGGAATTTATTTAAAAGATTTTTTTTACTTGAATAGCTTAAAAAAAAAAAATTAATTTGATGGTCCGACAGCTATTCTAGGTGACTAAAGTTGCAAATCCCAAAGTAGATCCATAGAACCAAAATAAAACTGTGACATGCTTTGAAAAGCATTATTATTCGTAGAACCTACGGGGCGCGGGAACCAGAGTGTCTGTGTTTGTGTGTCGAAATTCATAAATTAATTGAATTTTTAATTGCAGGCGCCTTCAATCACCTATGTGTAAATGATTTGGTTGTGCGGTCAGTCTTATGACTCGAAGAAGCAAGGCAAAAGCAAAACTCGACACGTGAAAAGCCGTGAAAGTATAGAGGATTTTTATTACGACAAGAAACACTTTTGGAGAAATTTTTGCTTCCTCGCAATGAGACAGTGACCCCGACTTCATTGCCCAGTTAAGCTTGCTGTCGAACAAAGTTTTTTAAAAAAGTTCCATTTTTAAAAAAAGGGTTTGAAAATTTGAAAATGCACTGAAAAAATTTTAATTTTTACACGTCAAATTGATTCCTTCACCTTGTGCAAATTTTTAAATACGTATGATTTAATTTGTAGTTTTTCTTTTTAAAAATTTTCAATTTGGGGAGCAATTTGTCAAAAAAATACCAAGCATTTCTTCATTTTTTTAAGAAAAAATATTGTGTCAATTTTTAGTATTTATTAATGCACAGTTTTTAATAAAATTAAATTATCAACCCGATTGTGAAATTTAAAAAAAAAGAATTCTTTACTCAAAATGTAAAGTGGCTTAAGTCGATTTTAATATTTTTTCAGGAAAACAATTTTAATCTGTAGTTTTTTTTATTGTCATTGAATTAGGTCGTTTTAACAAAACTAAAAACCGTCATCCAAGTGACATAGACAAGTCGATTACACAGAAATATAGTTAATTTTTAATTTTTTTAAATATTAAAAAGAATCTACTTTGGCTAAAGTCGACTTAACCAACTTTACCTTTTGAGTAATTTTTTTAAAAAACCAAAAATGATTTCCCCGAGACTTCCAATATTCGATGTTCATGATGTTTAAATCCATTTATCTGAAAATGGAGTTCTTTGTTGGAGATGATTGGCTTCCAACTGCATCAGATAATAACGTGTTGCTCGATACCAATGGTGATTTGTCTAAAAACTGGAAAATTAACAAAAAATAAAACAAAATGGCCACCAAATAATAACGAAATTTACCTGTCTCTATTAGAAAACACTTTATCAAAACCTTTTTAAAACATTCTCCATACTGAAATTGATCAAAATAAGACAATGAGAATATGTATTTTTAACTTAAGATCTCTTGTACATAACTACATAATAAGTATAAGTACATATATTATTATAACTTACAGAATTTTTTAAATAGAAATCTGTGAGCCGCATAAGAAAGATTTGCCTTAGCTGCTACAAAAATTAGTACCTGTGGCATGTAAATTTGGTTACTGATAAGAAAAGAAACAAAATTACCGGAGGAATATTTAAAGTTTAAATAAAATCGACCCATCCGTTTAGACGGAGCTGAACCCTGAACAGGCAGACAGGTGGATATGAATTGCGATACCTTTTTTTCGTCTTTCCTATATCATCCTAAAATCAATTCTGATCAAAATCTCGAATTAATTTTTTTTTAAGAAAGCAGATTAACATATAATTGAGTACATATCGAACGTAAACCTAAAAACGAGTTTGTAAATTTTACTACATGTCAAATAAAATAAGCAAACTTCAGATGAAAACACTTTTCCTGGAAATTTGGAAATAAGCTTATTTAACCAATAACAACGTAATTAGTATAAAATTTAAAAATTCCGTTTGAAAACATATAAGAAGGTTTTTTTAATAATACAAATTCTATATACTACGGAAATAAGTCAATAGTAGAAGACTTAGCACTATTTTATTTGCACTTTTTGAATTATTGAGTCAAAATAGCTTTTAGTGCACAATTTTTACTATAAAAACAATTTTCCTTTTAACATTGAAAAACTTTTGAAAAAACGAATAATGGATTTCCAGAATTTTGGAACACAAAATTTTGGAATGTAGAATTCTGAAATACAAAATTGTGACCCCAACTCATCGAGAATTCTTGAACATATACATAACTAACTGACGTAAATAAAATATAAATAAAGTTCATCATTTAAATTAACATGCTCAAAAAATATTATTCAAATGAAATAAAAGTATCAAATTTCCATTAATTTTGTTGATTAAAAAAGGCACCGCCCGCCATCTCACAATCCCAACTATATTATACGAGTCCTTCTTGAACCAATTTTCAATGATTTATTCATGCAAGGAAGATAAGAAAAACATAGACTCTTGCAAAGCTTTTTTTATACATATCGTAGTCTACCTTAAGCCCCCAGTGATGGGATGAAGTAAAACATCTAAGATTACTAATGGCTATATGCAAATATTATAACTGAACCCATTTTTGTTGACATTATCTTCATAGAAAAAGAAAAAAAAAATATTTATGATTAATTGCCACCCTTGAGGACTTGTATATTTTTGATTCAGTTTTTACAGCACCCACGGTAGACATTCATCTTCCGTGGTTGTTGCATAAATAAACGTAAATTCCAGTATCCTATATATATCTCTTTGATAAGATAATTTAATAGAGTTTCACCTTTTTTAAAAAAAAAAGAAGACCTAAGTACGATGGGAAAAAAGATTTTTCAAAACTGATGAAATTTTAATTTAAAATGGTTTTATCACTAAGTCTACACAAACCACCCTTATAACTTGAGTTTTGGTTGTAAATATATATAGAAGGAATGAAAACTCGTACATTTTCAACACCAGCACGCCACAGTGGCAGCGTCGTCAGGTCTTAATTGCGTTAGCTTGCCTTCAGCATTTATAGCTTGAATTCAAATTGGGGTACACTTGATTGACCCTTAATCCAGCTCAATTTTTTGTTACCAAAGGGCGACGACAACAAATGTCAAAATGTGTACTCACACACGACCCCACGACAAGAACACACGCACGTCACTTTACTTTGGTTACAATTTGACACAAATTGACAGCATTCAACGGAAAATGAAGCAAATTGCAACACAAAATTGAAGCCGCAATTTATATGAGGATGGGGAAGAACAGAATATAACAGAACGGTTGCGTAATTTAATTTAACGTTTCTTTTTTTTCAGAATTCAAGAATGGGTAAACGTAAACAGAAGCATAACACCACCACCATCACCACGAAGTACGGTGGCTTATGAAACATGACCATATAGCGTTGGTGGTTTCCCTATGGCAAGTGCTAAGGATATAACGCATCACTCCACCCCCTTTATAACTTCAGACATGTTGCAAAGAAAAACAACATCGATTGGGTATCCATGAGAGATGCCAATGCCATCTGATGCCGTTGCGAAGATTTATATCTTACCCATGGAATCATAGTGTTCGAGTTAAGTAAAATAAATGTTCGCGATAAGTTAAACATCTTGGTATCTTGGCGAAAAATATAAGTTATGTTTCCAATTTCAGGCAGATACAATACTGTGCGTATGAGGAACTTGAAGAAATTATATTTCCCAGCTGCAGATATAAACCAGACTAGAAGATGCGACATGGAAACATCAATCAGGACGCAATTAACTTTTTCATAAAACAAGTGTAGGTGCTTTGCTCGAATTTTTGCATATAGATGTGCAAGTAAGGTTGTTCAAATATTAAAAGGAAAAACCAAGTATTAATATCACCGTGTAAATTATAGGGCTATACTAAAAAAATATGGTATTTGCTTTTAAACATATAGAACAAAAAGTAAGCCATATGCAAACTCCATAGCCAAAACAGTATATTTACCCTTAATTGCGGACTTCAACACCCCCAAAATAAGCCTTAATATCAACAGATATTTTCGTCTTTTGATTATTTAACATTTTTTTTCTCTGAACACTCTCATTACAATACAAATGAAACCACTAATTTGCCTCGAAATTCACAATGACTATAACAAAATTAAATTATCTTCCCAGGATTACATCAGGCAAGAGAGATTCTTGTGCCTTTAAAATGGGAACGTGTTGACATTTCGGCTGACTGAATTGAACATACGTGTTTTTTTTGTTTGCCCAGATCGCAGGTTATACTCTCTACGTCCATAATCACATTAAAACTGGCAACCCTCTGATTTTAAAGTTTACCACCACCAGTCACAATATACGACAGCAGTGTATCTAACCCTCTTTTTTGTATATAAGTTGAGTTAAATGACATAGAAATCAAATAACAGTAATAAAATCGAAATTTACATATGGATCGTTTTTGAAGAAAGACTTGAAAAAGGGAAATGATTTTGGACACTAGAGAGACATGAAGGCTTAAAATTTAAGTTCTATGTAATTACACGGTGCCTATATTTTTTTCGAGAATTGTGAGGAATATTTTTAATTATTTGTCCATAAGCTTGTCAGCTGGGAAAAAGTCACTCGTAATACATAAAAGTTAATACAAAAGTTAATAACATTCAAATTTCAACTGACATTAGATAACTTAGTTAACAAATCGTTTTCTTTTTTAGAACCAGAAATAAGGGGATTTATTGTTTAAGCCTTTTAGGTTTGTTCAGGGCAGAGAACTAAACCCAGAAATTATGTGTTGTTAATTGTACTTAGGTGAAGTACATCAAATTATTCTTTCTTGTAAATAATTTAATTCCTTCACGAAGTTGAGCAAAGGTGAAAAGATTGTTTAACGTTATAAAAAATATTTTATATTTTTATATATTTAAATTGATATGATATCAACAAGTTTTTTTTAAAGAATAATAATAATTTTCAAAACAACATTTTTTACTAAGCTTGTTTGTGATTTTTAAACATAAGTTTTTTTATTTATGTTGAGAGTCAACATGCTCACCCCCCACACAAAAAAAAATAATATGTTGATTGTTGCAATGAATGAATGGTATTTGGTTTGAAACTGCATCTTCTTGAACGTTTCACAACATCAAAAAATTCCGTCTGTAAGTTTTGTTTGATTTTTGGTTGTATTGGGTCTCAGTTAGTTTTTTTTATATCCACGTATTTGAGTTCATATGTTCATGAAAAAATAAAAAAAATCAAAGCGTCAGGGTTTCTTTTAAAAAAAATAATTTTTTTAAATTTTGACAAATAAGTGCAGTGGTAGTGTTCTTATTGTTAGTTTGTTTTTTTTTTTTTTTAAACTTCACTCATTTTTATTCAACACGATATTGGCAAAGGCGATAGTTTTACGATTGGTCGTTTAAGTGTCGAGTTTTTTGTTTTGATGGTCACAACACGTGTAAGACCGTCCGATCCAGGGTGAAGATCTATGACTCGTCCGAGTAGCCATTCGCACGGAGGAAGATTGTCTTCTTTTATGAGTACAATATCTCCTATTTTAATGTTATTTTCCGATTTCAACCATTTTGGACGCTGTTGAAGCAAATGGAGGTAGTTTGTACTCCATTGTTTCCAGAACTCCTGTGTGAGTCGCTGCAGGTATCTCCATCTATCTAAGGTATTTATATTCTTTTCTGTCAAGTTTCTTTCTGGTATCGAATTTAATGGTGCTCCAATCAAAAGGTGACCCGGCGTTAAGACAGCGAGGTCATCGGGGTCTGACGTCATTGGACATAATGGCCGCGAATTGAGGCATCCTTCAATTTGTACAAGTAGTGTAGCATATTCCTCGAATGTTAGTTTCGAAATTCCAATCAGTCTTTTCAAATGGTGTTTTATAGATTTGACACCTGCCTCCCACAAACCTCCAAAGTGCGGAGAGGATGGAGGGTTGAAGTGCCAAGTTGTTTGGTAAGATGCAAGGGTTGTTGCAACTTCATTTGACCATTCAGATGTTATGAATTGACTGTCTTTTCTTAGCTCATTGTTTGCTCCTTTAAAGTTTGTACCACAATCGCTGAAAATGTTTACGCAAATTCCTCTTCTTCCAACAAATCGTTTGAATGCTGCGATAAAGGCTGCTGCGCTTAAGTCACTGACTAGCTCAATGTGGATTGCCTTTGTAGCAAGACATATAAAAATTGCAATATATCCTTTGCTTATCTTATTGCATCTTCCTTTCCATGCCTTTATTTCTACTGGTCCAGCGTAATCAACACCCGTATTCGAAAACGGTCTTGATATACTCACTCGCTGCAACGGAAGATTTGCCATTAGTTGCTCCTGCATTTTTGCGTTATATCGATGACATCGGACGCATTTGTATATGGTTAATTTAACAAGCCTTTTTAAATTTGTTATCCAATATTTGTTTCGTATTTTAGCCATCATCATCTGCTGTCCACCATGAAGGGTTTTTTCATGAGTATCTATTACTAGCAATTTTGAGAATTGGTGAGATTCAGTAAGTATTATTGGATGTCGCTGATGGAATGGAAGTGGTGAATTACTCAATCTACCCCCTACTCTGAGAATTTCGTATTCATCGAGGAAAGGACTGAGGTTTCGAATTTTGCTTTCCTTTGATAAAGATCGGTTTTGTTTAAGTCGTTGAATTTCATTCGGAAAAAGTTCTCTCTGTACAAGTCTGGTTAGCTGATAGTGAGATGATATGAGTTCTTCTACAGTTAGGGGATGTGTATCCAGAGGCTTCCTCCCATGTGTTTGAAAAAATTTATTATATAAAAATCGTCGCCAAATCGCCGTTATACGTATTAGACGTTTAAGTGTAGAAAATTTTTGAAAAAAATCACTATTTATTGTATTGAAAAAACATTGCCGCGCGATTCTTTTTGATTCCTGATTTGTTTCTGGATAATTTGTTGCTTGAAGCTCAGTAGATAAATAAAACTTGAGAAAATCTGGACCATTCCACCACAACTGACTGCTATTTAACTCTTCGGGAGAAAGCCCTCGAGAACCGATGTCCGCAGGATTGTCTTTGCTACCTACATATCGCCAGATATCCTTGCTTGTTAGGCCTTGAATTTCTGTTATTCTATTGGCTACAAATGTAGTACGAATGGATGGAGATCCTTTTATCCACGCCAAAGTGATCATGGAATCGCACCATGCAAACATCTCTAGCTTTTTGAACTGCATTGCTCTTGATATTTTATATAGAAGTTTTGCTAGTAATAACGCTGCGCATAGCTCCAATCGTGGTAGTGATATGTTTTTTAATGGGGCCACTCTGGTTTTTGACACCAGCAGTTGAATCTTTTCTTGACCATTTAAAATCACTCGAGAGTATATAACCGCTGCATAAGCTTTCTCTGACGCATCACTAAAACCATGTAACTGGATCTGCGATGATTGCTCGGTTGATAACCAACGTGGGATTTCTAATAGTTCCAATCTATGCAACCCAGATCGAAGTTCAATCCACGATTTTTCTATTTCTGGTGGTAAAGTGCCGTCCCAGGGTATTTCTTCTACCCAAAGTTGTTGCAAAATTAATTTGGCCTTAATTATACATGGTGATATCCATCCTAGAGGATCAAACAAGCGTGCGATATCGGCAATTACTGATCGTTTTGTATGTTTTTTGATTTCTGATATGTTTATTTTAAATGTAAACGTATCTTTTGCGGGATGCCATTGTATCCCTAACATTTTAATGGCATCCTTTATTTCTAATTTTAATGGAAGTTGTACTTCTCGTTCTTTTTCAGGTACGCTTTCTAAAATTTTTGTTGAGTTACTGGCCCATTTGCGCAATGGTAATCCAGCTGAATTCAAGGTCGATATAACATCGGTTTGTAGTTTGATGGCGTCGTCTTCGTTATCAGCTCCATAAATGAAGTCATCTACGTAGAACCCTTCAATGATGGCTTTAGTAACATGAGGTAGAGAATTTTCGACATCCATCGCTAATTGCTGTAAAGTTCGTACAGCTAAATATGGGGCTGATGCTGTTCCAAATGTGACTGTTTTAAGTGCATACGTCTTAATAGGTTCATCATATCTTTCCCTCCATAGAATTAGTTGATATGGAGTGTCCTCTTCTGCCACCCATATCTGTCGATACATTTTGCAAATATCCGCTGCAAACGCTACCTTAAACTTGCGCCACTGTGCTATCAGGTCAATAATATCCATTTGAAGACGTGGACCAATCATCAGATGATCATTTAATGAAGTTCCACTGGAAGTCTTACAGGACGCATCAAAAACAACTCGAAGTTTGGTTGTCGAGCTTGATTCCTTTAAAACCGCGTGATGAGGAAGGAAATAGTGTTTTCCATTTTCCAATTCAGGAAATATTTCAATTTCCTTCATGTGACCTAATGAAGAGTATTCCTTAATGCAAGACGTATACCCTTCTCTAAGTTTCGAATTTGATTTAAGGCGTTTTTCGATTTGAAAAAACCTTGCTATTGCTGTGCTTTTCGAATTGCCAAGATTAGGTCTTATGTTTTCTTTGAATGGTAATTTAACTTCGTATCTACCATCTTCTCTTCGCCTTGTTGTCTTTTTGTAGTAAAGTTGACATTTTTCTTCTTCTTGTGTAAATTTACGTGTTTCTAAATCCTCTTCGATTTCCCAAAATTTCTTAAGCTGTTCATCCAGCGTGGTGTGATGGCTGTGAATTGTGGTTGAAATAAAACCAAGGTTGTTGCTTGTTGTTCCGGTTGGAGACCCATTTTTTCCTGGAATCAACCCTTCAAGCATGATTGCCGCGTAAACATCGGCACCTAGAAGCATGTCAATCTTCCCAGGATTAAAATATGATGGGTCTGCCAATTGTAAATTTGACAAATGGTCCCAAGAATCGGTACAAAGTTGATGAGCTGGCAACATAGCTGTTAATTTTGAGAAAACAAATGCTTTGACATGACAACTGAAAGAAGCATTCGTAAATGAAAATAGAGTTACGTTGACCATGGAAGTTGAGGTGCCCGTTGATGATTGACCTAATCCCTTAACACTCGCAAAAGCCTTTTTCTTCTTAAGGTTAAGGAGTTGTGCAATATTTTCGGTTAAAAATGATGCTTCTGAACCTGGATCTATCAATGCTCTTACGATATGGTGAGTTCCATCAGAAGCTAAAACCTTTACCAAAGCTGTTGCTAGCAAAACCTTGTTTTGTGTTTGATTGTGAAATGTGTTTACGTTATTATAATGACCATTATTCCATTCATTTTGGAAACTATCTTGACTCGAGTTATGATGCATGTTAGTTGAATTTGAAGAGGTTAACCAGTTATTTTCTTCATTTGTATTTAGATTTGATAGGATGAACGGATTTTGGTTTTGAATTTGAGAATTATTGTTGGGTGAATAATTTGATATTGCACCATTTTGTCTATTGTTGCAGACATTTTTTGAAAGAAATTGATTTGGGCTTTGAATTTGGTTGAAATTTGGCGTGTAGTTCTGTCCATATGGAGGAATTAACTGATTTTCTCCTTGCGCGAAAAAAGTGTTATACTCCGTTGGATTTTGTCGTTGGAAAGATGTATGAGGGAAATTTTGATGACAGTTACCACGATAGTTGTTTTGAACTTCAAAATGTAAAAGCGTGTGATGTTTTTGACCACATTTTTGGCAGCAGTTAGCACTCTTACAATTTGAACCATGGTGGTCGTAACCTAAACAGTTGGAACATACAGAATGAGATTTAACCACTTCGAGTCTATTTTTAACATCCATTTTTAAAAATTTTTGGCATTGTCGTATTCCATGTGAAGCCTTGCATAGACGGCAAAGGAATTTCTTAGTCTCATACGGATTCTTCATACTATGATTCATTTGTGAGACCGTTCGGTGCGGGTTTGTCTTGAATTGGATTGTTGTGTTTTGATTAGACTCCATGATATTTTCTAATGAGCTGAATCTTCCTTCAATAAACTTTGCAAATGATTTCCAATCAGGGAGACTTTTAGAGCTACCAAGTTTTTCCTCCCAATCCTTTTGTGTTTGAAATGGAAGTTTTTGATAAATGACGTAAATGAGAATTACATCCCAAGTTTCAACCGCAATTCCCATATTGGAAAGTGCAAGAATGCAGTTTGCGCTTGTATCATGTAAGGATTTTAAAGAGTCTGCTGATTCATAGGAGAGCTTTTCTTGCTCCATTAAAAAACGCAATTGTTTATTTACTAATTTACGCTTATTTTGATAACGATCATTTAATATTTCCCATGCTGCAGTATAGTTTTTGCCATCAGCATCAACTGATAAATGCTGAATCAGCAACGCAGCATCATCTATTACATGAGTTTTCAGAAATTGAAGTTTCTGTGTGTCAGACAAATCAAGATTCTGATCAACCATGCTTTCGAATAAATTATGAAATTCACACCATTCATTTAATGCGCCCGAGAATTGTTTGATTTGTATTGGTGGTAGCCGAATGTCACACAATGAAGTTCTTGCGGTGTTTATCCGCGAAATCTCTAAATTTCCATTTTCTTTTTCAAATTTCTCGAGAATATCGTTTAAAGTTCCCGTGAATGAAAAATAGACGCGTTTAATTTTTGCAAAGGTTTCGGCTTCGAAGTATGCATCTTTAGAAGGGTCAGGCGAGCTATTTACTATTGCCTCGTGATCTTTTCGTGCGCGTTTGAAGCATTCTTCACTGTCTGTTAGACACGCATTAACGTAACCTCTTGAATTTTGGACTTCATTTGCCTTTTTAAATTCTTCGAAATCAGATTCGATTTCCTTTAGAATAAGGTCTTGGTGTTCGATAAGCTTTAGAAGTTTCTGAGTTGCCATATTTTCTTAGTTTGCTTTTGCAACTGCAACTTCAGTATATAGGTAAAACTTACAGTTACAGTTGCAGAAGGCTTTATGATTCACAGTTCCTTGCTGTGATTGTATAAAAAAACCCGTGGGAAATTCGTAGCTATTTTGATTGCTATCGCCGATAAGCTGTGCGTCAATGATTGAGATGATTCTGAATTTTCTTCCAATGTTCTTCAAATTAATTTGTTCTTGATTCAATGAGAGGCTCGAAGGACCATGTTCAGGGCAGAGAACTAAACCCAGAAATTATGTGTTGTTAATTGTACTTAGGTGAAGTACATCAAATTATTCTTTCTTGTAAATAATTTAATTCCTTCACGAAGTTGAGCAAAGGTGAAAAGATTGTTTAACGTTATAAAAAATATTTTATATTTTTATATATTTAAATTGATATGATATCAACAAGTTTTTTTTAAAGAATAATAATAATTTTCAAAACAACATTTTTTACTAAGCTTGTTTGTGATTTTTAAACATAAGTTTTTTTATTTATGTTGAGAGTCAACAGGTTAGAGTTGGAAGTATTTGTTTTTTGGCCGTGGCCTGGCATCGTTTATATACGAAGGTTTTTTTTAATAATAAAATTAGGGAACTTAGCATATATCTACCACTATTGAAAAACTGTTAAGAAAAATGGATTTTACGATTTCGATGCAGGTTTTTATATTAGCTAATATTATTACGATCTACTACCTAACCAGTAAAAAACTTTACAGTTAGCCACTATTAACAGTGCTTCTCATAAGTATAGTGAATCTAAGATTTGGCTGGTTGCGCTTCAGTTATACACCTAGATTTTTAATAAATATGTAAATATTTTAGTTTTTAGACAAATTGCGAATCTTGAAATTGTAATCCTTAATTCTAAATCTTGAATCCCGAATTTCCTTGTGTGGAGGTGTTTTACAGATAAATAAAATGTGCGACTGGGTTGGTTTTATGGTTTTAAAGTCTGAATATAGTTTAGATCTATTCATCTGATTTTAAAAGAAATAAATTATAGTTACGGGAGCCTATATTTTATGCCACCTGCTAAAAACCTAGTTACGTGAAACTTGAAAGTAGTATTATATTTGTTGCATTTATGCAAGGAACTAATATTTTATAGACTGCAAAATTGTTAAAAAATCTATAAATAGAAATAAATGGATTAAATACCTATGAAATTGATTTAAATAAATCTCAATTTATGAGAAAAAAAAATTAAGAATCGTTGGAGCGGTTTTTTAAAAAAATATTTTTTTTATATAGATTTTGTAAATATTTTAAAGAAAAAAAATTGGTATGCAATTTTTAGCATTTATTCATGCAAAATTGAAAAATTTATTTTGAAAAAAAATTATCCACCTATTTTCGAAATATAATTTGGAACATATTTTTAAAAATACAAAATTTCTTTTTTTAAAAATTTTGATATGCAATATTATTCAAAGTTATTCGAAGCTTTTGTGTATAAAAAATTGTGTTCAACAGATAATGACATAATCGGAAACCAAGCAAACGATTCTATGAGAGATACCGTTTTTAATCGATTGATACATTTTTTTACAATTATATAGTACACGCGTACTAATATTAGCTCACAAAAAAAAATTTATCAAAATCGTAGGAGTGATTTTTGAGAAAATGAGATTTTCCTTACCGGTTTTTAAACAATTGTATGCGAGGTGCCGTTATATTAGGTTTTAAGAGTAATTTTCATTTAAAAAAAATGATAGATAATGCTGGGTGTCAAGTTTGATAAAAATCGATAAAGTCGTTTTCGAACTATTAAGTTCTCCAACAAAAATTTTTAAACTTTTTTGTAAAAATCCAAAATAATATTTTTTAATCAGTTGAATTGTTTGGTTCAGTGGGAGATGTTTTAAGGAAAATAAGATTTTTATTTTTTGCTAAAAACATTTTTACGGCAACTTCTATTATTTTTGGTCCTGAAAGAATGAAAAATACGTGTCGGGGAAATGACCAAAAAACTCTATGTACCAAGTTTAAAGAAAATCGATCCACCCGTTTAGGCTGCACCCGAAAGGACAGACAGAATTGGGAGACCCACTATTTTTGACTTCGCTATCATCGTAATGACTTGATCAAAATCTCCAGTTAGATTTTTTGACGAATTCCAAAAAACATTAGTAAACCCACGTTAGGAAAACGTTACAAAGAAATTGATTCTAATGAAATGTAGGTTGACTTTTCCCATTTTTTTGTTTTTATTTTTTTAATAATTTAAAATGCATTCTTTTGTCAAAAAAAAAGTTTTAAAGGAACAAATTGGGAATTCAAATAAAACATTCAAAATGATACGTGTTTTTATGAAAAAAAAAAACAGTCAAAGAAAAAAAAAACATAAATATTACAAATAAATGGGTTTGATAGTAAATTGCTGGAAAACCGCATAGAAAATAGGGAAACTTAAATATGGCACTAACTGATATTGTGTAAATTAAAAAAAACAGGAACCGGTTGAAGATTCGAAAAGTTAAAACCAGTTAAAAGAAACTAGACAGACAATCATAAAAACCATAAAATGTCGTATAAAGGAAGTGTCGCGTGAAGTAAGTATATCAAATGTTAGCATTTTAAGTCTTTTTGGAGTTCTCATTTTAAAAAAAGACACACTAACTTCCCGTAGCATATCAATTATTGAAATGTCAAATGAAAATAGAAAGAAACGTTAAACGATTTAAACACATAGACCTTATGTATAAACAATTTAACCCAAAAATGTTCCGTTTCTATAATTCTTTTTTAATGTACATATATTACGATTTTTTTAAAAATTGTTTAATGTAATTTTCAAAATATTTGCCAACAACCGTGATATGCTGGCATTTTTTTACGAGTTCTAACTCATTTATCATTTAAAACAATATAAACCGAAGAGTTCCCGTTTCTAAGACTTTTCTAACAAAAGTTAAGATTTTTTTTAAATTAAAGCAGTTTTTCATGAATTTCGGCAAACGACCTTGATAAGCTCTCATTTTTTTACGAACTTCAGCCCATTGAACAATCATTCATTTGACATTTCAATACTTCACATGTTACGGGAAGTTAGCATCTCATTTTTTAAAATCTGTTTTTTTTTTGTTGGTGAATTATCGAACAGAACTATTTTGGAAAAGTATCTATATAATTATAGAACTATGGTGCATGCGATGAGAACTCAAAAAAAAAAAATGATATGCTAACTTAACTGACACGAATAAAGGAACCGAAAAAGAGAAATTTTAAAGTTTTTCGACTTAAAATAACAGGAACCCAAGGTTTTCTTCTGCGGTGGTAACTTTGGGACACCCTGTATAAAAACAAAATTTAAAAAAATGTTTACGTAACTGGAGTGAAATCAATATCTTATTGTAAATTAATTTTAGCCTGTCTAAAAAGGTTTTAAATTGGTTAACCAAAAAAGTATTTGAATTGAGAGAGAGTGGCTCTAATTTTCGGACTTCGAAAAATATTTATATAGTATAGTGAAATAAATTTTAAATTACTTCTAATTCTAAGGTAAGGTTTAAATTATTTTTTTATATATGAAAAGTATCTTGCTAGTTAAGCCCGTATGATACTACATTTTTTTCTCATTTTTAATTCATTGAAAATGAAACTAAAGCAGTACGAAGAATTCATTACTGTCTGAAAATTCCCATATGATTGAGTGTGTACACATCAAATCCTAAAAATGTGAAAATGTTACAAAAAATGTGAGAATGTCAGACAAAATGTGAAAATGTATGAAAAAATGTATTAAAAATGTGATTTGATTTACAATTTTCAGCTTCTAGCAGCTTTTTTTGACATTTCAAAATTGAAAATTAAAACATATTTCAAAAAACATTATAAAACTAATTATTAATAAACATTTCGGACAAAATTCAATCGGAAATAATTTTATGTTGCCGTTAATATAAATTAATCAAATATTGCATCATTAGAAGAGAAAATCGCCCTAAATGTTTTTAAGGTTTTAATATATACAGTTGCGTCAGATTGTCAAATTTTCTTAAATTGTTGTTCTTTAAGTGGTATAGCTATGAAATAAATTTTAAATTACGTCTAATTCTAAGGTAAGGTTTAAATTATTTTCGTAGATATACATGCTTGCTAGTTACTGATATAATCCATAATTCATCTGAGAGTGAGAACGTTAAAATTTTGTAAGATTCTCCAAAAATAATAAGTCGTTGATTCAAAATAGGTTTTAATTTTTCAAAGTTTTAGGCAGAACCACTTATAACCTCCATACAAATTCTGTGGGTCGCTTGTCAATTAATTTTTGATCTAAATAATTTAAATTTAGTATATTTTATTGAAGTCTATAATCAGCAATAGACCCACTGGAAGTTAAAAATTCTAAAAGAAGTATATAGCTACCCTTTCCATGAATATATTAAAATTATCTTCAAAAGAAAAAAAAATCAGCTTTGAACTGTGAAAAACTTGAAAAAAACCTCGAACCTTTCCTATAATTCAACCTCTGCTCCTTTTATCATTGATTTTCAATAAAAATTGGATTACACGATATTTCCATTGAACTAGCAGCTTCTTTTATGCCTATGTATATATACTACTACTTCTGATTTCACAAAGAATAGCATTTTTCAAGTCCGAAGAAATTCATTTAAAATTATGCACCCCTGTGCTGATATGCGTATAAGGAAGGGTCGAACGTCGTCGTGGCAGTTGTTGTTGTTGCTATTTTTTTTTTTTTAACTTATAGGTAAGTATAAGGTGGAAATGAATTTTCACTCTTTGCGGAAATGAAAATCCGATTGTAATCTTTTTCTTCTAATCGACAATTTCTCCAAAACGAAAATATGAATAAATAGCATAAGAATAGACTCTATACTGTATAATACGTCAAAAGAGGTACTGTATATTACAATTAGGTACGTCAGATTTTACTAAGTGTTTTACTTGGCATTCCATCACAATTCTATAGGACAGTTTTGACAGTGATAAAACTTATATATCTCGATTGAATAATGCTTTCAACGCAGTCTTTTAGACCCTTTCGTTTCGGTCATTTGTTCTCCAAGAACACACACGCATCGCACATACTCGTAGTCGTGTATAGGTAGACTTATTGACATTGTTGTCCTTCAAGATTTATCTTCGTTCGTCCTAATCCAAAAATAAATCGAAGATCTAAGTGTATGTGGCTATAATATTTCATGTGGCATATTTTTCCGCACTTCTGATGGAAAATGGGAGCTCCCCTCTGAATCGGGGCGGGGGGAATATGTGTGTGTCAGATGATAAATGACCTTTAAGTTCTGAAATATGACCAGCCGTCGTTGTCGTCGTCGTCGTTCCGTTTTCTTTGAGAAAATTTAATTGAAGTTTCTTTTACTATATATGAGTAGCTCCCTCTATATGCTGCATGCTTTGTGATGCATGAAGGTTATTATAAAGAATTGTCACCAGTTTGTATATTATATATAGAGAAAAATCCCTCCCACTCACCAGGATAAAGGGGTAAAACTAATCTTTGCCTTTAATTTAGTGGATGACTTGTCGTCTGTCAGACGTCTTCGCTTCGGTGTTTCGTCAGTTGTGATGGGTTTCTTGTAAAGCTCTCTTCTCGTCTCGACATAGCTTAAAATGTAAATTTATATATCCTTTGTTTAGTATGCATAGCCTTTTCGGTGAGTGTTTGATGTAACTAAGATTAATCTTTGGCTTATTTGCATTTCTTAAATATTCTCCAAGGGGATTTAAATGTCTTATAGTCGTATGCTCCGGGGTAATAAAAAGTCGACCGATGGTGTTAAGTGTTCGTGACAATAAAGCCCAACGCAAGATAAACATGAATATCATCATCTTGGATATATGTTTCCTTTTTGCAAAGAGGAAGTATTTTTTTTTTTTTGAAGGGGTGTAATATAATTTACTGGGTTTAAACCCTTTAATCATATTAAATCCGAAATATTTTATTAACGTATGTTTTTTTGTCGAAATTTTATAGACCAAGAGACCAAAGTACTTAACATCTCGACAGATTTTGATAGATCAGAATGGTTTGACTTACTTCTCCCGGGTTTCGTAAAATGTCCACAAATTACTTGCTTATAGCTTCAGCAAAGTGTCTTCAACCAACTTTCAGGATTTTTGACAATTTGGTTTTGAATAAAAGCATCCATAAATCCTTTACCATAAAAGTTGCCGTCATGCCCAGTTGCTTCTGAATTTCAAAAATATTTTTTTTCATTTAATTACCATTTAAATATTTAATGCTTGATAAAACAATTAAAGAGAAAATTTATTGGCTACCAAACTGAGTATTTATCTGAAAACATTACTCTTAAGTTTTTAAAACTACCCAAAGCCCACGGTAGCGGTTTCTTGTACCTTTGAAGAAGTGGTGGTGTCAAGTTCGTTCACCATCAGCAGCGGCGCAGCGGCATGATTATATATTGAACAACAAAAAGAAAACAATAAATATTCAACAAATATATTTCATAACTTCGATATTAATCTTAATGGCTTCTGATGCTATATAGAAGCCAAATCCACAAAGGATAACTTGACTTCACTTATTTTATGCTGCTGCGATTCCGAAAAGGTATGCTTTATGACCGTGCAAAAAGACAAAGTAGCCATTTAAATTAATTTTTGGAATGCCCGCAGGCCAAAAGGTTCGGCTTTTTCGTATGCAAATAAGAACTAAAGAGATATATTCTTCTTAAGATAAAATATCTACTACATCCACAGTATAGTAAATGTGGGTGTAAGGTTTTTGAGAGTAGGAATACAAAGCTCTATGGCAATGGAATCTCATATAAATTGTATATCCCGGGAGATACTCCAAATGCAATTTGTATATGTTCAACCCTTTTGCTATTGTATAAATCTGAGTGGTAATTAAGATAATTTTAATTGTATGCATGAATTTCGGATGGTGGAATTAAATTTATGACAGAAGTGTGAGGAAGGGTTAAATTAAACTTATGTAAAAGATTATATGGATAAAGACCGAAACTTTGAGAGGTGTCTTACATGACAAAAAATTATTGTTGAAGTATGTTATTTTTAAATTCTTGAAAATATGTATTAAAAAAGGAACATATTCAATTTTCAGTTTTTCCAAATTATTTCCTTTCCCTGTTTAGTCTTATTTCTTCGGAAAAGTTTAATTATTATTTCAGGACCACTTTGATATTGGGGTCATGATTTTTAAGGTGTAGGTACCAAAAGTCAGCAGGAATGGTACATTAAAAATTCGTTTTTTTTCAAAGCCCAGATAAAAAGTATAGCAACCAACTAAATCGTTATATTTAATAAAAGATCTGGGCGCCCTAGACATGAAAACGGGCATCCAAGACATCCTGGGAGGGGTCTTCTGCATACAAGACGAAGCCAAAGATGAGTATGAAACCGGTCTCTTAATAAAATTTGATAGCATTTAGAAATATTTTCTCACTGATAGAAACTTCCCCTCTGATAACATAATATGGTAATCCAAGACTTTTTCCATGGGACCGCTTATCTACCATGATGCACTAAAATAATGCACTTTACCGACAAAGGCCCCAGCTACGGCATGCAAGACTTTCATATTTGAATATGAAAGTAAAGACCACGGCCGTAGCCAGGACCTAATGTATGGGTGACTCCAAGTTTTTTTGGGTGAGCTATAATGTTTGTTTATAATGAAAGTCAAAATATAATAGTCTAGAAAAATTAAATTTTTATTAAAACCGTAGGTATAAGCAATATCACACTCATGTTTTTTAAGGTTCCTCCAGACCAACGCGAATTTTCGTTGGCGACGACGAAAACAATAATAACAACGTGTTGTTTTCATTGACAACTACGTGTTGTTATTGTTGTTTTCGTAGTCGCCACCGAAAATTCGCGTTGGTGTGGGGGAACCTTTAAAACTAAGAATTAAAAATATAGGAGATTAAGAAGTAGGTATGCATGTTACTTATACATACCTACATAAGTAAGTACAAATATCTATTTAGAATTAAAAAAGCTGTATTCTTCGTTTTTTTTCAGCAAATTTACACAAAATACCATTTCGATGGCCCCGTGCAAAACAATGCTAAGTGTATTTATTTATTTTTCAGGAGAGACTTTTAAAGTTTGATTTTGTTTGGGATAATTGTAGAAATAAGGGATTATACTGAGCCCTATTTGACCTCTGTTTTCAAGGCATTCTTGTTAGATTCGCAAGAAAAATTATTAAAATAATATATATCGATTCTATATTCAATAATATATCGATAACTCAAAACTATACTATGTGCACTTCGTATGATTTTGCACGGGGCCATTGATTGATTTCCAACGAATTCAAACTTTTTTTTTTTCAAATGTTACAAAAGAAAAAATTTCGGAGTATTTGATTTGTCTATTCTCGAAAGTGCCGAAAATGATGACTCGTTCATCAAAATGTTTCGACAGCTTCAAAGAGGCGATGAGTTTTAGGAAAAGCGCTTTTAACAGGAAACAACGTCTGAAGTATATTTTTATTTTGCAACCAGAGCTATTTCGTTGAGTAAAAAATTTGTATATCATGTTGTTTTCCATTGGACGTTTGGAAGCGTCCAGAATCAAAAAGAACTCTTCTGAAACCATTCCATTGGCAAAAAAGAGTATGCGTACTTATGTACACGCGCTAGAAGTAAAACTTCTTTCACGACAACAGGGCAAGTATTTTTCAAGTCCTACCACTCAGAGCACCCGATTTGAAACTCAGAACCGTTGCAAAATCGTCACGTGACGCTGAATTTTGTAATTCGTGACGGTAATTTGTAGTGTCCTGCTCTATCTCAAAGACGTAGGCTCCATCTAGGAGAATTTTACTACAATTATCCCTGCAGTGATCTGGCAAATAATGATATTAGTAGTCTCGCGCGCTTCGTAAGAGGTCCTAAATGGTTCAACGTGTAGGAAGAAAACTTCCTAGATTCCTGTGGTATCACAATGGGCCAACCCCCTGGTCTAAGTGTGTCAGCGTTTCCGCTGACAACCGCATAAACCTAACCTAATAACTTGTTGCTGGTTGAAAACTAGGACCGACGGATCCTTCCGGAAATTCTAATTAAAAATAGTTCTGAAAAAGTAATAGAAGGTAATATCTACTGTTTTGCTCAGTAACAGTTCAATTCGTGTAGTTACTTCTTAGTATTTTGCTGTTGGATTTTTGAAATAAATAATTGTTATAAATAATGAGAAGTTTCGATCTCATCTAAGATTAGCTGTGGTTTGTTTAACACCCTTTATTGAACTGCAAAAAAAATGTTGCGAACTGTTTTTAAAAGATAAAACCATTTTTGGATACTTAAATTTGTATGGGCTGTTATAAAGTATGTATGTTTAATTAAAAAAATATTGTTATTATTTATAAATAAATAAATGAGTTCAAAAAAAGCTGACCGATTCTTCATTTAATTGAAGAAAAATTGCAATCACCAAATATTAGTTAAGTATTTTTAATGATTTTTTTTAAAACAGCAAAAAATTAATGGTGGCAGAAAAAAATTGCTAGGGGTGGCAAAAATTGGCTCTGACATCAACATTCGATGATATATTATTAGTAGTTGCAATAATCCTTGATTAAAGATGATCAGCTGTGAACAAACTGGCCCTAAGTCATAAGCCTGGTAGTTGACAAATTATAAAAAATTCAAAAATTAAAAAAGTTACAAATTTTAATTCATAAGCTATAATGGGTGATTTATGAGTAGGAAAATTGTCAATTAATAAGAAAATTTATAAGCTAGAACGTTAACTTTGCAATTTAAAACTAAGTTTGAAGGCTAAAATTAGATTTAAAAGCTGAAAATTGCTTTTGTACCTGGTTAGCTTTTGAATCTATCTGTAGCATTCTAGCTCCTACTCATAAATCACCCATTAGCTTATGAATTACAATTAACTAGCTTGCTTCTTGTTGCCACTTTGAGGCTACCAAAGCTCTATTTTTAGAGTTGGGGTCTCTCAGGAGTCCGATTTCCGAAGATAGTTTTCGTCTAAATGAACTGCAAACAACATACATCACATTTAGTTTATGCCAATGATTTCCCTTTGATTTCTTTGGGGCCACAAAAGCTGTATAATTAGTTTAAGGTCCTTAGAAATCTAATTATATTAGGAAGTTTTCTTTTAAAAGAACAGAAAGCACTACAAGGGCTCTTATAGACTCTTTAGTCTCCTAGAGGCCCATCGGACGAAATTCTGGTTGCCCGGTGACCCAGTCCGTCTTTGATTGCACGTTCTCAAAATACTATATAACTTGATACTTGAAAACACTTTAATATACAATTATACATTTTCAGTCTTCAACTTTACGTGGGGAATTAGACAAAAATCCAAATTAATAATTTTCACCATCCTTTAAAATCTCATATTTTTGTACCCTGCACCACTAATTAAATGTATTAATTGACCCCAACAAATGTTGTGTTTATTAAAAATCCCATACCTTAAAAAAAACACAAAATCAAAACAATATAGTGGATACTAACTTCGTCTTTCTAAACAAATTGATATAAGCCCAAGAAGGTGACTTCCAGTCATATAGTCAGCGTTGCTATATAATGGCAATATCATTGCTAGATCACTAAAGAGGACTGACTAAAAAGAACTATGAAATTTAAAAATTATATCGTATACTTTTTTTTTGCATTGTTGAATGCCAAAATTGATTTTTAATCTTTGATTTTACCTGGAGAAATGGTTTCTAGTACCAATCACAAAAAAAAAACATTTTCTTAACGTATATTTTCTCAAGTTAGGTGTTGCGATGTAAACTGACCATTTTCCATAACGAACTAAAGATCTCAATTAGTTTTGCATTTGACATTTATTATTTGTAACAAACATATTTGCAATTTTAATTTCCTATTCATTCATTTAACTTTAACTATACCTACTTTTTTTTTGTTTAAACTCTTGGAGCAAACGGTGGTGCCTTATATTGCACAAATGTAAGAATATTATATCCTTTTTTAAAAAACAATTGTGAACTAAAATGAAATTCAATATTGTTATAGTGCTGCGTTCAACTGAAAATACGTGTTTTATTAAACCCCGCCCCACCGCTCAAAATTTGTTAGTCTTATTTGTCTACAGGTCTTAGGCTCTTCATGCAAAAATATATTTTCGCAAATTAAATGCAATGCAATCGAAAATGTAAATCGAATGGAATTTATCGGAATATTTGATTAGATACAAAATGTTTGCAAAAACTGCCTGTGTACACAATCTTAATTTTGCAAAAAAAAACCTCCTTTAAGATCTTAATATATGTAATATGTATGTTTTTCTCGATAAGCTGCTTACTTACATCAGCAACAAACTAATGAGATGAAATCAGTTTTGTCAACAAAAAGCACCCCACAATTATTTCACCAGAAATCTTCAAAAAAAAGAAAAACATCAACTACTGATTTATGTACGTACTTCTTGTGCATTCCAAATCACATTTGCCAAATCAAAGTTAAGATACCTACACAATCTTTTGTTTATTTTTTGGGTTGAAAATTAACTGTTATTCCGAACCGTTATAGACGAGACAAATATTTTGACACATTATAGGAAACAATAAAGACACCTTCATATTATTCTTTCTTCCACCACCAAAACCCACATTATAGACAAAAAACCCTCATATCCTGGCTCAGGCTCAGGCTCAGGTGCAACAATTTACCAAACAAAGATCAGAGGAAAGATAACAAAACAAAAATCACTCCAAGAAAATAATAATCATTTTATTCTACTTGTTAATTCGTGTTATTTTGTTCTTTCTTTCCGCTGCAGTAATTTTGATGCTGTTGCAAGATAAGAACCCGGGATGACCATAAAAATTTGGTGAATGCAATAAAATGTGACACTTTCAAGCAATAAAGATTCTCAACAATATAATTTCAAGCGAAACGCGGTCTCCGAATCCGGCAGAGCTCTCTGCAAACACAGTTATAGATGCCCTGTTTGTATCCGATTGTTCTTATGGGGGAATGGAACCAAATCATATTCGGTGGCGTTTTCCATGATTTGAACAGGTCAAACATTAAAAAAAAAATTTTGTTTGTTTTTGTTGTGGTTTTTGTATCTTTTTTTTTTTTTTTTTTAGTTTTTTGGAGCACAATCTGATTATAGTTTTTCTTCGTATGGATGATGGATGGAAATGACTTTATCCGCTTGTAGTTTTTTTTTCTGGTAGCAGCATTCAGGGAACTCAGTAAGTTATAGAAATTCTAATCGAGATAGGAACATGATTTAGATGATCCTCAATTCAATGTTCTTGAAAAGTTCGGGTCGCTAATGGAACTCATATACCTACTATGGAGACTGAGCACACTTTTAGACAAAAATTAAAAATGTGCTTCAGATTCCTAAGAAGTATATTGTCCTAAAAAAAGAAAGGCTATCAAAAATTTAGAACAATTTCGTCTTTGGAATTTCGTGTGGAATTGAGTTTATAGCACATAAAGGAAAGTGAACATGTGCTAAACAAAAATGTGCAATGGTGCAGTGATAAGGGGCAACGTCTAAAGAAATTAGAGTACACAAATTAACAATATTAATAAGTTTAAGAAGCTAAAGTAAGTACTGAAATCTTTTTATCTACCTCCCCTTGTTGTGTGAAAGGGAAGAAAAACTAATCAAAAACAAAATTAGCAACAGTTAAGAAACTGGAAACATTTTCATTATTTTTCCATCAGCTCTTTTTTATAAAAACAAAAATAGAAGCAGGTTGTTGTATTTTTTCTAAAATATACTATCCCTATTAACCCTCATCCGTACCCGCAGCGCACTTTTTAAATATTAAATGTTTAACTTAAAAGAATTTCTGAAGAATGTCGTAAGATAGGTATAGTAAAAAAAATATCAAATTATTATTATTATACTTGGACGAAGCAGTCAAGCCATAGGTAATATTCATTAAGATAGTGACGATACTCTGATGGTGACAGTAGCACCACACGTATTTTAGTATCACCTTTTTATGGTGATCTGAATTAATTACTTCCACGAAAATTTGAGAATTTTATGAATGAAATGACACGTGTCTCTGCCTGCGTATTGAAAAATTATTGTTTTTATTAGTAAGTTTTAAAAAAATAATTTCGGTAATATTCATTCAAAGTTCAAGTTTGATATGTATGATTTTTTTTTTTTTGATTTAATTTCAGTTCAATAAAACTATTAAATTTTCGTGTTAAATCAAACATTTTCAGTTATTTAAGTTAAGCCACTGAATTCTGTTGTTGGAATTATGACGTGTGGATTTAATTCAAATTTATTAAACAACCTCAAATTTGATATACTATGTAATACAATGACGATTTGTAAAATTTATTAAGTTAAATAAACAAAGTTTTATAGGAAATCAAAGTGTATAAATAACGGTACCTTCAATACAATTACCTATTTTACAAGGTGTTTTACATAAGACCCTACAAAAATCTGGAGCGTGAAGGTTGGGTCGAAACAACAAAGATCGTGCTAATAGGGGTGCTAAAGTTTGAAAAAGATTATAGTTTTAACAAATTATATTTTCTTTTTAAGTTTCAAAATTTTGAATTTGAAAATTAATTTGTCAAAGCTCTTCACTAAAGCAATTTTAAACAAATTTAAAAACGAATTAATGAATGGAACAAAGGTATATAACATGATATTGTAAGTGTTGCCGTTGGTTTTTAATAATTCAAGTAGTTTGTTTTTTGGAAAATTGTCGCTCCTGCCCATAGGCGGATTAACCCTCAGGCAAAAAAGGCAACTGCTTGGGGGCCCAGCCCAGCCTAAGGGCCCCGCGGCTCTTGAGAAAAGATAGATAGGTGTATCTTTAAATTGCTTCTTAAATTTTTTTTTTAATATTAAATTGAATTTGCCAAGCATCAATTTCGTTATTGTGAGCTAACAGAACACAAATAACTTTGAGAAATTACTAATTACTATTTAGAGTTGAAGCGTGTTTGAACTACGCTTGCACCCATTTTAATACCTTCGTGGAGTTGGAATGAGATTTTTTTGTTTCGACGTTATAGTCCGAACACAAGAGACGCGACGCAGAGCTTTGAACTTTGCAAAGCTATAGTGTCAAAAATTATCAGGTGCGTCCTATATATCAAATGAAACAAAATGAAAGTAAAACAATTCGAATCGGGCGAAATTAAATTAGTTGAAGAATATTTTAATAATTTATATTTTATACTACGTTTCCAAAAGCCAAACGAGGTACCTACTTTAGTTACAAAATTTCAAATTCTTTTTGATGGCATCTCAATCCCACAAAAAATCATATTTCCGTTTAAATGACCACCTGATTAGATTAGGTTGGAAATTATAAAAGCTTTGAAAAGTATTTGTGTTCAAATTTAAAAATCTTATACCTACTCCATAAAATCTTGTGTTTTGGAAATTATAGAAAAGGCTAGAACGCCGAATGATGCCCCCATTCTATTTGACTTCAGAAAACTACGAGTTCAGACCTCACCGCCAGCCCGCCAAAAGTTGGCGTCTTAAAAATAAGGTAAGATGTCAAGCTAGGTACATACATAGAATTTAAAGTCAGTGAAGTGACTTTCACGGACAACTGGATTGATTTATAGCTTTAAGTTCCAATAGTCAGATCTTTAAGGGTAATTTCTTTAAATAATAATATTTAAGGGATGAATAAAACCTACCACCATTAAATGTTCACTTGAACGTACGTAAGATGGTGCTTGTAAGGTGTTAATGCACAAATAAGAGACAAAATCATAGATTTTTAAGAGTTAATTCACCAAATTTGTTGAGTTAACTCGGGATCTAAATTAACCCCGAAGCTAGGATAATCTTTCATTAAAAAACTGGGCCTAAGTGTTCTGTGGGCGTCCACCTAAGTGACTTTCAGATTTTGTTTTCTCGTGCGAAATGAACAAAGTGATTTTAGAAATGATATTCAGTAAACGATTATATAGTAGTTACCAATGAATAATTGGTTCTGGTTATTTGTTTGAAAACTATTCGCTAAGCTATCTAGCTATCCAAAAAATGGTACACACAAAATTAGATCCCTAACCCCATTGTATCATTGAAAACCACGATTGCCAATTTAATTACAATTTTTAAATTGTCGAATTGAACATTGCATTATCTTTAATAAACAATGAAATAACAAATAAGAAAAGAATGAAAGAAAGAATAAAAACAAAATAAGGTCAATGACAAAGAAAATAAATAAATTAAAAGAAAAATTGATATAGGTGTTTGAAGGGTCACCATTGTTTGGCAAAATTCATTTGGCATTTCTTTGTTTCGCTTTGATCGTTAAATATTTTGTTTAATTCGCAATCCACAATTGGCAATTTACGTTTGGCTTTTTATTCATTATGTTCTTCAATCATTACGCAAATAACATTTGGCGTTTTTACATTTCGCTTTTTCTTAAAAATATTTTCAATCATTTCGCAAAATTCATTTGGCAATTTATTGTTTAGCGTTTTTTTGTTAAGCCGTTTATTAATTGGCCAAGTTTTTTATTCGCGGAATAACGTTTCGCCGTTTCATTATTTCGCAAAATTTCAACGAGCCGTTTTATCACTTCGCTGATATATCATTTCGCCGTTTATAGTTGTTTGGTCGATTGTACATTCATAAGCTTTGACTTTTTTGATTTACCGTTCTTTTTATGATCTGTTGCTAAATTCATTGTGCTTAATTTCGGACTTTGCATACACCCAACCTCGCACCTACCCCAAATCATATAGTGTGCCAAGCAGGGGGGTTGCAGGGGGCAGCATGCCCCCCCATACATATCTCACTGTTTACACGCCGTAATGCTGGGTGCTAGTAGGTACTGTATTTATGTAAGCTAGCAAAAAAACAAAAATCTCATACACAAAATAGTTTTAATAATTTTCAATTTTCTCAAGAACTAGAAGACATATATTTAATCGACATAATCGAAGCCAAAAAATTGCAAAACAATTGATTGCCAAATTAAAAAAAGCGAAACAACAAAATGCAATATAAAAAAAAGCGAAATAATAAAATGCCATATAAAAAAAAGCGTAATAGCAAAATGCCAAAAAAAAAAAATTGCCGAACTTCAAAAAGCCAATCAAATAAAAAAATAAATGAAAATTGCGAAATGAAAAATGCGGAAGGATGATTTGTCAAATCATTTAAAAGACAAAACGTAATTTGCAACACATAGAATGCCAAACAACAAAATGCTAAATAAACAAAATGCCGAACGAAAAATGGCGAAATGAACCCCCGCGAAACGTTAGTTTGCCAGACAATTCTTGCGAAACATACCATACCCGTGTTCGAACCAGACAAAAATGATAGAAGGAACAAAATTACAAAAAATAAATGATTGAAACTTGGAAATGTTCCCATTTATTTTTTCTTAAAATATTAATCTTGAATTGACAATTTTTTTTTCATAAATCTTCATTTTATAAAAATCTAATTTTTTTAGAAAGGCTTGCATTACCTTGGGGCCTCTACATGTCTTAATCCAGCCCTGGTCCTGCCTTAACGAAGGAAGTAGACTCCCTCTCCTGTACGATTTTTTTCATGTCTCGACCCAACCTACACGCCCTTAAGCTTTTTTCGCATCTTATGCAAAATACCATGTATTATGGAATTCGAGATTTTTCTTTGGTTTACCTATACTTAGAGGTTTTCGGAACCTATCCCCACAATTTTTCTTTCATTATTTTGTATATAGGACTAAAAATAACGGTACCTACAATATAATTTGTTTTAGCATTTTTGGAGAATGTTATTTTTCTCGAAAATGACTCCGCAGCCATTATAGGTATTCGCTACAGTTTTGGGGAAAATGTTCCGAAAAATTGTTATTTATATAGTCGCTATCGCTTATGATCGATATAAATAGTTCATCCCTTGTGTTTGTTTATTTGCACGCACATGGTGTTGTTTTTTTTCTTTACATTACCCGCCATCTTTCCACTATCTATACAATAAAAACTAAATTTTTGGATCGTGAAATGTGATCCTATGATAGAAATCAGGATTTCATGTTGCTGTTGTAATGCATTTTCTTTGATGATATATTCTGATAGGTAGTAAAAAACAACTTATGGCAGCTCCAATAGAATCATGTTTTTGATTTTCGGCTATCCTGAAAATGCTTCAACTTAATTTGATGCATTTTTAAATGAAGAAATTTTAGGAAGTATTGTGTATCTACTAAAATTTAAAGCCTATTTTCCTTATTTTTTTTATTGGAAGTTCAATATTTAGAAAAATAATCGATTTTAATTAAACTTGGCACTAAGCCTTTTTCAATCTAATTAGCATTGTAGCTGTTATTAATGGCACTTCCAATACAATTGTTTAAAAATTGTTACAGAAAATCTTTTTTTTTCTCGAAAACAATTTTTATAATTTTTACAATTTTTTTTACATGATACACATAACTCAATTAATAAGTTCAAGTCACTTGAACTTATTAATTGAATTATATTCAATCGCTCCACTAAAACAGAAGTAGTTTATTAAATTTTTTCACCTTCGTTATTATGATACATATACAATTTTTATGAACAGTACCTCTCATAGAACCACTTTGTCGATTTTTCTTTATCTGTTTAAACGATTTGAAACTTCCATTGTCTTACAAATTGGGTAGCGCGACAGCTCGTGTATAGAATCAACTTATTCCTGTGTGCGTATTATTGGCAGGAACGGAGGGGACCTACAATTTTCTGCTGAATCCGAACGGCTAAGATGAGAAGCACTTTTTCATGACTCTTGGAGGATTTGTCAATTCCACGCAAGAGGCACACGGGCTACTTATCAGTCCAAAGAAATTCTAAAACAATAATTAATGTTGCTTAGTTAAAAATAATTCTATCTAACAATCCCACTCATTTCCACTGCATCATAATTGCATTAATTAATGATTTGTTTATACCTAATTTTCAATTCCACTGTGCCTCATTCTTTGAAAAACATTGCCATTTTCGTGTAATATGAAAAAAAACCTAATTTTTTCTATTATTAAATATTATTGCGAAGTGTAACATTAGTCCAGTCAATGAAGCCAAATTCGGAAATAATCGCCGCAAAGTTGGATTTTGGTATATAGCTTCCTCATGGTGTTTTTAAGAAACTGTCAAAAGCCCCTAGCGATATGAGCGCCGCTAACCATTTTACGGGGGGTTGAAGGGCCTCTAAAATGGTTTTTCAGGAATAACTCCCAAATGGTAAGTTGTACAAAAAAAGTGTTGAAGACTAATTTGTAGCTTGAAATATTTAGTAAATAAAAGATTAACATACTTTTTTTTTATAAAAATAACGGTTTTTGAAAAAAAAAACCAATCAGAAGAGTTAAGTTAAATGAAGTTGGGCGACTTAATTCCAAAATTTTTTTGTGTTGTTGGTATATATTATATAGACATGATTTTAAGATATCGGTCCACTTTATTTGTCGACTCCAATAGATGAGATTAAAAAAAAACAAAATTCTAAAATAGAAAATGAATATAAAAACACAACGGCAACACTTACAATATTATGGTATAGCTACAAATTAGTCTTTGACACTTTTTTTGTACAACTTACCATTTGGGAGTTATTCCTGAAAAACCATTTTGGAGGGTCTTCAACCCCCCGTAAAATTGTTAGCGGCGCTCATATCGATGGGGACTTTTGACAGTTTCTTAAGAACACCATGAGGAAGCTATATATACCAAAATCCAGCTTTTCGGCGATTTTTTCGGAGTCAAATGCTTTATTGACTGGACTACATAGCAAACAAAAAATTAGGATACATAATTTGTTCATTCGTGTGTTGCCAAAAAGAGTTTCTGACAATTTTTACGCCATTTGAAGAAATGTTCATCAAATTTCGTCTTAATTCAATTTTTTGTTTTAAGTAAATAATGAGAATAAGAAAAGCATGCAATATAAAACCTTATTCGTGCCACCGTGCGACTAGGAAATTGTATTGTCATAAAAGCACGATCGTGATCGACACGTTTGTAACGCTGCTCTGATGAGATCAATAGAATTATTACAAAAATTGATAAGAGCAGCGAGAGCACAGTTTTAGTCGATCTGTCAGAATTAGTTTAATAGTTTCAGTGTTCAACAAAAAGTGCGTTTATTTTTGTTTGCTTCGCGAAATTTTAGTGAAAATGTTAAATTAAATTATAAAAAGTGAATCGGTTAAATTTTAAGTGACAAATATTAAACAAATTGTTATAAATTGTTCAACATTGATTTTATTTAAAATTAAATCTACCTGCCTAAATATATTTTTTTAATTTCAATTTGAATGGAAATGGCTTCGTTCTTGTCGGCAAAGAAGTGTGCGTTCCTTTTGAAATAGCTTATTTTTTAAAATATAGAATACATTGTGGGGAATTTATAACTAACGGTTTATAAACAAAAATTGTATATTCAACCGATTTTCATTCTTCGTTCTTAATTGTGAAAATTGTTTTCCCCCAAAAAAGTCCTTTTTCAAAAACAAATATTGATTTGTTTTGGTGGTGATCCAATATAATTTATCTCTTTCTTTTTAGGAACTGTAATTAAACACGTGGTTGAACAACACAACCAGTGCAATGAGGAAAATAAAGGTATATACTAGGTCATTACTAGTTTGGCCGAAGAAGTTTTTTTTAAGTTAATTTTGGGGAATTTTTTTTTTTTTATTGATTTTTATTTATACTTTTTGCTTTTAATAAAATAAAAAAATACTTCAAGAAAAAAAAGTACTCCAGTACCTAAAATATTTATTTTGTAAACAATGGCCATTGACATAAATTAATAAAATGCCATACTCGGCCACACGGGGGAGTTTTAAGATGTAATATAACGTTGCAAATGCTTTTATACATTTACACCATTTATTAAATAATCATGTCGATTATGGAATCCGCGATACTGCATTCGCAGTTATTTGCAGAGCACTACACTCTTTTTTCTTTACACATTTGTCGTGAAAAGAAAAGAGAACACTGTACTGAGCACCACTGCGGATCTAGTATTGCGTATTCCATAATCAACATGATTATGTAAATGATAAATGTAAAATATAACTACATTTGGGTCTTTTATCTTTGCCAACCGTTTTGGTGTATTTAAAAAAATTTTCCACCTATAACTAATTTTAGATCCACGAATGTTGCTTCGCTAACTTGACGTTTATGATTGACAGTTTTGTGAAATTATTTGTTTTTGACGCTGAACTCCCATCCGTGATCAGTTTTCCGCCGCCAGCTTGGGGTTTTGAGATAATACCGTTTGACAATGAAGAAAAATCAGTTTATTAATCTAATTATGTAATTAATTAATTTTTAACAACGATTCCTGAAAGTATTAATCTTGGTCTTCAAAATCAAATTTGAATATTTCCAATACCTCGTTTTCTCTCTTTTACATATTGTGTAGAGAAAGGTGAAGGCTTACATCTAACTAAGCTTGATTAAAATTTGTCAAAATACTTTTTCCGTCATAAATTTTTGAAACATATTTTTTTATTTTTAGCATTATGATATAGAAAGATATGAACAAAAATGTACGGTTTTTTGTGAAAGTATTTTTTACGACCATTGATTTAGTACAATTTTAAAGCATTTTTTTTTAAGTTTAAAAACAGGATTTTCTGAATTTTAAAGGCGTTATTTCATCTTTTAAGTACCATACTAACTCCAAATGTCACTTTGACAGTTATAAATATGAAAATGGTATATCTGCATACTTGTTTCCATTAACTTTCACTGGTTTAGGTCTTTTTAGCTGGAGTATAGGTTTAGTTGATTTTAGTTTAATAATTATAAAAAAAAACCAAGAACATTTTAGTAAAGAACTTTAAAGTTACAAAACTCTTTAGTATTATAGTATCATACTAAATCAGGCTGTTTAAAAGTTTGCGTCCCTAAAATTAACCGCAAAACTGTCCTTAATCCTGATCTATTAGAAATAAACTGAGTCACTTTAAAGGCATAAAATATAAGTAAGTGATTCAAGACATGCCAATTTGTAAGTATGTAATATTTTTTTTTTAATAAAAGTACTTTTTATACGGGCCCGTATGGCCAGAACCCTCGGTAGATGCGCATTTTTGGGACACCCAGAGTTGTTTTCAAGTCGCACGAATAAATAAATAAAACCACAACTAGAAATAAACATAAGTATAAACGCATCCAAAACTTTATATCTATGTATAACCGTTCAATTTTGAGATACCATTTCAAACTTCAACAAACTGTATAGAAATCAGTTGATGGAATGGTAAATTCCTATATTTGACTATATTTTCTGTATCACAATCGGAATTCAATTTTGTTCCGGAGAAATCTTCAGTTTCGATTTTGCGCACTCGATTTGCACTCGATTTATTTTGGAAGCTTTTGCCGAACAACATACCTACTCATTGCTCGCTCAAACTTGTAGATATAAAATATACCTACTGCAGTACATATGGAGTGCATTGAATCAGGTGTAGTGAAGCACCTTATTTCATGGACGCACAAACACATACAAATATATACCTACCTGTTTATGTTAATAAATATGGTGCATCTTTAATGGAAAAGGGGGCGTTTCGAATTGAATTTAGATACATTTCTGTACGAAAGTATATAAGAAACTTGAATAACATGTTTCTCTCAGCTCTCACACACATTCAAACATTAATGGCGACATAGCCAATTGGCCACGCCTTAAGAGGTTTGTTGGCATAAAATAGATACACAGTTATATACATAGTTGTGTGTATATTCGTTCCATTCCAATACAAATGCGAAGAACCTCTATTTACACACAAATTCCGACGGATGTTGGATTATGCAATGGTCGTCCTAGGAGGAGCCGTTGTTGATAGAGTGCGCCAGGAATTTCAATTTGAAACAGCCCCCCTTGAGTCTGTCCGACAGTAGCGGGTGGGATATTTACCCCATCTCCTGCCCCCATAAGCACTTTCTGAACGTTGAATGAGCTATTTTGAATTTCCCCTCAGAATAAACAATTTTTTTTTTAGTTAGGTACAGTACCTAGGTACCTATTAATGTTGGGCTTTGATCATTGAGAAAATCGATGAGTGTTGACCTAGTTCAATACACGCAACTAAAATATCAAATTACTTTCTCATATTTTGTGACTTGTAGAACCTCAAGTCGCGTCTGAAAAAAAATCTTTGAAAAGATGCGTAGGTATAGGCGTGTGTAGAGGAGTGCATAGGTATGTGGTATAAGGAAAGTTTTATGTTTAAGTTGTAAGTAAGAAGAGAAGGTAGTTATAGGTCGTCGATATAATGTGAAACCAAACATTAATTTTATTATTTTTGTTTGGAATTTTGGTGGATTTGTTATAGAAATCAGTTCTAGACCATCAGCTACAACTATCTTCAGTTATATTTACCTACTTACTTATGAGTAGGCACAACGCATTTTCTCCTAACTTAATAAGACAGAAAAAAAGAAGCTCAAAAAAAGTTTTTCAGGGGCAACAGGCAATCATGATTATTAGATACAAATACCTATAGGTTGTTCTTCGGTATAACTATTTAAACTACGATTACCTGTGTCAGATACCTATATGTTATTTGTGTCAACGCGTTTTTTATCCCTAGATGTCAACGCGTTGACATGTTAAACTATGGAAATCCGAAGACTTGACCACATTCGAAAACTTTGTGCGTTTCAACGCCGAGTTTATATATGATCAAAAATCTATTAATTTTCGAGTTGACTATCACACGATGTTAAATCTTTAAATTATGTGTTTTTTGATTGGTAATCCGGAAGTGAAATGCCAATCGAACGCTTCAAACAGGTCTTATATCGATTCTGAAGTGTTAGTTCTTACGGTTTCGATTCTAAATTCAAATCCAGAAGCATTTTATCTGTCAGAAGCATGACAAACTATCATTTTGTAAGGTTCAGAAGGCTTCTTGGCAACCAATGGAAAATACCATTAGTACAGCTATTAACTGTCAAATTCCATTAAAGGATGCCTATGATGGTGATAGATTAAAAAAACCTTCAATGAAATTCGAAATTTTTAGATTATATTTTTTGTTTCGGAAAAAGGCGTTTTGGAAATATTCACGAAATATACAATTTACGTAATATAAAAATACAAATATACAATGTTAAGTTTGTAGCTTATCTGTCAAGCTATAAACTGTCAAATTTTATTGAAATGATTGATTTGATTTCGATGGATTAAAAAAACCTCTAAAAATCATAAATTATAAGACTGTGTTCACATTGGACTGCCTGTTTAGACTTTTTTTTACGTGAATCCCACTTCTTCTGTTCAGACACAAGCTAACGTAAACATCATGCGACTCACTCCGACATTCATCAGTCATTAAAACAAAAAATATGCGTACTTTGAAGGATTAAATAGGAATATTTTGATCACAAAATTATAAATATTTATTAAAAAAGTATTTCTCCAATTGAAAAAAAAAAAAATAAATAGTTTCTGTGGTATTTAATTTCCAAAGAAAAATTACAGACAGAGGAAACAGATGTCACAAAAGAAAAAACCACAAATTTAAAAAAAAAATTGAATAAATCCTGCCTTTCTTGGTCATCTCTTCCTCGCCATGAAGTAGGAGTGACATAAAGAACAGAGACGTCAAAAAAAGTCGGAGGAGGCAGTCCAATGTGAACAGCGTTTTGAAATTGAGATTAAGGTCAACGCAGTGAAATACAGTTAACGCAATAACAAGTAGTATGCCAATGTGTCCTAAACTAACTGAGTTGACTAGGGTGATTACACGGTCACACAAAATAATCAACGCGTTGACCCAAAATTGATTTCAACGCCAGTGTCAACACATTGAGAGTAATCTGCGTTTACATTTTGGAATTGAATTTTATGTCATTTTGACATCAGAGAATCAACGCGCTGACCATTTGCGTTGACCGTTTAATAGACTAATCGTAGCTTTATACGAGTTTAATTACTTTGTTTAGTAGTGCATTGAGTGCATAGAATAAGGAGAAGGTAAAATAATTTAGGAAAAAACTAATAGTATATGTCATTTTTATGGATTAAGTTTATTTCAGGCGTCATGACAATTCAGTGCTCAAGTTGTTTTATACTTAAATCAGAGGGCTCTGAACATACGCTACTCAGAACTTTACTCTGTTCACTCAGATTCTGCACAGTGCTCAGCTCTGAACTAATAAAGAAAAAATTCTAATAGTTTATGCAAAACGGGATTATAAGAGACGAGATTTTAAAATTGTGAATGTTTCATAATTTTTTCAAATGTCTATATAGACAGATTTTTAAGTAATTTCTTTTTTTGCACGCAATTATTTCGCGAATTCATTTATCCATCACACCTTAAAATTAGTGCGGGTTCTTGTTGTGAATGGTCGTAGAGTGCTTTCTATAAATTAATCAAATTTGCATGTATTGTGTCTTAGTCTAAAACTTGTCTTAAAAATAAAAAAAAGACATAAGTACGTGATGAACAACAAAAATCGGTAGATTTTTTTTTAAATAAATGAACTAATTTTGATAAGCTTGGCAAATTTAAAAAAAAACGTGCTATTCCATGCTATATGAAAAAACGAAAATTATTATATTTGAAAATAAAATAAAATTCAATTGTGGGGTGAACTATACAACAAATAATTGGAAGAAACAAATCTGCTCTATTCGTGTCAAAAAATAAGAGTTTCTGTGAATTTTTACTCCATTTGAAGCAATTTTCATAAAATTTCTTCAAAATTCGTTTTATTTAAAATTCAAAAAATGGAAATAAGAAGAGTGTATCTTTTTAATCTTTTTCGTGCCACTGTTTCACGATAAAACTTTTGTGGTAAAAAAAAAGTCGATCGTGCCACTTCGGCAACGCTGTTTTTGATTGCAAAAGCAAGATAAGCGAGAAAAGAGTTTATAAAAAAACGGGATTATTATAGAGACGAGATTATAAAAATCGGGATTTCAAAAATGTCAATGCGCATTTTTATTATTTTATTTTTTACACGGAATACCATTTTCCATTTTGAATTATCATTCACACCCGGCGTCGAACGGAAATTTAGCCGCCCTGGGCAAATTTTTAGTTTGCCGCCCCAAATAAAAAATGATGTTAAATGCCGTTAGTAAATTTGGATATAATTCAAGTAATAAGTGTTATAGCTTGTAATAGTTAAAATTGATAAAGGTAAGAATTTAATAACCAGAAGTTTGGTTAAATACATTAAATCTTTCACGAGATCTTAAGCTATAATATCCTTTTGAACTTCGTTGACAATAATGTTTCTGTTAATATTGCTTCAAGTTGTTCGCAGTCTTTTAGCTCTGAAATGTCGCAAAGAAATCCGAAATTTTGGCTGAGAAATTGATACTGAGCAAAGTGCTCATCAAAAGAAGATAACGGTACATAAAAAAGAATTTAGCAACTAGATAGATATAAAAAAAATGAAAATATGTATGTATGCATCTATACAATAATCCTTTAGAACGGACAACAATGAAGAACGAAAAAAGTACAAGAAAGTAGTAATTGAAGTAGACGGATGTGTAACCCTTTTTTCGCGTATACGTGTCACGTGATCCTTTAAATTCAAGTGCAGTTTGAAGGCTAGTATTAAATGCCAGTTTTTTTTCAATGTTTTTATCAATCAAAAATCAGTCAATCAAAAAATAGTGCGACAAAATAAGTTTCATGGCGCAAATATAGAAATTCCTTCTACATACAACCTAAATATATGAAGTTTAATTCGAAAAGTGAACAATACCGCGAATTTGTTTGAAAACTAGTTTTATCACATTTTGAATAGTTTCATTTAAAGTTTCTAAAAATTGTGAATAATATGGCTGTTGCAGAATTCCCACTGAAGGATCATTTTGGTAAGTTTTATCTAATAATTGTTTTATTATTGTAGTGATATAAGCAGCTACCATAATTTAAATGTGGAGTTTTACTGCAGTTATGTTTTTCGATAATACTAAGCAATTTATTTGGGTTTAAATATTATATTATGGAAATTAGGTAGATTATTATTTTTTTTCGTTATGAAATTTTTCAATCTTGAACCATTTTATTGTAATATACCATGCAATTCTGTAATAAGTTAGTTGTTATAACAAAAAACAAATATTCCTTAACTCAATACAAAAATAATTAACTGCAACTACATCAGCTAACCAAAATTTTTCAGGTGATTTAATTTTTCACACGAGTAAAAATAATCACTCATACGCCATACATCATTTTTTTTTTTTAACTTTTTTGAAGTCAAACCTCAGCCATGATTTTATTTATTGAGATGATATTGACCATTGAATATTTTGTAAAGAAGGTTTGCGTATACAAAACCAATTTTTGAAGGGGGTTTTTATGATAAATTTGATAATTAAACATCCAATATGCAGGCTGCAAAGCCAATATCAATTAACATTTAACATTTTTGAAGTAAACAAGAACAATTTGAATATTTTAAGTAAAGGTTGTGGTTAATTCTTAATAACTTAACTGCTTTCTGTGGTGCTTAGTCTTAATGATCGTTTTAAATTCCTTAAGTGTGACTGTTTTTATTTTTGCTACTACATAATTTTTGTTCTCATAAATTCTCGTGTTACTTAATTTAATAAAAAAGTTAAAATATTATATATTAACAAAAATAGTCAAGAAAAGGATAATTTCTGTAAGGTTTTTAATTCAAATTGAGTTGCTTACTGTATAGAATAATTAAAAAAATACAGTAGTGCAGATGAATATTCCAACAGAACTAACATTTTTTGAAAATAAACAAAAGTGAAAATTTTTTTTGAAAACTTGTATAATTTTTGTAAGCTCATTCAATGTTGGATTTACATTCATCTTCTTCAGAAAATATCAAGAAAACTAGAGCGGGACAGATTCATGCCAAAAAAGGAATGTATGAAAGAGTATAGGTATGAAGATGAACATTTTTGTCTTTATATCTGCATAGTGCATAGCACTTCCTATATAATCTGCATTCATGAAGATCTCTGCATTTATCTTATTAACATTTATTTTATATCATACATCCCTTTTTTTGAGAGAACTCGCAAATCCACATGTAAATCCACCATTAAGCTGTGATTATGTTTGAGATTTGAATAAAGTTTTTAATGCATTTTTTACCTTCATCAAAGACTAATTAAACTAATTAACGTAAGCTCCTACATAATTCAACATCAACTTATAGTAAGGTGGGCGGTCGTTAGATTACCTATCTCACCGCAGTTGTTGAACAGAGGATACCATTCCTTTATAGTTAAAAGATTTACAAAACCGCTCTGGTCGGACAAGCCTTTTTTAGCTTCGGTTATAGATTGTACTTTACTATTGCATCCTGGCCTTGGAGGGATTAAACTTTAATACCTTTATAGCAGTTCCTTATAGAATTATTATACTTATACCCCGAAATGCAAAGCAATCTGAAAAGGCTAGTCCACGACATGCAGTTTTGTTGGTATCTTCTATTTCAACAACCATCGCTTCTTGAACTTGAAGTTGACTTTTAAAAAATCTACCGCTTCTTTAAAAATATTCATAACCAGACTTATGTTGAAATTGAATTTCACAGAGTAATATGGAACTAACTCACATCGAACAATCTCAAAAAAAATTGGGACATGGTTCAGATGAACTAACTCCCATTTTTTTTGGAATTACCTATAATCTAACCTAAAATCTAATATAACGTCGCAAAATAAACATGAATTAACTATTAAGACCCAATAGTGGGATTAAATTTGTTATGGGGTGGCCCCGGCGAAGTGGAAGTAGTGCTTGACTGCTAACTTGGATATGTGGGTTCGATCCCCAGTCTAGGCAGCATTCTTTTCTATATTCCCTCAACTGAACGCCACCCCTGGGATTTAATGAGATAATCAAAACCTAATTTCTCAATTCACTGTGCCAACAAAAATCTATCCTATCCTTCTATTCCTTCTAACATTGCCTAATTTATAAGACCCTATGTCTTATGGTATGTATATGTGTTGTTTAAGTCGCGTATGAATCAACTCCCAATTTTTTTAAATAAAATAAAAAATTTAAATAAAGTTTCATTTCCCAAAATATTTTAATCAAGCATCTAAGACTTTTGTAACAAAAACGAGATTTTTTTAAATTTATATTTCAAATAAAAAAAATATTATTATCATTATCCATACAAGATAAAAAATTTATTTTTTACAACAAATTAGCATTTAATAAGCTACAAATTTAGGTGAAATAAAAAGATTAAAAATAATTTTTTTAAATTTTGTCCGTTACATATGCGAGGTGGAAAAGCATGGTTTCTGCGATAAATTTTTAAATTTTATTACTTTTTTTTTAGATTTGGAAAGCGCGCTCTATCTATGAGTTTATTTTATCGGATATTTGAATATCGGAAAAACTTTACGAGCTACAAATTCGGGATTTGCGCAACAAATAAGCAGACAAAATTCGAGTTCAGACAGACAAAACTTTGAAAACTTCATTGTGTTTAGATTTTGTCCGCCAACTTCAGTTTGATTTAGCAAAAGAAGCGAGTTTTTAATTTTAATTTTAGATTTGAATTTCAAACAACAAATTATCCATTAAAACTAAAAAATAAATTTTTAAGCAACAAATACTTGAGAATTTAGACAAGTATGTATGTACAAATTCTTTGTACTTTGAACTTTGAAAATGTCGAGTTTTTAGGTATTGTACTCCGATAAACATAAAATTGCGAAAAACGCGTTTTTCAATTAAAAGGGTTTAAAAATAAATATAAGCTACAAAACTAGCATTATAAAAAGGCTTTCAAATAAGACATAAGAACAAATATTTAATTTTACGTTTTTGATTTTGTTTGCTATTTTTCAGAAACTACCAATGAAGATGCGAATTTTGAAATTCAATTTTTAACTACAAAAAATCTGTCAACGACAGAAAATTTATTTTTTGCTCGGCAAATAAGTATTTAAAATTAAATTTTGTTTTTATTTTTATCTGCTTTTATTCTTAGTCTTATTTAATCGAAGTTTGAGCAACCTTGAAGCATTTAACGAAGTTCAGGTACCAATTGAAGAAAATCATTCGTATTATATTAGAGTTTTTACGTTAACTTCAGACTTATTTTAGCGAAAACTTTATAATTACAGAAAAAGTATTCAAGCTAAAAATGTTTGATTTGCGCAACAAATAAGTATTTAATAAAAAATGTGTCCGCCGGAAAAACTAAAAATCAACACAATAAATATTTGATTTTAAAACGTCAATTTTTTTTACAATATTGATTGTATTTCGGCCTAATTTATAGACCATCTTCAGCAAAATAAGTACACTACAAAAGAATAGATAAACAAAAAAAAAAGCAAACAAGGAAATCAATAAAAAATTACAAAGTTCTGACGAAGAAAATATTTGCAAATTGGGTTGCCTTCAATTTTATAATAAAAATAGAAGTTTTAAAATCAAGTGTTAGTTGTGTATTGATTTTTTTTCAAATTATTGCGGTCAATAAGAAAAACACAAAAAGCTTAAAATAAATATCGTTGACCTCAAAGTCTGTTCATTCTATAGCGATTCAAAACTTAAGAAGACATAATTAAGATCATAATTGAATGTGTTGAACTAATTATTGAACTAAAGAAAGCCTTTACCGGTATTTAAAGGCGATGGTTATTGGTTTTGGATCAAAATTTATTTTTGTCAAGAAATCTATGTTAGTGGAAACATAAATTTTGTAAGTATAAATTTATGATTCCAAACAAACTTTTTAAAAGGCGTTTGGTGAGGCTTCTTTTCTTTTGTCCTGTTTCATTTATAAATAAATAACACAACTCAGCAAAAGAAAAAAAAATTCGTGTCCTAACATTCAGTTTACGGTTTTTATTTTCACTATGCACCAAAATGAATAAATAATATCAATATTCATTTAAAAGTTTGCTTTTGTAATGATTATTACAAAAAACGTTTTGATGAAAGGCATGATTTTTGCCTTTAAATTAGTGTATTAGCCCAATAGGAATAAGCATTCGACCTGGACAAAATTTTACTGTTCACTTTTCTTTCACTATTCGCTAGAGGGGGTTATTATATAGGAGCACATGGGTAGTGGGGTAGGTGAGACTTTAAACAGTTTTCAGTAAAAAGTAATGATTTTCTACGAATTTTTGTTCATAAAATTATGAAAACTTCCATAATAAAATAAGCAGATTGTATATCGGAGTTAATGATCAAAGTATACGTACAAATGCACTTTCATTAAAAGACTGTAAAACTTTCATCAAGCAACGAATAATTAAAATGTAGTTTTTAAATTGGGCCAGCTAATTTCATAAGTTCGCCAATACAAAATATAAGTATTTTCTATCAAAACCTTCAAACCAGAAAACTGCATATTAAATTCCAAGTCCATGCAAATAAAAAAATAAAAAAATAAAAAAATAAATGAATTAGTTTTTTTTAAACTGACAAAAATTGAAAACGTGATGGGATATATATTCTGGATGAACATGTGGAAGAAAAAAACCATATGCATCAAGCTCATTGCTCATATAAATAAAAATAACATTAACTGGATTTATGGTGAATTGAAAAAAATGGGTCTTAAAGTCCTATACGCTTATACCTACATAATATGCAAATTACAAAAAAGTCCATATACGTTCATCAATCTCTGCGCATTCTGATTACAAAATTCAAATGAATTTTAATAAAAGTATAAAAAAAACAATAATAAATGGGTATAGAGGTAAATGTAGGATAGGTATTCCTTTATACTTGCTTCCAGAACAAATACCTTTAGGAATTGAATGAGAAGAGGAACCCCGATAGGTTCCAAAAAAAACAAAAAAAAAAATATGCTGCTCACGTTATACTTGACAAACTTTTGTATGGTATAAGTGAAATCAATTTTAATTTCCTTTCTTTTTATAACATCTACGTACCTATAGACCTACATGCGTATGGGTTTAAGCACAAGAAAATGCGTGTTTATCCCTTTTTTTGTTGTCTAATCTTAAATTTTACTCAGCAATTTATAGCAATTCCAGGAAACTCAGCACATAATATGAGTTTAAGTCACTGTGTTGTATACCAACTGTATATACGACTTGAGTTGTAGTACAGGTACCGCATGTACCTTATTCCTATTATACATATATCCACCCAAATCCACCTCCACACTCAGCTGCTGCTTCTACTTCCAAACAACGTTATACCTACGTTCACTGTGCTGCTGCTTGCTTAGCTATACCACCTTCCATCCATGGGCATTATTAGTATTTCAAAAAACGTCTCCTCCTCAAACAGCATTCCGTTACTCGTGTGGAATACTTAAGTATCCCATTTCCAACTTCCAGACGCCATTTTGTTTTTGTGGATGATAGGTTAGGTAGACAGAAAATAACAACAACAACAAAAATATTATTTGTTTTGAGAAAAGATTAATTTTTTCGTTGCCGTGGGTTTTGTATTGAAAATCGACGGTAGGTATAGGGATGCGGCTGACATGACGGTGGGGGGCACTATACACAGCTTATAGCCTAGTCATTCATTAACAATTGATGGCTAACTGTTCAAGGTGCGTGCAGATACATGACTCAAATGCACAATATCGGTGACTTGCCTCACCTGATGGCCACCGAAGTTCAATACCAAGAATTTGCGCACTCCTCTTGAAACACCAAAAACACATCAGTGCCAAGTGGCAAGTGTCTTCTTTTTAGAGTGCTGGTGTGCTATACCTATACCAAGTCAAGTCCCTTATGGGCAAAAGGTCAAAGGAATGATAACAGTTACTTTGAATAATAAAAGCGAATCACATAAAACAGTGCATAAAAGTCCAAAAAAAAGTCGAATGGGTCAGAAAAACAGGTCTCTCACTATAATATGGAATTGGGGTGAGACAGAAGGTCGAATTGGGAATTCTATCGATCATAAAAATGCTTTCGCAGGTCACTGTACCCAGAACCGTATGTACATATATACTATACTACGACTACCCCATAAATAATAGCTGAAGGACGACGAAGACCGAATATGGTGTTTTGCACCATCACCAATGCCTCTTCTGGGCTGTGATGATGATGATGATGTGGTTCCTTAATATTCATTCGATTTTTTTTTCGTCAAAATGCATCCCTCACTCCTTATATCTATGTACATGCTGAATGTTAGATGTCCTCAGGGGACAAGTTTTATTGCTGTTGGTCACTTCGAGGGTCGAAGCAATTGATGCTGAGTGGACAAATTGACGAGTGAAGGAAAAAAAAATGTCATTAGATAAGATGAGTAGGTAAAATGCTTCCATCATATACCTACATTCATGTGAGAAATACAAATTCCCGAGAGAATGCGCTCCCAGCAAGATCCATTTAATTATTTCTTTTTTTTTTTTGGATCATAAACATACGATTGCTTTCAAAATCCTCATTTTTATTTGAAAATTGCGTGTGCAACTTTCACATACCACATCAGAATTTAATCGATTTTTTGGCCTTATTATGACAACCGCATATATACCTACCAATACCTTTAGTGTAGTTGAATTCAATATAGAAATGAAACAACGGAACTTGTCGTGTTCAATTGAAGTAAGCCGCAGCCAGCCGGGGCCTCCGGATAGGCTTCATTAGGTTCATTAATATGCTGCGAATTGTTTTGGATTTATATCAGCAGGTCATAAAGAGTGAAACTCTTGAAATTTAAATATTTCAATTTGAATTTTATGTAATTACGAAACTAACTATAGGTACGTTTTTGTGAATTTAATGATTATAGATTTCTACAGACAGGTACTTTTTTTCGGCATATAATGTTATTTATGTTGCAAGCAATATATAAAATGATAAGAAATTGATCTTTAGTTGTTAAAGATGTGTTTTGGATAAAATCTTACATGGTATTGTGACACTTACCGTTTGGATTAAAATACTTTATTTAATTAACAAAAGCAATTTTACAAATAAAGCTATGCGCAAACCGACACGATGGCGGTGGCGATTGCGATAACTTTTATCGCGCGATAAAGATGCGTTCAAAAACCTGCTCACATCAACGCGATATATTGCGTAGCGGGCTAAGTTGTCAGCGACAATACAAACGTTTAATTTTTGAAGTTTAATAAAAAAGAACATATAAAATGGAATTTCCCATAATTTTTTCTATTAATTTTTCAGTTTTTCAAATTTTCTTTTTTAGACTGTAATCAAATGGTGCTTGCTGCGTTCAAGAAAAGTCGCGTAACTGAACGCAGCAGTGGAATGTGAACGCAATCCACATATCGCGTCGATATGTCCCCTCTCCATTGATTTACGTGTGCGGCATCCACATTGTTATCGCCATTGCCACCGCCATCGCGTCGGTTTGCGCGTAGCTTAAAGCGTCTAGATTGAGAAGGGGTCAAGTGACATTTTTCGATTTTTTTAGTTTTTTTTTATCAATACTGGTGTTAAACAAAAACTTAAATTTTGGTCTAATTCTTGTGTTTCTATTGTTATTACTAACAAAGTTAGCTTCAGATAAAGGAGTTAACTACACGTTTGTTTTGAAATTTTTTTAGGCAAGAAGGGGTTAAGATTACTTAACACCTCTTTGAGTGGAGAACGCATTTTTAATAAGTGCACACTTAACCCCTTTATGCAATAAAAGCCGAAAGATAAAATACCAAGCAATATATTGTTTTTTGCATAAAGGTGGTAAGTGCTATAGACCAAGATTTCTTTCCAAGAGAAAAGAAAACCAAAAAACTTTCTATTGAAAAAATTAAAAATCTCGATGAGCAGATGAATGTGTACCCCAAGAACACCGTTGGTTCTGTGAAAAGGCATTATCTGAAATTCCATTAATACAAAAAAGCCTTAAACCAAATTTTAAGAAACCCAACTTTCACTTGACCCCTTTTTTATAAAAAATAAATTAAACTCATTTTCGCTTAAAGGGGTCAAGTGCTGAATTTTTTGTAAAACACCAATTTCTATAACGAATTTAAATAAAATTGGTTGATATACTAAAAATTGTAATTTTTTTTTCTTTTCTTATGGGTTTTTTATAAGTTTCTCTCGACTTCAGAAAAAAAAAGAGTGTGCGTACTTATGTACACGCGCTAGAAGTAAAACTTCTTTCACGACAACAGGTCAAGTATTTTTCAAGTCCTACCACTCAGAGCACCCGATTTGAAACTCAGAACCGTTGCAAAATCGTGACGCTGAATTTTTTAATTCGTGACGGGAATTTGTATGTCGGTTTGACATGTCACTGACAGCTCCATAAAAAATTTTTTTACCCCCATGCCGCAAAAGAAGTTTTACTTCAAAAAGTTATGAACGTAAAACTTTAAACGCTTATAACTCAAAACTTCAAAAATGTCACTTCAACCCTTCTCATTCTCAACGCTTCAAATGGTCATTTGTAATACCTAAATTAATAAAAATCATTTAGATGGTTTGAAGAAGATTTGAAAAGAAATTTTAAAAGTACATATTTTGAACGCAAAGTGCAAAGTTTATTTTTACTAATCACTCAGGGAAAACATCATTTAAAAATAAAAAAAAATAAACAAGTGGCTTGTTAAATTTACAAGGTGCACTTTTATAAAAAAGAAAGAAAACTCAGGAATTTATGCGATTTCAACATTATATTCGTGTTTATTAATACGGCACTATAATATTATGATAAAATTGTATTTATTTAAGGAAGATGTTATGTATGTTTTAACATGAAATTATTATTATTATAAAAAATTTATTAAGATTTTGAAATGTACGCATTGTAATATTTAACCAAATTCGTAGTATTTTAACACAGATTCTTGTACCTATATTTCAATTTTACTACATGAACCTGTTGACTAAACATGTCATAGAGTTGTTTTTAAAATTGTATATCTTATGAATTTAACCTGGTCTTGAGTTGAACATAGCATAGTGTTAATGTTTTAAAATCGTTTGAAGCAAATCGTAAGAAAAAGCAAGTGTGTGAAATGATACTTAATACAACCATTTGACAGTATATCTTCTCATTATCCTGTTAAATCATAAAATTGCGTGTTATTTGAATTATTATTATATAACCAGAAAATAGTGTTAATTTGATAGTTCATCATCTCATTATCCTGTTAAGCCTAATACGCAGTTTGGAAAAATTTTATTTCTCATACAAATTTGTTCCCATGACAATTTTTTTCTTTTATTTTTCTTGTGCCAGTTAGCAGCTCAAACGCAAAATTTTGACGTTTCGTGAATATTACGGTTTTTATCAACCAAAAACCTATTTTCGTTTAGTATTTCCAATATTCAAAGGTTTTTTGTGTAAATGCTGTTTTTACTCAGCCGGTGGTGTAGCTAATAGGAAAGGGTTCAAGAGGACCAAATACTAGTGCGGCAACATTTTTTAAAGTATCCTTTGTTGTACTGATTTTTTTGTTATTTATAATTGCAGTGTAGATTTAAAAAAAATACAAACAAATATTTTTAGCTACGTTACTGTCCTCATTTGAATTTTATTTTTATCTCTACACCTTCAAAATTTGTCCTGAGAAAAAAATGCAGAGGCAAAATTTAGTTTTTTATCGTACTAGGCTTTAAGTTATAAAATTGAATGTTATTTGTATTTTCATTTATCCTGAGCGCAGTGTTGATTTTACAGTATATCGGCTTGTATATCAAGTCAAATAAATCTGATCATCTTGTTGGTGTATGGAAGGTACCAATAAAATTTATTCTGTATTTAGGCTGATCCTCAGTAATGAGGGTTAGCGTTATCTGTGTTATTAACGCTGCTTTGTGAATTTTTTTACCCAAATCAGTTGATTCATATACTGATACTCATTTAAGAATAACTAAAGGTGGAATCGGCTAAGATGCAGATAAATGATTGTCACATCAACCATAGTCACATGTGATTGCCATTTAGTTTTCTGTCTGAGTAAAGTGATTCAACTCAATTCACTTCAATTGAAGAATTTCCAATGGCATTTGTCAAAAACATGGTTGCCACAGTGAATGTTTCAAATGTTTGGAATTACTAATCGAAAATATATAACGAAAATTACATTTTTGCGATTTATTCATCTTTTGGAATGTTAACTTTTTTGGTCACAAGAATGTTTATTTTTGTTTGTATGAATGGTTAAAAAAAAGAACTCAGAAAAAGTTGTACAATTTTTGTAGGCAGGTGGTATCTTAAGTCGTACTGCGGTGGATACGTCAAATTTATTAGAAAATGACAATCACATTTTTGATGTGGTAGCTCTTTAGCGACTCTCACTTGTCGCAAATCACCTTACACGATTTCACCCCAGGCCACTAGTTTAATATGACAAAATGTCATGTTTACAGGTGAGCATTGTTAAGACTACACCTTGTCATGTCAATTCATCACTGTTCTTGTGAAAAATTGAAATTATATTGACAGGTATACTGTCAGTTTAATAGTATAGTTGAAGTTCATCTGTGCAGATTTACGTGTCGATTTAACAGAATTCTTAATTTTAGATTGCGGTAATTTTATAAACATTTTATAATTCACTTCTGTTGATTTATCACGACGCACAGTATGGCGACCTGTATGGCAGTATTGGAATTAATTCAAAAATAAAACAAAAGAGTTGGGTATATTTTGATGTTTTTCCGTTATAAAATATTTGAATGCATCTAAACCTCACTCATTTTACTTTGTTACATGAGTTTCCACTCTAATACGTGGATTTGAAGTCACCACTTTGGTTCTCTTTTAATTGTGATTTAAAAAAGTTGAAAAAAGTTTTGGGTTTAAATAGCTGCAACTATCTTAAAAATAACGTTAAAATTATATTTGAATATGAAATCGACAGCGTCAGGTGTGGTATTTAATATTTTAGTAAGAAATTAAAAATCGTGAAAGTATTTTGTTCAATTTTGTATCAAAAGTCGGGTGTGTAAAATATATAAGTCCTAATTAAGTTATTTTTTAAAAGCTTAAGCTTAAAGTTAACTTCCACACGCTTCCACATCCAGATTTTGGTATTTTTATCTAAATTGACATGTTGTCTACGTAGTTTGTTAATTTTATCTGAATTTTTCTCTGAGTGTTAGAATAAAAAAGCCACGACACCTACAAAAAATACTTTGCACAATTTTGTGTTGTTTGAAACATGAATTTCGCAAAGAAAAAAAATTATGAAACAAGGAATAATTTTGCCCTTTCAAATTTAGATTTGCTGAAACGAAATTTTCAATTTAAAAATTTGTATAAAATGAATTGAAAAGCGGTTGGTTGGGTCCACGTTTACAAAATCGATTATCAAAGGTTTATTGCAATAAAAAAAAAAACACAAATTCTGACTAATTTTTTTCAAAATAAAATTACGTAGATATATTATGTATTTGTATACGTAGGTACTAATGGAACATTAGGTAAATATTTTGTTCCTTTCTTTCTTTTTATATTTAAAAACCACAACGAAAGGAAAAAGTTTAAGACTTTAAGTCTGTTTGAGTTTCTGTGAAGGTATCCGCATCGTTATACCAAAAAAAGTTCTATCTGTATATTTGGGTATATTGAAGTGATGATGTATTAAAAGAAATATACAAAAAAAGGCTCAATTTAGAATTCTTGTCACGTTCTCATAGTGCACAGCACCGAAATGTGTTTGCGTCTATGAAAATGCGGGACACACGAGAAATGTTTATAAGTATTTATGATGAGAAATAAAGTTATATAATGTATGTATGTATGTAAGTAAGTATATATGCAGCTTATATATTTTTCTTTTATTTTCTTTTTTTTTACTTATATATATCTACCTATATATACATTAAGGCTAAATCCCATTTCATTTGAAGCCTTATTGCAGTGCTACAGCATAGTAATATCGCACCTGAATACAAACAGATAAAAGATGGAAGTATTCATTTGTAAAAGATTTAAGGCTTTATTTAGAGAAAATAAAACGAAATCCGGAGAGTTTAAATAAAATAGGTATAGTTGTTGTAGAGTAAGATATAAGATGTTGGCAGCATACTTTAAAGGTACACATTTGTATATATACAGGGTGGTTCGCGTCAAAAACTTGGCCGTTTTGATTGAGACTGGGCTGCACGAACTCCGATTGCAAGTGGCTTAGAATTTTAAATATTTTATTATTATTTCGTAAGGTACCAAAAAATTCGAGTGTGGTTAGACCACCATATCGAAAAACCTTCCAACATCTTGGAGTTTTTGGCTTTATTTGGGGTATTAATTATCCTATAAAGGTCATTTAAGTCTGATTTCACATTTTTCGTTTTCAGTACTTCACTCTATAAGATAACTGAGACATTTTTTTTTTTAATTTAACTAAGTACATATGTACATATATGCCTGTAAGTCTTATAACTCAGAATAATTATATTCTAAGTCCCCGTTAAAATTGGTAGATATAGAAAAAAAATTTGTGAAACAAAATAGCTTTTAACGGCCTTTAAGTCCTACAAAAATTGGCGTTTCGTCCCGGTGATCTCGCACTTGGACTCATCAGTTGACTAGTGAGGATCTTTGTCAATACGCAATTTTTGCTAAGTTCAGTTTATCTTACATAGATTTCGTGACGAATACCTAGTGTGAACTATATCCAACAAGACATATAGAACTCCTAATCATTAAATTGGAAGTTTTTGTTTTTGTTTTTAGCCCTGGGCCTGGCTAGTTTATATAAGAAGGTTTTTTTTAATAATACAAATTCTATATACTATACTACTGAAATACATCAGCCAAGTAGAAGACTTAGCACTATTTTAATGGACTTTGTTGAAACGCCAATTTTTGTAAGACTTAAAGGCCGTTAAAAGCAATTTTGAATCAATAATTCAACAAAGTCCATTAAAATAGTGCTATAAGTCTTCTACTTGGCTGATGTATTTCAGAAAAATTTTCTCGTTTTCGCTTCGTTTTCGACTTATAACGGTTTTTATGATTTTTATTCTTTTTTCGTTTGACTGGCTCTAACTTTGCCAAACTGCAACCGATTTTTGAATTTTTTTTTTAATTAAACAAAAAAAGTTAGGAATTTTTATCAAAAAGGAAGGAAGGTAAAAATCAAAAATAGGCGATGTTGCATTAACGTTAAATTAGAAGTTAAAAATATTTTGAGAGAATTCCGCATACAATTTTGTTAGGTACTATTTTATTCGTAAAAACATCGAAATCGATCAGATTTTGACATGGGATTTGAGTCTCTTAATTCCGCCGTCTATCTGTCTATCTTAACGGATAGTCGACACAGAAAAGTCGATTTTTTGGTACCTAGCTTTTCTTTTTATAATTTTTTTCATTTTTTAAACCAAATTAAAGGTAGTTGCCTTCAGTGGCGTAGCGTGGGTTTTTGCAGCCCGGGGCATGGCCAATATTTGCCGCCCCTAGTATTTTTTTTCCGACACCATTAATTTGGTGCTGTTTTAAAATAAATAATTAAAAATACTTAGCTAAGATTTTCTGATTGCCATTTTTATTCAATTAAATGAAGAATCAGAAATTTTGGTCAAAGTTTTTTTTGAACTTATTTTTTTATTCATTTATAAATATTAACAATATTTTTTCATGTTCTTTGTCCATACAACTTCTGCAGAAGTCGTTAGAAAATACTCCAAGCCTCGTAGAAAAAAAATTGTAAAAATTGTTAATAATTTCTATAGACTGGTTGTAACTCTAGTGTACTGTGGCAGATACGTAAAATTTGTTGGAAAATGATTTTTTTGGTGTGTTAGGTCTTTAGCTATCAAATGTGATATCATCTTACACAGACTGAATTGGTTGAATGTGACTCTCACTCACTAATTACCTTACACGATTCCACCCCTGATCTTAAATTTTTTTAATTTAATGGTTTTGAAATTTGTTTAAGGCATGAAACTTACCAAAGCGTCTTGGATGGCTATTTATAATTTGAACTCAATCATATTATTTCATATTTATTTATTTTCAAAAGAATAGTTTCACATTAAGATTAGATCTTTTAGTTTATGAGGCAGTGGCGGATCCAGGATTTGGTCATGGGGGGGGGGGTCCAATTACAAATAGAAAACTTAAAGAAAAATAAAACTTGCGTGGGCTTTGTGCTACAATATTTATGTGCGTGTAGTTAGCACCGCCATTTTCGATTTTCAAAAAAAAAATACAAACTGAGCTTTAAACAGAACAAGCATAATTTTTTAAAAATCGCGATTTTAAAATTCATCCCTAAAATTTGCAAATTTGCGAATTAAAAAAATACATTAAGGCACATCGCTGAACAAATTGAGCACAATACAGGACAACTTTTTTTTTGAAAATCGAAAATGACGGTGCTAAATTCACGCTAAGTTCCTTCGCATCATTTGCATTCGGTCGTAAAAGTCGGAAATATGCGATTTTTGTATCTCTTCGGTTGTATAATTTTTTGAGCACATCTTTAAGTTTTTAGAAAAATTTTATTTTGGAAAAATTTCATCCTCAAAATTTTCAAAAATATTTACGACACATCGCAGCACAAGTTGAGCACAATGCAGCACAGTTTCTTTTTTAAAATTGAAAATGGCGGTCCTAATTTCTTTCTAATTTAACATACCGTAAGCCCTTGAACTAAGTTTATTTATAGCCTTTACATACCGAATCAAAATCTAGATTTCGATCAAAAATCACCAAATCTCATCAAAATCAACAAGATTTCCCATACATTTTCAGATTTCGTAATCTAGTAGATTACTGCGAAATCTTCTTGGAACGGTCTGAATGTGAAACAAACACACTTAATTACTCAATTTTCTCTTCAGTATAACAGTTCAGTGATAACGATGAAAAAGAGTGTTTATTATATTTATTGAGTGTAGTGTTAATTGTAGTGTACTGAGATAGTAGGATTTCCTTCCGTTTTGCGCATTTTTTCAACAGAAAGCGAGAGAAAAAAAGGAAATGTGTGTACTTGTTTTGGGATTTTTTTTAGTTTCTATCAACACTGAAATTTGATTGAAATTACTGTTGGCGAATCGAACGTTCGAAGTGAGATGTTTGCATTAGCGAACTAACGAATGACGTTCAAATCAATGAACTTTCGATAACCACAGTCCACAATAGAGTGAGATCAAACTTAAAAATTTGTTTTGCCATTTATGTATAGTATAGTCGTTATAGTTGTTATATATATATTCTTATTCTTCAATTGTTTATGTGTGAAAATCATTACAAAAAAATCCCTTATCTGTAACAAAAAGAAAACCGTACCTCAATTTCGATCCTTAATATCATGATTCACATTAAAAACCTTACTAATTAGCAAATTACCGTCTCATTATTACTCCCCAAGGATTGAATTTACCTTAATCAGTGGTGTCTTAGCCTCATTTCGTGGCGAACTTGAAATAACCGCAAGAAATGTTCATTAACTCATTTTACACAAAATACTTACGCATACATATCTAGAACTTCCTCTCCATCATATAATATGTACGTTTATCGTACCTATATGAGCAAATCCTTGGAAAGGAGCCATTAAAATTACTCAAAGGAGTGCAATAAGTTCCTCTTAATTGTAAGTAACTTTGTCGTGGATATAAAAGACTGTATAGCGAGATATTCCTCGGTAGTAGGTAAGCTAGATAAAAGTTTTGAATCTCACCCTGTATATTATATGCCTCACGATGCATGGTCGTAAATTGCCATTGCTATATAAGGGTTGTAAACTCCTTGCAGAGATAACACTCGCATCATACGAGTTTGTGGAAGCATCCACACACAACCATTATTATTATGATTATCGTCCTTTTAATGGTTGTAATTTCGAAAGTCAGTTTTCTGTGGACTGGATTCCGAGCTCTGCCTAGCCTGTGTAAAATCTTCATATACGACCCGCAAAGCAATTCAAAGATTTGTTCTGCCCCCGCATACGAGTAGCTACATATATGGAAATTCTTCTGCCACACATTTGAATCTATTTCTCTAGAAAAGTTTCTCACAGAAGCTATTTTCAAAAGGTAGATGCAAATCATTAGGGCAACCCCTCTTCCTGCACCTTCACCCACATGTGTGTGTAGCTTGCGTCACACAAAGCAACCTTAATTTGAGTCCCAGTGTCGGACTGGGAGGTGAGTCGTATATTTAATAGGTTTAAAGGGACCTATTTAGCATAATGGAATTACACCCGGGTGGCGGCTAATAGAAAACCCCTAATAAAATTCTTCTTATCTTAAAATTTGAATCTCTTTATATTTGGATTCCTGGGAGGATGTGTCGTTGTTGATGCCACATACATGGTATTTAGACATACAGACAACCATGACGCGCGTAATACTGCAGCAGTTTTGCCTCCGGGAAACTTATATACCATTCACGAATCTTGTGAATACGAGTTTGAAGCTTATTCTTTTGTCATCTTGGATCATAAAAGCCGTTTCTATATGTCAGCTTTGGGTTTAGTCAAGCCCGACACTAGCCCACGGATGGCGGCGAACAAGTTGTGAACGTGATCTTGAAATCCGATAAGAATTCATGTCGTCGACGCGGAGCTGCGGCGGCCGCAGCGTCTGTGATGGAGCCGCGAAGCTCGCCCATAACTTTCCAGTTTGCACACTTGGGGCTTGTTTCTTATCTACGGTTGTATCGCGTTGCTGTTACAGAGAGAATGTATATTTTTATTTGTTTAACACGAAAAGTGGAAGCTGGAAGCGGTATGTCTTTAGCGGCTTCCAAAAGCATGTAGATATCCTGTATGGGTCAAAAATCGGTTTCAAAGTTGTTGTTGGTTGGTGGCAATTAGTCAAGCAGTAGATGGATATATGTATATGGAAACAATGCAGGTGTTGGATGACTTGCAAATTGACTCCTTGACTGTTGATCCAGACATGGAGAGTGCTAGAATAAGTGTAGACACTTCGGCTTGAGAGATGCAAAACTTATAGTAAGACAAGTCTGCGAAATTTATGAAACCAGACTTATGTTTTTTATAGATTTTTAATGACATTATTGAATTCAAGCTCCCATCAGCTCCATTATACTTAAAGTTTTCAATAATATTCTTATTTAAAAGTAACAAACAACCGTGTTTTCTTAATACCATATACAAACTACAGTTTTACAGAAATAATGCCACCCAAACAAGTTTTTAGGGTTTATTTTCGAAATTAGTCCGAAATATAACTTTAGATGTAAACATTTTCAGAACGAAACACGTAGAAAATTTTGCCTTACTGCACAGTTTCAGTTATATGGATATTGGATACAGTTCTTCAAGACCTTTCTTTTGGTGTATGATATATATTTTGATAAGTTCTGGAAATAAAATAATATTAGGTACCTACTTTGGATGAAAATATTTCGACTAGTACAATTTCGTCGGTTCATTTTTAGAGAAACCCTAAAATAATTAATTAACAATTTTGAAATTTGCAACCACTTACGATTCTCGATTGAAGAATGTTTTCGATATAAGATGCAACAAAATTCTGGGGCGTGTAGGTTAGGTCAACACAGAATCGTGTGAGAGGGGTGATCTATTTCCTTCTGTTTAGATGGCAGGGGCAATGTTGAAATAAAATCGAAAAAATCATTAAAAATCAATGGAAATACTAACAGTGTCATGTTACACCTTTATTTAAGGCTAAAAATTTAAATAAAATATTTAAGGCTAAAAATTTAAATAAAATAATTTTGTTTTAAAACAAAATTGTGTTAGTGAATGGATTTGGAGAAATTAATTTTAAAACTCAAAGTTTTGAATAAAAAAAAATTGTTCTATTCTTTCAAAAAATTAGAAGACATTTAAGCATAATTTTTTACTGTTTGTACTAAAATTGATAAGATCATTGGATATTAAAAACAAAAATGGTACTTAATAATCTTCAATTTTGAACAAAATAAGTTTGAAAAAATATTTTTTTTTCAAAAATTTTTAGTTTGAAAATTAATTTTTCCAAACCTTTTTAGCCAGTTCAGGTTTCTTGAGATCTCTGAGATCTGCAAGATCTCAGCAATCTCAGAAATCTGAACGTAATTCCTCAGTGAGATTCCTCACTTTTGCTGTCAAAAAGCTGAGACTGAAATTTTTTGGATTCGTTTGCTCAATTATTTTTTGTCGCAGCTGATCAATTTATAAAAACGAGATGGAGAGTGCTTTTGACTCCTAAAGGAGATGTTTTGTTCAGGTTTCTTCTTCTCCTCAGAAGAAGAAAACCTCAGACAGAGGTTTGCTCAGTGAGATCTCAGAAACGTGAACTGGCTAATTCCCTTAAAAAACTTTATTTAAAAACAAAATCAAAAAATGGATTTCTAGATTTGAAAAAGATTTCACATGAGATTGTAAGTGTTGCCCTTGATTTTGGATTTTTTTATTTGAAGTCCATTGTTTTTTGCAAAATGGATAAGAAGGAAATAGCCCCTTCTTCCCATACGATTTTTACTTGCGATATATGTATGTACATAGGTACTTTATGGCAAATTATGGATTGGAAAAAAAATCTACCCCGATATTTTGATCAAACTTACAATTTTTTAAGCAAAAAATGAAAATCTTATTTTTCTCAAAAACTTGCTCACATATTTTTTTTAATTCAGTAATTTTTTTTTAAATACGGCTACCATTTTATTAACCATTTTATAATAATGCACCTGGCAGTTTTTTAATATTACCTATCTTGCAGATTTTAAATAAAAATTATTTTTATAATCAAAAATAACGGTACCCCCATACAAATGTTTAAAAACCGGTTAGAAAAATCGTAATTTTCTCAAAAACGATCGGTACAATCTATTGTAATTTTGGAAAAAAAAATTTGTATCTAGTAACGGTATCTCTTATAGCACCGTTTTTTTGGTTTTCGAGTATGTATTTCATAACGTATATTGAACCGTTTTTAATGACATTAAATACACAAGAGCTTCTAATAAGTTTGAACAATATAACATATCAACATTTTCAAAAAAAAAAAAATTTAATATTTGTTAAAAATTCCATAATTTGAAAATGGGTAAACAGTAGACTCTCTCATAACCGGACACTGATGGTACTCAGAAATTTGTTCGGTTATGAGTGGTTTCCGCTTATGAGGAAACAAAAAAAAATTAAATTGAAAACCTTTTAAAAAAGACATAAGCATATTCATATTCTAGAATTTTCCTAATCTAATCCGAGTGCGTTCTCGTATTGTAAAAATTGGAATATACTTTAAAAACATAATATAGCTTGCGAGTTACAACAAAATTTTACCTATGAAAAGAAAAAATGCTTGTGTTTTTTTTTAGAGAGGATTTCAACCCTACAATCTTCATATTTCTACAAGTTATGTAATTTACTATCCAAAAATACTGAAATGGACCTTATAATAATTAAAAATAGTACTCCACATGCACTTTGTCCGTTTATGAGAGAGCCAAACTCTATTGCGGTTATAAATTTGGTGTCCGCGTGCGGTTATTAGAGAGTCCGCATATGGGAGAGTTATAACTATTAAAAATAATGAATTTAATTCATATTCTTTGAAATCTGTCTGCTTATGGGTGGTGTCCATTTGCAGAGAGTATACTGTATATGTAATTGGTTTTGTAATTTATTTTTTAATTCCATATAACTAAACACTAAAAAATGGCGTACCAATTTTTTTTTTTCTTAAAAATGTTATCAAAATTCTATATATAAAAAATTATTTTTTATTTAAATACTGCTTCAACGATTTTTGATTTTTTTCTCATAAATTATGATTTATTTAAAAAATCAGATGGCGTACAATTAACATAGCATTGGTGTCAAAAATATTTAGAATTTTATTTAATTAATTAATTTCATTTTATATATTAATTTTTTACCAATTTTTCAGTAAATTTATGCATGGATATGTGCACCGCGGTGATATAATGCTAAATTTCGTATTTTCTTTCATAAAACTATACCTTATATTAAAATACGTTTTTGTCAGGTGGCATAAAATATAGGCTCCCATAAACTAATGCATTTCTTTTAAAATCAGGGGCCTAATTCCGTAAAACTATATACACATCTCTATCACATCTAAAGAGAATGATAGGGACAGCTATTGCCAAAACGATATCGTTCGATCGTTTTCGTTTTACGGAATTAGTCCCCAGACTAATATATTTTAATTATTCAGACTTTAAAACCATAGTGTTATCGCACATATAATTGATTAAATTCGTGTGACCCGGTCGTGGATTTTCTTTAATTATATTTTAAAAATCAATGGAGACACTTACAATATCATGTTAAGCCTATATTTAAATCCATTTTTTTAATTTAGTTTTAAAATAAGATTCCCTAAAAAAATAGAACATAATATTTAAGTATCTGGTAACGGATAAAAGCAGTAAATATTAAAAATAAAAATTTTATTTCATAAAGTAAAATTTTGAATAAAATTTTTTTAATTTTTTTTTTATTAAATTTATTAAAATTAATTTTTCCAAAACTATTCACTAAAAAAAATTTACCAACAAAATATAAAATTGATTTCTGGGCTTAAATAAAGGTTGATTTTCAATGATTTTTTTTATTTCAAGTCGTTTTTTTTTAAACTGGAAAACATCATGTATTTATAACAATATATGTAAATGATTGTTTTTTAACAAATATTTTCTCAAAATCCCCGCTGATGGCAACATCCATGTGCTGTTTTTAATTTCAGGAATTCTACACCGACCTTGAAACAATTTTTTCTTTATTTTCAAACAATAAAAGAATAGTTATAGACTCTGCACCCAACAATCTACTTGAATCTCCTTATTATCACCCCTCTGACTGGCAAGCAAATAAAACATAAGACACACCGCCAATTTACACCCCGAAAAAGAACTTAAATAACCCAAAGTCTACTTACTGATGCAGACTTTGCCAAGTAGAAGACTACATAAATTCCAATGTGACCTCGGCTTTATGAAAGATTAATGCAACGAGAGATTCCAGAAGTCATAAAGCAAAAAAAAAACCACCACTGCCACGGACAAAAAGCAAAAACCATGGAATTGAGAGAAAGAGAATGTGAATGTGAATCCAAGTTTATTGCACGACATCGGGCGAAATAATTCAGGACGCATTAGAAGAATGGCACATAAATTGCGGACGAAATCACTCCAAGGAGATCTCTCTACCAAAAGACTAAAATGCTTTATTACAATTCGGTCCTGAATAATGTACTAGCTTGAGACAACTTAACCTAAACCTACTCATACTTATATGCTTACCTTTCTTTGTCTTGTTTTTTTTTTTTTTTATGGGAACCAAGATGTCGAAGGTATATGGAGTATAATTTTAGAGGGTTGGAGGTGAATACTTTCTTTATGGGCCGAATCACTCTCGGAAATTAGAATCAACATAGGAAAATGAACCTTGTGCATCGCTTTCGCCAATCAAGCGAAAATTTCGCGATGTTTGTCAAAGAGCTTATGTAAATTTCTGGTTTTTAAGCCAACAATTTTGGCATTCACTCAAATCAGTCTTGTGAATTATTCCTGAGGCAAAAAAAAAAAAAACTCCCCTATCATCTTCTACCATCAAAAAATGGGCTTTTGTTCAACCCCTAACCATATTTTCAGATTTATGGCAATCTGCCAATAATAAATTCACATATTACGCGAATTACCCTTTTTTTTTGAAGAAATATTGATTCAATTGTAAACTAAGTATAGAGGGACATTTTTTATTCATAAGGAATTTTCTTTTGGTTTTTTCTCTTTATATTATTTTTTTTTATTTTTGAAGAATAAAAAAGAAGAAATTTTAAGAGAGGCGTGAGGATTTACAAATGCGGTTAGTGGTTATGGTTTTGCAATACAATTTGTTGCGGCTGATGGATAGGGTTTGGGTGTTAATGGCAAAAGGAACGCATAAATCGCATTACGGAGACGAACAGTGGTACTTTAAATTAAATATTTAAAAGCATTCGGGGGCACTTTGAGGGAATTTATGTGCTACTGATATATAAACACAATCAATGTTGGCGGTGAACATTGACTTTCTTTAGGACTTGTACTGACCATATTGAAGAATAAAAAATTCTCAGCTATTGATTAAAGTTATATGAATCAGAAAAATATTTATACGTTTTTATTCTCAGTTGCCATAAGTTTAAAGTTTAGTTATGATTTTTTATGAATAGACTGAAGTAAAATTATATACTATCAATATTGTAATGAATGATAATTTTATTTCCCAGAAATAGAAATATAAACTTTCAAGTTGGATACAAATTTACATCTGGAGGAATGGCCATTCGAGTATCGAACAATAAGCCATCACAATTAAAACCAAGAAAAACTGCAACTTTCAGATGGTTAAACGTGATATTTCCGTGTTTACAGCACCATCGAGATGGGAGGTAATGAGCTTTAAACGGAACATCTGGTGATTAAATTTTTACAAGGTCTAAATTTTATCAATAAAACTACGAGAACAAACTGACTGTAGACCCTAAAAAGGAAATGGTTTTTTGTACGGTTATTCAAGTCTGCAAATGCCGCCGAAGTTCGAATTTTGGCTTATTTTCGCAACTAGTAAATTTTAAAGATTAAAGATTAGATATGTTTTTCCGAAATGAAAAAAAAAACTTCCAACTTTTTTTTGTATGGCGATCTACATAATATGCAGTAAGAGGTTTTAAATTCTGTCTTTCTCTGTAAAATGTTCAGAATAATATTGCTATGCCAAAATGTGGCTCTGATTCTGCTGTTATTTTTGCTTTAAAAATATTTGTTTTTGTTGAATTTTTTGACTTTCAAGGTCCTGGACTTTTACCGTCGATATGTGTAGGCCATTAAAAAAAAACATTTTAGGTCGAATTTATGACTTTTAGGGCTCCGAATTTTAAAGTTCCGGTTCAAGCTGATATAAGAATAGTATCAGACCAAAAACATAAATGTTAAAAGATAGCCAAGTTCTTCTATACAAAAATTTTTGTCTGCCGTGAAAAGTAGTGAGTTCTAAAATTTTTTCAAGTTCTAACTTTATGAAGGTTTAATATCAAATATTTAAAGTATAGGTAGTCATATTGAAATCACTCTAAATTATGCGAGACAACCGTAATAAAGTTAGAAATTGGCAAACTTTTAGATATCACTACTTTTCACTACAGACTTGTTACACACAGGTTTTTGTAGAGAAAAACTTGGCTATTGTTTAACATTTAGAAAACTACTTCTGTTTTAGTGGTAATCATCGAGTGGGCGAAACGCAATCTTTGGAGTTGAGGTCACTTGAACTTATTAATTGATATACATGTGTTTTTGTTGTGATCTCATTACTTTTTGCAAAGATATTTATTTTAAGCCAGATCAAAACCTCGAAACATACTATTCTATACAATAATCGGAAGTCCTTCATATAATTGATAATAATTGTGAAAAAGTGAGCGGATACCACGCCCCCTGAACGGAAATTCTCAAATTTTTGATTTATTTCCTTTGTATATACATCATCAAGGCCTACCGCTTGTCCAAATTGTGCGGTGTCGGAAAGTGCGTTGTTGCGGTAAATTTTACCACAACAAGTTTCACCCAGCCTATTCTATCTCCTATACCCATTCTTAACCTCTCCTTCTTCGTTGCGGCTCCAAGATACTCGTAGAGTTCAGTAGAAAACCTGGTATCCATCACCCAGAGTCCTGCTCTTAAAGTATTTTAGAAAAGTAACCAAAAACAGGTGTGCGAGCAGTTCTATAAATCGAAGGGAACAGTTGGTTCCAAAATGCATGAAGTATACGAATCATATAGACGGGCGGTCTTATGTTGAATTATCAGCGGACGAGCTGAAAAAGTCATCGAGTCAGGCGGACTCTATCGAAACTCTTATCTAAACTCTTCATCCTAACTTTAATTTAAAGTAACATTTTATTGTAAGTTAAATGGGCCTTTAACGTAGTCAATAGTAAAATCTTAAGTTACAAAATATTTTATTGAAAGGGGTTATCGGAATGGAATCAAAACAGTAGGGTTCGCGTTTCAAAAGGAATTTGCCTTCCTCCCTCTCATCTCGAAAAATATTGATTGTCGACGGAATTTATTCGTGCCTCGAATCACCCGCGAAAACTTTGTTGTAGCTAGGAGAATGCCTAGGATAAACTTTTCCTCGGGTTTGTTTCTTTTTAATTTTTCTCGAAAATATTAGTTTGGGATGGGTCTGAACTCGGCCATTAAGGTTCGGCAAGTTTTGGAAAGACATCCAACAACTTTGCCGAATCCGTGAATGTGTGTGTGAGAGTAAAGTTTCGTTGAGATTCAACAACGGAGGTTTTCGAGGAGAGCACGTAGCTTTCCAGGAAGCCGCGATCCCGTGACCGATGATCACGAAAACGAATGGCTGAATGTATGAATGTGTGAGTGGTTGGAATGGTCGAGGGTGGAATTGATGGTAGCTGGGAAAGTCACTCTTAAGAGAGCTATCCAAGCAAAAAGTTGTATTTTTGGTAATTTGAGAAAAATTAAGGAAGAAATAAAATCGAGGAAAAGTTTTTTTGGTGAAAAAAATTGAAAAGTTGAGAAGTTGAAAAGTTGATAGATAGAAAAAGGTGATTCGAGGAGCGAAAGGAATTTGGTTTAAAATCAGGATAAAGCGAGTTGAGAGAGGAGATAAAGGAGAAGGAAGTACAAGAAAAAAAAAAACAGATAAGTAGAGCGGACATTTTGTCCAAAAGTGTAATAGTGGGAATTGTTTGTTTTCCCGATTTTTATAAGAATTCTAAATTCCGATTAACCCTAGTTCTTTTCTTTGTTTTTTTTTTTTTATTGTCGTGTTAGATTTCGTTTTAAATCCCAGTTAAAAGCGGGACGCGGTAGTTTCAGTTGTTAACGGCTCATTTTTCTTTCTTTTCTTTGTTTCGGCTTTAACGGTTCCCCGTAAGCCTTATAATAATTCTTAATTGTATTTCGGTAATTGAAAAAATTTTGGGTTTTAATCCTGGGTTTCGACCCAAAGGTTTCCCAAATAAAATTATTTAAAATCCCCATTCGGGCATACAAAATTTGTGTTTCATTTTGGTTTTCCTTATCGTGTCTTTTAACAATATAGTTCAATTAGATTTGGAATTTTGCTAATTGCATTTGGTACAAAGAAAATTCCTGGCGCCCACTTTAGTAAAAGTACACCCTGTACTTACATTCTTTTTTTTATCATCAATTTGATTATTCTTTTATTAATCAAACTCGATTAATAAAATCCCACTTCGCTGAACCCACCCCATTGCTGAGCTACTGGGTGGCAGCACTCTACGTGTTGTCTGTTGTGAACGCACCTATCGTCGTTTGACAGTTTGTCATTCTCGTCGCGACGCACATCGTTTTCGTGCACAATTTGTTTCGTTTTGTCAATTGTTAAACTTTCGTGTCGTTTAGCAATTTGTTAAAAATATTTAAGTCTGCGGATTATAATTCCGCCATCCTAAACTACCATCCTAAAATTACTTACTCGCGATAAATAATTTCACAACAGCGTGAGTCAGTTAAGGTTTTCGCGATTTTTGAAGTCCTATATCTCAGGAACCAATTAAGATAAGGAATTGAAATTTAGTAAGGCGCCTGTGCTCTGGCCAAATTAGTAAATATTCCAAATATCAAGTTTCTGACTTTGTTGGTACCCAAGTTAGAGGGGGGGTCGAAAATAACCTGAGTTTGTTCCTGTTAATAGGGTGTAGTGCCAGAACATGGCTGCGGGCACTACCAGCCACGAAAATAATATTTTTGAAATTGTGTTAGTTTCCGATTTTTTCTGCAACATTATATGAAAAAAATGCATATAGTTTACAAGTTGGGTCACATAATAACTTACTTGATATTATGAACGATCACACTGTGGTTTTTGTGGTATGGGAGACTTTATTTTATGCCACCTACAACAAACTGCATGTAAATAATAATAATAATAACTACATAAAAATGAACAACAATTATGTTGTTAATGATAAAAAATTTTAAAGAAGAAATTTTGGTACGCCAATTTTAATTATACGCCGTTCGATTCCCAAGCTATGCCATTCTTTAAAAAAAAAAAACAGAAATATTTTTCACTTGAAGGGAATTGACAAATCCTTCAAGAGTATCTCTTGTCATTAAAAAGTGCTTCTCACGATAGCCGTTCGGATTCGTATTGTAGGTCCCATTAATTCCTGCCAATAGAACACAAGAATGGTTTAGAGTTATATTATAAGTCACTTATGTCCTGGTGCTACACAAGCTGTCACGCCACCCACCCTATGTATTTGTTTTTAATTTAAATAATTAATTTTGCATTTAAAAATAAAATAAAAAAACATTGACCCGATTTTGAAATATCGAATCTTCAAAAATTAATTTTAACTTTTTTTTCAACCCAAATTGAATCAATATCACGTAAAATTGTTTTTGAGAAAAACGAAACTGAAAGGAATGGTGCTATGTGCGAAGCGCTGTTAATAGCATGTTATTGTCTATTTTGAACTCCTCACAATTCGTATAGGTATATACTTCTCATTATTTTGTCATAACTTGCATATCTACGAAAAAACTATATCTTTTAACTCACGTTTGATTAATGTTTAATTAAAGTTAAAGAATCCTCCATCCCTATAGGATTGTAGGTACCCCTGACTTAAAACAAAAAAAAAAACTTTTTAGGAGAATTCAAAATCATTAATGCGGCGAGTGCCAAAGCGTATAAGCAATCCCATAAATGTGCTCGTTACCTATAATTATTTCGCCTTTATTACCGGCTTGGTCGTCGTCCTGCTGTTTCTCGTAAGTCGCATAATATGAGTTTCGTTCATCTATACGATATGGGGTGGAAAAAGGACGCAGTGGAATGAATATCTTAAAAGAAGTTTCTCCATTAAACATGAAACGAGCATTAGCTTTATTCTTTTATTGTTCTCCAAGGACGGCTTCATTACTACCAGTTCATGAGTGGACGTTTTCTTTATTTTATACGCGCTAAACATTCATTCGCTAGTCCAACAAAAACATATAAGGAGGTGATTTGATTGCTAATGTGATGGCATTTCATATCCTGTTGCCATAGAAGGACGAAAAGTATAGGAGTATATATACACATGTCCTTTCTTGTATAGTGCAGCATCTTCATGCTGCGTTTGTTATAGTATAGCTCTCTCTATAGGTACTCCTATATCTACATATGTATGTAAGCCCTGATAGAGTTTTTCTGATATTGTGTATTTCTAATGCGATACACTATAACGGAACCAATATAACTACAGTAGTCTTCTTGTGCTATATCGATTGTTAGGATTACGATGATGGTCGATTTTGCCGTTTAAGGATACTTAGTGGGCACATTACAGTTTCTTGTGATTTCAATTTCAAATTGGAATTTTGTTTTCTGGTATAAAATAATCATCAAAGTTGCAAGTGTAATATTGTAAGGTCGAAGCCAAACCTATAAAATGACCTGAGAAGCAGTTAAGAGATTTATTTTATTGAACAATGGTATTATTATAGCACAGATTATCTGTTGTTGGATTCCTAAGGTAATTTTCATTGACTCAATTTTTCCTCCGCATATCTAAACTTTAAGTAATATACCTACTGGAAAAACAACTGTTTAAGATCTTTGAATGGTTGCAGTGCAATAAGAAGTAAAGTAAAGCCCGTGGGTCATATTTCCCAAAAAAAGGGAAATAACACCCTCGGGTTTTTTTTCCTTTTGAGAGCAAAAAAAGCATTAAGACCCGCAGGAGTTTTTGCCTTTCTGAATTGACATTAAGACCCATACTTAAAGTTTCATTCAATATTTCCAACTTGGCTTTAAAATATTTTTCAGTTAATGATTTCAAATCGAAACGGTTTTGAACTTTATTAATAGTTTTCCTAGTTATTAGTATCTTGGGTTGCCCGCTTCGCGGGTTATTAGGATTTTAACTCCCTTTTTGGGGGCTTTGTACCGCTCACACAAATCTGTTGCTCCGCTAAGGGAATATTTTCAGTCTTTAGGCATAGGCGCCTATATATGAACACAGTTTTCTTGGACAACAGTCACTTGTACTTTTTTCTTTGAATGGAAACCCACAAAATAATTAAAATCCACTGCTTTTATTTCCATTTCAAAAAGGAAAAAAAGCCCACGGGTGTTATTTCCTTTTATTTTGAGAAAGAAGACACGTGGGCTTTATTTCCGCATGTCTTATAGCACTGCATCCTTTAAATGCATTTAAATAAGGGAATATTTCATTTAACCATATTTAGTTAACAGCTTCTATTTAATTATATAGATAAATAGGCGAATTTAGTTAAACACCTAATAACATTTTTAAGTAATTTTGTATTTGACATTTGTTTGATTTCAGAGCCATCTTACAATACCTAATTTTTTGCCTTGCGCAGGTTATCTATTTTGGTGGCTTAAGCCAGTATTTTTCAACAAATCTTAGTGCCTTACCAACCGAATGATTTTAACGATGATATTGTATTATAAATAAGAATTTAAATAATAGAAAAGTTCCTTTACTTTAAAACTCTGTGCATTTCTTTGAATTTCTACACCAAATCTGTCAAAGTTCATATAAAAAACATAAAATGACGTAGAAATTCACACAAATGCACAGAGTTTTAAAGTAAAGGAACACACCTAATGTTGCTTATTTTTGGCAAAGTCGACAACATAACTTTGAGACTCGTACAGTATCAAATAAAAATGTTTCAAATATACCTATATTGTTTTAACATATTCAAATAAAAACAAAAAAAAAACAAGTGCTAATAATTTCAATATACTGATCGAAAGTTTAAAAAAACTACATAAAGAAAAAAAATAAACTGCTTTTGAAATATCATTTACACATGTATATGTTTGCACGAAGTACGACTGTTAAGCGTTACAAATTTTAATGCCTTCTTTGCTAGAACCATAAAAAATTATTCACATTGAAAACAACTGTCACCGGGGGAGTTTGACTCGCGAGTACATATAGAATATTGCTGGAATCCTCACACATTACTGAAATTTACACAACAATAACATCACCATATAGGGACTAATTTCACGGATACTTATCGTTGTTAACATCATGTGACAAACGCAAGGAAATCTTTGTGTTTTTGTTGGTATGTTCGAAATTTTAAATTGGCAATAATTTAAATAAAAAGACGATTTCTTGCATATGCGACTGACAAACAAAAAAAAAACGACGAAAATGTTTATATAAGAATTGAGAAAATTTGTTTTGATATTGTTATATAAGCAATAAGCATGTTGGTTATTTATTGTTTTAAGGGTGAACATTTAGAACTTTAAATTTTCATAGAAATGCATATGACACGTTTTTGATTTATTCAACGCGAATTTCAAATATAATCTTCGGTTCAATTTCAAAAATTGACGGTTGACCTATAATTACGTAAAAAGTTTGATTCTCTCAAATATTTGTGATTTGGATATTAAAAACTATTAATTTTTAAATTAAATTCAGCTATAGAAGCTGTGAAAGGTGAGAGGTCATCATCGGGGATAGGATTTTCCTATCTAAATCTTCAAATTTTAGAAAAACACTGAAACCATGATACTATAAAATGTCCATTGAGAGGATCATTTGCTTCTTATTTGAATATGATGATTTTTCATGTATTAATTATTAATTTTAATTCGATATAGCCCAGACACAAAAAAGGCCTGACCTTGAAAAATTTTTACTGTACACTTTTCTTTTACAATTCGTTAGAGGGGGTTATTATTGACTTAAAATAGAAAAAATAAATATTTAAAAACAACGGCAGTACTATATCAGTGTCATGTTATATCTTTTTTAATAGCTACAAATCCATTCTTTAATTTTGTTTTTAAATCAAATTATTTTAATGTGCTTTTTGAAAAATTAATTTTCAAACTCAAAATTTTGAAAACAAATTTTAATTTAATTTATTCAAAAATGTTCATTGTTAAGTTTTATTTTTAAATTTTTTTTTTTAGTATTCAATGCTCCAATCAATTTTTAGTCAAAAGTTAAATACCAGATGCTATAAATTTCTTATAGTTTTTGAGAAATATCAGTAATAGGTTTCTATCAATTCTTCAATCCTTAAGGTTTAAATTGCTCTAAAAGTCTTATTTCCACTCGGTAAGTAGTAAAGTACATTTTGTTATTTTCAATTTTTTCAAAAACTAAGACATTTTAGCATATGGTTTTAGCGTTTGATTAAAAATTGATTAGAGCATTGAATACTTAAAGCAAAAATACTACTTAATAACGAAAGTATTTGAAAAAATTAATTTCCATTTTTTTTTCAAAATCTTGAGATTGAAAATTAATTTTTCAAAAAGTATTCACTTAAATAATTTGATTTGAAAACAGAATTAAAAAATGGATTTCTGGCTTTCTTTTTGTTTTAAATATTTTTTTTTTTTCTATTTCAAATAATTTTTTTAAGAAAATTCCAAGATGGCGGCTTAAACTCCAGCACGATTTTCCCGAAAATCTACCCATATGCTCCCCATAACCCCCTCTAACGAGTTATAAAAGAAAAGTGTACTGTGTATAAAATTTTGTTCTTTTCAAATGTTTATTCCGACTGGACTAATACATTTCAGGTGGTATCTTAAAATTCCGAAAATGCCGAAAAATTGCGTTTTTGGCTGCGTGGCGCGCACTGTCGTCCATAACCAAGAGTCGCGGAAGAAATACAAAATCCGATGTTTTTTTTTAAATGTTTGTGTTTTTATATCAATATAGATATAAAGACAGAGCTTCAAAAAAAGCACACACTTTTTTTTTTAATTGTTTGGTTTATGATGCTTTTAAAAATTGGCCAATTTTGTTCTAAAGTTTAAAAATTAAAATTTAATAATAATTATATTTATATAAATATAAAAAAAATTGAATTTTTCAAACTATGGAATATTCCATGAAAATCCTATAATTTTCATCAATGTTAGGTGTTTTTTTAATTTATCAGTAAATTAATATTTCCAATTAAAAAAAATAATATTTTAAATAAATAAAACAAAAAAAAAAACACTTTTTTATGAGTTTTTGAGGCTTGAAAGAGCTAAAAAAAAAACTTTCACTACATCTCGCTGAACAAAGACTATTTACCCTTACACTTTGTTAAACCACAGCTGCAACTTTTTGCATTGTTTTGAGATAAGGTTAATATTTTGGTCTTAAAAGCAAATTTGCTTTTTTATTTTTGAAATGTGAAATATTCTTCTTATTTCAATACGAATACGTTTTATTTTTATCTTGATCGTAAAAAAATATGCCTACTTTTTATTTAAATGATAATTATTAAAAAAATGAATTTACATTTTAGTAAACAAAATAATGATTTTTATATTGAACATTCAATTTTTGCAATCCGCCCACTTTCACACTTGTTTTCGAATAAATTCCTCCTTAATTAAAAGAGTTTCTATACTTTAGTTTAATATAGGAATAGGAATATTAGGTGAATATAGGAAAGAACGTTGACAAATAGGAAAACTATAATCCTTAATTCTTTTTTTTTGATGTGTAAACATCTATACTGGTGGTAGGGTAAAAAAAAAACGTAACGTATCTTGTGATCGTGATTGTGATTCTGTGATTGTTTTTCACGTTACGTTACGTATGTTTACACATCTTAACCGTGAGTCCCAGCACTCACACTTTTTTTTTTTAAACCTGCCAATCCCTATTCTAAAAGTTGAAAATGGTTTTTCTAAAAATTAAAATCTATGATTAATTTACAAGTGCCGTATATATGTATTCTATTTTATAAAAAATAACAAAATAAAAAAAAATATTTATTAAAATTGTATAGCTTGAACCAAATCACTTGGCCAACGCACGGTCCAGTGTTGCCGCTGAAAACATTCAAAGAGTGTCCCAAAAAGGGTCCCGTGACAAAAAAAAGGGTCCCATATAGAAAAATGTCACAATGTATGAAATAAAAGTTTAAATCATAAATTACATTTTGCCAGTATTTTTAACTTTATAACTCAAAATAAAATAAACAAAGTGCAACTGAACATACAAAAAAACAAGACGTAGACGAACATAACTGTTTTTGTTTTCCAAATAAATTCGAAAACAAAATTCGCTGTAGTATTGTCCCTTTCTTCTGTCAGTTTTGCTTTTGCTGAATGCAAAGATCGGTGCATTTTTCGAGGTAAAATGACAGCGTTCAGTAAACAAATTTGCGGAATTGAATTTTTTTCGGAGAAATGCAAATTTTTAGAAATTTTCGAATGCAAATCTTATTAAATTGATAAAAAGAGGCCAATTAGGTCATTTTCAAAGAAGTAGTTGCAACGGGTCCCGAACGCAAAATAGTGGCCATTTAGCAACGGTCGGTTGCGCAGAGAGAGGATTTAAGAGAACAAAAATGGTGCGGAAGATATTTAATGAGTAAAGTGAGCGAAGTTATAAGCAAAACTCAGTGATTTTCAGTGATTTTCGTATTTTTTGCATTGTGTATCTGCATGAGAAATTAAAAGAGAGCTGCAAAGTAAAATGGCCAAGTGATTTGGTTCAAGCTATACTAGGTACTTTTACGTTTCTTCTACACTGTTTTACATAAAATAGTTCACTTAAAGAGTTTTAAGATATGTCGATGACCCACAAAATGAAAAAAAAAAACACTTTAAGTACTCTAAAAACATAAAAAATTGGTTCGTTAATTTTATGAATCCACTGAAGTGAAAAATTTTATTTTGGAACACCATGTGAACAATTAAATAGCCACAGACTTTTTACAAAATTCATACAATTTTAAATATTTTTTAAGTTTTGCTTTAATTTTTTCTCTGATGCTAATTCTTTTTTCTAAGAAAATCTTACTTCACCCCAAGATTTAAATACGGCCACTGTAAAGCAATTTTCTTAAAAATCTTTTTTTTTATAGCCTTGGAAATTTCATTTAAAAAGAAAAAAAATTGTATTCTTCATGCGTTGATGTTAAGTTATGCTTTGTGCAACTAAAAAAGTCATTTTTGACCACATTGCGTTGCGTCGCGGCCGACGCGTTGTGTGTCAGGGGTTTGGCGGCCACTTGTGCGTCTGTCATGCACATATTCGCACTTAGGGAATGGAGAGCTTTCGGATGCGCCCAATTTCAAATGGTTCCCCAAAAGTTTAAAAACACAAAAAAAAACGTCGGGTTTTTGTGGCCAACTATAGACGTCGCGGTCGTCTCACACAGGGAAAATTTCTTAAAAATATGGCCAAAACTATAAAAACAAAAAATCAATTAGTTTTATTTTCTTAAAATGCAAAGTTATTTACAAATAACATAGCTTTTAGAGCCCACTTTCAGTACCAATTTTGGTAGGCGATATAACAAGTGAATTTAATTTGTTTTTTATATTTATATATGCTTTGTGATACAAAAAAAATCTTTATTATGATATCTGTTGCATGGTAGTGAGCAAATTTTGTATTTATCTTTTCGGACCTATCAAAAAATCGTATTTTTTGTTTCGTCAAGAAAACTTCTGGACATTGTTGTGCATTGAAATCAGGTTTTAAATTTAACTTTCTGATTCAGAATCAATCAAAAACCATTGCGACTAATGGTAATGACAATGCAAGATATTAAAAACAATGAATATAAAAATGTGTAACATAAACTTATCATTTATTACTGATTTGTTTACAAAAAACTTATATTAATAAGTATAACTACATATTTTGGCTTAAGTATTGAATTCTTTTATTTTTCAATCGGAGGCTAAAAACTAGATGATCGTATGTATTCTATTTTCTGAGAAAGTTGAAAATAAATAAAACTACTTCAAAAAATATGTTTTTTGATGCCCCCTGAATGGAAAACCTCAAATTTTCGATTTTTTCCTTTGTAATAACAAGATTTGAAATAATAAGATTCTGCGGTGTTGATGATCTGTCAGTGAGTGAATCAGTGAATCAGCAAGTTACGGTTTTCGCGATTTTTGACGTCTTATATCTCGGGAATCACTTACGCTAAGGAGTGGTGTGGTGCTTGTGCTTGGCTAGCCTACCAAATATTCCGATTTTGAAGTTCCTGAATTTATTGGTACTGAAGTTAGAGAGGGTCGAAAATCGCTTGAGTTTATCACTGTAAAAAGGGTGTAGTGCCAGAACTTGGCTGGGCACTACCGTGCCCTTTGATATCGTTTGGTTTCCTTTCACGCCAAAAATCTGCTGCGAGCTCTCAGTCTATATATATGAGACTAATAACAATTTGCGCGATTTGTCAAATAATATGATGTTTCAAAAAAAATTTCAAGGGACAAACAAATAAAATTATGAAATATATGGAAATTCAAAATAAAAAATTTAAATAATACACTACCGGCCGAAAGTTGGATTGATCCATGAGAGCACCTACTCCGTATGAAAAAGTAGGTGCTCATGGGTACAACTTTATTCATATACGAAATGAAAGCACATGCTTTTTTACTGAGCACCTCCACTGATTCTTATGGAGCTCTAAGTACTTGCTCAATTTTATTCAATATGAGTTAAGGTAGGTAGGTATTTATATCAATCATTTAAAATAATGATGTTTCACAATTCTAAGGGCTTGTTTCACAATGTCTGAGTAAAGTTCTCATAAGCTACTCGACACATAAATATTGGAACAGGGTCATAAGTCCACAAAACAAAAAATAATATTTTTGCATTTATAAGCCAAAACAAAGATGTATGTTCTTCTTGGTGGATGTTTCTTAATATTAAATTAATTTTTTTTATAAAATTTTTCCATAAATAAAATATTTTTTTAACTCCATATGAGTGAAACATATCTTTTTCCAAATGAATTCACACATACAAAATTCAAGTCAATTTCAGCCCGAACAATACATCACAATTGGCATACGCACTTTCCACCCGCTTCTGACACACACTTGAAGCCTTTTTTTCTATAGGTATACAATTTTCACATGAAAATATGATAAAAATGGAAGAATATAAAGAAAGTTTTTCGTATTCTGCAACAGAAAGGAGGAGGAATAATTGATCAAATTACTAAATTATTCAACTATAAAGTTCAATTACACAATGTGCACTCGAACATAAATTTGGAATGGAAACACTTTCTCTCTTGATGTCTCATCAGATGCATTTTCTTTTCTTTTTTTTTCTGGTGGTGATTAGGATCTTTAGAGTATCTGTATTTATATATGAGAAGAAATTATACCCCTAACCCCGCATATTCTATATAAAGGCGGACCGGAAATTCGTTATCTCCATTCAGTCAATCAGTTTCTTATTAACTTGTCACCAGGCGAAGAGAAAGTTAGAAACGGAACGACAGAACATACATAAATATATATGATACAAAGTCGAATGTCCCGCGTGCCATGAATAATGCATCAGACGATTTGAAAGATACTCGTAGTATATATTCTTTTGAGTCCTTAAACATACACGCACCAATTTAGCATTTGTATCATGCTCATGCACAACACACACTTGATTTGACGCCGAAATAACATTCGTGTATATGTATGTATATGCATAGTTTGAGGATATTTGGACAAACACACACAATCCTTTGTGTGGACAGGAAGCAGCCACCAAACAATATTTGGTATTTAATTCGCCTGATTTGGTGAACGGTCTTGGCTCCGGTCCATCAGGACATCCCAAGGCAAAAAGGGGGAAACATAATTACCAATCCCCTGTTGGATATTTGACCAATTTAGCAGTAGCATTGACTAGATCCTTATATATGTATACAACCCAACTCTAAACCCCAGGCCGCAATGGGAAATGCTTAAACGGCAGACCAATTGACCCTTGCTGACGGCAAAAGTAAACAAGTGGGTCCTGATGCCTGGATAGCCCTCATACGATGTGGTTAATGAAGGAATTTATATGAAAATCATGGATTAGAAACGGAATTGAAATCCGCTGAAAGGCGTCCATGTCCGCAACGTCCAAACATGTGCGGACGTTCACGTCAGTCATCAGATTTTAAATGAATAAAGATTTTTTGGTTGAAGTTGTATATGAATGTGTATAACGTTCAGTGAACAATGGATTATATCGAAATAATGAAAGGACTCGTTTTGTTTAATTGAATTAATTGACTTTGTAAGAGTAGTGTGAGTATAAATGAGTTTTTTGGTTTCTACGGAATAAGTTATATCAAACTATAGATTACTATAGATAACAATTCTCTTTTAATCTTTTGATAAATCAGAACATAATATCATGGTTTCTCAGAGTTTTGAAACTTGTTATCCTTTTTTTTCTTTTCAATTTTTGTTTAATATTTCCAATCCAATAATAGGAAAAGATCCTGGGATTGTTAATAAGGTACATTTCAGCTTTTAATTGTAGCCAACACAAAATCATAGAAATGTTTTCAGCAAGTAAAAGAAATAATTATTTTTTTTTAACAGGGTTTGCAAAAACAGTACGTACCTGGCTACCTACGTTTTCTTTTAATAAAATCTTTGAGTTTTTTGATTTGTGGTTTTTCAATAACATCGGTTGTTTTTAAAACTCAAAGTTCTGAGAAAAATTATTCATGAAAAAAAAAGAATTTTTCGTGGATCAAAATACAAGAAGGCTATCGTAACGTTTTCGGGACACCATGACTCTGACAAAGTACACCATTTTGGAAATGGTGAATTGATCTATGTCTCAGAAACTGTTGGTTCTTGAGATACGTTGAACGATAGAATGTATCACGAACGTACAAACGTAGGTACGTATGTTCGAACAATCTCAAATTTTTTGTATCCTAAACCAATACTCAGAGCAAATGAAAATCTTCATTTCGGGTAAGTGAAACTAGTCAAAAATGAGCATACCTACATATGGCCCGGACAACTCCAGCTGACTTTAAAGTAAATGATATATGAACAGTTATTTTTTGAACTCATTGTCAATGCTATAACTATCTTCAATTCTCACTGTTTTTCAAATATACTTGACCCAGTTTCCTTCTTTATTTGGACTAATCGAAGGGAATTTTTAAACTACTCCAAGAAGCATTGAAAATGATAAATCATTAAATAAATCATTGGGTGCAAGCAAACCATGCACGCTGACTGTCATCTAAATTAATTAATTGCTAAAAAAAAACTCAGCTCCTTATCGAACTACCATAACCTTCGGCTCCTACTCAAAACCTACACCGCCTTCCACCTTCTTCTGCTTCCTAACCAAATACTCGTATAACCCCATCCATGTAGATATTATATGACATTCAGACTTAATGGAACAACCAATTCCTCTTTGCCATACCAAACAATTCCAGCGATGAACATGATTTCACAGATTCGTACAGATATTCCACTAAGTAGGTGTCGGTCCCTCCCTGATGTATCTGCCCCTGCCCCTATACTGCCTACTGTTTCTTTTGTAACTCACCACACCGCGCCAGAGTGTTACAATTCACCTAATTGGCGGTTAATGTTATCCTCCATTTCTTATGCAAATTACCATCATTGCACGTGGATTCCGTATATCTGTTTCGCAGACCCAGACACACAGTGGCCGTCTTGTATGCTATAGAGCGAAGGGGAGAATCTTTATGCGCAAACGGGAGTCTAATTAGCATTTTTAATGTCAAAAACTTGTAAGCTTGTAAACAATATTGCGGCATAACACCAACACCACCGCCTGCAGGAGCACTAAAGTCAATGTGGATCATGTCTGGGGAGTAAGTATCAGTTACACACTCCGACTTATTAGGCTCAGACTATAAGGCAGTCAGCCTCCAGCACCCCATTTTCAATCCCACTTGCACTTAATTTGATTCCGTTTTTAGTTTTAATTGGATTTTAAATTGTAACTCGCATTAAGAATCCGCGTTTCGTTATTTTCCTGGATGTTGATGTTGTTTTCTTATGCACACCTTCTTTTGCAAGCTTCTTCGTATAGGTATACCTATATAGTGTACCTTCCTTTATAACGTTGGTTCGGTGAATCCTGCAAAATAATCGCCTTCCCTGACCAACCTCACACATATTTGTTATGTAAATTTCTGAAACGTGGAGGATTTCATTAAGGCCAAAAATGTTCGTCGTGAAAGCTTAAGAAGAAAAACAAAAAAACAATGTTTCGATTAATTTCTCAAACAAGTTAAAAATAAAAGAAAGTTTCAAGGATGATGAGAAAGATAGCTAAACCAATTCAATGTTGTTCAGAAATTTTTGAATAATTTAATTAGGTATATATGCCTTGAAAGAAGAGCTATTTTGCAGCATCTATAAACTATTTTAGATTAGATATAGTTTAAGCAAAGGAAAGCGAGAAAAAGAGTCAGTTTGGGTTGATTTTTTAAAAGATTTTCACAAGATCTTCAAATAAATACACTTTATCCTTAATTACTTTGGAAAGGTTTAGGACAAGTTTAAAAAAGTTTACAAAATTTAATCGGCCTTGTTTTTTCAGATCCGAAATTCTCCCATCTCGTTGATCTGTCATTATGAGTTCGTTACGATATATGATTGCATTATGAATTTGAATTATACATGGGTATACCTCGGTCTTATATTCTTATCTTATATTTGGGTAATTTTTTTTACTGTTACGCTTTTTTACTACATTCTGAAAAATTTACAAAAATAAAAATATTATAGGTAATAATATCGGGATTTTAGAACTCTCAACGTGATTGATTTAAATTTTGTATTTACGGTCTTAGCTCCTTCGAAATTATGCTCTGAAGTTTAACTACAACGACCTGAAAAAAATTAAATAAAAACCTTCTAATACAGATCTCACTGTAGTTTCATACAAAACAAAAAAAAAAATTTAAGACCGCACGAACTTGTTCTATGTGGTTCCAGGCTATTAGCCTAGTCGGAATAAACATTTGACCGGGAAAAAATTTTATTATAAGAAGCATAAATGATGTAGTTTTTCGGGAAAATCGGGTTGGAGCTTATGAAGCCATCTTGGAATTTTCAAACAAATTTACTTAAAATAAAAAATGTATTTAAAAACAACGGCAAGACTAATAATGTCATATTATATATTTTTTTTTAAACCCACAAATCAATTCTTTAATTTTGTTCTTAAATTAAAATATTTAAGTTAATATTTTTTGAAAAATTAATTTTTAAACTCAAAATTAAAAAAAAACTTGAAACAATTTTTCAGGAAATTTGGCGGCCTAAGTTTTAGCTCAATTTTCCCAAAAAAACATGAATGTGCTTCTAGTAATCCACTCGAAGAAATTGTAAATAATCTGAAGGGATACGTTTCCATTAATTTGGCTTCAATACATGGTTTAAATTGCTCTTAAAATCCGATTTCTATACTAAAAAAGTAAAGGGTGTTTTTTTAGACGTGTGGTTTTCAATCTGGCAATTTTTTTTTTGGAGTTGCTCTTTTTGACAGCTGTTACTTGATTTATGCTCAGTTTGGTTTGCCATTTCATAATGAATATATACTAACTCCTAAACAACGTTTGCAAATCGTGCAAATTTATTAACAAAATAATGGTTCGCGGTTCGCGCGACGCTTCGGGCGCTGCGTGCAATATTCGGTCGACGTATAATCGCCCAGCAGAGTAATTCGGGCAACCATGGATCGGTTTCGCACCACGTTTGCTCTAGTGGATACTGCGCATCCTCAGAGACGGCGTACAGCGCGCACCGAAGACGCTATTGCTGCTGTGGAGCAGAGTATCGAAGAAGACCCGAATGAGTCCATCCACCATCGCGGGCAACAATTGGAGCTGGGGCCTCTTGGGCCTCTCGGCTCTCGCCGAGAGCCGCGGCGGCCACTTGCCCGAAATCATTTTTAAAACATAATGGAAAACCCTTATCTTTATAATAAATCTAAATTCTTGGCCATAACATTAAATTATATGCGTTTTATTTCTTGTTGAAAACCACACGCCTAAATAAAACACCCTTTACATTTTGTTATTTTCAACTCTCTAAGGAACTAGGAGATATTTAAGCATCTCATTTTTAGTGTTCAATTTAGAATTGATAAGAGGATTGAATATTAGAAACAAATTTACTACTCCATAAAATTACTTTAATAAAAAAAAAAAAATGTTTTCAAAATTTTAAGTTTAAAAATTAATTTTTCAAAAACTATTTATTTAAATAATTCGATTAAAAAACAGAATCGAAGAATGGCATTAGAAAAAGATATCACATTGTAAGTGTTACCGATGTTTTGAATTATTAGTTTTGTATTATTATTCAAGATGGTGGCTAAGATTCAGCCCGATTTTCCATAAAAACTACAGATATGCTCCTAATAACAACAAAAGGCATAAGTTTCCAATTTATTTTGTCTGTTATAAGGGCTATTGCGAACAAAAATTTCCTTGATGGGAAAATTAAGGTTAAGGTTAACAAATTACCACTGAAGAAATTAACCCGAATACTGTTTTGGAAAAAGATCTCAAATAATAAAAACAAATTTGGAAAAAAATTTGAATGTGAAAAAGAAGCCACACATGAAATATTGAAAATTACCTTGGGAAAAAATACCAGAAAATAAAATTGAATTTACGTCAGAATAACGATCTCCGACTTTATTTCTAAAAGTTAAAATGAAAATAATATCGGAAGAATAATTGTGTACATTTTTATTTCATGTTATGAGATACATGATTAAAAAAATGTTAAATTAACCAACATAAATATTATATAAAAACAACGAATTTGTAAGGGGATTTTTTGGATATTTCTTTTGGGTTGGGGTCATTATTCTGTAGGTGCCAAAATTCAGTTTCCAAAATTCTGTATTTTAAAATTCTGTAAAATTTAAATTCTGTATTTCAAAATTCTGAAAATCTAAAATTCTGTAAAACCATTATTCTGTATTTCAAAATTCTGTATTCCAAAATTCTGTACTTCAAATTTCTGTAAAAAGTGCGCACTTTTTTTCATTATCAAAACAATTTTTCTTTTATAATTTACAGAATTTTTGAAATTCAGTATTTTGGAGTTCAGAATTTACAGTTTTAATAATTTTTCAGAATTTTGTATTTACAGAATTTTGATATACAGAATTTTGGAATGCAGAATAAAAGATTTACAGAATAATGAAATACAGAATTATGATCATACAGAATTATCAATCCATTTACAGAAAAATAAAAATGTGTTTCTATTGAAAGGTATTAACAAAAATATTAAGAATAGAAACAGTTAAACACTGTCATACTGATGCGAAGCTTAAATATTTATCATACAAAAATTAAAATTTTGTAAGCTCCATTTTCATAGGCTTATGCTGAAATGTTTGTTTACGTTTCATTTTACCAAATAGGCAGACAATTTATTTTTTACATATAGACATTTTTTGGTTTTGTAATTATAAAGACAGTTAATTAAATTATTGTAATAAGCGTGGTGTTGATAATCCTATTTTGCCTTTATCTGCGCGAAATATCATAAAAAAAAAATCTGATGTTCACAAGCAAGCTCATTAAAAATAAAAAAAAAATATTCAAATAAAAAAAAAAAAACTAAATTGAGGTAATAAATAATTTCATTTTTTCTCTCCTTCAGCGACCTTAACTTAAACCATTTCCACCCTTGTCAACAAATGAACAGCGCTTTTGATAAAGAACAAAGTAAAAAACAAAATTCGCTTAATTTGAGGATTGAAGTCTTTTGTCGCTGGCGGTGGCGGTGAAGATGGTGGTGGCGACAAATTCGATTTTCCACCAGAACTTCTTAAAATCGAATTTACATAATTTTGTTGTTGCTCATCTGGAGAGGTTAAGTAAACCAACAACAGCCTTAGGCTGCATATTGTACATACATATTGTATAGAAGGGGCTGGAACAGTAGTAGCACACTTAGGCGGAACTGTTGTCGATTATGCAAATTTAAACACTCGACTTGAGAGACAGCCAGAAGCAGGATTTATAAACTCTGGCGAAATATGCGTGGAATGATTGTATCAATCCAATCCAATGCATTCGAATCAGTGATCAGAAAAAGTCTTTATACATTGAGTTGATAATAATTTCATATTGTAAAATTGCATTAATTCTGATTTACAGTATTGTTTGATAGTGCAATCAACATTATAATGTATATGTAAATTTCTATAGGGCTACAGGGGTATAATCTTTGCGCAACCAGGAAGATCTGCAGAAGAACTTGAACTTGATGTATTTAATTAATTTCAGTATTATCTTTAAACTAATTTCAAAAATATATTTACACAATAAACGTAGGCATGCATAAGTACTATATACATTAAAAATTATCTACTTCATTATTCGAAATTCAAAGCCATTTCTGACCAAAGTTTGAGCATGTTGTTCAGCTTGTGTTATATCTCGCTGTAAATTCAAAAGAGCCGGATACAAATGCTTCTTTTCAAAACGATTGATACTCTTCGGTGGACCGTATACCGTTTCAATGCCATGTTGACCTAAATCAACTAAGGAAGTGAGATATCTAGCTGGAGCTTCTTCCGGAGCCGATACAAAAGCAGTTTCTACAACATCAGGTTCTCCACTTAATGCTCTCACAATTGATTCCATGAATTGACTAATAGCATAACCAGTTGCGAATTCTGCTACATATGCTTGTTTCTTTTTAAGAAGAAAACGATTATGTAGACGTTCGGAATCACTGACGGAGAGTTCTTTAGGGTTTTCTTCTTCAGAGACAGCAGCTTGGGAAAATATGGGGGCGATAGTGTCGGCTGAAATTTAAGGACATGTTGCTTTTGCTCTTTTTTAGCAGACAAACAAATTTATCTTTTACCAGTTGTTCCTCCGGTTAAAGGTATAAAAACTTCTGTTGGATCAATATTCAATGCTTCTGCATATACAACTCCCGCCTGCATCAGGTCCATTGCCGTTATTCCTAGAATCTTATGCGAGTGTTGAAGGCCTTGCAGAACGAGTAATTCATTTATGCCAGGAATTATTGAGTTCAAAGGATTGGTTCCTATTGCTAGAATGGCCTTTAATATATACGTATAGGTTGGTAATAATAATTTTATAATATTAAGTACATAGGTAACATTTTATCTGAATTTTTCATAAATTTAGGATTAAACTTCTTTTTTTTTACCTCAGGACATAATTCCATGCAACATCGAGCAATATTTGCCACAATTGGAAAATTCATTTCAAATGTATCAGCACCAAAGTTTTTATTTGGGTTTGGTTTTGATCTTGCTACTACTGCAACTATATCTGAGTCCTATATAAACGTCATCATAATATTGTATAAAAAAGTTTAATCTCTTAAAAGAAAGAAATATGTATAGTTTATACCTTTAAAGATTGTCTTAATTTCAATGGTCCAACATGTTCGTCCAGAATGTTCGGAGTATTAATCAAATTCAATTGATTAGCGACTTGTGTGATTTCTGTAGAAGTATCAAAAAGGCTCAAATGAATGTTTAGCGGGGAGGTTTTCAAACAATAAGAAATTATTCGGCCAAGATTTCCAGCTGCCCCACAAATAGTGATTTTACATTTTTTTGAATTTCTTGATGAGAAGCTTCGAAAACATTTCCCAACCAAATTGTTCATTATTTTGTTTTTTTTTTTTTTTTTCTTTGTCAGACAGTATCTTCTAAGAGTAGTCGAAATCATAGGAAAATGTTTTTTATCAATTAAAACAGTTTACATAACTTTGTTTAAACTTTTCTAGAGGAACAGCTGTGCAAATACCTATATAGTGAAGAACATGGAGACAGGATGAGGAGGCCAAAGTTGCAAAAACATTTCTCTATATCTAAGCAACCTTTTATCTTGTCGAAGTTATTTTCACATGATTTTCTGTAAAAATCTTTGGGTGTTTAGAATTTAAATTTTTCACAAAAATACGTGGATCGAACAATTTCTTATTTCGTGCTGAAGCGGATTCTGAGGTTCTTGTACTTCAAAGATACCAACAGCTTCGAATAGGAACCAGTTGATTTTGGCAGTTCGTTTGCCAGCGTAGTCGAATCACTGGTACGCATAGAAATCAACGATGTCATCAATGTTGAGCGCTTCCGGATGATTTTATACAATTTCTTCTGTCCCGAATTGGATAATATGGATGTGATGTGAACGACATGTCGTTTCAACAAGATGGGTGCTACGTGCCTAGGATTACCATCCGTCAGGATTTCGCCTGATGGGCCAGGCTTTTAATGTCCAATCTGGATTTGGCCAGGTATCAACCTTTGCCAGGCTTTTTTATAATTATCGCACAAAATAAAATCGTTAGAAGAAAAACGTTTGCTGAATGCTTTCAAATCGAAATGCTTGTAAATCGCATGGAACTGTTTTATTTTTTTTATTTAGTTGTCACTTTTAAGAAAGGGACAAAGAGTTGTGCAATAGGGTGATTCAAAAAAACACCTTTCTCGAAACTCAACCGGGACCGGGCGAAGTTATGAAGCAATTTCTTAAAAGGTATAAAACTTATCAAAACTCACTTATCACAAAGTTTTGAACATTTGAATTCAATCAAAAATGATTCTCAAACAAATTCAAATAAATCATAATTTTTAAAATAGAAGGAAATACTTTGCTTAATTTGAACTTTTTTGTATTGATTTACTAAATGAAATCGTCGACTCTTTATTTTTTGTTATTAGATTCAAATGGTCAGAACTTTTGATATAAGGTGAGCTGTGATAAGTTGTATACCTTTTAAGACACTGCAAAACTAGGACAAGCTTTTAAAAGCAAAAAATGTTATTGAGTAGTAGGATATTTATACAGGGTGCTATTGGAAACGTTTCAAGTACAAATGAATTTTGAACACCATTTAGGGCTATCGATTTATTTGTAGCTTCATAACGAAGGTCATGAAAAATATTTCACTATAAAATTTTATAAGCAAAATTAATTAAATTAACTCCAAAACCGCAGGATTTATTATTAAAATATTACAGGTAATGAAATTCTAAAGAAAATAATTTAAAAAAATGCATCTTGACGCACTCCGTAAAATACGATATGAGTTTTTCTACATCACGGTTGAAGTGTTTTTTTTAGAAAATATTGTTTCAAAAGTTTAAGCAAGAATTAACTTTGGGGCAGGTTCTTGGTCATTGAAATGCGTTTTCGGTTTAACCATAGACGTAATTTGAAGTCAACACCAAGCCCCAGATCCCTTGAAATTATTTTCTGTAGACGCATTCATTTTATTTTTTTTTTGTATAAAAATTAAGTTTCAAAAAGGAAAAAAAACGTTTTTTTATTTGTCAGGCTTTTTTCTCTTTGCTTTGCTGATTTAAGAGCTGGTAACCCCACGTGCAACACCTAATGCCACAAGGACATTCTGCAGGAGCGATTTGAGGTCATGATAGTTTTTTCAGAGGTGATTGACTTTCCAAAATTCAGCTTTGTCGGAATTCTTTCGAAGTCGAAATCTAATTTTAGGAAACTCGCTAAAACCAAATATCTGATCTTTCCTTTACTTTAAGAACTAACACAGTAAAAATACAAACAGTAGGAACGGCCATAGCGCATGGTTTAGACTGACCGTTCTAAAAATTAAAATTTTTATTTATAAATTTAATCAATAAAGAAAAAGCAAATTCTTTTATTTCACTGTAAGCTTAAGTAACAATTTAGTAACTTTAGTTTAATTTACTTTTTACAACTTCTTTCGCTTCCCGTCTAAGTACCTAGTTATATAAGTCACTTTATGATATTTCTCGTTTGTGTTTCGGTATGATCAAAAATCCAAGAGTAAATTCACAAATCGTATTATTGCTTTTATAAAGAATTCCAGAAGCTTCAAATGCACCTTCTGGAACATATGGTGGAAATTGTTCTGGATCGAATTTCATCCTTTGTACATAGTAGAGTGTGTTCTTTTTAAATGGACAATCTTCTGGATAATTACTATATTTCCTCATTAAATTGCGAGCAATAAGTAAAATTGGTACATTAAACTTTGCTGCAACAAATTCACAAACATCGATATTTTTGAACTTAAAAAAACTCTCCCATTGGCCCCCTTTGCTTTTATATTTCACCTCCAAGTTATAACGCATTTCGTAAACGTCTTCAGTTAACATTGCAAAAAAACTGAAGCCAGCAATTCGATTTGATTTTGTTTCGGTACAGTTGACGCTTAAAATATCGTTTTTCGAAATGCATTCTATTTTACTTATTTTCATTATAAAGTTACGCTTAAAAGAAATAATAAAAAACATTTTTTTTAATTAAATAACGATAAATAAATATAATTAAAAAAAAATAATATTACTTTTGAAAAACATTCAAAAACCAACGAAAATAGGATTAAAATGAAAATAATATTTGGGAGTTCCATTTCAATGGGCTAGGCCAGCTACTTTTACTAATGTAAAATAATTTTGTCATCAACTTTGCCACTCATTTTGCTTAACAAGCTTGATTTTTGATGATTCTAACTCTTAATTGCTGTGATTGTTTGTGCGGCGAGTGAAGGAGATCATAATGAGCTGATACGAAATCTAAAATTGTACCAATGTTACGTAATATTTAATACATTAAGCTTTCAATGATACTTCAATTGATCATTGGCTCAATGACCGAATGATTTACATTTCACGAGGTTAACATATTTTGAGAGTCTTAAAATAGAGAAAATCTTTAGGTAATAAGCAAATTTAATGTTTTTGTTCGTAGCAATATGATGGACCTATAATTTATCAGTGGTGGGAAATCTGCGAACATAAGGAATAGTGTAATGCGAGAAACAGAATATTGGCACAGCAAAACATCGACATGGACATCAACGTTATAAATAATCCATAAATTCGATGCCGCTATTGCTGTGTTAATGTATTCAAAGCCATTTAAAACCACTGGCTCTAAAAGGTTGTCAAATTTGCTGTGCCAATCTGTTTCTCGCATAAAAATCTTCTAATACATATGTATATCTTTATAAGGAAACTCCCACAAGTCATGACACAAACTTTAGACTTTTATTTTGGTGCAATTTGAGAGCTCAATTAAATAAAATATTTGCTAACGATTTTATCAGTTTTCATACAAATCTTACGACATTGACTAAAAAATTATTTTTTTTTTATAAATTATAATAAGTTTGGGTTTCGATGAACTCATTGAAAATTGATTCACTTCATCCCCCTACAATTTTACATGAATCAGTATAAGGAATAGGCCATATCGTGAATCTGGAGATTAATGTATTCTCCCGTAAAAGTATACCGCTCACGCAAATCCGTTGCTCTACTTGGGATATGGGTGATTCTCTGCCAACTGTGATTTTTTAAATCAAAATTTTTCTAAAATTAAAACTCATTGAAAAATATTTTTTTTTATATTATTTTGTTTATCTTTACATAGACATTGTACTACAACTTTTAAGAAACAACAAATATAGTGAAAAGTACTAAATCTCGAAGACACTGTACCGGCACTATTTTTTTGAATTTTAAAACGTTCTGACTCTTTTTGAAAATATTTTTGGTGAGCTTCTGAATCCTCTCGTATATGTTTTGTTGTTTTAAAGTTTGAAAAACAATTTTTTCTTCAAAATTGTACCTACCTTTTAACTTTTTTTTTAAATCTGTTTTTCGAGGTTGCAGTCTTTATTTCTATGCTGGATTGTACTCAAAATTTATTGCACGAATTCTTTTTTAATTTGTTACGTCCAAAGCATTGGTAGCATTCTGAATAGAAAAAATAAGAAGATTTTTAGCAGTATTGCTTGAAATCATTTAACTAAGTTCATTGTAATTTAATATACCATATGCAGTACTGACATCCACGGTACTGACTTTTACCTCATTAACCCCATATGTGGTTTTGAATGTCTGAACATCAAAATTTGGGTAGGAAAAAATGAGCATGATAAAGCAATCCACATTCGTGTAGTGCGGCTACTGTGCGGAATTTCTGTACTTAACAGTACGCCAAATGTTGAGCTCAAGGGTAAACTGATGAGCATTCCCAGCGGTACGATGTATTACAGTGGAATTGTTTTAGGGGTGGAATGCAGCTAGTTATTTCATTAGAACATTGTTAATTGAAATAACGATAGAATAGTGATACTGATTCAAAATAGCTTTTAACGGCCTTTAAGTAGTAAAAAAATTGGTGTTTCGTCCCAGTGATCTCACTTGGACTCATGAGTTGACTAGTGAGGGCCTTTGTCAATCCGCAATTTTTGCTAAGTTCAGTTAATCTTACATAGATTTCATGAAGAACATCGAGTGTGAACAATATCCAACAAGACTAGAATTCCTAATCATTAAATTCGATCGATAAGAGAGCTTGATGCCAAACTCTATCAGACGCTTTTGAAATATCAAGTACAATAGTCTTACTTTCTCCAAAACGATGTAAAGATTTCTGCCACTGTTGGGTGAGATATACCATCAGATCATCAATGGACCTATTGCTACGAAAGCCGTACTGTCGGTCAGTAAGAAGCTTTTGTTCTTCGAGATATTAATTCTTAAGCTGGTGATTAATCAGCGTTTACATGACTTTGGAAAGAATGGACGTAAGAGCAATTGGAAGAAAGTCCTTTTTTTAGGGACGGGCTGGACAAATGCTGTTTTCCATCCACTCGGAAAGAGACCAGTAGAATAGGAAAGATGGAAAAGCTTACGCAGAGACTTTGTTAACGTGGAAGAACACCTCTTCAGAACAATGGGTGAAATACTAATCTGGACCAGCGGATTTTTGTGTTTCGAGATCTTTAAGGACTCTGGCAACTGTGCGACTACGGATAAATATTCGTCCCATGAAACCGTCAACGTTCTCAAGTACAGGAGGAGTTATTACTACTTTGTGGAAGCGTTGAATTTGCAGCAAATTGTGCTGCAAGCAAATTGGCTTTGCCTTGTGAGCTTACCACAGGAGTGTCATTGGAAACTAGCGTTGGAACCGACGATGAAGTACAATTACTTACATTTTATGCAAATGACCAAACATTTGTACTACTTTTGGGACATTGTAGTTTTTTTCGCTTTATTTGTTGGTCATGCAAAAATTTGGTTCGTCGTATATGAGGATTACAGGTCTTTCTAGCTTGTTTGAACTTTTTAACATCGGAAACTTACTTCTCTCAACCTGATAGCCTCTTTACAGCTCGAATCGTACAATGAATTCTCTTTCGGTTTGATGCTGTCTTGTTCGGATTAAAAGTTCTCATTCCGTACAGAATCATTGCCTACGTTCTGTAACTCTCGCATCGATAAAATCAGTCGAAAAATGATGAAATTTGAAACAAATCATATGAGTTTTGTTCCATTTTCTAGACCAATTTTATCGATGCGAGAGTTACAGAACGTAGGGAATGATTCTGTATGGAATGAGAACTTTTGTTCCAAACAGGAAATCTTTTGAATTCAAAAATAAAATGAAATCCGGGGACACCATTCAATTATTATTATTTAATTCGAGAGCAAATACATATTTTGACTTAAAATTCTCAAAATTAAATCAAGCAACTATTGGAACTCAAACTTTTGTGAGATCAACATTTTTATTCAATGATGTATTTTAATAGAAAAAAGTAGATTTAATTGCACATATATACTAAACTGGGCTGGGTGAACAACAGTGTCAGTTGCCAGGTGTGAAATATCATCAGATACATTACAAGAATGTATGTAATTGATTGAACTGAATTTATATCAAGTCCAAAAGGCTATACGTGCAAAGAAATAACTGCTGCATGACAATCCTTCTCCTCATCATAAATGATTTTTTTGAATCCACGCAACAATTTTATTCTACGCGCAATGACGCACCCAACAACTGATAAGGTTTGTTAATTTGTAAAAACATTCAATGGACAGGCGTCTTCATTTTTGTTCAGTTCTGCGCATCTGTCAAAATCAAGTTATTATGGTGGTAAAATGGTGGACCCAGCGCTCATTTCCTTGACTAATTTCAATATTTTGTTGTTTCTAATGATACGCGTTGAGTTCCTGTGGGCACTCGAACAGCCATTTTTAATTTTTTGACATTTTCAGCTTTGACAACCTGCGCAATATATTACCTTAGATTTGTGTATTGTGGATGTACTACATCTTCCATTTTAAACGTTCATTCGATATAATATTATGCATAAAATCTTCCCGGACCCAGTCGAGGTTCTGGTGAAATTCCCCGTGTTCGCGACTACTTTTATTCAAGGCATGGACAGTGGACACTTCATCTTCTGTTTTTTTTTTCAATAAGTACCAATTTTTGTGTAAAGAACTTTAAAAAAAATAGCAATACATCATTTCAGTTTTAAATCTCATAATCGACTATCAACGCTTCAGTATTGTGATACCTATCAACTCCTTCTTTCATCGACGCTCTGTTCACCTCTCGCATCTCCGCTCTGCTCGCAGCTCCAGTATGAGTTTAGCCTTACAAAAAAAATCTATACTCTAAACTCTTGCTTCATACAAAATTTGACACTAGAAAACATGTTTTCATTGATTGTCTTGCAGTCATAAACGTAAATATTTAATCAAAGCTAAACCTTCAGCTGATACAAATACAATATATAAACCTGCTTATTTTAATAAATGACGTGATGGTGTGTTCAATTATGTACAAGCATCCGCCTTCCGACACTTTTAGATAATGAAATTTCGATTTTTTTTGTATTCAAGCACACCTATGTATATCCCGATCCTATGAATGCCATAACAGCAAAACGTCTGATGAGCGAGTCCTTCTTTTCCATCCAAAACACACGGGGTAGCTATAGGTACTCGTATAATGAAGTTTTTTTTTCTCAAATATTCCAGTCACGTTATCTATCAGCTCAGAATCAATACCGAAAACCTAATCAACACATCCTAAAGGAGGGCATATACAGAGCACAGAGCGAACAAAACTTTCTCTGATGTTTGCGAAAAACTACCCTGTCTGTCTGTCTGACTGTCTGTTTGTCTGCCTGTTGTATTTATTTTTTTTTTGCATCATGCTTATCCTGGAAAACTTCTACAAGAACTTTTCTCATCACTGCTTTAGATTCACCTAGCATAAATGTGGAGATATGAACATTTGCCAAAACTACCCTCCTGTCTTCACGAAAACATCTGAAGGACTCTCTCATATTCTGCCCCCGAAACATGATTGTCGTCTCTCCGGGAGCACTCACCTCTGTGTCATGAACTAACCAAAAATCATGCTGCTGGTATAGGAAGCCATATAGTCAAGTCCTGGCCAAGAAAGTAAAAAAAAAATAAAAAAAACAAAGATAAACAAAACGCAAAGATAAACAAAAGCCACAAAACGAGCGAAATAATAAAAATGTTTGAGACCTGTCGCCAGCTCAATATAATAAATTCGTGATTACATGACAAAGTACAAAAGTCCTTTGAGCTTGAAGCTGGAATCGGGCAAAGGCAGTTTCACTGCGCGCCCGCTACGAACGCCAACGAACGATGCTGCCGTGGTAGGTCACATTATAACAACCAGAGATGACAAATACTATGGCCAACGTGACTTCGACCAGGCCCAGGCTATATCCACATCCCAGCACATGACTCTTCGTTGTCCTCGCCTTCCGTTGTCGGTCGGTCCCCTGGTGGCTGTTGTTTGTTACTTCTATCAATGATATTTGCACATATTAAATCGTGCTCCCAAAAAACCCATCGACCCGAAGAAGAGCTGAAGAAAAAAAAAAAAAAAAAGCTGGCAAGGCTCAGATTGCTGGCACAGCCAGCAACATTCAAATCCCAAGGCGGCAGCAACATTTGCAGTAGTTTATGACTTTATTAGGCATACGATGGGCAATCGAGATGTTGGAACTACTTTTCGACAAAAGTCACAGATTCCCAGAGCTGCGGAGTTGCGCTGCTAGCTTTGGCTGATACTGCTCCAAGAGCTGATTCAGGTGGGTTTGTCGTGTATAGTAGTGGTATTGCTGATGTGCGAGAGCGTGTGTGTTTCGTGATGTATTGATCTCTCAATTTATATAAACTTAGTCCATGTGGCGCTGCTGATTCTGGCTAATGTTGTGGTGAGGATGAATGGATGTTTTGTTGGATATATTTTTGTGCCGCATGATGCACGAAAAGCGCGGTCATGATGATTGTTTGGCTGGAAGTTATGAGCGAAATTTGTAAAAGTTCCCATGGGCTAGGAGCCACAAAACAGATTGAATACGAATAGGTCAAGTGGTTAACATTTAGGAGGAACCTTCATACACGAATGATTTATCTGGGCTTTAGAGTAAATACTTTGCAACGACCACTGAGTGACCATCAATTTGATTGTTAAATCAGCTCTGTTAAATGAAAAAGAAAACTCTTAATACTTCATCATGGATCAACGGGTTTAATTGAGTCGCTTTATTCCTTAATTTCGCTAAATCCCGTTTTTTAAATTAAGAAAAATAATTGTTTGTTCCTTTAACGCCTTTATTGAGGTTATCAAATACCATAATCTAACTTATCGTTAACTATTGTGAATAGATGTTTTATTTTAGATTTCAGTTAAAGAAGATATTAATTATTGTAATCCCATGTTTACGTGTGCTCAATCAAATCAATTAAATGCACGACAAACTTGCTCTTTTGGTTCGGACTTAAAACATTGTATAAGTCATTGAATATTATTTAACGATAAGACGTAAGAAAAGTTCATAATAAAATTGTTGAATTTCGACCAATGGTTTAAATAAAAAAAACTTTCTTAATTCAATTTACCTACAATTTATTTTACTACATATGTATATACAAATTAACATAGCCTCTTTGGTGCAGAAACCAGGAATTCAAAGTGAGGTTACCCATGAGGCAAACATATTTGTATAGGAAAACGAATGTCATATTTTTAAGTATGAGTATGCGAGTTGCCATTGTGCAAATAAGTTGCTGATGCAAGGAAATCGATTTTTTCTTTTCTTGTGCATATAAAAAAAATCAAAAAGTTATAAATTCAATAAATATTATATGAACTTCTGAGAAGTATACCTATACTTGACTGTAAATTAATAACAAAATTGAACATGATGTTATTCGTTAAACGAGATGTTCTTAAATAACCCAAAAATATAAGGCACATTTTTCGAAAAACTTAAAAACTCAATTTTCGTTATTCGATTTCATTAAAAACTTAATTTAAAAAACTGAAATTTGAAAACTTAAAATTTTTTCTTTATAGAGTTACATACATTTAGAAATACTGTGTACCAGGCTTAAATCAAGTTCGTAAAGGCTTTTATTTCATGTACTTACACCTTGAAGAAATGGCATGTGACAAATAGATCGGTGTAAATTGTGAGAATTCACTCATCTAGTGATTTTGAAAATTAACTGTTCAAAAACTATAATCACTAAAATTTTATAAAAATAAAAATAATTAATGAATTTCTGGCTTTAGAAAAAAGTTGTATAGAATGACATTGTTAGTGTTTCTGAAATAAGTTTTTTTTAGGAAATTGTACCTCCTACCTAAAATAGAATAGTGAAATAGACCTCCCTCCAATCAGGGTTGTGAGTTTATGAATTAAAACAAATTAAGCCATTAGTTATTTTTGATTTTTGAATTGAAAAATATTCAATTCACAAGCTTTTTGGAATTTGTGCATTGAAAAAAATTTAAATCATAAGTTTGTTGGGATTTGTGAATTAAAAAAAAAAATTTATTCATATAAGCTACATATTTGGGATTAGTGAATTTTTCAATTCATAAGCTAGTTCGTATTTGTGAATTTAAAATTTAATCCATCCTTCCAAATTTATTTCCATATCTAAATTTTGAAATATTACTACCTCAATCAGTTTAATTTCATTTTATTTATTAAGCCTTATAATACTCAGTTTGAATATATATTTGAATTTGAAATTTTCATGCTAAAGTGACGCGTATTTCACTGGTATGAATTTCAGAACAAGAATTGAGTATATCAAAATATGAAAGTGAAATATAAAAACCGGTTCTTCAATCAATTACACCCAACAATTTTTATTTCCCAATGTACGGCAACATAGGAAAAAATCTAATTTGTTGTGGAAAATGACATTTGACATTTCAATCAATTTGTTTTGCTCAAAATATAAATATTGAAATAAGAAACAATTATTTTGGATTAAACAATTTTCTTTTCTGGCGCTTTTATTGTCATCAAAGAGTAAAAAAGAACAAAACATGGAACTTAAACACTCTTTTATGAATTTTTTCAAGATTTTCTATGAATACTGAGAGTTTCTTTGAATACTGAGATTCGTTTGAAATATCAAACGAAATCTAGATTATGTGAGGTAAGTTTTTTTTAAATTAAAATTTTAGAATATTGTTGAAGAAATTTGAAGAAAAAATAATAAAAACATTTTGTTCGATATTATTTGAAATCTATAGCATAGCTAATTGTCATTTTGCTTGGGAGGTGCTCGAGCCCCCTTAGCCCCTCCTTCCTGAGTACGCCACTGCCTACCACGTCTACCTAGCCCATCAACTAGGGCAAACGCGTTTCTTTGCAGTTCCTACAGCAAAGGCTTCTGATTTTTTTGTTTTTTTCACAATTTTGACATTTATTTTTTCCGTAGTCGTTTCGTTTATGTTATCGATTTGGAGACTACAGAAAATTTTCATTTCGCTTCAGCTGCGTACTAAACTTTAGGTGAAATTTTGAGTATTTGTTTTTGTTATGTCTTTAAAAATTTAAATTTTTAACTATTTTTTCTGATTTTCTTATACCTAATGATAATGAATGAGCATTTTCGATAAACCGCACTTTATACTTTTACAAAATTGAAAACTCCAAAAGTTAGCCATTTTTGTATATTAGTTTTAATTTTAGTTAAAACTATTGGCAGTTCTGCCCAAAACTTTTTTTTAAAATTATTAAATTTTTAAATTATTAGTTATTTATAAAATAGTTATAAAATGGTAAACTTAAAAAAAAAAACAAATTACTGAATTTAAAAAAAAAAGTTGTGGGTCTTGTCAAAAACCAATTTTTTTACTTTCGATTTTTTTTTTTAAAACGGTTCAACTAATTGTGATCAATTTTTTATAGAAAAGATTTAAAAGTTTTAAAAGTAGGTAAAGTTTAAAATTTTTTTTTGAGAACTTCATAGTTCGAAAACTGTTCGGTGTATTTTTATTAAACATGACACCCAGCAGTTTTTTAACATTGTCTAGCAGATTTTAAACAAAAATTAATCTGATAACCAAAAATAACGGTACCTACTTTACAAGTATTTGAAAACCGTTAATTAAAATCTCAATACGACTCCTACGATTTTTTTAAAATTTTTATGTGATCTAATATCAGCACGACATACTTTATCATTATACTAACGGTATCTCTCATAATAATCAGTTTTTTGATTTTCGACTATCTCATTATATGTTTAATATCGATTTTAATGAAAATTTGTACACAAGAGCTTCTAAAATAAGTTTAAATTAAATAATGTTGCAAATTAAAATTTTCCAAAAAAAAACAAATTTTGGATTTAAAAAAAAAATTGGTGGATGATTTTTTTTCAAAATTAATTTTTAACTTTGCATTAATAAATACACACAAATTACGTACCAGTTTTCTTTTTTCCAGCATTAATTGAATCAATTAATTCCTATTTGTTGTTTGATCCTTTTCAGTTTTTTCTTTTCTTTTGTTAGTTCTTTTGATTGATTTGTTTTATATTTTCACATTCATTTTATTGGTATTTAAAAGATTTTCTCTCTCTTTTTTCTTTAAAATTCTTTGTTGGTATACAGAGGTGTAAAAAGGTATTGTTCGTTTCAGTTTAATTTCGTTTATAAATGTACATTTTTACCAATTTAAAGACAAATCAAATTTTGAATGAATTGAAATGGAATTTTTGTATGCATCTAACCGAACGAACCGCAATGTTTAATACCAAATTACTGAATAAAAATGAATAAATTGAGTATATATGGATATTTCTTGTCATAATTTGTAAAACGGGTAATATACTTGCAAATTAAAAAATTGATTTTTAAAAATGTTTGATCGATATTTAATAACTTAATAAGGCTGCAAATTTTAACGGACTTGTTGCACTTAACCATAGCTTCCATTACTCTTTAATTAAAAAGATTCATTTATAATTTTATTACTGACCCAGGTATAGTTCACATTATATGTGCAATGCACGGTATTCGTATTTTAACTACTTTTCATATATTTTTATTTAATTTTTACTTAACAAAATGCAAAATAAATTTTCTGTATATAAAGGAGTCTTTACTGGAAGTTGGTAGTTCCAACTTTCAACATTTCGGCTACCATTTTTTTATAACTTTACATAAATATGTATTATTTTTAAATTGATACATCGTTGCCTATTAAAATTCACCAAATTTCAGCAATGGACATCACCAACTGCCAACAGAATTGCAAAATTATACCTAACTACATATACATAATTCATAAAAACTGCGAACAAACACCGAACAAGATTACACTAATATACAACATCAACCAATTCAAAATAAATCTTTAAACCAGATTTACTCGTATAAGTCTCATCGATCAATAGATTTATGAGCAAGAGCTGAATTTATCTCACCCACCTCAATACCTCACTCCACAAAATGAGTGATTGACTTATCGAAATCGAACTGTCTGATGGATTGATGCCGAAGCTGACCAGCATCCCATTGCAACAATTGGTTGCACTCGCACCCATCACTCTGGTCTGAGTCAAATTGGTTCAATACCCAACAAAATGCAGACGCCCAATGTCTGTGAAAGAATTGGCATGATGAGGCCCCATTCGCAGCAGCAAAATGTTAATCGGAAATCCTTATAGGAGTAGAGTATCAGAGATGATTATGGAGCATCATCCAGCATCTAGCATCGCATACACTGAGCATCATCACTTCGGCGGAGATAACGTGATGCGCTCTTGATGTCGGTGTCTCCGCAGTCTCGGTGAAATTCGTATGGTTGGACGTTGGTGGAGGGAACCTCTTTTCATTCGTTTCGTGGCTCCTATTCCTGATGGCGGCAACCGTGCCGTGAGTTGAGTGCTACCTGGAGGAACAACTTTTTCCGAGTTGTGTGTTGTGCTTGTGACAGCAGCTATACAGCTCCAGCATCCAAACACACATACAAATCACTTCTTCTCCAGTTTCTGTGTGCTTCGTGATTTTTGTGCAACCTTTATGGCAGCTTTTGCTACCCCACTCCCATTCGGGGACCGGTCTCCCTGATAGTTTATCGCAGATGTCCATTCGGTGAAGTACGAAACGGAACTCGGAACGCGTATGTGCAGATGAAAAATATCTAATCTGCGCCCAAAAGAGAGCGGGCAAAATCGAGAGATTTTTTTTTGTTTGCATTTTTGTTTGAATCCAAAAAGGATATAATCGACGGTTTCATTTTAATTTAAAAAGCCTTGGGATATCCGTACAAAAATATAAGTTTCAAAAAAGCTCATTTAGCTAGATGTGCAATTAAATTTAGCAAAAAATCAAAATGGCAATCGATGTGAATGAATGAGCTAGAATACAGTGATAAGTGTTGACAACCAATTTGAGTGTTATTGTATCAAAAAAAAAAAAAAATATTTGAATTTATGGATCATCATGGGAGTGGATTCGCCGCCTCACCATGGGCGGCTGTTTTGGGCCACCATGCAATGGCGTCTGGGGCCGAGCATGCTGGTTTTGCCGCCGCTGCAGCAGCGCATGTCCATAGCGCCGCCGCTGCTCACCATTCGCATCATCATCCACATCATCCTCATCATCATCATCATCCCCATCATACACACCACGGGATGCCAATGGATTTACACGTCCCTCAAGGATTTCCCTATTATAGGTACTTACCTGCCCTATGTTTTAAACCTACATACATTATGTATATTGTATATGACTGTTTTTGCCTACTGGTTGTTATATAAGTTTTTACAGCATCACCTATTCTGATTGTGTTTGTCAATATTGTGGGAATATATCATCCTTTAAAATGACGCAATGACAAATTTATCTTCGTGTGCAAATATGGGTGGTAAGAATTTCTAAGCTCTTACTTGGGAATTCAATGGGACTAAAATATGCCTTGTGGCCATTTTGGAAGTTATAGGAATTAATGGAATTTCTTTCTTATTCGTTTTGAATTAATTATTTTTTTATTCCAAATTCAACGGGTTGGTATTAAAACATGTGTCCGTTGACATACTCAAAAGCTTGTTTTTTAAAGATTAAAAACTTTCGAGCGGTGGAAAATAAAAAGAAAAGTCAAGAAAAGTTTAACTTAAAATTAGACATGTTCAGAAAACTGAGATCTCGGATCTCATTACTGATTGCTGATCTCAGCAATCTCAGTTACCTGAAGTTGGGGGTACATATCGTCTTCGTTCTATAAAAACTCCCTAAGTCCATTTTTTTTTTTTTTTACACAAAAGTTATGAATCTTTTACTGACAACAACTCGCACATTTTTGTGTTTGAGTAATTTTGAATTTAGAATTTAAAACAACATTAAAATTGAGACTTACAGAATCTTAACTCTTGATATTTTGATTAACTGTGGCGTATTAAAGAAGAAGTATTGCAGTTTCGAAAAATGGACTAAGGGAATTTTCATCGAACGACGACGATAATATGTATAATTTGATATCTTTTGAAAAGTTCTGTTCAATACCTCAGACATCATAATATTGACTGTTATATACAAGGGAAAATAATTTAAGAGAATTTAATTGTATTCTACTTGAAGTTAGTTTTTATATAATTTAACTATGCAAGAAAAAACATACAATTGGGAATTTTTAATGGATAAACTATTAATTAAATTGTAATTCCAAAACGAAATCAGACTTATATGTATGTCAACATAGCTTTAGGTGACGCTACAGTCTCTGGCTGGACCATGGGCTTCAACCAAAAAACTTTTACTGCCAGCTTGGTTCCTATAAATGCCTGCAATTTCTCACTCTATGGCCTGCTTAATATAAGTCCCTTTCCACTTGCCTGATCCAGCTGACGTAAGTCTTCCTCTACTGTGATGGCGTTTCTTGGGGTTGGGTTCAATGATTTTCCAGACCGGAACATTGGTTTACAACCCCTCTTTACATAACACATCCTTTTATTCCTTTACACTTTTTTTATATTTTCTTCTTCACTCGGTGCATATATGGGATCACCGGCAAAGATTTTCCTCTTTAAACAGACTCTCTATGTTTATGCTAGCAGGACCCATATGATTAGTGTCTTATAAAAAGAGGGTCATTTTAGTTGCTCGAGGGGTTTTGGAATAAAAATGTGTTTTTGTTTTATCATTTTTGAAGATTATCTCTTTGACACCAATAAGTTAAGATTTAAACGATTATAGGTAACTAAATTAAATTTCTTTTTCTTTGCAACACAAATAGGTACATATTAAATTTATTGTTGGGAAAAAAATAAAAGGCATGCAACATAGTGGAACCCAACGAACGGTGTGTCGTCCTATACTTCATAGAAATTGTGTCTGGTTGTAATAATTAATATGTTTTATGATAAAAAGACGCGGACACCTTCCTTACATTAATTTTATTTTATGGAAATATATGTAGTTTTTTTATATTTCAAATCTTAAAAGTATTGTGTTGTATTGTAATGTCTATACAAAGTTTTTTGATTTAAACTAACTGTAAAGTGTAAAAATAATAATAATGGTTTTGGAAGTGTCTTCTTTTGAAAACTGTCTGATGAACTGATTGATTTAAAAGAAATATAAATAAAATTAACCTCTTCCAAAAAAATGTAAATGTTTGTCCCAGGCTGTAATTTATGGTTGCGCAGTACCAGAATTTTTGCTATAATATGCCTGTTTGGTAACTTTTTTTTCTGCAAATTTCCCAAAAACTGAGTTTTTTTTCTATGGGTTTTGACAGCAAATTGTGAAATTTAGTGAAAATTTGTGCAAATTCGCAAGAAATTTCACGTTACCAAACAGATCGAATTCGATACAATTGTATCGAATTTTCCATCCCTGAGATACAGCTGTTCAAAACGCTCTAAAAAAAACTGAAAAAATTTAGTTCTCTTACTTTTTTTGCCTAGTGTACGTCTGACTTTTTTAGTGTTGTAGTTCGAGGTGGTGCAAAATCGTCTGAGTTGGTTCCTATATAAACTATACTGTGCCATTGAAATTTATAATCTCTCATTTAAAGTTAAGACGATTTAGTACAATGTTAAAGTCTTTTTAGTATAATAGTATGATGCTATGGTTAAAAACTGATTTTTTCAAATTTTAACATTTCTTAACATTTTATTTTTTATTTTTAGGTTAAAATCACTTAATGCTTATTTTATCCTCTTATAGTAACATACATACTTACAATTTACTACATATGCCACTTTGACATTTACAAATGTCATAAAGGGTATGTTTAATTAGTTTCTTGTAAGAAATTTTCCTGTTCAAAAATATGTTTAATATGATATACTATATAGTTAAAAAGTGTTTTATATGTACAAAGCAAGTGCTATATAGTAAAAAGAGGTATTAAATTATGTAGTATAGTATCATGGTAATACCGTAACATTAAAGTTTAAAATTTTGCTCCAATATTAATTATTTTTTAAATTTAAAAATAAGAGAATTATACTATATGCACATGCGAGATTGTGAAAATCTTTATAGCAAAGAGCTTAATGCAAGCAACAACTTGCAACCAAATATTTGCCAACAGTTCGCTGTTTTGAAGTAACATTACATATAAGAAGGTTTTTTTATAATACAGATTCTATATAATACTGAAAATACATCAGCCAAGTACAAGACTTACTTATAACTTAAATCCAGATGTAAATTATACAAATTTATCCGGATTTGATTTTTAATGAGGATGTATGGAGTGAATAATAAGGGCGTTAGTTATTTTATTTAGACTTGTTGAATTATTGATTCCAAATAGCTTTTAACGCCGGGACGAAACGCCAATTTTTGTAGAACTTTGATTTGCAAACTAAAATCTGTAATAATATGAGGTCTCGCACATATTTTAAATAAAACCTAATAACAGTTCGAATATTCACAATCTCTGGTAGTAAAAATATTAAAAAATTTCGTCTCCCAAAGATAAAAATCTCGCAAAATCCAAAAATTCATTCTTCAAAAATATTCGTATTACTTTGATTTTTTTTTTAATTTAGAGAAGATTTAGAGCGGGAGGCACCAATACAAAAATTCAACCCGCTCGATATAAAGAAAATTTTACTTTAGTAGCGGTAGATAATCATTAGGTGATATAGAAGCTCTTGGTCGTCCACCCGATATCCTGATCAGACCGGCTGACTGACCAAAAAAGAAGGTAATTTTTTTAGGGGGCTTACCATCGATAAATGATGAAATCTATATCAAATTATAGGAAAAACTTTCATCATTCATATTTTGAAGGTCGTCCGGGGCTCAGCTGGGTCAGTTTCTCTGGCCGACCACTTTAAATATTAATAACTTACTGGATGTCCAAAACTCATGCTTGAAATTTTAATTTAAGAAAGTTCAAGCCAATACCTTTCAGAATTTTATAACTTGTGCATATCAAATCCTAACTAGTTGGTAGAAATGACCAAGTGAATTGAAATTATGGTGAACGTATATTTTTAACTTCAACTTCTGAAGTTAAAAGTAGAAAAACTTCCATTACAGGATATTGGTTTTGTTTTTTTTTAAACTTTCCCCATTATAATTATTATAATTATTTTACTATAATACCAAGAATTTTTAAAAAAATTACTATACTTTCTCATATAAATCATTGTTTTTGAAGTAAAACTTCTTTTGCGGCATGGGGGTAAAAACTTTTTCTATGGAGCTGTCAGTGACATGTCAAACCGACATACAAATTCCCGTCACGAATTACAAAATTCAGCGTCACGATTTTGCAACGGTTCTGAGTTTCAAATCGGGTGCTCTGAGTGGTAGGACTTGAAAAAAACTTGCCCTGTTGTCGTGAAAGAAGTTTTACTTCTAGCGCGTGTACATATAAGTACGCACACTCTTTTTTTTTATATATAGCAGGTAATGAATTTATAGTTTTGAATATTTTGTATGGATATTAATAAAAACCTGCTAATTAGCGATTTCCATGATTCAGCTATTTGGATAGATTTAGATTTATTTATTTGAAACATAAGTATTTTAAAACATTTTGTCTTATTGTTATGCTGTGTATGTAAGGTTAGCAACTTAATTAATTAATTATCAATTTAAAGTGAATATTTGTTATATTTAACATTAAAATTAAAATAAAGTTATAAAAAAGAAATATAATATAATGCCAAGCGAAATGAAAAAAAAAAAACAAAAGAAATAATTTTAGCATCTGAAGAGATTTTTCAATGAATTTTCAAAAATTTTTTAGTTGTTCAGATTAAAAACTCAAATTTTAGATTTCCTAGTAAAAAATTTTGTTAACATGCACCTTCGATGATTTTCCAGTTGCAGTAATCCTTGATTTAAAGATAATCCACTGTGAACAAACTGACTCTAAATCAGCTCTAAATGAAGAAAAAATAATTACCTAATTTTCCTACTGGCGCTGGAAGCGGTTTAAAAAATTAAGCTTTACTAAATTGAATGCGGGGTGATTCCCGCAGAATCTCACAGTCACAGGGGGTAGTATTTTCTCCCGTTTAAACGTAAGAGGCATTACATTAATAGTTTTTGCAAAAATTATTTTCAAAATTGCACCACATTTTTGTAGAAAATTGAAATATCTACAATTTTGGTAAAAAATATTTGTAACAAGAAAGTGAAAATAAAAAAGTTAAAAAGGACAACCATTTTCAAGAAAAATATCATATAACTTTTATTTATTGATTTATTTATAATGACATTTTTGACATTTTGAAATCATTAATTGTCTATTTTTTTTTATTTTAACTATTTTGATCCCCCATATATAAATTTTTTTTTTGTACATATTTAAGAAAAATTCCACCATTTAAAAGTTCCCGACATCTTAAAGTAAATAGTTTACTTATAGGTTTTGACAAATTTAAACGGATTTTTGACAAGAAAATTTGGTTCTATAAAATTTTGAAAACATTGTACTTAACGAGTATAACCAATAAAAGAAAATATGTAAGACTTGATCGTACTAAAATTTACTCTTATATGGTTAACAACTTAAATGTAGCTAATTTTAACATAAGAAATGTTAAAAAATTTAAAAGTTCGTTATTATTATTTTCAAAATTTTTAAATGCAAAATAGTTTAAAGTATTCAAAGATTACAAAATAATAACAACATCGGTCAAACCGTTAGAAAGCTATACGTAAATAACTAGAAAAATAAGGCAATTTTCTCTAAAACGAAGTTTAACCAAAATCAAATTAAATTTGGAAAAACTTGAATCGTTATATTGTGGCAGCTATATAACCCGGTTTAGATGAGTTAAATCAGAAATTTGAATTTACCCCAAGGGAATCGCATAAAAATGCTCTTCACCAAATTTGAAGCATATATCGATTCATTATACGTTTAGGTTCAAGCTTAAATGAGAATGACTGCAGTGAATGTACGGCTGCATCGACACAAAGACTGACGCACGGTCTGATGAAACCCACTTTTTTAAACTTTTTATTGGCTGAACACAATGGATACTGAACTGCAGCTGGAAGCTGCAACTGAATAGCTATCAAAATATTGAATATACACACAAATCCAATGCTACGAACACAACCCAACGCAACTGCAGTCGGTGCCGCAGACGGTGCTGCAAAGGTTCACCAACTTTTAACTTTTTCACGTGCAGCACTTTTGACGTTTCAATTTATATGAAGAAAAAAAGAAAAAGGAAAAAATATTGAAGTTTTTAGTGCTCATTTGTGTCGCGAAAAAAAGTATTAATTAAAAGAAAAATATTGGAAATAAAAAAAGTGAATAATAAACTCGTGGTTGTTTTTTTTCCTTTAAAATATATAAAAAGCTGCAGTCTGCTCATTGTGGGCAGATAAAAAAACGACGTACGACATTTTTGGAAAGCAATTGCAGCTGCAGTTCCGATTCCAGTTGCAGCAGAGCATTGTGTTCAGCCAGTTAATCGTAGTCTTAATTTTGATTACAACCAAAACAATGTTACGATGTCACCTGGCAAGTATTTCTGACGAGTTTTTTGGCAGAATTGATGTAACAAAAGCCTACACACGTAGAGTTCTGTAAATTCCAACATTTGTCAATGAATATTGAAGAAAATCAAAATAATTCTGTGTCTCGTCAATGTAAATACTTGTGCCGAATGTGGAAGTGCCTATAAATACATACATACGATCAATTTTACCTGAATCAAGACTTGTTCAAGTAATGTTGTAAAGTAAAATTGATGGTGTGTAGGTGTTTGGGTGTAAAAAAGATAATTATCTTTAATGTGTAAATCACTTTCAAAATCTCGATTTAAGGAAAAAAACCAACAAAAGTAAGTAAAACGCTTGAAATCTGGTAAAACAGTGAATTATATTTTATTTGCCTTTTATTTAACCTTCATTTAACCTTCTTCATTTTAAAAAATATAAATGGCATTATTTACGATATGAATTTGACATTGATGGGGCATCAATGGTAGTATCCAGCATCCAATTGGATATGCAGCATCCAACATTCTCCCCCCCCCCCCCCCATTGCACAAAGTAAACAATTGTAGGCCTTTTCTCAAAACTTGCACTCATCTGGAGAATCCTTTTAGTCTATGAACTTCCTCACATGTAAAGAAAAATCGGATTACTTAAATTTTTCAAAATATAACACATTATAATATTATTATATATAACGCTTATGTAATTTGTTTGTTTGAATTAATCCTAACGTATATATTAACTAATTATTTAGTGTAACATGAGCCCAAACCTAATCAGATGAGACTCTAGCTTAGCGAAAAAAACGAGGCTCGAGACTCGAATCTCCCTCCGTGAAACGTCATCTTGAAATTTTTACTATTTATTGTATACATTTCATTCACATGTGGTATTCGTGTTTTTGTAAAAAGAGAAATTAATTTCCATTATTTAATGATGAGGTTCAGCTTCAGGAGCAATTGTGATTTTCAGTCTCAGTTTCGTTTGTTTTGTTTTCTATTCGGTTAGTTAAGGATTCTAAGTTTAATCCTGTGATGATGATGTTAGTTTTAGGTGATGATTATGGGAAGAGGTGGGTGATGATCAGGTTGATCAGGATCAGAAGTTGGTGGTGAATTGCATTTAGTTTGCTCCATTGCTCTTTAGAGCTAGTAAAAATAAGATTGAAATTTTTCTGGACAAATAATTTTATCTTTTAGCACAGATTCGATATTATTCTTAACTATATGAAAATTTTGACCTTAATTATAATTTCTTCCAATCATTTTTTATTTTAACTTTGGTAAACATTTTGAGCTTACGCAAACATTCGGAGCGCAAGACTCCTGGAAATTATGCCAGATTTTTTTTTGGAAAATAAGCCAGAAACTTGAAAATTGTGCCCCAGATACCAATGGAAAAAGAGCCAGAAAGTGAACTGGAAATAAAGCCAGAAAAAAAATAAATTCTGGCCTAATTTCCAAACATCATTTTGGAAAAAAAGATCAGAAAATGTTTGTATATTCAAACAAGAAACCTAAAAAGTGAAGCAAAGAAACAACTATAGCAATTATAACCTGAAGAGAAGAATCGCATGCCTACCCCAAACATCGCGACGCGCGTTGATTCCATAAGTCTGAAACAGATTAAATGTAAAATTATAAATGTTTTCTATAACTTCATCTTTTTATTTGTATCTAACCATACAAAAATTAACAATATGAATATGTAACAATGCGTTTACACACTGCTTAACGCTCGAATTCAACTGAATGACGTCGCTACAGTTATACTTTTTACAATCAAACATAATGATTAACATGCCTACATAACTGTTGTTTGTTTACTACAATTTAAGTAAAATACAGTTTTCTGGCTCTTGTTCTTAATACAAAATGAAAAAAAACACCAGAAATATTTTCTGGCTCTTTTTTCAAAACAAGAATAGGAAAAAACACCAGAAATTTTGTTTCTGGCATTTTTTTTACATTTTTTTTTCAGGCCCTTTTCCATTTTAAGAAATGGAAAAAAATTTGGAAAAAATCAGACAGTCTGGAAAGTCTCCCAGAAAAGCTTGACTTTTTTCCTAGTTTCCTAGCAAAAAAAGCCAGAAATTTGTATTGCAATGCGTCTGGCGATTTTTCCAAAAACAAATTCTGGCGTAATTTCCGGGAGCCGGAGGGAAAATGAGAAAACCGAAGAATATTCAAAGACTCGCATCGCGTGAGTTTAGTTGTTGTTCCGGAGTATTTGCGTTGGTTTAGGAGAGCTCAGAGCATTAACCTAACATATTTCATGACTTTAAACTCATTTCCTATATATGGCTTGGCCACGCTCACTACAAGCGACAAAATATTGAGCGACAGAAAAAAATCTGAACATATAAGATTGTGTGGTTCGCTCAATAAATAGGCAGTTCTCGTTTGAACTTGTCGGTAATTTTAGTTTTTTTATTTAGCACAAACAGGTCCATTTTTAAATTATAAACATCCATTTTATAAAAATGAAAGTGTAGTTTCAAAGCTGAAACTTGTTTTGCATTCATAATACCTACATCAGACATCAATGTATATAGGTATATTCCTACTTATACATAGAAATATGGTAAGATAAGACCGTATTATAATAGTATTCTTAATATGCAAGGTAAGTGCCAATAATATATAGCACAGTTATTAAAAAAAATACCGTTTTTACTTCATATTTCTATATCATTTTGCATTTTAAGAAACCATATAGCACAATATATGAAAGCACGCTGCAAGCAGAAAACTATGCAAAACATCTGCTCATAATTTATGCGAGATCAATTGCACCTGATTCTTTTGTCTACTTACACATAATTCTGCAATAAAATAGATGTACACGCAGGTTGTTCAAAGAAAAGCCGGCATTGGCGGTGATTCTTTATCTTTGATTGGCCCATGTCCACCATAACTGAATGATACCTCTATATTATCTGTCTTCGAGATGGACTCTCAATCTCCATGCATCAAGCATAGGGGAAGCCCTTTGCTGACCAAGTGCAATCAGTGTCTATCAGAATTTCAATTACATCGATAGCGTTATACCCATCGCATAATTACTATAATCACCTGAATTATTACCTGAAAATACAAGAAAAGAAACAAAACAACAATGCTTGATGATTTCTTGCATTCGGCGCGGTTCAGTGTTGAAACACTTGCCATTTTGTTGCCCACCAAGCCATTAAACATAAAACACCCCCCCTCCCCCCACCCTTTCATCAGCATATCCACGTCGCGTCGATTCCACTGCACCGCCATGGATGGATATGATGAAAAGGGTGAAATAAGGAAAAAATGGCTGCATTGCGTCGCCGATCACGTTCGAAAATAAATTGTTGAAATTATACTGGGGGTACTACTATACTGTTTTGTGGGGTCCCAGTCTGTGGCAGCGGGCGGTGGGATAGGGGCTGTATATCATTGAAGTGCCGCATGGGAAATATTGCATCGGCTGACGTATATATAGATGCCCTTTTGGTTTGACCGTCTGTCCGAGGACAGCACCATCATATCAGTGAGTCCCAGCATCCCAAAGATTACGGGAATTTTCTTCTTAATGTGCTAGATGAATTATTCCGCAGTTTTCTGTTGCAAATTATTATTGTTTTTCATTTTTGCTTCCCTACTTTTGGCATCGGAATGAAAAGTTGAGGAACGATCGGCCGGTGCGGTACATCGGCGCGGCGCAGTAACTTTGGATTGATGCGAAGCTATAAGGTGTAATTTCGACAAATAAATTTGTTCTTGATTTGAGTTGCAATTTACTTACCTATAGTTGATATGGAACAGTGAAATAATAATTGAAATAGGGACATTTGAATTTATTACTAAGCCTCCGACGCCGCCATATTGGCGGTTGGAGAAGAGTACCTGTTATACATTAATTTGAGATACAATATGGCACATAAAGCCGTTCAAGAAAACGTGGTTTAGTTTAAGTCGTCTAAGTTGATTTAAAGTTAGTCATTTGTCACAATAAATAAATTCGTCTACGTGATTCGAGCGATACTAAATGTGAAAGCTGAATAACATGAACAAGAAACTTTAAATATCTCGCATTTAGGGTTTTTATATTAGGTTTTTTGCCATATACTGAGTATTTTCTAAAAAAAAAATTTAATTTTTTTTAAATTCGACATTTAAAAAAAGGTATAAATTTAATTTTTCTTAAAAACTCTGCATTATACCATGTTAATATTAGAAAATAACTTACCAATTTTACACAATTTTATTTATGTATAAAAATAATAAAAAATAAAAATCACTTGAAAGTTCTTAATAAATTAATAATTTCTCATAAAAATCAGATGGCATATACATTAGACTGATTCAAAGAGATTTAAATATCTTCGATATCAATGATATTAGCTTTTTACTTGAGTTAAGTGAAGTAATAAATCTGGTTAAAATTTCAGCCCTCTAAATTCTAAACGTATTTATAGGTCGCTCCTCGCTATTTTTGTTTTTCCATATAAAACGTACGGGAACTTTTTAACCTGGGGCCCATTTCTCAGATCATACATCACATACATTTCATACATCAAACACATCATACAATTTTCTGTTTCTCAGATTTCATTGGAAGTGTTGTATGATATTTTGTTTGTTGTATGACGTGTATGATTTTGACTTTTCATTAGTATTGAGCGTCAAGTTAAAATAAATCTCAATTTTTTGTATTGTGAAGTAAATAATAGATCGTTTGTTGCTAGAAATAAAAGTAAATTCTAATAATTTTTAATATAATACAGAAAATCAAAAACAATAATAAGTCATCAAAATTTACCATTTTTTTAATTCAAAGATTGCTTACTTTCGTATATTTTCATTTGTTTACATTCATTTGTCCTTACACTTTTAACAATTACAACAAATTTATATGCTGTATGAAATGTATGAAAAATTTGAGGTTAATTTGCTGTATGATGTGTATGATAAATTTTTGAGAAACAGAATCATACAACATTCCAATATTTCCAGTGTAATCTCCGCCGGTCATACATTGTTGTATGACCGGATAAACTATAATCTGAGAAACAGAAATCATACAACAGAACTGTCAAAATCATACAATGTATGTGATGTATGATCTGAGAAATAGGCCCCTGTTCATCACTCAAACTATTTTAAATTATTAAAATTACAAATGATTAAAGTAAAATAAACTATAATGCTAAATAAATAAAATTTAATGTTTTGTGTCGTGCTGGTTAATTTAATTTTTTTTAATCATAAAAATAAAAACTCAACTTTAATTTTAATATAAATGTAAATTTGAATTATCGTGTAGGTAGTGTCGTGTAGCAAAGTTCTCGAAAGCATGACCAAACAAATTTAACGAAACTTCCTGTTCCTACTCACATAATGTTTAAGGTAGAACTAGAATAGGCGGTAGCTGTCGGAAGCTAGTGTCAAAAGCGAACGAAAAGTTGCTTTCCAAAACGTCAAATTCATAAGTCACCCATAATGCACTTGAGTGGTTGGAAGTGATTTTTTTTATTTTTGAAGCTAGCTGTCAGTCCACGTACGAAAGAGCGGTCGGTGAGCGCTCTCACGTCCGACGGCGAAAGTTAACGAAAACTAAACGAAAAGTTCCAAATCGCAATTATGTGCGCGTCATATGAATTTCTTGTTTTCGCTCGGTTTCGTACGACCACTTACGTTGGCTTCCGCCTATTCTAGTTCTACCTTTACTGTTTGTAAGTTTACTACTCGTCTAGACGATATTGCAGGGATGTGACCCGGAATGGTATTAAATATTTAATACCGGGTAAACCCGAAATTAAATTATACAAATGAATTTAGTTTCGGGTCGACTCGAAATTAAATTATTTATATGAATTTAGTTTCGGGTCGACCCGTAATTAAATTCTTATATATAATTTAATTTCGGGTTGGCCCGAAACTAAATTCTTATTAATTTAGTTTCGGATCGACCTGAAATTAGAGTTTAATTTCGGACCAAGTTTAGTGACGGAAATAGTTTTGCACCGATTTTCACCAATTTCGGGTCGACCCGAAATTATTAATATAGTACCAAATAATATAATATAATACCGGGTCACATCCTTGCGATATTGTCTTGCAATTAAAACAATTTTCATCCCATCTTTTACCCTCGCACATCGATGCATCTGTATCGAACTGCATGAGTATGGCAACTCTGCAGTCGATGTTTCGAGCAATATAAAAACTTTTACAAAATTCTATATAAAATTCTATGTAAAACTCAACGAAAAACCGAGAATGTTCGGTTAATTTGATGAAACAGCTTTAGTCTTCACGCAGGAATCAGCATCGGCAGGTCTCTTTTTTAGCAGCGCAATAAGACCAACGAGCAGCGTTAGCAGGTCAAAATACAATAGAATAAAAGTGGTTTTTTATAACATTTTTCCACTATAATTGTTGTCTTTTATTTCTATCCTGACGGTATTGTGTTTTTCCTTCGGAGTGTGACGGTTAGTATCCCTTTTATTATTATTTTTCCCTGTGCTACGATACAGCATCTATTAGGGAGCTTTGTACTTATGTTCATACAAAAATCAACAAAAAAAATTCTGTTTTCCTGACCGATGCTATTTATTTGTTTTTTTTTAAGTGTTAAATTAAATTATTTAAAGATTATTTTGTTTTGAAAATGGTTAAGCTTATGTACGTTCAATTAAATATTAAACCATAAAACCTAAACTAATTTAAAATTAAGAACTAAGAACAAATTCCAAGAATAAAATTAATGAAATGCAAAGAAAAATTGATTGAAAAACTTTTAAACGAAAAGTCGCATGCAATCTACTTCATCCAATATCCTTTCCATTGTTTTTTACGCATATTTTATAAAAAACAACACAAAGCTCAAACTTTAATCGTTGCCGCCAACCACATCATCCACCCACATAAGTGGCAATTTCCATGTTCACACACCCTGCAGCAAGAATCTCATTTCGCAGGCTGCGCTGACGAGCGCACTTCAATATTCTGTAAAGCAGATGGCTTCTTCCGCACAGGCAGCCGCAGGACAACGTTTATACCAACTTCTGAAAAAGTGCGCGGAGCGGATAGCGGAACACTGGAAATTTAATTGAAACAAGGAGCAATCACGGTTCAACTGCATTAGCAAAAGTGACGGCGGCGGCTGTGGGCTAATTTCAGTCGCACATACTAAAAGTGCAGAAGTACACAAGGCTGCGTTGAATGCATAATCGAAAAAGTTCTATACGCGGGAAAGGTGAGTTCTGTTCATCCTGAAACTTCACAATCATCTTCTACCTCAACTTCGATTCAGAATCAAAAATTCTATCCTCATAGCCCCCATGTCCACGTCCACAAGGGTTGGCAGAGCCGCGCATCGAGGAGTAATCTACGCTCGTGGAACATGCATCAAGTTCTTCCGCCTTCGCGGGCCGGCCGGCTGCGGTTGGTTTGAAACTTTTTCTTTTGATTTGTTCACAGCCTAGAGGTAGAAGGATATATGTATTTACTTGGAGTCGGAGTGCACTGGCGCGCACGCTTGCGATGAATGAGACATGCGTGTAGCAGTGACGTCGTCGTCGAAGTCGACGTCGTCGTTGTGGCAGTGGCAGTGGCTCTGTCGCATAATTGATATGCAGAGTGCATTACATTCAGCCGGGCTATGGCCGATGTGTATGAGCTGTGACTCTGTGCCGCCTCGTGTGGATTGGATGCAAGTAAGTAGCTTTGCCAGAAGCATTGATGGACTTTGTGGACGCGCCCTTGTGATAGGCGACGGTGGCGCGGGCGGCGCGGCGGCGGTATTATGCAACACCACTTTATACGCCCGGCAAAATTGAAGGCAATCTGTTTGGCGAACATAATTATTAGTCATCGCGGATGGATTTCCAGATTGTTATTCGCCAAGAGTTGCGGTATTTTGCGCTAATCGGCGAATTGAAGCATTTTCCATTAACAATTAATTCCAATTGCATATTTATGAGTGAATCTCATAAAGGCTTTTATAACGTTTTCATAAAAGGTAAAAATATTTTGTTTTTCCTTCAAGAAGTTTGAATTAAAAGAATTTTACCGCGAAAACAATCGTCAGAATAAGGGATAGTTTGCCAGAGTGAATTAACGCCTTACACTGTATAGGTTCTATACCAAGCCTTATATGTACGTCTTTCGAATTTTATAAATACACTCTTTTCCAATTAAATAGGTACGATTTTTTTTATAAAAGATTTGCTTTTTCCTTCTGAACCATTCATACATTAAACAATAAATCTTTTCTTCAATCCAAAACAGGGTAAAAAAAAAATGTACATCAGGTTTGCCTAAGCTTGTTTTAGCTTAAACCATCGTTCAATTTACAATTCAGTAATATGGAAATTATAAATCATTGAAAAATATAAGCTCTTTCGGATTTGAAAATTTTGTAATTGGATTTGTTTGTGCGATCCGTTCTTTTTCACTTTTTAAGGTTTGATTGAAATTCCAGTAGGGGTGATGGGGGTACGTTTGAACGCAGGGTACCTTTGAACATGGATATAGTAAAATCTTAACAAATAAATATTTCAAAGCGTAAACTTAGTTTTAAACATGGCAATACCGATATCTTCACACATCAACGACTTTGCGGTTCATCCTTATAGTATTCTGACAGTAACTATAAGATATGCAGTTTTGATGCGTAAATTGTATTTTTGTAATACTTTTAAGTTTAAATTTTGTTTGCTAAGGTTTTTGATTTTTGAAATTTTTTTTCGTTTTTAAAAAAATATACAGCTTCATTTTGATTTCTGCATAAAGGTAAATCAGATCAAAAACATAAATGTTAAAAAAAGAGCCAAGTTCTTCTATAAAAAAACCTTTATGAACCAAGTCAGCCGTGAAAAGTAGTGAGATCTAAAAGTATGCCAAGTTCTTACTTTATAAAGTTTTAATGTCAAATATTTAAAGTAGATTACTATATTGAAGCAACTCCAAATTATGAGAGAAATTTATTATTTAATGACTTAAATTTGGCGGTTCACAGGTCAAGTTTTCAAATAGTTTTGAATATTGAGTAATAAAAAAAAAACTTGCCAAGTAAACCGCCAAACTTAAGTAATTAAATAATAAATAACAAGTTTCTGCGCGGTTTCGGGAAGTGCTCCATAATTTTGATGATCTGTCAGTCAGTGAGTCAGTTACGGTTTTCGCGATTTTTGACGTCTTATATCTCGAGAACCACTAACGCTAAGGAGTTGAAATTTGGTGTGGTGCTTGTGCTTGGCTAGCCTACCAAATGTTCCGAACTTCCTGACTTTATTGGTACTGAAGTTAGAGGGGGGTCGAAAATCGCTGAGTTTGTTCCTGTAAAAAGGGTGTAGTGCCAGGACTTGGCTGGGCACTACCGTGCCCTTTGATATATGTTAGGGATAAATAACTATGGCGAATTTTATGTTGTTTAACATGTTGAAATAGTTTTAAACGAAGCGGTCGGGGCACCTTTGAACAGACTTAAAACAAACTATTGAAAAAAAAATTTAATTTTTTCTTCGTAAAACAGGTGAACCAAAGGCATTAAAATTAAAGCTTCAACGCGACTTTTTGCTTCAAATTTTTGTTTTAATCTATTTATTTTCAAAAGTCAACTTATATAGGCTATTGATTTACACCTTAAAAAAAGGTTTTATATGTAGTTAAAATTTTGTTTTAATTTTCAGCTTCTACATAATTAACTTATTCATACAGTTTATAATTGTTTCCTTCAATATGGATATGCTGTTATTATACTCACATTATTTACTATTCAAAATTATTATTAATGTTTCCGTTCAAAAGTGCCCCACATGTGGGGTACCTTTGAACATAAAGACCTATTTTGTATTTTAATAAAAATAAAATATCAACCTTTATTAAGTTTAATCAAAAATGGGTTTAAAATTGAACTTTAAATACATGTTTTAGGCAAAAAAATTCACTTAACGGAAATAGGGTTTTGAAGTTTTTTGAGCAAATCGCCTTAGGGTTAGAACCTCAGTAGTCAAATTTCGGAGAAGATTTGTAAAAAAAGTGGAGTAATCGAAAATTAACGGAATAGATTTGAAAACGAAAAAAAAAAAACAAAAGTTTGGAAAAAAACAGAAGGTATTTTTAACAAAACATTTATTAAAAAAATCACTTAGATTGTTTACCAACAGACTTTATTTAAAAACATACATAAAGAATGAAAATTTGGCTTTAAGATAAGCTATAACATAATATTGTATAAATAAAAAATGGTGCTTTTATCACAAAATGCACAATTTTGGAATTAAGTCGCCCAACTACATAGAAAAGTAAAACCCTTAACTCTTCTGATTAGTTTATTTCAAAAACCGTTATTTGTATGAAAAAAGTATGTTCTACGTTTTTCTAGGAAATATTACAAGCTACAAATTAGTCTTTAACACTTTTTTTGTACAACTTACTATTTGGGAGTTATTCTTGAAAAACCATTTTGGGGGGCCTTTAACCCCCCGTAAAATTGTTATCGGCGCTCATATTTATGGGGACTTGTGACAATTTCTTAAGATCACAATGAGGAAGCTATATACCAAAATCCAGTTTTCCGGCGATTATTTCTGAATTCAGCTTTTTTTTTCGCTTCATTGACTGGACTATAAAATTTAGGAAAAAAACGCCCAAATAAAAAAATTTTTTGGAAATATCGCCCAACATTAAGGAAATAACGCCCAAATTTTACAAAAACAATTCACATTGAAAATATTTGGGAGATATTTCCAACTCAAGATTTTGAAAAAATATAAATAAAAAAAAATGTAATAAGAAGTAGTTCCAATTTATTTTTTGGGCGATAAAAAAATTTGGGCGTTTCCTTGGGCGTTATTGCCTAACGCCTACCGAGTCAGGATTGGTTAGAAAATTGAATAACACAGTGATGTCATTTCCTTTCTTGTGATTTGGCTTAAGAATTTTTGAAGTTTTCAGTGTGAAATAAATAGGAGTAGATCTCAAAAAAGCGGAGTGGCGGAGTAGATTTACTTTCTGCTCTAAAATTGGAGTAAATTTACACCGATTGGAGTAAAGTTCTAAAGGGCCCCATACCTTTTTAATAGCTGAACTGATTTTGTGTCAAAAAATTATAAACTTCGGTCTCACGTTAAGGGTCTAACTTGATGAAGGAACAGTGGACGTTTACAGATCCGTAGACCACTTTTTGGATATCTGCATCATCGTAATTTTTTTTAAAGCCTCGATATTTTTTTAAATAAATTTCTATTAATCTGTAAAAATATCAAAATATTATTAATCTCTAAAAATAACAAAACCACACAAGAGAGAGCTTTGAAAAAACCAAATAAAGAACTTTTGCTTTTGATGCGGATTATAGTTTTGTTCTACACAAAATTGCCTTAATAACTCCAAAATGTAATTTATTATTGAGTTACGACTGTTTTTTTGGGACTGATGACGACGCACGATGTAAAGAAAAGAATTTCTTTTATCCAAAGTAGAGTTCAAATCAACACCTCTTATTTAGCAATGAAACACTATACATCTACTATTTCGTTAGTATTTTTAATATATTAAATTTCTTGAAAAGAATTAAAATCTCTATACCTAACTCACCTTCCTTGATACACAATGCACTTGCACATATCACTAACAAAAAACTTTAACAACACAAAAATGAAACTACGTCCAAAGATTCACACATTTTAAAAAGTATAACGATGGTAGGTACATACATACATTTGACAAATGCTTCACATTTCACCACTAGATCTGTATAGATCTTTTAACATCATGTCTCCCAATGCGACACGGATCTTTGAATTTAATCGATTCGTTTGGGGATATTAAGGAGTGCATTTAATGCTTCTTCCTTTTGTCCATCACCGAGTTTTTTTTGTTACACCCAATCGAAACATTATGTGATGCTGGAGCTCTAAACCCATGTTTACGGTGTTTTATAACCTGTTAAGAAAAATTTCATCAGACTCAACAAAAAATCACTTCTGTCATCTTAATGGGACTCTGTGCGTCCACAAATGCGTACGCTACTGCTGGCTGCCCGTAAACAACAGTCAACACCACATCAGAGATGACGACAATCGGACGAGCCGAATGCAAGTCACAAAAAACTCATAACAACACGCCACGACGAAGCTGAACCAAAAAAAAAAAAAAAAATAAAGAAGGAAGGAACACTGGGCAAAACCTTCGAACACATGGAAAATTATGTAGACACATGTTGAAACTATGCTTACCACCGCGCCACACTCGACAATGTTCCATACTGTGTGAAGCCCTCTCTATCTCTCAAAACTCCTTCCAAAGAGTTCGCATCTATGATAGTCAACAAAGTTGATCTATACGAAAGTCATATTGGATTCGCAATCGATCTGTAGATTACCTCCTATATTCAAGGCTTCACAGAATACAGGACCGGATTTATAAATCAAATCAAAGGTATCTACAAGTACTCTAAGGTGCCAGTTATAGCTTTCCTTGAAAACGATATAATTTTAATTGTTAGTTTTTAGGCGTTTTGAAATCAAAATCAGTGTTGATTATGACTTATGACTTAATTATTATATTTAGCAAAAAAAAAAATTATTTTGGCCCAAGATTCCGCGTAAAATAATTTTTATTATTTCAATGATTGAACTACCTTACCATTGATCTTTGAAAACTTAAAAGTTTCACCCTTTTCCGAATTAGGATCGGTTATAAAATCTTTTCGTTTAAAAACCTTACTATAGGTGTTTTGAAATACTTTTCGCTTTCAATACTTGCAGATCGAATGTGTTTAGAATTAATTTGATTGAAAGTTTAAAAACGTTGTTTCAGTTAAAATGGTACGGTATTCTTAGTTTTTTTTTTTGTTTTATTTATGTAATTTTTTTTCAACAGATTTGAAGTTTCGAATTTTGTTTACGGATTTGATTCAGAACGGAAATCAGAAAAGGGGTGATTGTATGTGAAAGATTGGGCCAAAATGCCTAAGGCAAGTTTTTCATTCAAAAGAAAATTGAGCAAAAAAACCCATGAATTTGTATTAATTTTAATTATTATGGTATTTTAACTTCAATAAAATTTTAGCAAAATAGTGTAATGTTAATCTCGCTTAAAATTAGGAAAATTGTCTTTTTAACCTAAAATACTACTAAAACTACTTCAACATCGTACTTAATCAATTTTTATAACAATTATAAACACGACTGGGTCGCACGAACTTGCTCTTATGTGCGATCACACTGTGTTTTTAAATTTTTAACATTTCAAAAACAATATTTATCTTATAAAAGAAATAAATTGGTTATGGGAGCCTATATTGTATACTACCTGCTTGAAAAGTAGTTAAGTTTAAGGTATAGTATTATGCGAGTAGGTACATTTATTTATGAACAATATAGCACCCTGTTGCAAATATGCATGGAACTTACAGCTTAGACTGAAAAATTGTAAAAAAAAAATTTGAAATCAAACATAAATTGATTAAATAACCTTTAAAATTGTTTTGACACCATTGCTATATACAATGTACATCATCCGATTTCTTAAGGAAATCTCAATTTATGAGAAAAAAATTGAAAATCGTTGGAGCGGTTTTTTTTTTTAAATTGTTTTTTACATATAAAAAAAATGGTACGCAATTTCTTAGCCTTTATTATTTCGGAGTTAAACAATTAATTTAAAAAAATATCATCTATCCTTTTTCGAAATATGGAATTTACAAAAAATAATTTTGCAATTTTTTTAAAAAATCAATTTATTTATTCTTTTGAAAATTTTGGTATGCAATATTATTAGAACTTATTTAAAGCTTTTGTGCAAAAAAATCATTAAAATCAGTTCAACTGATATTGAGATATCAAAAAAATGGTTGTATGGGAGATACCATTTTTAAACGATAGATAAACTTTTTTCCAATAATATTATATTAGTTCACACAAAAATTTTAATCAAAATCGTAGGAGGCGTTTTTGAGAAAAAGACATTTTCAATACCTGTTTTTAAACATTTGTAGATATATGGGAAGTACCGGTATTTGTTTTTTTAAGAATAATTTTCATTTAAAATCTGCTAGATAATATTAAAAAACTGCTGGGTACCAAGTTTAATAAAAATTAACCAAGTAGTTTCAAAAATCAAAAACAAAAACTTTTAAAATTTTGGTAAACTTTCAAAATTTTTTCGAAGAATCTCCATAAAAAAATAGATCAATATCCGTTGAACCGTTTTTGAGAAAATCGAAAAAATGGTTCTATGGGAGGTACCATTTTAAACCATTTTTCGGAAATTTTTTGTTATAAAATGGTTGCCTTTTGTAAAAAATATAATTGATTTTTTTTTTAAAGTTGTGGGCATGTTTTTAAGAAAAATAAGATTTTCATTTTTTGCTAAAAAAATTGTACGGGACAGATAGAACGACAGACGGATAGAATTTCGAGACCCACTTTTTTCGAATTCGCTATCATCGTTATGTCAACTTTGATGAAAATCCCAAGTTTGATTTTTTTGCGAATCCTTTGCTTGCTATATACATATGTACCTACATATACAGGGTGTCCCAAAATCATCGCCCCAGAAGAAAACCATGAGTTCCTGAGGTCATATCAAGTCGAAAAACTCATTTTCCTGTTATTATTTTTTTTTTTTTTTATTTTTTTAATAATTTATATCTATTTTTAGGTAAATAATGTTAAGTATTTTTAAGAACACATATTGAGCTTTCATATTAATGAAAAAAATTGTACTTAATAACGTAGTTTTTGCGAAAAAAATCATATTGAAGTCAAAAAAAACAACCTAAAAATACTTAAAAAATTTGCTTGAAAATAATTTTCGGGAAAACCGTTATCCACACAGAAAAAAGTTGTATGGTAGATACAAATTTCTAACTGTTCTTGTTTAAAAAAAAAATAAGAAAATCGGTTGCAGTTTGGCAAAGTTAGAGCCAGTCAAAGGAAAAAAGAATACAAATAATAAAAACCGTTATAAGTCGAAAACGAAGCGAAAACGAGGAAATAACCTCTTAAGTTTTTCGACTTGAAATGACCTCAGGAACTCATGGTTTTCTTCTGAGGCGGTGATTTCGGGACACCCTATATATCGCAAGTAAAATTTATAGAAAACTGATTTTTTTGTAATCGACAGATCTTGTAAATACAAGAGTGGGGGTTATAGGTTGGTAAATAAAAATTCTGAAAAATCTAAAACTCGAGATGATAAGCCGGTGTTTTAAAAACTTTTGATTTAAACATTTATCTTTAAGTTAGGTGAATCTTTGAACTTTTTCATTTGAAACAACATAAACATATACATACATATAGATACAATTCTATTACGAGAAAGTTGGTACTATTTTGTTTTCAAAAGAGTTGCCGAACTTTTAAAAATTGATAATTTTAAACCTCTGAGTGCGTTAGGGAAAATAACTTTTATATGTCTCAGAAAAACTTGGGGAGATAAAGTATAAAATAACCTATAACAGAAATGTAAGTAAAAAATTTGTAAGCAAAATAAAAATCTCAAAATGCCTACAAATTTTAATAAGAATAAAAAGTAATTTTTGTTATACATACCTTTTACCTTTTGTTAAAAAAAAGAACAATATAGAAATTAATGGCACCCATGTAACCAATATTTTGATTTTCAATTTTATCGAAAACGGCTCAACTGGTTTTTCTCCCTACGAAAATTTTGATTTTAAAAATTTTAATTTTTTTTCAAGACCTAATATTTATGTACCTACATATTTCTAAAACAACTTAGTCGATTTTTAACTTGACGTATAACAGTTTTTAAACTTTTTTAGGTTTAGCAGATTTTAGACGAAAATTATTCTTATAACCAAAAACAACGGTATGTATGTACATATACCTACCATAAACAAGTTTTTAAAAAAGCGTTAAGGGAAATTTTATTTTTCTCGAAAACGACTCCTTTGATTTTGATTAAAATTTGTATTTGAGCTAATATTATTATATACATAGGTACGATCTACCATAATGGCACAAATTTTAAATTAATCCAGTACCTTTATTGGAACCATTTTTTTTAATTTGCACCATCTCATTATTTGCTTAACTGCAGACTTTAGTAAAACTGTTTGCGATATATTCTCATAAAATAAATTTTACTATCAAAATTTTCTTAAAACTAAATTTTAAATTAAACAACAATTATGAATTTTGAAAAATCGATATTTAAAAAAACCGGCAAAAGAATTTTTTCGAAATTAAATTTTTATGTCCACACTAATAAGTAGGTACTAAAAATTGGCGTACCAATTTTTGTTCTTTTAAATGTTTACAAAATTTTATATATACATACATAAATACCAACAAAAAAATATTTGTATTTTAAAAAACTGTTCTATAACGACTTTTAATATTTTTTTTCTCGTTTTGGCTTGAGAAATTTTGGGTGCGTAATTTTCAAAAATTAACATCTGAATGGCTTTTTGCTTTTTTTAAGTGAATATGCACGTAAAGGAAAACGACCGGCCTTGTGTTATTTTTGTGCATAAATCAACAACTTAAATATCTTGAATTTATACCTTTATATAGTCTTGACTCATTAAGAAATAAATTATACTGAGAATTTCGTATGAAAAAGGAATCTACATATTTTTAAATGGTGTTGATAGGAATATGCATGAATGTACCGTTGTTATACTTTTCCTATTTCAATTATACTCATGTCAAGTGCGGCCCTGTCAATCAGCATCGTAATCATCAGCATCAACAGCGTTTCCATCACCACCACCGCGCCGTCCGTCATACCAGACTTGCGCCCCAACATACCAGGAGCAAGTAGGTACAGATAGAAACAAGTGTCTGTGCCTGTAGCTACACATAGATTCGAATACCGGTAGACATGCGACAACGCGCGGTGCCGACACAGTCCTGCTGCTCTGCAAAAGCCTGCTCACTGGTTATTTATGGATTTGTGCAACTTTTTACGCAGTCGCGCTATGCGACTAATTGGGTATGAACGCTGAAATAACCCAGCATTGTTCTACATAATTACCTTGGAGCTTGGATGCGGCCAGGATCGGAATCGAGATCGGGAATCGGGATGTGATCGGGAACGGCACTGCTGTCCGCGCGATGGGTAGTTAATAATATTTGTTTGGTCCGTCCGTGCGTCGTCGTCGTCATCCTTTGTTTTATGTTGTTCGCTCAACAAATTATTAGGTTGACGTTTTGTCTAGTTGCAACGTCATCACGGACCGATCGGGACGGCTACTGCTGATTGTAAAGTGTAATGGCCGTGCGTATACTTTTTGTGTACAATTTGATGCCTAAACGGGGATTTGGTTGACTCAATACGTTGGGGATTACAAAGCGGACAACGATATTGACGATATTTTTTTGCATTGCTCGCTATACGAACACTGCGCGGTATGCCGATGACCGATCGCCTTCGTGACAGTATGTTACCAGCCAATTGTCAATCATAAGTAAAGTCACAAATGCAAACACTTGTGAGAAGTTTTTTGTGATCGTTTCAGTGGCGGTGGCGGCGGCGGCGGTAGTGGCGGGGTGGATTGCGATAGATGACATTTCCATGTCATACAACTACACACAATTTCCCCCAGAGGCCACTGAACCAGTGAAATTGATCTGTGGCGACGGAAGTTTGATCACCTGCGTCAAAGCAACTGTCATGGTTGTCGCGCTCATCTATATGAGTGGAGAGAATGGATGATTAACTTTAGATCGTCGCAAAAGACCTTCTTTGGGCATGAGTGACCAATTGGATTGGAAAATCTGCAAATAATCGGCTGATGGTTACTTTTGCCACTGATCTGCGTTCATTTCTGTGATCTTTATCTATACCCATTGAGTTGGAATGGCGCACTCATCATTAGAAGGAGTAAGGGAGTGCCGTTCTTGTTATCGCTTTTATTTAATTAGGAGAGAAGGATAATAATATGGAGTTTATTGATTGCTATTATACATATATCTCAGAATGTTAGCATCTAATTGGGATGGTGTGTCTTTTCTATAAAAGTAAATATACTTCACTTTTTCTAATATGAAAAGAAATGCCATCAATTGACTTTAAAATTTATGAAAAAATCTTACCTAAAGACCCAAAATTTGAAAAATGCAGCATTTCATTGTTATAATTATGCACCCTATAGCAAATTAAGACTGCTTCAGATGTAACATTTTATAGGACAACATTGCTTATACCATATTATATTGCAAAAGCAATAAAGGAGCCCAAGAACTACAACTTGTTCGAAGGCACTTATGTACATCTCACCCGACTATGGGCTAGTACAAAGAACACAAACACATCAGAAAAAAAAATTGTTATTAGGTATATAAAACTCCAAGCTGCAAAGATTCTAGGATCACCGGTAAATATTGGTTATTTATGCATTGGGTAATGTGGACAAATATTTTAAAATTTCTTATCGAGCGATATACCTCGGTGGAAAGGTATAAACTTCTAGATTACGAATATGCTTTTTTTATATTGCTAGCACTCTTAGTTCAGTCGCAAATCGAATCAACAGATTTCGCGCTCTGTCATAAACCTTCAACTCCAAATCGGTCTCTTTGAAGGTATGTATCTTTGGGATACTTTAAAGAAAGGTGGCAGTTTCTACAACACCACTCTGTCATTGGTCGATTGGTTCATGCTGAAAATCGCTTTTGAAGATGTAAAAAAGGTGATTTTCAAGTAGTTTTTCATAGTGTCCAGTGTAGAGCTGCTGGTCTTTTTTTATTAATCCATACTTACATAATATTTTGAGAACCAGACCTTGAATAAGCTTTTGGTTTAGACAATTCGTTCTTTAAAAATTCAATAAAAATGTTTTTTTTGTCAAGATGTGTTAAAATTTGTATATTAGCAGATATATTTGTGAATTTTCTATTCAGCACTGAATACCGCAACCATTTACGAGGCTTGAATCTCGATTGCGGAAGTATTGCCGTTATTTTTCATTGGTTGATTGAATTAAGGCAAAATAGAGAAATATCTCTTTGGATACAAATATTTTGAGAACTAGACATCGTAGAAGCGTCTGCTTCTGGATTTTGAAAAAGTCATTAGCAGCGACGAGCCGTTCATTTCGTTCTTGAATTCCTTACTATCAGATAATATTTGTATATGTGGCGTTAACAATCAAACAGGACTAAGAAAGTTGAACATGAAACCGAGCAAAAGGTCGAAAACCTATAACTTCTAAAATATTTAAGATAATTCTATGCAATAAATTTTGTTAAATTTATGGGAGTTTTTTCCTATTAGATTGACTAAAAAACAAATACTATAAGGACCTTTTATTTTCGCCCTTAAGTGAAATGTTTTTTTTTGTAGGCAGTTTGTTTTTAAAAAAATATTTAGCGCATTTTGAAAATAACTTCTTTAAAAAGTATCGTTTTGATCCTCAAATGCCTGTAAAATTAAAAAAAGGATAGAAAAATTACGTAATTATTGGAGTTCATAAAAAGTTTTAAAACAGCGATAGTAAAGAATATTAGTAAAATAAATAAATAATAGAAACTTCTTTCTTCACAAACTTATACATTAATGACTATTCTAAGCAATTTTGTTTTCGTCATGTAGGAACTTCAGATAAATGAACAAAAAGTCAAAATTAAGTCGGTGTTGAGTTTCTTCGAGAAACTTACAAACATCTGGTTCATCCTTAGGATTTTGAAAAACTTCTGTATCCATAATTTCCCTATATAATTTCAAGTCTTTCATTTCTCTCAATTTTACCCGTGTGGTGTTTGAGGAGTTTGTCAATATCATTCTTTTAAGCTTCTAAAAGAGGAATTCCTGGGGGCAATGATATTAGATCTATCATATCAATTCTTTTAATCGGGTGCATAATTTATCTTGAACTGCAACTACAGATTTGTATTCACCTGGACTCTTGTATTGATAAGCTCTTATTTTGAAAAACCGTTTAGTTGGTTTAAACTTAAAATGCCATTAACAGGTTGGCTTTAAGTTTTCTTGGGCAGCCCCTTTCCACTCCATTATTGGACACTCCGTCGCGCCCGCCGCGCCTTTCCAAGTTTTTTTTAAAGTTCCATATTCATTGAAAATTTCATTACACTTTTTAGGAAGGATGATAACTTCCTCATGTCGCACTTTTTTTTATGCCAGTAAAGACTCTTTTCAGCGAAAAAAAAAAGGAATGGCCAACAGTTGGAAATATTACTTAATTTTTTTTTGCTGAAGGATTCTCATTTAGCCAATTTGAAGCCATGTAGATCAGCGCAAAGATATAGGTACGTACCACATTTTTGCTTGGATGTTGATACCACAAAGCTCCTTTTTGAAAATCAATTCTATCTATTTGATTTCATTTAGAGAAAAAATAAAGCCGATTTGAAAATTACTAGCTTTGTATGATAGATAAGCCCTTTTTGATTGTTAACAAAATACTTAATAGCCTCGTTTTGATAACAAACTCATATTAAAAATAGTAATAACTTGTTGGTTACCTCGTTTTGAAACAAAATATTTCCACTATCTGATAGCTCCCTTTGATATGCAAATTTTGGTATATCACACTCCATAAATTTAACGCCACATATGTTTTCTAATTTTCGTATAACACACAAAATCTTTTCACTTGTCTCCTAATTTCAGTAATTTCCGCACTAATTTCCGTACTAATTTACAGTTTCCAACTTTTTTGTACACTCAATTTAAATTAAAACAAAAAAAAAAACTACAAGAAAACTTTCCATACCACTTATTCATAATCATCAACTCATTCAAATGATTACCAAACAAAAAGTACAAACGATCAAAGCATAGAACTAAAATCCTATGAACCATTTTGTTCAAATTATTTTTGTCATTTAAATCAGGTATGTCGATTACCAAAAGGAATTGCCATATTGTTGGCCAAGAGTGTACGGAAAAGATTCTAGTATTAAATAAAAGGTGACGTTAAACTTGTTATATGGGTGAAATATTTTTAAAATCAAAAAAGAAGGCAACTTGTAGACATTATGAAAAGATGTGAGAGTGTTATGATTGACGATACAACAAGAAGTTTCGAAATTAGCCAAGTTAATGAATTGAATATACTTTTTTCGATTTTTTAAATCCGAGTTCAAAACGCGGTGGGTCAAAGCTTCTAGAATCGAAGAAAGATTTAATACAACAAACGTAAATTGGCTCAATACCTCAATTGTTTTTAAAAAGGCCGAAGAATCTGCAAAGAAACGTGGTCGTCCCGAAGTGGATTTTGAAACATCTTCTGAACGCACAAAAAGGCTAAAAACTCAATACTTGAGAGAAACCGTTTCAATGCCGGCCTTAAATTATGCAACTCAAATGAGCCTTAGAGCTTCTGGGCAGATTCAGGCCTCAATAATTCTAAAAGATGTTACTGAAAACATTGACAGAGCTGAAATATACAGAAAAGTGATTCAGAAGTCCGCGGAGCAAAATTGTTTGACAGGAGAAGATGCGTTGGCTGTGTTAGTTGCAGCAAAACTATCAAGGCACCAATATAATGTCATACGAATGAGTGCTCCTGAAAAGTTTCCATCCTATAAACTTGTTCAGGCTGCGAAAAAAAATTGCTTCCCAAGCACTGAGCACATGAATGTCACAGCTACTTGCGCTGAAGTAAGTCTTCAAGCTTTGCTTGACAGAGTCAACTGATATTTCAAAAGCTGAAAAGATGCGAGTAAACACTGAGATTCAAAATCTGCAAAAAACTGTTCTCATGATGGGTACAAAGTCAGTGGAAGTACAACATACATTTATTTTTACAATGATTGATGGAAAGATTTGCAATGCTTTATCTGAAACAAAATCTACTCAAAAATGTTATTTATGCGGTGCAACCTCCAAGGAATTTAATAAAATTGATGAAATGATTTCCAGACCAATAAACACCGAATACTTGACTTTTGGAATGTCTTTTTTGCATGGATGGATAAGGATGTTTAGTGTCTTTTACATGTAGCCTACAAACTACCTGTTGAAAAATGGCAAGTCCGCGAAAATGACAAGGCAATCGTGGCAGAAAATAAGGCACGAATTCAAAAAGAATTCCGAATAAAATGTGGGTTAATTGTTGATAAGCCGAAATCTGGATTCGGCAACAGTAATGATGGAAACACTGCTAGGCGGTTTTTCCGGAATCCTGAACTTTCTGCTGAAATAACGAAAATAGAAATAGAACTTATTAAAAAAATGCACACAATTATGATTGTAGTTTAGAAATTGATGTTGATAAGTTCCGAAAACTAGTGGTGCGGCTGCTATTGCGATCGCTGCTTTAAATCACTCTGCTATTTCACTGAGCAGAGAGCAGTAGCGATTGCTCTTCAATGTTACTGCTCTCACTGCTCAGTGGTGAACGTCCAAGCAAATGATAGGTGAACAGATGAACTACAACTACACAGTCACACACACATCAAAAAACATTTCACAAAAGAGATAAACACAACGAACGAACATGCATCTTTTTCCCACGTACAGTAGGTAAACGTTTACCCCTTTCTATGCTTATCTAAGGAGAAACATTTCAAGAAAATGAGCAAGAAACAACATTCTCTATTTCTTTCTTTTGTGAGCTTTGACCACTGAGCAGTGAGCAATGTAAAAAAACTGAGAACACAGAGAATTGAAAACGATAATATTGTGTCATGTGTGTAGCTGGCTGTGTGCTTTTTAAACTGCTCTGATGATTTATGTAGCATTATGTTCTTGTTCTTCTTGATAATGCCCAGAAACGAAATATCTATTAGCGATTAGGTGAGCAGTGAGCATTTTATCTGCTCACTGCTTTTTTTAAAATAAATTGCTCATCGCATACAATGAAGCGATGAAGCAAAAGAGAATTTTGAACAGAAAGAGCAGGTTGAAATCGCTAAATGAAATCGTGTTATGTATTTTTGTGTCGGGGGTCATTGGAAAATTACATTTATGTATCTTTTTTTGAGTTTTTTATCTAAAAAATAATGGGCAAAACGAATATGTATATTAATTTGTTGGGAAGTTTGCTTCTTTGAGTTTTTTGTTTGAAAAGGATGTGGGGAATTAAAAGCAAACAAAAAATCCTGTAGATGTGTTACGAAAATGAAAGGGAAAGGCTTATTTAATATTTATAAGTATTTGGGGAATTTGCTTTTGGTGAGTTTTTACCATATTATTTTAATAAATATTTATGTTTGCTTCTTTGATACCTTTAGTTTTATGAATGAATCTTTAAAATAAATGTTCCTATATTTATTTATTTATTTATTTATTTGTTGCTTAAGTTTTATTAACGAATTTTGTTTTTTTGTTTGACATTGTAATTGTTCCTTTTGTGTTCGCAATCTTTATATAACATATTTTTAAATCAATCTTAATAAATGACAAAAGTGCACAGCACAAGCAATAAATAAAATCTTTAAATGAAATGTTCCTGTTGGTGTTAACTTTTTCAAAAACTTGTTTTTATCGCATTATTTGAATAAATATTTATTTATGCTTTTTGTTAACCAACTATAGGTACCTTAAGTTTTTTTTTTTAATGAATCCTTTAAATAAATGTTCCTATTTGTGCTTATTATTCTAAGAATATATTCTATGCTTTTTTGTTATTAACGATCAAAATCAAAAAAATGAGGCAAGACAAAAATTTTAAATCAGATAGAAACAACTTAAACCTATCTGTATTCTTGAATTTTACTGCTATCTAAAGAGCGATTAAATAGCTGCTATTTATAGCTGCTCATTTTGTGTACTGCTCTCTGTGATCGCTGCTCATTTGAAATCGCTCTTTAGCACATCCCTACCGAAAACATGCGCACGAAACAGCAAGACTGTTTGTCAGTAAATATCCTTGGTATTATATGCCCCCAACTCTACATAAATACTTTATTCATGGCCCGGAAATAATAAAATCTGCATTGTTGCCAATTGGGCAGCTTTCTGAGGAAGCGCAAGAGGCTCGAAATAAAGATTTTAAGAACGTTCGAGAGCATTTTTCAAGAAAATCAGGTCGCGATAAAACAAATGAGGATATCTTCAATTATTTTCTGCTAAGCTCCGATCCTATCATTACTTCCAAGCAAAAACCACACACGAAAAAATTGCAGTCTTATCCCCCATATCTGATGACGAAAGTGATGAATAAACTTATCTATTAATTTTGTTTTATTTTTTTTTATTTAAATTAAAAAAATCGATGAAAATAAAAAACTTTAAATAAAAAAAAGGATTTTTTTAAATCAGATTTTCTCCACAATTAGGGTAAAGATATAAGAGAGCATGGATAAAAGTTATGTCAGATAAAAAATTAATGTATTATTAAGTCTCTTTAGCCTTAAAATAACCTTTCAATCTGAAAAATACTGACATTCTTATTAGTTCCCAAATAACCAAAGTTTAAGTGGGCGTTTTAGTGGGCGTGGCAATTATAGCTTTAGATATGACCTAGTAAGGGTCTTAGAAGCATATATGCAAAATTTCAGGTTCCTAGCTCTTAAGGTTGATTTAATACCACGTTTTAAGGCATTCTGCCCCACTGTGCGGCGATCTCACTTGGACTCATCAGTTGACTAGTGAGGGCCTTTGTAAATACGCAATTTTTGCTAAGTTCAGTTCATCTTGCATAGATTTCGTGACGAATACTTATTACCTAGTGTGAACTATATTAAACAAGACTAGAATTCCTAATCATTAAATTGGAAGTTTTTGTTTTTGTTTTTAGCCCAGGGCTGGCTATATGAAATTTTGTAAACATTTTTAAGAAAAAAAAAATGGGAAGACATTTTTAAATATTTATTGATGCGGAATTGAAAATTGATTTTGAAAAAAAATCATCTACCCATTTTCGAAATTTCGAATAATTTAGAAATTTTTTTTTAAATTCAAAATTTATCTTTTTGAAAATTTTAATATGCAATACTATTCAACCATATTAGAAGCTCTTGTGTAAGAAATTTTATTAAAATCGGTTCAACAAATAATGAGATAGTCGAAAATCAAAAAACTGGTTCAATGAGAGATACTATTTTTAATCGCTAGATATATTTTATTTTTCCAAAAATATGGTACATGTGCTACTGATATAAACTGAAATAAATTTTTTTATCAAAATCGTAGTCGTTTTTGAAAAAAATTATATTTTCTAGATATGCTAGATCGTTTTCGAATTATGTAATAAGTTCTCAAAACAAAAAAAAAATTTAACTTTTTTTAAAAATTCAAAAAAATTAAAAAAATTTTTTTTTAAGTTTCGGCCCAAAAACGCTATGTACTAAGTTTAAAAAAAAATTGACCCTGCACTCGTTTAGGCTGCAGCTGAAAGGACAGATAGACATGCAGACGGAAAGAATTGCGAGATCCACTTTTTTCGACTTCGCTATCATGCGTAATGTCAATTTTTATCAAAATCTCGAGTTCTAATTTTTTACGAATCCATAACTTGTCATATTATAGTACCTATGTATGTACTTAAATATATATCGCAAGTAAAAAAAATTAAAGGAACTAAACAAATAAATTTAAAATCAAATTAAATGCACCTGACTTTTAGGGGACAGTTATAGCGATCAGAAAACACATAAGTAAAATAGAAATATCATACAATTGAATATTTTTTATTCTATAGCTATTAGCTTATAGCTAACAGGAAATTTATGTTAATTGGTGAGCCCACCGCAAAATTTTTCTTGTAAAAAATTTTACGTTCACATTTCTGTCCGTGGAATGAATAGAAATTGGAACTGAAACCAGTGGATCAATTTGTTCTATTTTGTGCTGGCCCGAAAAATGAATTTGCATTAGAAAAATAAATAAATGCATATTTAACAAAAAAAATAATTGTTGAATTGGAAATTTTATTCGAACAAACATTTTTTGGGTTTATTGATAAAAATGTTTGTATCAGATTGCAAAATTATAATGAAATGGATTTAACCATTAAAAATCTATAGGATGGATAACTCAATCAAATAAGGCAACTTTCTCAAAAAACGTCAAAACCTTATTTCTGAAAACCTGAAACACGTAGTTTTCTTACAATTTTGTTTTGGTTATTACATTTACGTAGTTTAATACAAATTGCTCAAGCCGTTTTCGAAAAAAATTGACATATTTTTAGCAGCTACCCACACCCATACAAATACTCGGTACCAAATTTTAAGTAGATCGGTCCATCCTTTCAGGCTCCAGCTTAAATTACAGTGGATGGAGAGACGCATAGATTATGAACATGGACAGTATGAAGAAACCCACTTCTGCGGAGCTTTTAATTTTGATTAAAACCTCATTTTTTTAACACGAAACCAATATTTGCCATTAAAAGGGTCATCCTGACTTTCGACATGACACCGTTCACTTATTTGAATCAAACACAAAACTTCCTTTTCTATACTTTTGAATTACAATAGTGTTACTAGAGTGTTTTTAAAATGAGCATTTAGGAATGTTTTTTTTTATCTTAAAGCAAATTTAAAGTAAAAAATATTTTTTTTTTAATTCTCTTATATATATGACAGGTTATCTAGAACATAGATACTTCATTCGATCTTTTACCAAAGCATTTTTTTTAATTTTTTTTTGTTGCGACTTATCTTCGGCCACCGAAAAAGCGTTCCAAATTCCGGTGTACAAGTAAACCGACATTTCTGAATTTACTTAAAGTTCCATTCTCAAACAACAATACACCAAATTATATATTATATAAAAAAATAGAATGCAACATCGACAAGAAGCTATCAAAGAAGTCAACGGATCGATCACAGAGATTCAAGGAATGAAAAACTTCCAAAACCTAGCAGACTACGTCGGTCGTCGTCGTCATCATCGTCGTCGTGCAAAAACAGACAAAAACAACACCAAAATAGGTACGTATCGTTCCGAGTAGCACCACCAGTTCAAGACACAATTTGCTGACCAGGTAGCTCATGTTGTGTGTACCGCTTTCAAATTCCACAAGGTCGACAACGGCCTACGTCGTTGGTCACTTGGGTTTCCCCATCCCCCCAAGTCATCAGTATCCCTATATATAAAAGACAAAATCGACTTTTGATTTTGTTTTCACAAATTTCGTTCGATTCATCGATGAAATAATTGAGATAAAAACAAAAACGAAAGAACCGCCACAACCACCTTATAAATATGTATGTACGCGTTTATCGAAATTGAAGCTCCCAGCTGTTAGCCGAGTTATAGGCCAGGACGTCATTCGATAGTAGGGGAGGACGAATTGATCAAATCGACCACTCAAAGTTGACCATCATCATCAGCCGAGTCTCTCCTCAAAACGAAGACCATCATCGATATTAAAGAAGGCAAAAATAAAAAATAAAAATAAAAAATAAAAACACGGACTAATATGAAGACAATCTTCTTCCACAACAAGGAGCAGAACTAAGCCTTTGCGGTTGGCGGTTGAATGGTGTTGGCTCGTCAGATTGCAGATCGATATTTCGTTGATCGAAAATTGAGTATAGAAGACAAAAAAAAAAAAAAATTAAAAATAAAATGTGGACAAGACCGAAAGTGACCGCCACAAGAAAACGCACAAAATTCTGAAGATCAATCTCAGAACGAGAAATTCGTCTTTCACCGTCTTTGGAGCGGCCTACCAGTAATTATCTCTCGTCAGAGGACGCAATTAAACCTCCACCGACTAGTTTTTCCTCGACAACGCATAGGATTGATGTCTATAAGAATTGGGCAGATATTGATTCGGTTTAGCACTCTGCAAATTGTGTTTGTTGAAAAATGTGCTGATTAAAAATTAAATTAAAACAACCCAATAATATTCTCAACTTTGCTTTTGATATCTGCTCATAATAACAGATTTTATTAGCAGAGCGTGCGTCGTTGATGTTAAGTTAATAAAATAATTTTATTCATCAAATCATATGTTACATGTTTTCACTTTTATCATATGTATAAAAATACCTACCAAAATTAACAGTAATAATAAAAAAACGTTCGATTAAGTGCCACGTTCTTGCTGTTATATAACTTTAATAGATTTTTGAACGTGGGAATAAATACCTAACAAAAATATTATTCGTTAATATTTAAATTTTTGAAATTGAATAAAAATAATTTCACATACAACAAATTATGAAGATGGAGAAAAACTGATTATTTATTTGTAATTTTTTTGTAATGTTATTATTTTACTTTTCGTTTTACTTGCTCTAAGTATTGGTTTCGTGTTAAAAAAAAAAATCAAAGTTGTAATAAAAATTAATTCTATACGTTGATAGAGAAGTCCGTAAAAGTGGGTTTCGTCGTTGCTCTGAGCATCTGTCCGTCCATTGTGTTTTGATTTAGATCCTAAACGGATGGACCGATTTGCCTCAAATTCGGTACAGAGTGTTTTAACGTGATTTTCTGGGGAACAAAATTCAAATTTCTGTTTAAGATTATATAGAGGGGGAAGCTTGCCATACAAAGATTTCTTCAAATTTTTAAGAAAAAATTTCTAAACATTTTGATTGACCTTCATTCTGTTATGACCAAAGTTATTGTAAAAAAACTGTGTTTCAGGTTTTTGGTAGAAAATTCAAATTACATAATATACGAAATAGATGGTTTTGATATTTTTTAGTTGTTGAGAAAATTGACTTATTTGTATGTTATTCACTTATAACTTTTAAATGGCTTGGCCGATTTTGTTATAGTTTTTCATTATTAGTTAAAACAATATCATAAATATTTAAAAATTTTTGTAAATAATTTTTTGAAATAATAAAAAATTGTGTGATAGATAAAAAAACCAATTCATGCTTTTCTTTTAAACGAAAATCCATTTTTGAGTACTTTTGACTTTTTTTAAAATATTTTCGTTCAAACGTAGCTGCGTTAGTTATTAAACACAAGTGGAAGCTCGTGTGATCCAGTCGTATTTTAATTAAAATTAAATAAATTTTGTGACAATAGAAACATGGACTATATGTGACTTACGACTCTAAACCATTCCTGTGTGCGTGTTGTTAGATAGAAATGGAGGGGGCCTACAATTTTTTGCCAAACTCAAACAGCTAAGATGAGGCACTTTTATAATTACAATAGATTGGTAGGTATTCTTGGAGGATTTCTCACTTTTAATTTCAAGATACAGTAGTCCTGAAATAAATATTTTTGTTGGAAAGAGGAAGGGACTGAGAATCGAATCCAGATCTCCGGCTTGACTTGACAGTCCAACGCAACAGTCCACTCTTCAACGCGCTACTACCGTATTTTTAAATTTTACTTTTAAAAATAAAAATAGTTATGCTCTATATGGTAACTTTGGGCATTATATGACATTTCATATTGTTTTTCCCAAATAAATAAATAATCATAATAATAATAAAATAAATTAAATCTTGGAAATTGAAAAGAAATTGACGTGGGTACCAAAATTTTGTTCTTAGAAATGTCAACAAAAATGTTAATACATAATTTGAAACAAAATAAAAATAGTTAAGCCTGTGAATTCACATATGGTTTTAGCGAAAAATATGAAAATATATATAGTCGTTGTGACTATACTATACCTACCTTTTTATAAGTGGCTGGGCTGCCTGAGAATATGCAGATATAGCTGAAGTTGATATAAATTTTTCTAAAAGACAAGATGAGACTTTCTTATCCTCCTGGAAAACGCTAAAATAATTAGGAATATTATATGAGATACTAAAAAAATGTTAAAATAAACTCCAAACTGTGCGACAGTGTGGTAAATCGCAAATCTAGCTAGACAAAATTATAAAATCATGTTTAGTCGATTTCTTATTTATACATTTGTTACTAAATGAGTTCAAATAGATAAATGGTTATAAAAAGTAAAGATTTTTTTTAAAGACTGAAATTTTAATAAAAAGAGCGAAACAAATCGGCATAAATGCAGTACATGCACTGTCAGGAAAAAAGACATTTTTAAGTTTTAAAATTTGTTTGTTTAGTATTTCTATCGAGAATTATTTATAGCTATAAATTGTATATTATGTAGATTGAGTGTTTTAAAAATGCATGGTAAATAAATTTATAAAGTGACTATTTTGCTGAAAAGAGTCAGAGAAAATCATTTTTATTCGTTTGAGAGAGACTTTATTGTGTGTTAAATAATGATTGTTTTCTTTGTTTTTATTTGCTTTATATATAGATTTATGAACATTTGTACAAAGAAACAATGATTTTAATTTAGTCATTTTCATATCCCTGGGATACATCCAAAAGGCTATCAAAAGATAATAAGGATAGCCTTACATTCATTATCACACCTCGAACTCGTAAACGAAGCTATTCAATGGTATATGATTAACCAAAGACTGGAGATGACTTTTTGCATTTCTTCGGTGATTTCAATTTCCGATGGATAGCATTTCCTGTTAGCCTTTTGAACATAATAAAGCCTGGTACATACTTGTGAATTATGTCGTGAATCCATACAAATAAGCATTTTTGTTCACCCGTGAGCGTGCTCGTGAAGCCATGACAAAAAGTGGAGAGTTTGCGTTCACGAGCGGTGAACCATATTCACACACAAAATGTACGGGAACTCTTTGATTTTTGCTTTGACAATTTGACCATAAAAGCAGCAAAAGTCAAGAAAATTGTGTCAAAAATTCACTTTCTCCACTGATGGTTGTTCACTTCACGAGGAAGTACATATGTACTAGGCTTAAAAGGGAAAAAAAACTTTGAATTTGTCATACTTAATTTTCGACAAATTAGCATCAATCAGAAGAAAAACACAGTGAAGGCGCAGACTCCGAGCTTAATATTTAAAAAAAAACCTTTCCGTACCTTTACTAGATGAGGCTTCTGATAAATCTCTTACAAATTTCGACTGAATCGCGTTTTCCCATTTTGTGAAGCAATATATCTCGCTACAGCTTTAATAAGTACCTTGTGATCGGTTGAATTTTAATGACTAAATCAAAGTTTTCTTGGGTTTCTTCCAGCTGTTTGTAGACTTCCTTCTGTGTCTGTTATTTCAGGAATCACACATTGTTCATCAAGCCATACTGAGTTTTAAAAGCGGTTACGGTGCCTTCCACTTTTATCCCATTTTTCGCTTAGCTTGAAGCATATACGATGTTAATATTTACCTCATGTTTTTGTTTAATATCTTCAGGTATGTCTTGAAGATCATATCTATTCATTAATGAAGCCAAAACCACGTCTTTGCGGAGTACTTTGCCAGTTTTTTTCCCATGTTTCAAAAATTAACATTTTCGACACAATATGGAATCATTTTGGAAAAGTAAAAAAAATTGTATGGCGCTTGCAAAAACGAACACTGTACAGAGTAATGTGAATACAGTTTCAGACAGAAATCATGCAGAATGATTAACTTTAACTCTACTTAAAAAAACAATATTTTATGTCTTGCACTTTTTGACCTTCTCACAATTTTTTTTTTAAATTGTTGTTATGGAAATAATAAATTAAAAATTATAGTTATTTAAATTAAAGCTTAATTAAGCTTAATATTATTTTAAAAAAATTATTCCAAATAAATCACCGTAGCGCTTTAAATTACCAAACAAACTCACACAAAAATTCGCTATTCGGTGTCATACTCTATGACTCTGTTGACAAAAACCAACTATTGTATATTGACAAGCTAAAAACTGATTTAAAGTCTAATGTTTGAACTATGATTTTTTAACTTTGATTTTTTAATTTTGTCCAGCTAGGTTGGCGATCCACCACACTGTGCATCGGTGTAAAATGTAAAAAAAATTACTATTTTGTATTTGTATTATTGTAATATATTTTTGTATACATACATATGTATTTGTTTATGAATTATTTAAATTAAACTGAATGTATTTTATTATTAATTTATTTTGCATTTTCTTTAGAAAAATGATTCACCCACCAATTTATTAAGGACAGTAAGGCCAACTTTGTATATATTTTTTTTTTAATTCTGCGTAGTCGCTTGTTCAGCCTTCGCTTCTATCAAATAATTTGTGAGTAATATGATTGTATTGTTTATCAAATGACTATTCAATATTGGTGGCTAATACAATTCATAAATGGCTAAAACTATACCAAAATGCCAAACTGTCTTTCCCAATGTCATATAAAATTTGGCAAATGCAGCTGCAAGCAGTAAATAACTCAGAGCTAAAAATAAAAATCTGAACAAATATCAAATAATGTTTTCTACATCACCACCTGGCATCATGACCTTCCATTTTATGAACCATACCTTGATATTATTGATGACTTTGTTTTGTTAATATACCAATTTTCCAAAGGGTATATGACAGAGGTGTCAAACACATTAATAAACATATTTTAATGAATTTTAAATTTAGGTAAAATAGATTTAGTTAATATAGATTAAAACAGATTTTAGTAGCTAAAAAAAACTGGGACTAACACTTTAATTTCTTATGTATACTATACCATCAAGTTAAGGCTGGAGTATGTGAATTAATCTTCAGTCTTAAATTAGTGTTATCATACATAATAAGTAGTTGTTGTATCATTAACAATTTTTGAGATTTAAATATGTAAATATTTATACGGTGCGTTCTTTTAATTTTAAAATCAGTGATTTTTTGTCCAAAACTGCGAATTTCAACACATTTTATTTTTTATATAAACTTTGACAGACTTTTGATTAAAATTCGTTGAATTTCACAGTTTTTGGATAGTACGAGATAAGAAATAATATTTCTTTGAATAGAATCAGCTTATGTGTGATTTTTGATAAAATAAAATGTTCTGGCTTCAGAAATGACTATCAATAATTATTCAAAGTTTGGAATGAGTTTGAAAGATTCCTCCGAAAAATCTCCCAAAATTATAAATAAAATTTTGTTTTAGCTCACATAAATATTATTTAATATATTTTTAATGTTAACTTTTGCTGTTGTCATGATTAAAATATTATTTTGCCACTTTTATATAATTTTACTTGCATACAAATTTTTTGTTAGCTCCTCTTTAACTATAAATAATTTGGCATTTATAAAACTACTCCAATTGCCATTGTCACTGTGACACTTTCTGAAATAATATATGTATGTACAATAAGACCATTCTTCCATGTTTTTCCTTATTCTTTTAGTTATTTTTTCAGAGAACTATTAAAATAAGTTTTCAAACTCCGTGTATTTTGTTTAGAAGTATTCTTGTTTTTAAATTTTAATTTTTACCCAAAAATCATTGCCAAACAAAAGAGCTGATCTGCGAACTTGATTTTGATCGTAAGTTCTTTTAAATTATAAGATAATAAATAAAGAAGTATACTTGACAACAAAATATTTAATCAACATTCCTTAAACATAAATTATAAGTTGGTCTCTGACTGATTACTTTTATACATTTCTCCTTCACGCTGCTAGCCGCTCAAATTTGTTAAATTGTTGCAGTGTTCGCCTTAGTTTATTGTTTATGTTTGAAAATCAGAATAATACACACAGACAGACAAAAATTTTCGATTCCCGAAAATATGAAAAATACAATTTTAATAATTATTGTCTGGCATCTGGTGGTCATAATAACATGTTAGCGATCCAAAACATCCTTTGGTAGACTCGACCGGACAAACTGAATGATTGTCTCCGCGGACTCAGAAGTTCACATCAAATTTGTGCGGCAGTGTAGGAGAAAGAGAGAGAGAATTGTGGGCTCGTTCCAAAATATATAAAAGGATTGCAAATTATTTCTACTTTGCAAAATCGGGTTTCTTATAACTGCCTGCCGGCCGACCGGCCGGCCGGCCTGTGTGAAATATCCATAACAGGTCGATCGATATTGGGGCATATTTCGCAAAACTCTTTTATAGATAAAAATTGGCATTAATTTTTTTTTATTTTTACAAATTCATCATGATGTTTGGCAAAGTAATTTAACGAAATTTTTTCTTTGATTTCCTTCCAGGTATCGGGAGGATGCACTCTGCTGGGACAGGTAAGAAGTGAATGACAGGGAGATAGTGAAGGTGACGATGACAAAGACGTTGTAACGTTGACAAAAAGCTTTTCCGCGATCAAATTAATGAAATTCTTGTCGCATTCCAAGAGTAGCTCGATCGCGAGTTTGTAATTTCCTTTCGGGGCACCGGTTTGTCCGACGACGGCAACGATACAAATACACAGTTTGTATTTACCTGTAAGATGCATAGCTCCAACATCATTTTTCTTTTCTGTCGAGTATGTAGTTAAGGCGAATGCAGGACTCTGTTTATGGCATATTCGACGCGCGGACAGCGTGTGCCGTTGTCGTGCGTTATCGATGTTAGATGGAGTGCTGACCAAATTGGTCGGTTTGTCTATAAACATTTATCTCGACTGTGTTGTTGGCTGTAGTATAGAATATGGTACAGATAAATATATTACAATTCAAAGATCTACTCGAAATTTCAAATATGTGTGTTTAAGGCATATGACACCATAGACTATGTATGCACTTTTGCAGATTTTAATTGAAATTCAAGAACTTTTCCTATTCCTAATCACATCAATCACATCAGCGTGTTAGTTATGTCTAAAAATAAGTTATTATGTCATTTTTAATTTGGACATTTTGTTATTGTCCCCAAAGGCACAACATTTGCAACAAAATTCAGTTAAGAATGTACATGTAGATATATACGCAAAACTGTCAAAATCCAAAAAAATAATTGATTTGTTTATAATTAAAATAATCAAACAGCTACATAAATGACAACAAGATTGTTAGAATTAAATTGTTTAGTTTTTTGATACAAATCTAATGTTTTGTGAATGCGTGTTTTGAAAATTAATCGTGAGTTAAATTTGTAATGTGTTAACATTTCTCGGTCACGACAATCATTTTATGCTGTCAATTTTCATACAATTATTGAAATCTACAATTAAGTTAAATGAATTGATAATATCATCACTTGATGGCGTGTAAAGCAGTGCCTATGGCTATATAACGGGTGATTTTTTAGCTGGTTTGGTTTTGGCAACACTGGTTTTGACAGCTGACGTGTGTTTAGTACCTTGTGTCACTGTCAAACAGCTTCAGTTTGGTTTGCAATTTAACCATGGATCGTCTTACAAATGAACAACGCTTGCAAATTATTGAATTTTACTTTCAAAATTCGTGCTCGGTTCGAAATGCTTTTTTATCGAAAAATTGTGTTCAGCGATGAGGCTCATTTTTGGTTGAATGGGTACGTAAATAAGCACAATTGCCGCATTTGGAGTGAAGATCAGCCAGAAGCATTGCAACAGCTACCAATGCATCCCGAAAAAGCCACTGTTTGGTGCGGTTTATGGGCCGGCGGCATTATTGGGCCATATTTCTTCAAAGATGATGCGAATCGCAGCGTTACTGTATATGGTGAACGCTACCGAGCGATGATAACAAACTTTTTTTTGCCCGAAATGGAAGTTCTTGACTTGCATGATATGTGGTTTCAACAAGACGGTGCCACATGCCACACAGCACGCGAAACAATGGCGCAATTGCGAGGCGAGTTTGGTGAACAGTTAATTTCACGTTTCGGGCCGGTCAATTGGCCGCCTAGATCGTGCGATTTGACACCATTAGACTATTTTTTGTGGGGGTATGTCAAGGCTAATGTCTATAGGGACAAGCCCGCTTCGATTGACGCACTGGAAGCCAACATCCATGCATTCATTCGTGAGATACCGGCCGATATGTGTGAAAGAGTATGCCAAAATTGGACTCAGCGGATGGGCTACCTGAGACGCAGCCGCGGTCAACATTTGCATGAAATTATCTTTAAACATTAAATTGCAAGGTTCAAACTATCGATTCAACTAAATATTTCATTCATTTTTTTGAATTTTTTGTGTTTTTTTTTTTTTTAAAGTTCTAAACCTCTTAAAAAATCACCCGTTACATACCTATTTCCAAAACTTTCTTAATCACAAAAGTATTTTGTTAATTAAATAACAGCATCAATAAAAAGAGTTAAAAAATAATTAAGATTTACATCAAATTTAAGTAAAAGAATAAAAATGGGATAATTTGATTGAATGCTTGTTTCGTATTTTAATTCTCAAATGGAAGTGCATACTTAAATTAGCAACTATGTAGATGTGGGTGTTAATTACAGATTGAATAGTACAGTGGCAGTTTAGCCTGTACAATGCCGCTTGTAAGCACATCATTATAAATAATTTCTACTTAAATTGTGTTGTGAACTCAATCTAGTTAAGATTTGTGGAACTTATATGAATGCATGTATTTTAAATGTATATATTTTAAATGAAATAAATATTTTCAATTATTTATTACAATTACATTATTTATTATAATAACTGAAAATAATTATAAAGTACCTATGTTAATAAAATATGTCGGCACTATTTTTTTAAAACTTCATAATGATATGTCGGGCATTATAGATTTAAATTGAAAATTTTAGAGGCTATTAGATTTTGATGGTTTTAAAATTGGTTCATAAAAGAGAGAACAAATAAATCATAATTCAGTTACGAGGCATTTATATTAATTTTCAGTAATTTTTTTCATCTGAGAATCAAACGTAACCGAAACCAAATCAAGATGAGGCGAGAAAATATGTTTTTAAGAATGTAATTTGATGAGAGCTTCGGAAAAAAAGTTGAAAAATGCAAATACTGATTTTTTAAATAAAAAAATTGAATTTTAATTTGTTAATATTAAGCAGCTTATCTAGTTATATACATTATTTTATCAAAAAAAAAAAACACAAAAAAAAAGCAACGAGACACGACAATAGACGATACTAAATTATTCGAGACCGAAACGAGGCTTACCAAGTGAGATAGAAGTTTCGAATAGGCTTTTAGATTAAAGGCATACACTGTAACAAAGTCAATATTCAAGCTAGTCTAGTCCCGAGCTTTGAACTTGTATAAGGTGAACCAAAAATAATTGTGAATTTTTAGTTTTTTTTATTGCTTATGTAATTTATTTTACAAAATTAAAAACAAGTTAAAATTTAAGTTTTTATTAATTTGAATAGAAAAGGTATTAACATCATTTCCATAAACAAAGTAGTCAAAGGTCATAAGGTAATTCTTGTAGTATAACTTTCAACGAGGAATAATTCTATTACTAGCCGCGTTTTATTATCTACGGATCTAGATCGGGATCATCTTTTAACACGTAATACAACAACAATTTTGGGTTCTGCTCTGTATCTGGATCTGTTTTAAAGATCCGAAAATAAGTTTTTACTCTGGCGAGTAGACGGCTCTTTAGTCGGTAGGGAGTACAAACTGTAGTGTAAAGAAAGAAGACAGTATCTACATGAAAAATAAACAAACATAAGAAAAAAAGAGATGAGCGTACAACACTCATGTCATTATGGATCCGTATCGTTATTATTTTCATGGGATAGATAATAAAACACGGCTATTATCTTGATTTTTAGCTTTTACTCAGATGATGACCTTAAAGGTTATTTTGTTTCGTTTCGTTTTTGACATCCCATCGGAAATCGATAGATAAAATTTTATTTTCCAAATTAGTACTTAGATCATATATAAAAAGGTCAATTCAACGTAAACAAGTCTTTTGATGAAATTTCCTTTTAGTAATATTAAAATCTAAAAAAGACGGAATATTTTGATTGCAAACTTTCTTTATCGAATATTTCAATTTTACTCCACATATGGTGTGTAGGTTCTATTGTTTTGTGTTAACTATTGTCTACACTTCAGAAAAAAAAATTACCGAAAACATATTATAAACTGTACCAACGACTTGACCGATTTTGATCAGAATGTTTATACAGGAAATGCTTTTAAAACGAATTAATATTGCATATACAAATTTTTGTAGCAACATTTGGATTTAAAAATATTATTATTATTTTTTTTTTAATCAATATTTTGAATTCAGGATGCTGATTTTGTTTTAAATTTTGGGAGTATATCTTCTAATTCTTAAAAACAGTACATAATATACCTTCAACCAGTTTTATAAATAAAATATTATTTTTAAAGAAAATCGCTCCAGCAATTTGAAATTTTGTTTGTATAAATTTATACTTTTTTCAATAATTTGCAGATTGCATTCTTTATTAAGCAATTTTAAACTAGTTCCATGCATACTTACTATTTTCTTAAATATATTATACTATTAAAAATATAATATAAATTTTAAAATTCTTATCAACTTAAACCATGAGACCCAATCATATGAATTTTAACTTAGATTATCCGCTCAGCGGAAAAATTTCACGAGCAAGAGCTATATAGGATTAGTAATAGCACGTTGTTGACACGTCACGTCATAGTTGTTTTTTTTTTCTATCTGAGGACGTAAAAAATACTTAAAGAATTGTTCGTTAAAAATTATATTTTTGATATTTTGACGATTTTATCAAATCTTATTACTCATCTAAAAAAAAATGTCTTGACTTTTTATTTAAGGCAAGAAATCGGAATTTTATGACTTTTGAACAAATTTTAAAATATTTTTTGGATACCTAATAGTTTTTTTGTATACATTGTGTATACATTTTGTATACATTGTGAATTGTCCCATAACCTATACAAACCTTGCCTGAAGAAATTTTTGGTCTTACGAAAAAAGTATCTCCGCAAATTTTGGTTGAACATACATTTCGGCATAAACCGTAGAATGTCATTTTTTTTTAATTTCAACTTATATCTTGATTCGGTCTTCGAAATTCTATTAAATTATCTAATTATTTATATTAAATTTTTTTTTTAATTGAATTGTATTTAAAAAACTTTTATTTAACAACAGGCGTGTTTTTTCAAGCCCGAAGGAAATTGGATGAAAAAACGATTCGGGGCTAAATAATTTACATGTTAAATACAAAAACAACTAATCCTCAATGGATTTAATTTAAATTCATCATGAGAATCACAATAACTTATTATGAAGATTTTTTTAAATATATGTAATTTTAAAGTTGTTTTTTTTTGTATTTTTCTATCTGCATCTATTTTTTTTAAATTAATTTACTTTGTTATATTCCTCATTTTGGTATGTTCAACTCTTCCTCCAGAAAGTAGATCAATTAGTCTTTTGTTCATACTTTTGAAAAAAAAACAAGTTTCCAAAGAATAAGATCATCTTTAATGATTTGATGAAATAGTGTGAAAAAAAAATTATTGAACAAATCGCAAAAATTACTCTATATGTATAACCTTTCATTGCGAAAAATGGATTAACTTTTCCATAGTCATAAGACACGGATAATTCTAAAAAGTTTTGTATGTAAGTAAATAAAAGGTCACTTTCTGCATCGTATAGAGATTAAATATGATTTAAGTGTAATTTGTGTAAAGTGGAATTCATGTCTCTCATATATATGTCAATTGTCCCGCTTTCCTGCTATTTATTGTAAACTTTTCTAATTGCTAGTTATCTCTGTAAATCTCTCAGTACACCCAGAGAAAAGCATGTGTAAAATTAGCCTATTTCAGGGGCTGCGGTAGCTTAGGACTAAGGCAATTCTGAGCTTACTAATTCCTAAGCTAATTTAGCCTATTTTGCTAAGGTAAATAAATTTGGTTTTGAGATCCGCTAAATTTACTTAGTCCTAAGTAAAATTAACCTATACGCTAGGCTAATTTTGCCTAACATCTAGGATAAAAATATCTCGTTTGTTTGCCTATACTAAGGTAGTTTAGCCTATTGCCTAGGTAGATTTTACCTATATTTTACCTTAGGAACGTGTTGAATTAGCCTATTTCCTAGGCAGATTTTACCTAGTAGTTTTGCTTAGGCACGTGTTGAATTAGCCTATTTCCTAAGCAGATTTTACCTAGTATTTTAGCTTAGGAACGTGTTGAATTAGCCTATTTCCTAGGCAGATTTTACCTAGTGTTTTAGCTTAGGAACGTGTTGAATTAGCCTATTTCCTAGGCAGATTTTACCTAGTATTTTAGCTTAGGAACGTGTTGAATTAGCCTATTTCCTAGGCAGATTTTACCTAGTATTTTAGCTTAGGAACGTGTTGAATTAGCCTATTTCCTAGGCAGATTTTACCTAGTATTTTAGCTTAGGGACGTGTTGAATTAGCCTATTTCCTAGGCAGATTTTACCTAGTAATTTAGCTTAGGGACGTGTTGAATTAGCCTATTTCCTAGGCAGATTTTACCTAGTATTTTAGCTTAGGGACGTGTTGAATTAGCCTATTTCCTAGGCAGATTTTACCTAGTATTTTAGCTTAGGAACGTGTTGAATTAGCCTATTTCCTAGGCAGATTTTACCTAGTATTTTAGCTTAGGCACGTGTTGAATTAGCCTATTTCCTAGGCAGATTTTACCTAGTATTTTAGCTTAGGAACGTGTTGAATTAGCCTATTTCCTAGGCAGATTTTACCTAGTATTTTGACTTAGGGACGTGTTGAATTAGCCTATTTCCTAGGCAGATTTTACCTAGTATTTTAGCTTAGGAACGTGTTGAATTAGCTTATTTCCTAGGCAGATTTTACCTAGTATTTTAGCTTAGGCACGTGTTGAATTAGCCTATTTCCTAGGCAGATTTTACCTAGTATTTTGACTTAGGGACGTGTTGAATTAGCCTATTTCCTAGGCAGATTTTACCTAGTATTTTAGCTTAGGAACGTGTTGAATTAGCTTATTTCCTAGGCAGATTTTACCTAGTATTTTAGCTTAGGAACGTGTTGAATTAGCCTATTTCCTAGGCAGATTTTACCTAGTATTTTGACTTAGGGACGTGTTGAATTAGCCTATTTCCTAGGCAGATTTTACCTAGTATTTTAGCTTAGGAACGTGTTGAATTAGCTTATTTCCTAGGCAGATTTTACCTAGTATTTTAGCTTAGGCACGTGTTGAATTAGCCTATTTCCTAGGCAGATTTTACCTAGTATTTTAGCTTAGGAACGTGTTGAATTAGCCTATTTCCTAGGCAGATTTTACCTAGTATTTTAGCTTAGGCACGTGTTGAATTACCCTATTTCCTAGGCAGATTTAGCCTAGTATTTTAGCTTAGGAACGTGTTGAATTACCCTATTTTATAGGCAGATTTTACCTATTATTTTAGCTTAGGATCGTGTTGAATTAGCATATTTCCTAGGCAGATTTAACCTAGTATTTTAGCTTAGGAACGTGTTTAATTAGCCTATTTTCTAGGCATATTTTACCTAGTATTTAAGCTTAGGAACGTGTTAAATTAGCCTTTTTCCTAGGCAGATTTAACCTAGTATTTTAGCTCAGGAACTTGTTGACTTAAGTTAGCACCTAAGGTAAAACGATCTTAGTTTTACCCACACTTGCGGCTTAACACCTGTTTTAGAAAAATTCGCAAATTGATTTTCTTCAAAGCTGAAAAAAAAGTCCTTGAAAAAATTGAAGAAATTTTATTTAATTTAAAATTTGTTTTATTAAAATTCTTTTTTCTTAAACATAAACATTAAAAACTTACATTTGTTTAAATTTTGTGTGGAGATATACATTACATATATGTATACAACATATTAAATATAATAGCATCTATTACCTTTTACATTCATTTTAGAGCACAGCAAATATGCACTTTCAATTAACTTTTTGGTAACATAATGAAAACCTAACTTATTCCAGTTCATATTATATTATATAGATTGTAAATGTTGTTACAAATTTAAAGCTATCGATGATAAATAAATAAATACTTAATACTTATATTAATGTTAATATTGAATTTAAAAAATTAAAATTATATAAAACAAAACAAAATTACAAACATACCATATTCCTTACATGATAATTTGATTTTTTACTTGCGAAAATCGCAATTTTTTTAATTTAAAAAAAAATTGATTATCATTTTTAAAATATTTTTCAAAAGAATAACAACCCTGTGGGGAATATATTTAATTTTCAAAACCACTTTAATTTGATTAAAATTTTTTTTAGAGGTACATATACATACATATATACAATATCTAAAATATAAAAGTATCTTTCACATTCGACATTTTAGAGCAAAATAAATATGCACTTTTAATTTACTTTTTGGTTACATAATATTAATGTTAGTATTGAATTAAAAAAATTAACAATTTTATAAGTCAACATTTTCGAGAAAAAAAAATTAAAACCATACCATATTCCCAACTTAAAGTGTTTTGGAGATAATTTGATTTTTGACTTAATTTTTTTGTACTTTAAACCGAACTTGAATATCGTATTTGAAATATTTTTTAAAAGAATAACACGCCGTGGGGGTTATATATATTCAAACCAAAACTGAAATATGTGAAACGTTTGCTGCAGAGGTGGGTTTGACAAAAAAGTCTAAAACAATCAAGGAGCATCAGCTTGGGAAAGCTATATTATGTTCCTTCAAAAACCTATAAACATTTCAAATTTCTTGACCACCATCATGCTCTTTCCATTTTCTCCAAAATATTTACCTTTTTTACTACACGCTATCAGTACTGCTTAATGCAAGCATTTGTCAGATTATATTTCTTTCCTCTTCGGGTTTTTTCACCTTCAGATACTGGGAAATATAAAACTTGTCAGTCATCATTTAGCGTGTGTTATGAACAACACGTTTTCTCTGGAGTGAAGCAGTTTTTGGTACAAGAGGTTTCTATAATTCCTATGTTTTACTCTGTTTTCATCAAGATTTCCTGAATCTTCAAAACCAAAAAAGGAATATGCAAACATTTTGCTGAAGAGGTTTGCTTGGGAAAAAAGCCCTTCAAATTTATCAGGCACTAAGGAACATCAGAAAAGCTATTGTAGCCGGAAGGAAGAAATACACAATCTGATAAAATAAAACTAAAATTAGTATTTTAAGAAAGAGAAGAAACAAACCTTAAACGCGAAGATTTGATGAAAATGAAACAACAATGCTTACGAGAGTCAAAGGATACATGTTGGAAAATTGTGTGGTATGAAGAGTGAAATCAGTTGCAGTCGAAAGAGCCAAAATAAACAATCTGCCAATTTACAGAATCGAAACCATTGTTGGGTTTTATTGAATTGTAATCAATAGTAATCAGGAATATATAAATATGTTTAAAGTTTTCTTGCTAAACAAGCCACAAATTTATCATACACTAAGCAACATAAGGAAAACTATTGTAGTCAGAAGGAATGAAATGCACAATTAGATAAAATAGAAATAAAAATAGTGTTTTAAGAAAGAGAAGAGATATGGGACAACAGTGCTTGGCACATTAGTCAAAGGATACATGGAGGAATATTGTATCGAATGAGGAGTGAAATAAATTCCATTCGAAAGAACCAAAATAAATAATCAGTTTCCTGAATCTTCAAAACCAAAAAAGGAATATGCAAACATTTTGCTGAAGAGGTTTGCTTGGGAAAAAAGCCCTTAAAATTTATCAGGCACTAAGGAACATCAGAAAAGCTATTGTAGCCGGAAGGAAGAAATACACAATCTGATAAAATAAAACTAAAATAAGTATTTTAAGAAAGAGAAGAAACAAACCTTAAACGCGAAGATTTGATAAAAATGAAACAATTATGCTTACCAGAGTCAAAGGATACATGTAGGAATATTGTTTGGTATGAAGAGTGAAATCAGTTGCAGTCGAAAGAGCCAAAATAAACAATCTGCCATTTTACAGAATCGAAACCATTGTTGGGTTTTATTGAAATATAATCAATACTAATCAGGAATATATAAATATGTTTAAAGTTTGCTTGGTAAACAAGCCACAAATTTATCATACACCAAGCAACATAAGGAAAACTATTGTAGTGAGAAGGAATGAAATGCACAATCAGATAAAGTAGAAATAAAATTAGTGTTTTAAGAAAGAGAAGAAAATACGGGACAACAGTGCTTGGCACATTAGTCAAAGGATACATGGAGGAATATTGTATCGAATGAGGAGTGAAATAAATTCTATTCGAAAGAACCAAAATAAAAATCAGTTTTTAAAGAAAGAAACAAAAAAGTGCAAAAAGTCAAACCTATAATCATGGTGACCGAAGAGTGTTTAAAGAAATAATGTACTCTAAAGGGTACACAAATATCCTGAGTAATATCAAGCCACCATTTGCAGTTACTTATAAAAGCAGCAAATAAGCCGAAAAGAACAAACGACACAATCTATAAACCAAAATTATCAAACGTTTTCCTAGTAAAATAAACTAATAAAATTATAATCAATGCTCAGAGTAATAAAGGTAAAGATTTGATGAAAATACGAAAGTACTGAATAGCAATAATCTTGAACACTTATGCCATTTTTGTTTTCAATTCTCTTTGGCGAATTATTGAACTTTCAAAAAAATGTTAGTTTTTTTTTTAAGTTTACAACAATTTAATTTTGTTTTCGAAAATATGTATTATATTTAAAAAAATAAATCAAATTATCTCCAAAAGGTAATCACATTTTTAAAATACTTAACTTTAAGTTATTAGTGAATTCAAATCATTTGATAAGCTTTGGACTGCAGGAATTTTTGGACCGTCTTGAATATTAAAAAAAAAACATTGAATAAAAATCCACACCGAAAAACACTGTGGAGGGTATTGTATATTTAACACATATGCAAGTTTTAAATAAAAAACAATACATTCTATATAAGAGTCCAATTTGAATTTTACGTTATCCAATGACACGTAAAATTGTTTAAAATTAAATTTTTCACCTACTACAATTAAAATAGGCTGAAGTTTTGTTTGTGACTTTAAACACTCTTGCCTTTTCTTTTGTAGAATAGGTTCTACCTGACTTGCATTTTCAACTTCTAAAATAAAAGAGTTTTTCGAGTCTTCAATTGTAAATTTTTTGAATTTTCCAAAGTAATGTTTTGCTGATGGAGGTAATAATCCATGTAAAAGATTTGTGTACGCTATATTTAAGTTATCTGTTAAACAAAACCTCTTAATACTAACAAATAAATTTAAAATAAATTTTCGTACCAATATCGAGCTCTTCAAATTTTTCTTTCAACTGGTTTAAGTATACGATTAGTGAGTTAGATTTAACTCTATCCGTAAACAGCTGTAAGGCTACGTTCCGAAACTTCTGCCATTTCACAAAATCGAACCCATTGTTGGGTCTAAGGAAGTTGTAATCAATACTTATCTGCAAATAAATAAAACAAAAAACATTAATATTCGAAAGAAAATTATGTTTTTCTTTATTTTGTTTTTCAAATCATAATGATAAGTTTATTTGTATGAAGTATAGTTTTTTTAATTTTTATTTAAAATGGTAATAAATTTAGGTAATTTAATTTAATTTATTACCAGTTCTGGAGCCCGCGAATACTTGTACAACGGCCATTCTTGAAGGACTGTCTGGATATCTTTGTCACTATTTAGGTCGATCATTCTCCTTCTAAATGGCATTGTTTCGATCCATTGGTTTATAACTGCATCCCAATTCCGATTTTGCTTCAGTTCCTCACAGATGGCCTGCATCTCTATCTCGCTAAGTGATTCTATCGAATATTCAAATCAAATAAATCGTTTATAAGTTTATTTAAATTTCATTTTAATAATATATTGTATCTTAATGTTTAAAGCTTTTCAATAAATTAAAGAAATAAAATTAAAATTTTAAATTTTGCAAAAATTTATTAAACCTTTAATAATGCTATCTTCATTCAAAACATCTAAAAATTTTAATTTTTTCGATGATCTGGGTTCACTTTTATACAGCTGTAATAGAGACCTTCGTTGTCCTCTATATCGATCATAAAGTTTACCCTTAGGGGGATTTTTATTTTTGCCTGGTACAAAGTAGGAACTCTGTTGTTATTGAAAAAAGTTAAATTAATAAAATGTTTGGTTGCTGCAATCACTATATAAATTACCGAGCTTTCTTTAGGAAAAATCTTTGTAATTTCGTCTGCCAAAGCTTTACATTTCTTGACCGTCATGCTTTTTCCGTTTTCTGTAAAATATTGAACTATTTTCCGAACAATGTTTGTTCTATCTTCTGGAGTCAAGTTGTTTTTGGTACTATAGCTTTCTATAATTCCTTTGCCTTGCTCTGTTTTCATTAAGATTTCCAGGACTGTTATCTTGAAATATGTAAGACCAAATTTTATATTTACTCCAAAAAATTAAATCAATAGATATCTACTCAAAATGGTTAATTATAAAAATTCTATTTCCGACTTTAATTTGATGGAGATTGAAAAAAACTATTTATCATCCGGGTCACATATTTTTGTGTGTGTGATTGTATTTCATTAAAAATTTATAGATAATCATGTTTCAGTACATACTAGTTTGTAGTGAAAATTGTTTATCTGTCCTAACATTTTGAATGAAAACTCACCACGACCAACATTATAGATGATATTGCGTCTTTAATTTATAAGCTTCAAATAAAAACCAAGTCATAATAACAAACATGTCTGTTATAACTTTTTATAAAAATTAATATTTTTGACCACTGAAGTATTTGACTTTGTTGCGAAACTCTATTACCTAGTGTTTCTAAGGGTTATAATCCTATAAGGGTTTCGTATGATTATAAATCTAAGTGCAGATGTGATTTAAGATGTGACTATATTGTCATTGAAAAATGAAAAATTGTTACTTCACACTGTTGGCAGGTGGTATTAATAATTCTGACAGTATCATCGTAGGATAGTTGGCAATCAGTTTTTGATTTTTTGAGTTTACCACTAGGTATATTATTTTGATGATAGAGTTAAAATTAGTGTACGCTATATTTAAGTTATATATATAATTTTTCCTTGTCAAATAAAGCAACATTTTATTTACGAAAAACCTTATTGGTGCCGTGAACTAAGTCGTCAGGAACTAAGACCACCGAAGAACCTAGTTCCCATTGGGTGAGAAAGCAAACCAAGGTTGGAAAAAAATACCAATAAAATATGAGTGCTATTATTTCCCGTCAAAACTTAAGTCTGTTCCTTTCAAAATTAAAAAAAAGTACGTTATAGTTTTTATTGTTCTGTTTTTATTTAAATATAATGTAAAAAAATTAAAAAAAAAACGAATTGTAGATTTTCAACGTATGGAATAATAACAAATTTAACTTTTGAAAAAAAATATAATTCTTTATATGTACTTATATAAAAGGGAAAACAGTCCTCAAAGCATTAAACTTCATAATTAGTGGTAAAAGATGTTTCGTTGTACATACTCTCTAATTTTTTTGTCGCCAAGATGTAAATAAATGGTTAAACCTACAAGAAAAAAGTAATTATATAAAAAAATATTCGATTGCAAACTGAAGTTTTGAAAATCCATATTTTACGGCGCTTGGGAAAATAATAAAAAATTGCACAATTTTAGGTTGCAAAAAAAACGCGTGATTTTTTTCCAAACTAAAATTGGACAATTTTTCATTATTTTAGCTCCACAAAATGTGGATTTTTAAAATTACAGTTTTGTAATCGCACTTTTTTCTTAAATTTTCATATATAATTTGTAACGTACGGGTTTTTATTACAAAAAGAAAATTTGAAGGTGCTTCAAAATTGTAGATAGAAATTTAAAAGAACTATGGTTTATTCATTGAGATAAGCCTATCATTGGGCTGATCTCAAAAAGTTGCCAATAAGGTAAATCCACTTTTCAGTTTTGTACTTGTTTTAATAAGCTACAGTAAGTTCTCTTTTCGTATTTTCAAATGTGTATTAAATTCCCATTAGAAAGTGGACTTCGTTCTCACCTTGTATGGGAATAAAAACTACTTTTAAAAAGTGGTGATATTTCCTGAGTACTAAGTAATTATTTCTTTATAAGAGTTAACTATAGATATAACATTCACACTTACATCAGAATCCGAGGTATTACTGTGTGCTGATGGGCTACTCATGCTGTTAAGCCACGATTCAACAGAGAATTGTTTTGTCAATATATTTTGGGGTTTAAGACATACAGGAAATATCCCCTGTTAACATTATGAAAAAATATAAACAGTTAATAATTAAAAATAGTATTCACTTCGTATAACTTACATTGTCGGTTTGCCACAAAGATAACTTGGCCTCAAAGATCATTTTTGTATTGAAGTCCCAATGTTCCGAAAATAATTGGTCAATATGCCTCTCTTTCATGCATTTTAAGCCCTCAATATTAATATTCTTTTCTGTTAATAAAATAAAACTATTCTTTTGAAAAACGTTTAAAAATTTAAGAAATTTTACCTTTTAGAAACATATAAAGTTGATCATAGAGCTCCCATGATTTCAGCAATTTTGACAAGTCATCATCGTTTTGTTCTGGTTGGAGGTTTTTTTCAACAATTTCAACTCCAATGTTGTGTTCTGTTTCATTTGTATTGAGAAACGATAGCTCGCCTTCTGAATTGAAAATCATGATTGATGGAAGATTCTGTTCATTGCTTGCGTTTTGAGTATCTGTTTTGTCTTCAACAGATATTTCAGGAATGCAGGTGGATTCTTGAAGTTTACTTGTAATATTTTGGTTTTTCGAGTTCATTTTTTACTGTTGTTACTATCTACAAAAAGAAATTTTTTTTTCGAATAAAGTCACTACCATATAAATTTTTATGAGAAGTAACTGGTGGCCCATCAAAGTCTTTGATTGATTTAATTAAAAAAACTTCTTGACTTTGTTTTATTTTTTCAAATGACATATAATGATCGCTAAATATTGTTGGTATTTCTTTGCAAAGTATGTGTAATGTTTTATTTTCATTTATAATCATTGTCACTATTAAAAAGAATTGCACGTTTAATTCATTTGTAATAGACAAGTAATGACCTTTTTTGTATATTGTTCCAAGATATTCAATTCTTTCAAAGTGTTTTGAATTAACATTTAATATATTGGAATTTAAACAATTTATGTTCTCAGTAACATTAGCTATTTCATCATGGTTCGAATACTGAATGAAGTTTTCTCTTGGTTTAATAGTTTTATAAGCAAATTTGAATTGGAATTTCGTTGCAATAGAAAGTAAAATATTTTTGCGGCTAGATGTGACTTTACTATATGATTTCAGCTCCTGATGTTTTGCTTCAAACAAAAATGACCAATAATATCTTGGAAGCCCAGAATACTGTATGATCCGTGGATAGTGGATAAGGTTGTGATGTTTTGGTTTTAAAGTATCACCAAATAATTTTTGATATAACATGTTGTGTTTTTCAATAAGATTTTCAAGTTCATGTAAGGTATAATCATTACAATATGGCAAAAGTAATATATCAATTATTTTTACAAAAATAAGAACAAATTCCCAAACTTCATCATTAGCTGGAATCAAGTGACCGACAATCAAAGGAAAATAATGAATGAATGTCCACATTTCTCTTGCTGAAGCATTAAGTTTTTTTCTTTTTAGGTGTTGTGAACTAATATCTTTAAAAACATTTCCTTTTTCAGTATCTCCATAGGAAAATGTTGACTTATATTGGTTAAGCTCGTCTAATGTAAATACTTTGTTTTTGATATAATATTCTATGACATGTGTAAGATTATAATGTGCAACGCCTTCAAATACATCATGCATAAGATCTACTGAAAAATTTGTTACAACATGAAAAGAAGGAATTTTGTTTAAAATTGAGTTTTTGTAAACTCCATTCGATGAAAAATCGCCAGATAAATTTTCATTATAATTTTCTTCAGTTCTTATTAATGTTGAATCCTCTTTGCACATAACTTTGGTTAATTCACTGGGTGCCAAACAAAACCTGCAGAAGTGGTTTGAAGAGAAAGATTTGCTAAACTCTAAGATTTGGTTTAGTCCCAAGTTGTCTCCCAAGATAATCCCCATTATCAAAAAAATTCTTGTTTTCCGATTATTTAAGGTCAGTTCAATGCCTTCATCTTCTAGAGATATAATTTCTTGAACAAGGTTATGAATTGTCAAGTCATTTCCATAGACTTTAATATCATGAGCTTTAATTAAAGCACCCAGATAAATATCACTGACTTTATAATAATTTTCAAATATTGGAATGGAAAAATACACTCCTGTTAATTTGTGAACTCCATTATGTGATCCAAGTGGGTTGTTTACTTCAAAATCGTCTGCGAAAAGAAAGTATGGAACTAAATTTCTATTTCTATACATAGCTTTCTTTTGTTGCCATAATTTTCCTTTCATAAAATTACTCATGTTTGAAGTCTGATTTTGTTCGTTCAAAAATGTTGTAAGTACTTCTTGATTTTCTGGTTTTTCAAAAATTTTCCGAAATTCAAATTTCAAGTCCATAAGAATACCTTTTTCCACTTTTTCTTCTAAACTGCTCTCTCCGTTCTTCATAACATGAGAAATTTCTCTGTTAATGTCAAATTCTGTAGGTTTTTTATATAAATCTCGATTTTCTAGAAATTTTTGTAGTTTATACTCAGTATTTAATTCATTAAAAATGTGTTTATATTCGTTAATAATGTTTTCTATTTTTTTTCTGTCATTCTCACACAATTCAACATTAAACATTATTTCAAATAGAGGTGACAGAATCAAATTATCAAGAGCTTTTTGTATAGTAACTGCATCTTTTCTAGTAAAATTATTGTTGTTGTAAAGGTTTAAAACGAACTGAACCATGCTGTTTTCTATTATGCTTTTGTGCGATGGTGCTTCAATGTTTTTTGCACTGCCACTAACTGTTGGTAATTGCTGTACATTGTTTGATGAATCACGATTGTATTGTAATATGTTTCCACATACACTAGATGATTTGTAAGTATTTAAATTTAAAATTTCTTGTGCATCAACATAATTATCATCTTGTGTTTCCAATATTTTATGCTTTAAATGGATACGTAAATGCCTTTTGTATGAAGATAATCCATTAAAAACCTGTTCACAAGATTTTTCAAAGCATTTTAAATTACTTTTTTTATCACAGCCATGTAGAATTTTTAAATGACTGAACAAACTATTCAAACAATTGAATTCTTTAAAACAGATGAAGCAATGCATTTTCAGCTAGGTAACTGTGAATATGAATTTAATTTTTATATTATACTATGTCATATAGAAATATGTTATTCATATTTATATCTATTGAAATCAAGAGAAATTTTTGTTTTTCGTAGCTAGCTGGTATGTATATTCTTTCGACTTTAAGCCTCCGAATGTACGTTAAAAGATTTTTGACTAAAAGCTAATTTGTAAAACGCCAGCACCAAGGGGATGTAAATCAGAATTCAGAAAAAAGAACCAATGCAATCCAGTTAAATAACGGTATTAACTTAAGTGAAACGACAAAAAATCTGGGGTTTTTCACTTAAGCGAACCTACAATAACTAAAAAAAGTTTCACTTTAGCGAGCCTCGGATAACTGGAAGAAAAAATATTGAAAATTTTTCTAAGTCCTAAAATTTTTCTAAGTCTTTTTCCCGAAGAAAAAATATTGAAAATTTTTCTAAGTCCTAAAAGTTTTCTAAGTTTTTTCCTGAAAAAAAAAATATTGAAAATTTTTTTAAGTCCTAAAATTTTTCTAAGTTTTTCCCGAAAAAAAAAATATTGAAAATTTCCTAAAATTTTTCTAAGTCTTTTTCCCGAAGAAAAAATATTGAAAATTTTTCTAAGTCCTAAAATTTTTCTAAGTCTTTTTCCCGAAGAAAAAATATTGAAAATTTTTCTAAGTCCTAAAAGTTTTCTAAGTTTTTTCCTGAAAAAAAAAAAAATATTGAAAATTTTTCTAAGTCCTAAAATTTTTCTAAGTTTTTCCCGAAAAAAAAAATATTGAAAATTTCCTAAAATTTTTCTAAGTCTTTTTCCCGAAGAAAAAATATTGAAAATTTTTCTAAATCCTAAAAGTTTTCTAAGTTTTTTCCTGAAGAAAAAATATTGAAAATTTTTCTAAGTCCTAAAATTTTTCTAAGTTTTTCCCGAAAAAAAAAAATATGGAAAATTTCCTAAAATTTTTCTAAGTCTTTTTCCCGAAGAAAAAATATTGAAAATTTTTCTAAGTCCTAAAATATTTCTAAGTTTTTTCCCGAAGAAAAATATTGAAAATTTTTCTAAGTCCTAAAATTTTTCTAAGTCTTTTTCCCGAAGAAAAAATATTGAAAATTTTTCTAAGTCCTAAAAGTTTTCTAAGTTTTTTCCTGAAAAAAAAAAAAATAGTGAAAATTTTTCTAAGTCCTAAAATTTTTCTAAGTCCTAAAATTTTTCTAAGTTTTTCCCGAAAAAAAAAATATTGAAAATTTCCTAAAATTTTTCTAAGTCTTTTTCCCGAAGAAAAAATATTGAAAATTTTTCTAAGTCCTAAAAGTTTTCCAAGTTTTTTCCTGAAGAAAAAATATTGAAAATTTTTCTAAGTCCTAAAATTTTTCTAAGTTTTTCCCGAAAAAAAAAATATTGAAAATTTCCTAAAATTTTTCTAAGTCTTTTTCCCGAAGAAAAAAATATTGAAAATTTTTCTAAGTCCTAAAATATTTCTAAGTTTTTTCCCGAAGAAAAATATTGAAAATTTTTCTAAGTCCTAAAATTTTTGTAAGTTTTTCCTGAAGAAAAAATATTGAAAATTTCCTAAAATTTTTCTAAGTCTTTTTCCCCAAGAATAAATATTGAAAATTTCATAAAATTTGTCTAAGTCTTTTTCCCGAAGAAAAAAATAATATAAGAGAAAAATCAAAATGTGTGTGGGTATTTTTCGTAATTTTCTATAAAGTGGTGTATACTGCAACGAAAAGCAAAATTTTCAAAAAAGGCCTAAAATTCAAAACGAAGTATACCAGCACCTAGGGGATGTAAATTAGAACTCAGAAAACTAACAACCATTGCAATCGAGCTAATACTTTACGAGAAATATATAAATATGTGTGGGTATTTTTCGTAATTTTCTATAAAGTGGTGTATACTGCAACTAGAAGCTAAATTCTCAAAAAAGGCCTAAAATTCAAAACGAAAAATGCCGGCACCTAGGGGATGTAAATTAAAATTCAGAAAACTAACAACCATTGCAATCGAGCTAATACTTTACGAGAAAAATCTAAATATGTGTGGGTATTTTTCGTAATTTTCTATAAAGTGGTGTATACTGCAACGAAAAGCAAAATTTTCAAAAAAGGCCTAAAATTCAAAACGAAAAATGCCAGCACATAGGGGATGTAAATTAGAACTCAGAAAACTAACAACCATTGCAATCGAGCTAATACTTTAAGAGAAATATCTAAATATGTGTGGGTATTTTTCGTAATTTTCTATAAAGTGGTGTATACTGCAACTAAAACCTAAATTCTCAAAAAAGGCCTAAAATTCAAAACGAAAAATGCCAGCACCTAGGAGATGTAAATTAGAATTCAGAAAACTAACAACCATTGCAATCGAGCTAATACTTTAAGAGAAATATCTAAATATGTGTGGGTATTTTTGGTAATTTTCTATAAAGTGGTGTATACTGCAACTAAAACCTAAATTCTCAAAAAAGGCCTAAAATTCAAAACGAAAAATGCCAGCACCTAGGAGATGTAAATTAGAATTCAGAAAACTAACAACCATTGCAATCGAGCTAATACTTTACGAGAAATATCTAAATATGTGTGGGTATTTTTGGTAATTTTCTATAAAGTGGTGTATACTGCAACTAAAAGCTAAATTCCCAAAAAAGGCCTAAAATTCAAAACGAAGTACACCAGCACCTAGGGGATGTAAATTAGAATTCAGAAAACTAACAACCATTGCAATCGAGCTAATACTTTAAGAGAAATATCTAAATATGTGTGGGTATTTTTCGTAATTTTCTATAAAGTGGTGTATACTGCAACTAAAACCTAAATTCTCAAAAAAGGCCTAAAATTCAAAACGAAAAATGCCAGCACCTAGGAGATGTAAATTAGAATTCAGAAAACTAACAACCATTGCAATCGAGCTAATACTTTACGAGAAATATCTAAATATGTGTTGGTATTTTTGGTAATTTTCTATAAAGTGGTGTATACTGCAACTAAAAGCTAAATTCCCAAAAAAGGCCTAAAATTCAAAACGAAGTATACCAGCACCTAGGGGATGTAAATTAGAATTCAGAAAACTAACAACCATTGCAATCGAGCTAATACTTTACGAGAAATATCTTAATATGTGTGGGTATTTTTGGTAATTTTCTATAAAGTGGTGTATACTGCAACTAAAAGCTAAATTCCCAAAAAAGGCCTAAAATTCAAAACGAAGTATACCAGCACCTAGGGGATGTAAATTAGAATTCAGAAAACTAACAACCATTGCAATCGAGCTAATACTTTAAGAGAAATATCTAAATATGTGTGGGTATTTTTGGTAATTTTCTATAAAGTGGTGTATACTGCAACTAAAACCTAAATTCTCAAAAAAGGCCTAAAATTCAAAACGAAAAATGCCAGCACCTAGGAGATGTAAATTAGAATTCAGAAAACTAACAACCATTGCAATCGAGCTAATACTTTACGAGAAATATCTAAATATGTGTGGGTATTTTTGGTAATTTTCTATAAAGTGGTGTATACTGCAACTAAAAGCTAAATTCACAAAAAAGGCCTAAAATTCAAAACGAAGTACACCAGCACCTAGGGGATGTAAATTAGAATTCAGAAAACTAACAACCATTGCAATCGAGCTAATACTTTAAGAGAAATATCTAAATATGTGTGGGTATTTTTGGTAATTTTCTATAAAGTGGTGTATACTGCAACTAAAAGCTAAATTCCCAAAAAAGGCCTAAAATTCAAAACGAAGTATACCAGCACCTAGGGGATGTAAATTAGAATTCAGAAAACTAACAACCATTGCAATCGAGCTAATACTTTAAGAGAAATATCTAAATATGTGTGGGTATTTTTGGTAATTTTCTATAAAGTGGTGTATACTGCAACTAAAAGCTAAATTCTCAAAAAAGGCCTAAAATTCAAAACGAAAAATGCCAGCACCTAGGAGATGTAAATTAGAACTCAGAAAACTAACAACCATTGCAATCGAGCTAATACTTTACGAGAAAAATCTAAATATGTGTGGGTATTTTTCGTAATTTTCTATAAAGTGGTGTATACTGCAACGAAAAGCTAAATTCCCAAAAAAGGCCTAAAATTCAAAACGAAGTACACCAGCACCTAGGGGATGTAAATTAGAATTCAGAAAACTAACAACCATTGCAATCGAGCTAATACTTTAAGAGAAATATCTAAATATGTGTGGGTATTTTTGGTAATTTTCTATAAAGTGGTGTATACTGCAACTAAAAGCTAAATTCCCAAAAAAGGCCTAAAATTCAAAACGAAGTATACCAGCACCTAGGGGATGTAAATTAGAATTCAGAAAACTAACAACCATTGCAATCGAGCTAATACTTTAAGAGAAATATCTAAATATGTGTGGGTATTTTTCGTAATTTTCTATAAAGTGGTGTATACTGCAACTAAAACCTAAATTCTCAAAAAAGGCCTAAAATTCAAAACGAAAAATGCCAGCACCTAGGAGATGTAAATTAGAATTCAGAAAACTAACAACCATTGCAATCGAGCTAATACTTTACGAGAAATATCTAAATATGTGTTGGTATTTTTGGTAATTTTCTATAAAGTGGTGTATACTGCAACTAAAAGCTAAATTCCCAAAAAAGGCCTAAAATTCAAAACGAAGTATACCAGCACCTAGGGGATGTAAATTAGAATTCAGAAAACTAACAACCATTGCAATCGAGCTAATACTTTACGAGAAATATCTTAATATGTGTGGGTATTTTTGGTAATTTTCTATAAAGTGGTGTATACTGCAACTAAAAGCTAAATTCCCAAAAAAGGCCTAAAATTCAAAACGAAGTATACCAGCACCTAGGGGATGTAAATTAGAATTCAGAAAACTAACAACCATTGCAATCGAGCTAATACTTTAAGAGAAATATCTAAATATGTGTGGGTATTTTTGGTAATTTTCTATAAAGTGGTGTATACTGCAACTAAAACCTAAATTCTCAAAAAAGGCCTAAAATTCAAAACGAAAAATGCCAGCACCTAGGAGATGTAAATTAGAATTCAGAAAACTAACAACCATTGCAATCGAGCTAATACTTTACGAGAAATATCTAAATATGTGTGGGTATTTTTGGTAATTTTCTATAAAGTGGTGTATACTGCAACTAAAAGCTAAATTCCCAAAAAAGGCCTAAAATTCAAAACGAAGTACACCAGCACCTAGGGGATGTAAATTAGAATTCAGAAAACTAACAACCATTGCAATCGAGCTAATACTTTAAGAGAAATATCTAAATATGTGTGGGTATTTTTGGTAATTTTCTATAAAGTGGTGTATACTGCAACTAAAAGCTAAATTCCCAAAAAAGGCCTAAAATTCAAAACGAAGTATACCAGCACCTAGGGGATGTAAATTAGAATTCAGAAAACTAACAACCATTGCAATCGAGCTAATACTTTAAGAGAAATATCTAAATATGTGTGGGTATTTTTGGTAATTTTCTATAAAGTGGTGTATACTGCAACTAAAAGCTAAATTCTCAAAAAAGGCCTAAAATTCAAAACGAAAAATGCCAGCACCTAGGAGATGTAAATTAGAATTCAGAAAACTAACAACCATTGCAATCGAGCTAATACTTTACGAGAAATATCTAAATATGTGTTGGTATTTTTGGTAATTTTCTATAAAGTGGTGTATACTGCAACTAAAAGCTAAATTCCCAAAAAAGGCCTAAAATTCAAAACGAAGTATACCAGCACCTAGGGGATGTAAATTAGAATTCAGAAAACTAACAACCATTGCAATCGAGCTAATACTTTACGAGAAATATCTTAATATGTGTGGGTATTTTTGGTAATTTTCTATAAAGTGGTGTATACTGCAACTAAAAGCTAAATTCCCAAAAAAGGCCTAAAATTCAAAACGAAGTATACCAGCACCTAGGGGATGTAAATTAGAATTCAGAAAACTAACAACCATTGCAATCGAGCTAATACTTTAAGAGAAATATCTAAATATGTGTGGGTATTTTTGGTAATTTTCTATAAAGTGGTGTATACTGCAACTAAAACCTAAATTCTCAAAAAAGGCCTAAAATTCAAAACGAAAAATGCCAGCACCTAGGAGATGTAAATTAGAATTCAGAAAACTAACAACCATTGCAATCGAGCTAATACTTTACGAGAAATATCTAAATATGTGTGGGTATTTTTGGTAATTTTCTATAAAGTGGTGTATACTGCAACTAAAAGCTAAATTCCCAAAAAAGGCCTAAAATTCAAAACGAAGTACACCAGCACCTAGGGGATGTAAATTAGAATTCAGAAAACTAACAACCATTGCAATCGAGCTAATACTTTAAGAGAAATATCTAAATATGTGTGGGTATTTTTGGTAATTTTCTATAAAGTGGTGTATACTGCAACTAAAAGCTAAATTCCCAAAAAAGGCCTAAAATTCAAAACGAAGTATACCAGTACCTAGGGGATGTAAATTAGAATTCAGAAAACTAACAACCATTGCAATCGAGCTAATACTTTAAGAGAAATATCTAAATATGTGTGGGTATTTTTGGTAATTTTCTATAAAGTGGTGTATACTGCAACTAAAAGCTAAATTCTCAAAAAAGGCCTAAAATTCAAAACGAAAAATGCCAGCACCTAGGAGATGTAAATTAGAACTCAGAAAACTAACAACCATTGCAATCGAGCTAATACTTTACGAGAAAAATCTAAATATGTGTGGGTATTTTTCGTAATTTTCTATAAAGTGGTGTATACTGCAACGAAAAGCAAAATTTTCAAAAAAGGCCTAAAATTCAAAACGAAGTATACCAGCACCTAGGGGATGTAAATTAGAATTCAGAAAACTAACAACCATTGCAATCGAGCTAATACTTTACGAGAAAAATCTAAATATATGTGGGTATTTTTCGCAATTTTCTATAAAGTGGTGTATACTGCAACTACAAGCAAAATTTTCAAAAAAGGCCCAAATTCAAAACGAAAAAATGCCAGCACCTAGGAGATGTAAATTAGAACTCAGAAAACTAACAACCATTGCAATCGAGCTAATACTTTACGAGAAAAATCTAAATATGTGTGGGTATTTTTCGTAATTTTCTATAAAGTGGTGTATACTGCAACGAAAAGCAAAATTTTCAAAAAAGGCCTAAAATTCAAAACGAAGTATACCAGCACCTAGGGGATGTAAATTAGAACTCAGAAAACTAACAACCATTGCAATCGAGCTAATACTTTACGAGAAAAATCTAAATATGTGTGGGTATTTTTCGTAATTTTCTATAAAGTGGTGTATACTGCAACGAAAAGCAAAATTTTCAAAAAAGGCCTAAAATTCAAAACGAAGTATACCAGCACCTAGGGGATGTAAATTAGAATTCAGAAAACTAACAACCATTGCAATCGAGCTAATACTTTACGAGAAAAATCTAAATATGTGTGGGTATTTTTCGTAATTTTCTATAAAGTGGTGTATACTGCAACGAAAAGCAAAATTTTCAAAAAAGGCCTAAAATTCAAAACGAAAAATGCCAGCACCTAGGGGATGTAAATTAGAACTCAGAAAACTAACAACCATTGCAATCGAGCTAATACTTTACGAGAAAAATCTAAATATGTGTGGGTATTTTTCGTAATTTTCTATAAAGTGGTGTATACTGCAACGAAAAGCAAAATTTTCAAAAAATGCCTAAAATTCAAAACGAAAAATGCCAGCACCTAGGGGATGTAAATTAGAACTCAGAAAACTAACAACCATTGCAATCGAGCTAATACTTTACGAGAAAAATCTAAATATGTGTGGGTATTTTTCGTAATTTTCTATAAAGTGGTGTATACTGCAACGAAAAGCAAAATTTTCAAAAAATGCCTAAAATTCAAAACGAAAAATGCCAGCACCTAGGGGATGTAAATTAGAACTCAGAAAACTAACAACCATTGCAATCGAGCTAATACTTTACGAGAAAAATCTAAATATGTGTGGGTATTTTTCGTAATTTTCTATAAAGTGGTGTATACTGCAACTAGAAGCTAAATTTTCAAAAAAGGCCTAAAATTCAAAACGAAGTATACCAGCACCTAGGGGATGTAAATTAGAATTCAGAAAACTAACAACCATTGCAATCGAGCTAATACTTTACGAGAAAAATCTAAATATATGTGGGTATTTTTCGCAATTTGGTGGATACTGCAACTAAAAGTAAATTTTTAAGAATTCCTAAAAATTCAAAACGAAGTAAGCCAGCACCTAGGGGATTTAAATTAGATTTGAGAAAACAAATTATCATTGAATTCTAACTTTATGAGAAAAAGTATATAGTATAAAGTATATTTGGGTACTTTTTAAAGTGCAACTACATATGTATGAAGCAATATTTAAAAAACGCGTTCATATTTTAAACAAAATACGCCATTAGTTAGGGAATAGGAATTATAAGACACTGAATTTAAAGGCTTTATCCCAATTAGATGAATTGAAATGTAGATTATATATATGTATATGCCCAAATGTTCCAATTTGTAGTAAAAAAAGACCAAAAGAAACCCAACGTGATAACCAAATAACTACTTTTAATATTTTTGTATATAAACATACCTGTTTTTGTGTTTTTTTTTTAAATATATTATCTTAGCAGTGAATTGGTTTTAAAACGTCCGAGATATTTAATTTTTTTATAATTTTTCTTTTCTTGCTTTTACTTATGTCGCGTCTTTTGCAAATTTGGATTGAAACTGTGAGTTTATTAAAAGCCAAGCGAAGTTTGCAATAGTATAGGACTGAGTTCGTTCAGTCGGTTACTCGTTGGTTTGTTAATTGAAGACTCGTTCAGTTTTATTACTCGTTATATTGGTGATGCGTTCCTCTCCTTTACAATTATTAGTCTAAAGAAAAGAGGTCTGTTCATTTACTTGCCAAAACTGCGAATTTCTACTATTTTGTTATCTGAACTTTTTTAAAAGTTTTGTGTAAATTAGGTGGAATTTGGCAGTTTTGGAATATAATGAAACAGAGATTATATTCATTAATAATTATTTTAAATGGGAAAAATATCAAATTGTTTTCTTTCAGCTAAAGAATTTAAAGGCTCCCCCAAACGAACGCAAACAATTTGTATACTCCAATTAAAAGCTTATTTTTTTTCAATCCTTAAAATACAAAACGAAATATGCCAGCACCTAGAAGATATTATATACAAGAATTCAGAAAAAAAAGAACCATTGCAAGCGAGCTAATACCTTACGAGAAAAGTCAATGTATGAGTGGTATTTTTTGAAATTGTTTTTAAAGTGGTGTATATGATACCTACTGCAACTTATTAAAAATGCCTGAGATATTTGATTTTTTTAGGTTTTTATTATTTTACTTTTACTTATGTCGCTTCTATTAAAAATTTGGAATGAAACTGTGAATTTACAAAAAGCCAAGCGAAGTTTGTAATATTATAGATGAATTTTACGAAAAATGCCTTGCCTATAGATATACTGCAACGAAAAGCTAAATTTTCAAAAAATTTAAAACGAAAAAATGCCAGCACCTAGGGAATGTAAATTAGAATTCAGAAAAGAAACAAACATTGCAATCGAACTAATACTTTCCGAGAAAAATCAAAATATGTGTGGGTATTTTTCGTAATTTTCTATAAAGTGGTGTATACTGCAAATAGAAGCTAAATTTTCAAAAAAGGCCTAAAATTCAAAACGAAATATGCCAGCACCTAGGGGATGTAAATTAGAATTCAGAAAACAAACAACCATTGCAATCGAGCTAATACTTTACGAGAAAAATCTAAATATGTGCGGGTATTTTTCGTAATTTTCTATAAAGTGGTGTATACTGCAACTAAAAGCTAAATTCTCAAAAAAGGCCTTAAATTCAAAACGAAAAATGCCAGCACCTAGGGGATGTAAATTAGAACTCAGAAAACTTTTAACCATTGCAATCGAGCTAATACTTTACGAGAAAAATCTAAATATGTGTGGGTATTTTTCGTAATTTTCTATAAAGTGGTGTATACTGCAACTAAAAGCTAAATTCTCAAAAAAGGCCTTAAATTCAAAACGAAGTATACCAGCACCTAGGGGATGTAAATTAGAATTCAGAAAACTAACAACCATTGCAATCGAGCTAATACTTTACGAGAAAAATCTAAATATGTGTGGGTATTTTTCGTAATTTTCTATAAAGTGGTGTATACTGCAACTAAAAGCTAAATTTTCAAAAAAGGCCTAAAATTCAAAACGAAAAATGCCAGCACCTAGGGGATGTAAATTAGAATTCAGAAAACTAACAACCATTGCAATCGAGCTAATACTTTACGAGAAAAATCTAAATATGTGTGGGTATTTTTCGTAATTTTCTATAAAGTGGTGTATACTGCAACGAAAAGCAAAATTTTCAAAAAAGGCCTAAAATTCAAAACGAAGTATACCAGCACCTAGGGGATGTAAATTAGAACTCAGAAAACTAACAACCATTGCAATCGAGCTAATACTTTACGAGAAAAATCTAAATATGTGTGGGTATTTTTCGTAATTTTCTATAAAGTGGTGTATACTGCAACTAAAAGCTAAATTTTCAAAAAAGGCCTAAAATTCAAAACGAAAAATGCCAGCACCTAGGGGATGTAAATTAGAACTCAGAAAACTAACAACCATTGCAATCGAGCTAATACTTTACGAGAAAAATCTAAATATGTGTGGGTATTTTTCGTAATTTTCTATAAAGTGGTGTATACTGCAACGAAAAGCAAAATTTTCAAAAAAGGCCTAAAATTCAAAACGAAGTATACCAGCACCTAGGGGATGTAAATTAGAACTCAGAAAACTAACAACCATTGCAATCGAGCTAATACTTTACGAGAAAAATCTAAATATGTGTGGGTATTTTTCGTAATTTTCTATAAAGTGGTGTATACTGCAACGAAAAGCAAAATTTTCAAAAAAGGCCTAAAATTCAAAACGAAGTATACCAGCACCTAGGGGATGTAAATTAGAACTCAGAAAACTAACAACCATTGCAATCGAGCTAATACTTTACGAAAAAAAATCTGAATATGTGTGGGTATTTTTCGTAATTTTCTATAAAGTGGTGTATACTGCAACTAAAAGCTAAATTCCCAAAAAAGGCCTTAAATTCAAAACGAAGTATACCAGCACCTAGGGGATGTAACTTAGAATTCAGAAAACTAACAACCATTGCAATCGAGCTAATACTTTACGAGAAAAATCTGAATATGTGTGGGTATTTTTCGTAATTTTCTATAAAGTGGTGTATACTGCAACTAAAAGCTAAATTCCCAAAAAAGGCCTTAAATTCAAAACGAAGTATACCAGCACCTAGGGGATGTAACTTAGAATTCAGAAAACTAACAACCATTGCAATCGAGCTAATACTTTACGAGAAATATATAAATATGGGGTATTTTTCGTAATTTTCTATAAAGTGGTGTATACTGCAACTAAAAGCTAAATTCTCAAAAAAGGCCTAAAATTCAAAACGAAGTATACCAGCACCTAGGGGATGTAAATTAGAACTCAGAAAACTAACAACCATTGCAATCGAGCTAATACTTTACGAGAAAAATCTAAATATGTGTGGGTATTTTTCGTAATTTTCTATAAAGTGGTGTATACTGCAACGAAAAGCAAAATTTTCAAAAAATGCCTAAAATTCAAAACGAAAAATGCCAGCACCTAGGAGATGTAAATTAGAACTCAGAAAACTAACAACCATTGCAATCGAGCTAATACTTTACGAGAAAAATCTATGTGTGTGGGTATTTTTCGTAATTTTCTATAAAGTGGTGTATACTGCAACTAAAACCTAAATTCTCAAAAAAGGCCTAAAATTCAAAACGAAGTATACCAGCACCTAGGGGATGTAAATTAGAATTCAGAAAACTAACAACCATTGGAATCGAGCTAATACTTTACGAGAAAAATCTAAATATGTGTGGGTATTTTTCGTAATTTTCTATAAAGTGGTGTATACTGCAACTAAAAGCTAAATTCTCAAAAAAGGCCTAAAATTCAAAACGAAGTATACCAGCACCTAGGGGATGTAAATTAGAATTCAGAAAACTAACAACCATTGCAATCGAGCTAATACTTTACGAGAAAAATCTAAATATGTGTGGGTATTTTTCGTAATTTTCTATAAAGTGGTGTATACTGCAACGAAAAGCAAAATTTTCAAAAAAGGCCTAAAATTCAAAACGAAAAATGCCAGCACCTAGGGGATGTAAATTAGAACTCAGAAAACTAACAACCATTGCAATCGAGCTAATACTTTACGAGAAAAATCTAAATATGTGTGGGTATTTTTCGTAATTTTCTATAAAGTGGTGTATACTGCAACGAAAAGCAAAATTTTCAAAAAATGCCTAAAATTCAAAACGAAAAATGCCAGCACCTAGGGGATGTAAATTAGAACTCAGAAAACTAACAACCATTGCAATCGAGCTAATACTTTACGAGAAAAATCTAAATATGTGTGGGTATTTTTCGTAATTTTCTATAAAGTGGTGTATACTGCAACTAGAAGCTAAATTTTCAAAAAAGGCCTAAAATTCAAAACGAAGTATACCAGCACCTAGGGGATGTAAATTAGAATTCAGAAAACTAACAACCATTGCAATCGAGCTAATACTTTACGAGAAAAATCTAAATATATGTGGGTATTTTTCGCAATTTGGTGGATACTGCAACTAAAAGTAAATTTTTAAGAATTCCTAAAAATTCAAAACGAAGTAAGCCAGCACCTAGGGGATTTAAATTAGATTTGAGAAAACAAATTATCATTGAATTCTAACTTTATGAGAAAAAGTATATAGTATAAAGTATATTTGGGTACTTTTTAAAGTGCAACTACATATGTATGAAGCAATATTTAAAAAACGCATTCATATTTTAAACAAAATACGCCATTAGTTAGGGAATAGGAATTATAAGACACTGAATTTAAAGGCTTTATCCCAATTAGATGAATTGAAATGTAGATTATATATATGTATATGCCCAAATGTTCCAATTTGTAGTAAAAAAAGACCAAAAGAAACCCAACGTGATAACCAAATAACTACTTTTAATATTTTTGTATATGAACATACCTGTTTTTGTGTTTTTTTTTTTTAATAATATTATCTTAGCACTGAATTGTTTTAAAAACGCCCGAGATAGTTAATTTTTTTATAATTTTTCTTTCCTTACTTTTACTTACGTCGCGTCTATTCAAATTTGGATTGAAACTGTGAATTTTTAAGAAGCCAAGCGAAGTTTGCAATAGTATTATGACTGAGTTCGTTCAGTCGGTTACTCGTTGGTTTGTCAATTGAAGACTCGTTCAGTTCTATTACTCGTTATTTGGGTGGCGCGTTCATCTCGGTTGGCGGGAACTTTTGCCTAGTCCTAAGGTAAAATCACCCTATTCCTAAGGTAATGTTACATATATAATCAAGATTGGAGGGAAAATTACCTTAGGCCCTAGGTAAATTTAGCTTAGGTCTTGGTAAAAACTGAGTAGTAAGTGATAGTTGGCGATTTGGCGGGAAAATTGCCCGATTTCGTTCCGAACTAAATTAAATTTTGCCAGTCAGTGATTCAATCAACATTTTTTGTATGACGTACAAATTAAATTAAACTGCATTATTCACTTAATTTGACACCAGGGGACCGATTCAGGTTCTGTGAAAAATTAAGTTGAAAAAAATTTCACCCTTTCATACTAAATCCGATACACGTTCTGCGAAACCAAACGTATAAAAACAACGTAAAAAAACATTCATATGGATAATTTGAACGCGAAACATTTGGAACAACGACGAAACTTTCGGCTGCCAAAATATTTTACATGAAATTCGCTTAATCGCACGTCGCGTTGGTGTGGGTACTCTCACTTATCGCCCTGTTAATCACCGAAAACTTTTTCATCGTTCCTAATGTTTCACGTTTGTTTGGGAGAGTCTTTAAACAAAACAAAGATATTAAGTGCCCTTTCACACAAGGAAACTGTGTTTCCAGCCACTTTCAGTTTTTAGGCGAGAAGAATACCAAGAAAGAGGAGTGAACGAAATATCCTCGGTCTACGTCAGCAAAATTTCCAGCAACTTGTTTCCACGTGTGAATGGGGATTAACACGAAAGCAAAAAGGAGAATCGAGATTGTGGTGAAAATTTGGCGATAGTTCCTCCACACACCCGGTCAATAGACTTTTTCGTGCTGTAACATTAAAAACTAAATCAGATATATCTAATCTAGATAATTAGTATTCTATAAAAATTTACAGGGAGATAAATGAGAGTTCACGATGCGATTAAGCGAATCGCATGTAAAATATATTGACTAACGAAAGTTTCGTTATCGATCCGAATGTTTCACATTGGTTTGGGGGAGCCTTAAATTCCGTGTATGTTCACCATTTTCTGCTTCTTTCAATAACTGATAAGTGCGAATAATAAATAAGCACAGAAAATCTAAGAATCTTTTACACATCTAAACGCTGTTCACATTGACTATTTCTTCTAACTCTTATTTGACGTTTCTGTACTTTATATCACTCCCACTGTATAGTGAAAAAGAGATGGCCAGGAAAGGAAGGATTTTTTAAGAACTACTTCATTTTTGTTGACGTTTTCTTTTGTGATATCTGCTTTCTCTGTATATATGTATCTACTTCTTCTTTGGCATGTGAATACCACAGAATCAAATGTGTATTACTTGGAAACATACTTTTTAAATAAAATTTTAATTTAGTTAAAACGACGGTGTTAACATTTGATTGATAACATGAAATTTTTTGTGAATTTGCACAAATTTTTGTTGGCCTAATGTAAACAACGGGTAATTCCACTTCCACACGTTGAAGATTCGTTCAGTTCTATTACTCGTTATTTGGGTGGCGCGTTTATCTCGGTTGGCGGGAACTTTTGCCTAGTCCTAAGGTAAAATCACCCTATTCCTAAGGTAATGTTACATATATAATCAAGATTGGAGGGAAAATTACCTTAGGCCCTAGGTAAATTTAGCTTAGGTCTTGGTAAAAACTGAGTAGTAAGTGGTGGTTGGCGATTTGGCGGGAAAATTGCCCGATTTCGTTCCGAACTAAATTAAATTTTGCCAGTCAGTGATTCAATCAACATTTTTTGTATGACGTACAAATTAAATTAAACTGCATTATTCACTTAATTTGACACCAGGGGACCGATTCTGGTTCTGTGAAAAATTAAGTTGAAAAAAATTTCACCCTTTCATACTAAATCCGATACACGTTCTGCGAAACCAAACGTATAAAAACAACGTAAAATAACATTCATATGGATAATTTGAACGCGAAACATTTGGAACAACGACGAAACTTTCGGCTGCCAAAATATTTTACATGAAATTCGCTTAATCGCACGTCGCGTTGGTGTGGGTACTCTCACTTATCGCCCTGTTAATCACCGAAAACTTTTTCATCGTTCCTAATGTTTCGCGTTTGTTTGGGAGAGTCTTTAAACAAAACAAAGATATTAAGTGCCCTTTCACACAAGGAAACTGTGTTTCCAGCCACTTTCAGTTTTTAGGCGAGAAGAATACCAAGAAAGAGGAGTGAACGAAATATCCTCGGTCTACGTCAGCAAAATTTCCAGCAACTTGTTTCCACGTGTGAATGGGGATTAACACGAAAGCAAAAAGGAGAATCGAGATTGTGGTGAAAATTTGGCGATAGTTCCTCCACACACCCGTTCAATAGACTTTTTCGTGCTGTAACATTAAAAACTAAATCAGATATATCTAATCTAGATAATTAGTATTCTATAAAAATTTACAGGGAGATAAATGAGAGTTCACGATGCGATTAAGCGAATCGCATGTAAAATATATTGACTAACGAAAGTTTCGTTATCGATCCGAATGTTTCACATTGGTTTGGGGGAGCCTTAAATTCCGTGTATGTTCACCATTTTCTGCTTCTTTCAATAACTGATAAGTGCGAATAATAAATAAGCACAGAAAATCTAAGAATCTTTTACACATCTAAACGCTGTTCACATTGACTATCTCTTCTAACTCTTATTTGACGTTTCTGTACTTTATATCACTCCCACTGTATAGTGAAAAAGAGATGGCCAGGAAAGGAAGGATTTTTTAAGAACTACTTCATTTTTGTTGACGTTTTCTTTTGTGATATCTGCTTTCTCTGTATATATGTATCTACTTCTTCTTTGGCATGTGAATACCACAGAATCAAATGTGTATTACTTGGAAACATACTTTTTAAATAAAATTTTAATTTAGTTAAAACGACGGTGTTAACATTTGATTGATAACATGAAATTTTTTGTGAATTTGCACAAATTTTTGTTGGCCTAATGTAAACAACGGGTAATTCCACTTCCACACGTTGAAGATTCGTTCAGTTCTATTACTCGTTATTTGGGTGGCGCGTTTATCTCGGTTGGCGGGAACTTTTGCCTAGTCCTAAGGTAAAATCACCCTATTCCTAAGGTAATGTTACATATATAATCAAGATTGGAGGGAAAATTACCTTAGGCCCTAGGTAAATTTAGCTTAGGTCTTGGTAAAAACTGAGTAGTAAGTGGTGGTTGGCGATTTGGCGGGAAAATTGCCCGATTTCGTTCCGAACTAAATTAAATTTTGCCAGTCAGTGATTCAATCAACATTTTTTGTATGACGTACAAATTAAATTAAACTGCATTATTCACTTAATTTGACACCAGGGGACCGATTCTGGTTCTGTGAAAAATTAAGTTGAAAAAAATTTCACCCTTTCATACTAAATCCGATACACGTTCTGCGAAACCAAACGTATAAAAACAACGTAAAATAACATTCATATGGATAATTTGAACGCGAAACATTTGGAACAACGACGAAACTTTCGGCTGCCAAAATATTTTACATGAAATTCGCTTAATCGCACGTCGCGTTGGTGTGGGTACTCTCACTTATCGCCCTGTTAATCACCGAAAACTTTTTCATCGTTCCTAATGTTTCGCGTTTGTTTGGGAGAGTCTTTAAACAAAACAAAGATATTAAGTGCCCTTTCACACAAGGAAACTGTGTTTCCAGCCACTTTCAGTTTTTAGGCGAGAAGAATACCAAGAAAGAGGAGTGAACGAAATATCCTCGGTCTACGTCAGCAAAATTTCCAGCAACTTGTTTCCACGTGTGAATGGGGATTAACACGAAAGCAAAAAGGAGAATCGAGATTGTGGTGAAAATTTGGCGATAGTTCCTCCACACACCCGTTCAATAGACTTTTTCGTGCTGTAACATTAAAAACTAAATCAGATATATCTAATCTAGATAATTAGTATTCTATAAAAATTTACAGGGAGATAAATGAGAGTTCACGATGCGATTAAGCGAATCGCATGTAAAATATATTGACTAACGAAAGTTTCGTTATCGATCCGAATGTTTCACATTGGTTTGGGGGAGCCTTAAATTCCGTGTATGTTCACCATTTTCTGCTTCTTTCAATAACTGATAAGTGCGAATAATAAATAAGCACAGAAAATCTAAGAATCTTTTACACATCTAAACGCTGTTCACATTGACTATCTCTTCTAACTCTTATTTGACGTTTCTGTACTTTATATCACTCCCACTGTATAGTGAAAAAGAGATGGCCAGGAAAGGAAGGATTTTTTAAGAACTACTTCATTTTTGTTGACGTTTTCTTTTGTGATATCTGCTTTCTCTGTATATATGTATCTACTTCTTCTTTGGCATGTGAATACCACAGAATCAAATGTGTATTACTTGGAAACATACTTTTTAAATAAAATTTTATTTTTGTTAAAACGACGGTGTTAACATTTGATTGATAACATGAAATTTTTTGTGAATTTGCACAAATTTTTGTTGGCCTAATGTAAACAACGGGTAATTCCACTTCCACACGTTGAAGATTCGTTCAGTTCTATTACTCGTTATTTGGGTGGCGCGTTCATCTCGGTTGGCGGGAACTTTTGCCTAGTCCTAAGGTAAAATCACCCTATTCCTAAGGTAATGTTACATATATAATCAAGATTGGAGGGAAAATTACCTTAGGCCCTAGGTAAATTTAGCTTAAGTCTTGGTAAAAACTGAGTAGTAAGTGGTGGTTGGCGATTTGGCGGGAAAATTGCCCGATTTCGTTCCGAACTAAACTAAAATTTGCCGGTCAGTGATTCAGTCAACATTTTTTGCACATTTTTTGTCTTACGTACGAATTAAATTAAACTGCATCATTCACTTAATTTAACACCAGGGGCCGATTCTGATTCTGTGAAAAATTTAATCGAAAGAATTTTCACCCTTTCACATGAAATCTGATCCTCGTTCTGCGAAACCAAACGTAAAAAAAACATTCATCTGAATAATTTGCTTTCAGGTCGATATTTGGAAGTAGATTTGTGAAAAAAAAGGGTGAATACGAACAAACAAAGCTCAAAAAGCATCAACTACCTATTCCTAGTCCTATTCATGAAGCAAAAAAATCCTTCTATCTCATGCGTTTGTCTTTTCTCTTAAAAATGTTAGAGACGGAATTTTCGGCTGTCAATATATTTTACGTGAGATTTGCTTTAAGGCTCCCCCAAATCAAAGCAAAATATTTTGAACGACGAAAACTTTCGGTTTTCAAAATATTTTACATGAGATTCGTTTAATCGCATCGTTGCGTTGATGTGGGTACTCTCAATTATCGCCCTGTTACCGAAAATTTTTTCATCGTTCCCAATGTTTTGCGTTCGTTTGGGAGAGTCATTAAACAAGCAAAGAAAATAAGTGATCTTTCACACAAGGAAACTGTGTTTCCAGCCACTTTCAGTTTTTAGACGAGAAGAACACCAAGAAAGAGGAGTGGACGAAATCTCCTCGGTCTACGTCAGCAAAATCTCCAGCGACTTGTTTCCACGTGTGAATGGGGATTAACACAAAAGCACAAATGAAAAAAAAGGAAATTTGGCGGTAGTTCCTCCGCACATCTGTTTAATATATTTTTTCGTGTTGTTTTGTAACATGAAATACTAAAACATGTCCAATCCAGGTATTTCATAAATAAATAAAAAAAAACCATAGTTTTTAAAATGAAAAATGTTATTCCACCCTAAATTTTACAGGTAAATCACCTCATTAAATGTAACCTAGGGCGTGGAGAAATCACCTTAGTCCTAGGCAAAGTTAAGTTAGTCAAATAACATTCTAACAAAAAAAATTACCTTAGTTCCCTAAGGCAAATCAGCCTATTTGTCTTTACCTAGGGCGTGCACAAATCACCTTAGTCCTAGGCAAAGTTATGTTAGTCAAATAACATTCTAACAAAAAAAATTACCTTAGTTCCCTAAGGCAAATCAGCCTATTTGTCTTTACCTAGGGCGTGCACAAATCACCTTAGTCCTAGGCAAAGTTATGTTAGTCAAATAACATTCTAACAAAAAAAATTACCTTAGTTCCCTAAGGCAAATCAGCCTATTTGTCTTTACCTAGGGCGTGCACAAATCACCTTAGTCCTAGGCAAAGTTATGTTAGTCAAATAACATTCTAACAAAAAAAATTACCTTAGTTCCCTAAGGCAAATCAGCCTATTTGTCTTTACCTAGGGCGTGCACAAATCACCTTAGTCCTAGGCAAAGTTATGTTAGTCAAATAACATCCTAACAAAAAAAATTACCTTAGTTCCCTAAGGCAAATCAGCCTATTTGTCTTTACCTAGGGCGTGCACAAATCACCTTAGTCCTAGGCAAAGTTATGTTAGTCAAATAACATTCTAACAAAAAAAATTACCTTAGTTCCCTAAGGCAAATCAGCCTATTTGTCTTTACCTAGGGCGTGCACAAATCACCTTAGTCCTAGGCAAAGTTATGTTAGTCAAATAACATTCTAACAAAAAAAATTACCTTAGTTCCCTAAGGCAAATCAGCCTATTTGTCTTTACCTAGGGCGTGCACAAATCACCTTAGTCCTAGGCAAAGTTATGTTAGTCAAATAACATCCTAACAAAAAAAATTACCTTAGTTCCCTAAGGCAAATCAGCCTATTTGTATTTACCTAGGGCGTGCACAAATCACCTTAGTCCTAGGCAAAGTTATGTTAGTCAAATAACATTCTAACAAAAAAAATTACCTTAGTTCCCTAAGGCAAATCAGCCTATTTGTCTTTACCTAGGGCGTGCACAAATCACCTTAGTCCTAGGCAAAATTATGTTAGTCAAATAACATTGCGCCACAAAAAATTAGCTTAGTTTCCTAAGGCAAATCAGCCTATTTGGCTTTACCTAGGGCGTGCACAAATCACCTTAGTCCTAGGCAAAGTTATGTTAGTCAAATAACATTCTAACAAAAAAAATTACCTTAGTTCCCTAAGGCAAATCACCCTATTTGTCTTTACCTAGGGCGTGCACAAATCACCTTAGTCCTAGGCAAAGTTATGTTAGTCAAATAACATTCTAACAAAAAAAATTACCTTAGTTCCCTAAGGCAAATCAGCCTATTTGTCTTTACCTAGGGCGTGCACAAATCACCTTAGTCCTAGGCAAAGTTATGTTAGTCAAATAACATTCTAACAAAAAAAATTACCTTAGTTCCCTAAGGCAAATCAGCCTATTTGTCTTTACCTAGGGCGTGCACAAATCACCTTAGTCCTAGGCAAAGTTATGTTAGTCAAATAACATTCTAACAAAAAAAATTACCTTAGTTCCCTAAGGCAAATCAGCCTATTTGTCTTTACCTAGGGCGTGCACAAATCACCTTAGTCCTAGGCAAAGTTATGTTAGTCAAATAACATCCTAACAAAAAAAATTACCTTAGTTCCCTAAGGCAAATCAGCCTATTTGTCTTTACCTAGGGCGTGCACAAATCACCTTAGTCCTAGGCAAAGTTATGTTAGTCAAATAACATTCTAACAAAAAAAATTACCTTAGTTCCCTAAGGCAAATCAGCCTATTTGTCTTTACCTAGGGCGTGCACAAATCACCTTAGTCCTAGGCAAAGTTATGTTAGTCAAATAACATTCTAACAAAAAAAATTACCTTAGCTCCCTAAGGCAAATCAGCCTATTTGACTTTACCTAGGGCGTGCACAAATCACCTTAGTCCTAGGCAAAGTTATGTTAGTCAAATAACATCCTAACAAAAAAAATTACCTTAGTTCCCTAAGGCAAATCAGCCTATTTGTCTTTACCTAGGGCGTGCACAAATCACCTTAGTCCTAGGCAAAGTTATGTTAGTCAAATAACATCCTAACAAAAAAAATTACCTTAGTTCCCTAAGGCAAATCAGCCTATTTGTCTTTACCTAGGGCGTGCACAAATCACCTTAGTCCTAGGCAAAGTTATGTTAGTCAAATAACATTCTAACAAAAAAAATTACCTTAGTTCCCTAAGGCAAATCAGCCTATTTGTCTTTACCTAGGGCGTGCACAAATCACCTTAGTCCTAGGCAAAGTTATGTTAGTCAAATAACATCCTAACAAAAAAAATTACCTTAGTTCCCTAAGGCAAATCAGCCTATTTGTCTTTACCTAGGGCGTGCACAAATCACCTTAGTCCTAGGCAAAGTTATGTTAGTCAAATAACATTCTAACAAAAAAAATTACCTTAGCTCCCTAAGGCAAATCAGCCTATTTGACTTTACCTAGGGCGTGCACAAATCACCTTAGTCCTAGGCAAAGTTATGTTAGTCAAATAACATCCTAACAAAAAAAATTACCTTAGTTCCCTAAGGCAAATCAGCCTATTTGTCTTTACCTAGGGCGTGCACAAATCACCTTAGTCCTAGGCAAAGTTATGTTAGTCAAATAACATCCTAACAAAAAAAATTACCTTAGTTCCCTAAGGCAAATCAGCCTATTTGTCTTTACCTAGGGCGTGCACAAATCACCTTAGTCCTAGGCAAAGTTATGTTAGTCAAATAACATTCTAACAAAAAAAATTACCTTAGTTCCCTAAGGCAAATCAGCCTATTTGTCTTTACCTAGGGCGTGCACAAATCACCTTAGTCCTAGGCAAAGTTATGTTAGTCAAATAACATTCTAACAAAAAAAATTACCTTAGTTCCCTAAGGCAAATCAGCCTATTTGTCTTTACCTAGGGCGTGCACAAATCACCTTAGTCCTAGGCAAAATTATGTTAGTCAAATAACATTGCGCCACAAAAAATTAGCTTAGTTTCCTAAGGCAAATCAGCCTATTTGGCTTTACCTAGGGCGTGCACAAATCACCTTAGTCCTAGGCAAAGTTATGTTAGTCAAATAACATTCTAACAAAAAAAATTACCTTAGTTCCCTAAGGCAAATCAGCCTATTTGTCTTTACCTAGGGCGTGCACAAATCACCTTAGTCCTAGGCAAAGTTATGTTAGTCAAATAACATTCTAACAAAAAAAATTACCTTAGTTCCCTAAGGCAAATCAGCCTATTTGTCTTTACCTAGGGCGTGCACAAATCACCTTAGTCCTAGGCAAAGTTATGTTAGTCAAATAACATTCTAACAAAAAAAAATTACCTTAGTTCCCTAAGGCAAATCAGCCTATTTGTCTTTACCTAGGGCGTGCACAAATCACCTTAGTCCTAGGCAAAGTTATGTTAGTCAAATAACATTCTAACAAAAAAAATTACCTTAGTTCCCTAAGGCAAATCAGCCTATTTGTCTTTACCTAGGGCAGGCACAAATCACCTTAGTCCTAGGCAAAGTTATGTTAGTGAAATAACATTCTAACAAAAAAAAATTACCTTAGTTCCCTAAGGCAAATCAGCCTATTTGTCTTTACCTAGGGCGTGCACAAATCACCTTAGTCCTAGGCAAAGTTATGTTAGTTAAGCACCAAAAAAAATTAGCTTAGTTTCCTAAGGCAAATTAGCCTATTTAATTTTACCTAGGACGTTGATATTAGCTTAGTTCTAGGCTAATTTATGTTAGTCAAATAACATTGCGCCACAAAAACTGTTAGCCTAGTTTCCTAAGGTAAGTTAGCCTATTTTACATTACCTAGGGCGTACTTGAATTGACTTAGCACTAGGCTAAGTTAAGCTAGGAAAATAACATCCATACAAAAACATTTACCTTAGTTTCCTAAGTTAAGTTAGCCTATTTTACATTACCTAGGGCGTACTTGAATTAGCTTAGAACTAGGCTAAGTTAAGCTCGGAAAATAACATCCATACAAAATAATTCACCTTAGGCGAATAGGTTAATTTTACACATGATTTTTCTCTGGGTGTAGATATCGAAAAATTCATATTTTTGGAACTTGAATATCTTTTTATACTTTTCTACAAATCGACGGTTAAAGTGTAGGACCTCGTATGTCGAAAAAAATTCCAAAAAAAAATAGAGCCTTTTGGCAATCTCAGCGTAATGTCTTCAACATTTTACAGAAAAAGGCAGAATTCAAATCCTCTTATAGATCGCCATACAAAATGTGGTTAGTTTTTTGAAGTAAAACTTCTTTTGCGGCATGGGGGTAAAAAATTTTTCTATGGAGCTGTCAGTGACATGTCAAACCGACACACAAATTCCCGTCACGAATTTCAAAATTCAGCGTCACGATTTTGCAAATACTTGCCCTGTTGTCGTGAAAGAAGTTTTACTTCTAGCGTGTGTACATAAGTACGCACACTCTTTTTTTTTTTAGTTCGTCTATTTTCACTCGACTATTACTACAAAATAAAACTTGACTCCGACTTATTTTTGGACTAAAATTTATTGCACTGAGAATTTGGGTGGCCTAGGTGCTCTCTTTTCTACTGATACTACTGAAATTACAAAAATTATATTATGAAGTTGATTTTTTTGATTTAAATATATAAATATATATTTAGCAGCATCCGTAAATACACAAAAGAGCGTTACAATCATTTGCATATCTAAGTAAAAGATTTGTCCTTAATATTTGACTTTCCGTTTGCTGGTTTGCACTTATAAAATAAACCAAACAAACAAGCCCCTTACTATAGCTAACTTGGTGACCCCAAGTGAGATCGCCGCGCGGCCGGCGGCGGCGCGCGGGACGAAACGCGCCAGTATAAGAAATCTTGATGGTTTAAAGAGCAAATAAAAAATCATAAGTGATTAAAATATAGTCATAAATTATTTACTTTACATTTGGGACTATGCTCCCATCTTGAATAACTAAAAACAAAAAATTTCTGGACTCATAGCATTTCCATCATATTGCAAGGGACCTGAATCCATAATCCAATTCTGGTGTTTTTTCTTTGTATAGTAATACCTCGTTAGCAAATTTTGTACCATGTAGGTCAACCAACAAAGGTTTAAATTCGTAAGTTTTAAGCAGGGTTAGACAGGACGGTCTCAAAAAATATAAAATCAAGACAACTTGATGGAGTTGTCTTGTCACGTATTGTAATAAAGGTGGCTTTGCTAAATTTTAAAATATGTTTTTTTTTAGAGCAAGTTTAGGCCACGTAATTTATGGACGGTATATCCTTATAGTTTTAAATATAATTTATATTTCATTGAATGCTTAAGTTTTGTATTTTAATTCTCCAATGGAAGTGCATATAAATTAGCAACTGCATATAAATTAAGATGTCAAATTAAAATTTAGATATCAATTTTTTATATTTAATACAAACAAGGTTATGACACTGATGTTCAAATATGCTTACCTAGATATATAATAGGCATGTTCAGGAAAATGAGATCACGGAGATCTCAGCAATCTCAGCTACCTGAACAGGATTCCTCAGCAAAATTTCTCAGCTTTGCTGTCAAAACTCTGAGGAAAAAAAAAATCTTGGAGAAAAATCTCTGAGATCTCATTTTTCTGAACACGCCAAATAAAAATGTTTTCAAAAAAATATATTTACTTTAAAGCTCATCAAGGAGAGGCTTCTGTAAATTAATTTCTCTCCAACTTGCGGTAGCATCATAATTCGCAAACATCGTTCGATGACATCATAAATGACGAAAACCTTAGATTATAACCAAGTCTTATACTAAAATACCAACGTCAATTCATTTGCTATAATTTAACAAAAACTTTTGTATATGTAGTCTCATTTTGGTTTAAAACATCCACTAAGAATCTATTTTTCCAGATTTTAACTCATAAAGTTCAAGTAACTGTATACAAACCTTCACTTTAAGATTAAAACATTACTTTAATTAGATAAATAAAAAAAAAATAAATAAATAAATAAAGAAGGTTCATTAATATCGGCTTGAAATTGTTATTCAATTTTCTACCGTAAATTCGATTCGCACTTTCTAAAAAGAAAATTCCTCGGCTAATTGAATTTGTTATTTTTTGTATTCGTTATTATTTTGTATTCGTTTCTTTTTATTATATTATTCTGTTTTTTTCTTTTTTATTTTTTTTTCTCTTGCTGTTCTTGTTTTTTTTTATGCGCTCACCTTTTTCTTTTCGGTTTCTTTACAGAAAATCCATGGACGAGATGGGAGCTGCACAGTCATCGGTGAATGCGCGGTAAGTGCTAATGGTGTACCGACGATTTCTTTGCCACATGAATTAGTTACCATAATTTAAGTTTTCTGTATTTTCTGTCATCAACTAAATGAACAACAACCTATATACACAGTGAAAAATATTAATAGGTTCAATATACCTATATACAATTCTGAAATCAAATGCAATTAATTGGAACTAGAATTAATTTAAAAATTTAGAGGAAGTTTATTATCATAATTATATCTATAGTGTATTATTGCTGAAGAACCTATACTTAAATGTTCGTTTTGCAGCTCTTACATTTGTAATAAATGAGGATATAAGAGGAATGAAATTTACTGGAAACTTGGCAAATTTCTACCACATACTTTTATATCTATTAATATTTTTTTTAATAACATATTCCAAGCGAAATTAACTCAAATGAAACATCAAAAAGATTCACGTAAATTGTACAAGTTTAGCAATAGAAATAAATAAGTGCTCAGATGTGTATTAAATACGAAAACCGATTTGCAGGAAAAAAAAATAATCATTGCGTATAGATGTGCCCCTTAAAAAAATTGTTGTAGAACGCAATGGGCAAACTAGCATTAAATTTTAGTGATGTCGAACTGGCCTTTTATTTTTTATTGTAAAGTGAATCATATACCAAACAAGCCCTACGAACTAAATTGCTCCCAAAAGTATTAACTTTTACAGTTAATACTATTGTTCCACGATTTGTGCAGTTTTTCAGTACGCAAAATGGGTTTTTGAAAACTGCACAATACACCTACTTATGAACAGAGTTGCCAGCAGGCAATTACCGCCGCCAATAGGGCTACTTGACCTTTGGATTCAATCTTAGGTTTCAAAATGCATTTTGTTATTTATCACAATTTGGAATATATTTGATATTAAATTGGGTGATTTTAAGCGTCTTCAAAATTTAGACTTAAAACTAAAAATGATCAGCATCTTATGCATTTATGAGTTTATTGTGAATGAACCTTTTTCGATTTATTTCAATTCTTATTGGCTCTATAGAGAAAAAAAATATTATAAGCTTAGAATTTCGGACATTTGTTTGTTGTCTTAAGTCCGATTCTCATGCAGTTGGTGCATTCTTGATAAAATAGAGAGCAGCAAAGTTTCCAAAAATCATGTTTTGCTTTTTGAAACATTGGACATGCTCAGGAAAATGAGATCTCAAAGATCTCAACAATGTCAGTTACCTGAACAGGATTCCTCAGCAAAATTTCTCGGCTTTGCTGTCAAAACTCTGAAGAAAAAAATCTTGGATTGACTTGCTCTTTTGAGTGAGAAAAATTTCTGAGATCTCATTTTTCTGAACACGCCAATTGCGTTTCCCTATATCTTTCAAGGCAATAAAGCTGGACCTACTTCAGTCAATAAACTTTCAAAATTGCAAAGTTATAATATTTAGTTTTACCCCTATATTATACTTTTTCTTAAGGACTAATAAGAATTGCAATAAATCGATTTAAAACATAAAAAAACAACATTTTGATGAAGCCCTATGGGAAGGAGATAATACGCTAAAATTTTAATTTATGCTTTAGACTTAAAGAAACAAATAAAAAAATGTGCACGTACTCTTGTAGCTATGTACATGTCAATGAAAATATTAAAAAAAAGTCAGAAGTGCTAAAAAAATGATTTTATTTTTTTTTATTTTTTTGAAAAAAAAACATTTTCAAAATTTGTAAATGCGATATTGTTTGAACTATCAAGAAGCATTGTATTGCAATTAGTTAAGCCATTATAAAACTCTGAATAACTAGTGCTAAAATGTATCTTAGTTTTTGAGAAAATAAAACAATGAAAAGTACATACTTTTTTCCAAAAAAAACCCACTTTTTTTGGTTTTCCAAAGTTTTATCTGCTTATAGGTCAATTATTAAATTATTTGAAAACAAAAATTGTACTTAATTACATAAAATTTTGAAAAAAAAATTAGTTCGAAATTTTTTTTTTAATTTTTTTTTTAAATTTCGAGTTTGAAAATTAATTTTTTCAAAAACTATTAACTAACACAACTTTATTTAAAATGAAAATAAAATAGACCTCCCCTCCCATACGATTTTTTTCTTGTCTTAACCCAACCTACTCACTCTGACTTTTTGCTGCACCTTATACCAATCACCCTGTATATAATTCAACAAACTTTCTTTTGTTGCTTATTTCTCTTGCATCTTTCTTTAGTCAAAAATAATTTCTAACCTTAACGAACAGTAATTATACATAACAATTACTGCAAAATGTAAAAAAGTATAAATAATTTACTGTTTTTCATACTTTTTTACATTTAAAAATCTAAATTTTATATTAATTCTGACAGACTGCCATTAGAAGTCAACTTTTTGTTCAGGGAATATCGTAAGTTCATCGGATAAAAATATTAATAATATACTAGTATTATAGCCTATACCTGTGCGAGAATTCTCGCAGTACAATGTACTGTATGTAAAGTACATACAAATAAAAGATGCACGAAAACAAGCAAATGCAGTTTTTGAATAAATTATTAACATTTTAAAAATTAAATTATAATTCGTAAAATCAGCAGATAATTTCGCTTCGTTTGACAGCTCATTTGTCAAAAACGGTGTGGTATGAGAATCGGAAAGTCAGTATAGACTATAGAAATAATATATAAGATATTTGCTATAATTTTTTAAAATACTTTGAGAATGAGTATATAGCCGTGTTTTTTTGCAAGCCCGGGGGGAATTGGATAAAAAAAACGACGTCGGTGCTTAACAATTAACATGTAAAATGCAACAACAACTAATCCCAAAGAATTCTCGGGGTTTAATTTAAGCGCACAGAAAAACTGTGTTACCGGCATGAATTACATACATGTTATCGATAGTTTGTATAAAAACTCCATGTTTTTTACTGTCATGGCGTCGCTAATCCCCGCTGTCGTTTTTTTTCAACCAATTCCCCCCGGGCTTGCAAAAAAACACGGCTTATATTAACTATAACCGTATGTTAAGTACTCCCCTTTTTCGATAACTTAATTCTGTAATTGGCACTGTCGATGAAATTCTTTTAACAAATTTGACAGGGGAAGGATAAAGGAATTTGCATGATTATAAACAGAAGAGAGGACTCTTTATCTAGTGCTTTATGAAAATTATGCAAAAGAGCACTGCAGAAACGAAACCCAAATTCATAGAATATTTCCAAATTGTTTGCCCAAATCTATATACATATACTCCTCTTTTTTAAATGTCAAAAAGGTTTGAAATTCTATGACGACAATAATGAAAAAAATTAATTCATAAATTTATTTATTTTTTGCCGTCAGTGTGTTTTCCGCATTTGATTTCTATGGAGTCTGATCAAAACAACATAAGTCCAAAATCTTTGTTTTGAGATACATTTTAAAGATCAAAAATTTTCTCTAATTCCAGTTAAAGCTTAGTACGCTGCTGATGCGAAACGAAAATTTCCTGTGATCTCCAAACAGACAACGAAACGCTTGCGAAGACACAAAGGAAAATATCCTTGGAAAGTTTCATTAATTCCAAAAACAAAATCAAACATAAATGCAAAAAATCAGAGAAACCCATGAAGTAAGAAAATGATAAACAAAAAAAACACAAATAATTTTTCCGCACACAATAAATAATCTGTACAATTAATTCAATGCGAAAAAGGAGCGGAGACTTCTCCAAATAATCTGCTACAATTATGAATTTCGCTCTTCGAACAGCGTACTGCAAAACGAAAAGCAGAACCAAATTTTCCATTTATGATTTCGTTGTGTTATTTTTGTATGGGATTTTTCGTTTCGTATCAGCAGCATACTAGGCTTAAAAAAGAAAATTGAAGTGTTGTTATAGGACTAGGTTCACTTATAGACTTTAAACTTTTACTGTTAAGATCAAATGATATGATTTTTTTTATAGTTCTGCATCTATAACTCAATTTCGAAAAATGGACTTATGCTGTTTTGACCAGACTTCATAGATTTAAAAGTTCTTCAAACAGAGTTTTGTTAAAGTAAGAAATTTAGTAAAAACTCAGTAAGAAGGTTTATATATATAACTCACCTGAAATATATATTTTATTTGAAAGATCTTGATTCCACTAAAATAAAAATGTAAATAACAAACGCCTAACTATTGAATTCTTCGATATAAGTCGCGCATATATTTTGTATTTAATTTGAAAATTGTAATATTGAAATCCACGATATACTTTGTATTCAATTTGAAAATTGTAATTGATTACAATGTATCTAAATTAACAGTGTTTGGACTCCTTGAAAATCAAACTTTTAAATGATAGAGATTTTGATTCACTCCAAACTGCTGACAGACGCGATTAATATCGCAAATGTTTGCATATATATAGAATTTACATAAAGGTAATCCCTGATGAGTTATATAGAGATAAGCAACGATATTATTGGTTTCATATTTCCGCCGCTCATTTGTATGGAAAACTATCCATATAAGCTTAGGCTTCGAAGCTGCATTAATTACAATAGTTTTTGATTTGAGTATATCTATGAGTAGTGTATAGGACTATGATTTGGTTTTATAGGGCCTGGAGATTAACCTAACAGATTTTTCAAAGCTTTTGTACCTAAAATGTTTTAGTTTTTCTTAACAATTTTTGATAAAATGTCTTTTGTATCGCCGTGAGGTGTACTCTTTTGAGGTGTCACACAAACTGAATTACTTATTCAAGTTTATAAATTGTATGAGGATAAAGTCTCGATAGTGAAATGGGGACTCTGTGTCTTATGACATTGACTAAAAGACTAAAAATTGGAATCCTATTGAACAATGAAAAATACTACATAAATGTTTTAAAATTAATAAAAAGGGCCAGCACTAGCTGAACTGATTCAGATACTTGGCTTACTCGAAAAAATGGAAGCAGAGTCATTTTATTTTTCGATAGTGAAAATAGAATTTTTCAAATTCAGATATCTTTTTATTTGAAAAATATTGGTCAACAAAAAAACCAAAAAGCAAAATGATTAGTATTATTTCTCTCAGTGTATATATGTTTTGAGTCCTTTTTATACAAACCGATCAATGCGACGAGACGAAATATAGGACGGTCGACAGTAGGTATACCTATAACCTGCAGATGATTGTTAAACGCTAAAGAATAACAACACAAATATATAGCTAATTGGATTTGTTAATTATTAGTATAGAAATATATTAGTAGTAGATATTGTTTTGTTTTTTTTCCTTGTCTCTGCTCGGATGCAACTCTGATGACTCGCCTCGCTGGTGTAACAACAAAGTCCTCTTTCCTTCTTCACTTGTTGATTAAATAAAAAATAAAAACGAAAAAAAAATATAACATCAGTCGCGGAGCATCATCACTGAATGCACTGAATTAATTAAATCAGAATAAGTATTTCAAGTATCTGAAGTTCAATGGAAAACCCGGTTATTAATTATATTAATCTTTGTCCTATACTGCATCCATGATTCACTTTTTAAGTCTGTTTGCCGGCCGATCGATGGGGCCGGTGAGGCCGGTATAAGTATACAACGCTTTTCAGTTTAACATCAACGAACACAATTAATTGAGATCAGAGAGCAAGGATACCAAAGACATCGACAGCAGCGTCGGCGGCGATGAAGCCTATATGTTTTTAAAGAGGAAATAGCTGCAAACATCTTCTCCTCGTTGAATGCTTGCATTGGTTGCAACGACAAATTAGATGGCTACCAATGCTGTCGTGCAGATATTTTTATTTCCCATATTGCAACCCCAGCTTCATGCCGCTGACAGTAAGGTGCCAGAATATTAATTAATATTTTGCTCTTGTATATGCGGTGCTCCTCTGCAGTGCGGTTCTATATATATGTATTCCAGGATATTTTTCCGTGGTGCTCCTTGCATTCTGTTCTGTATAGGTACATAGGTAGGTATAGGTACTTATGGCTGTCAAACTGTAATTACACTCTCATCGACATCACATTGACCGCATGGGAATTTTAAACTCGACACTGGAATTTGATTTTAACATTCATTGGTAATTTAATGGCGGGGATTTAAATGGTTTTCTTGAATACCAAACGGGTTTGGTCTTGGTCCTTTGCTACACATTGGTTTTATTTTATATTTTTTTAAATGTACTCATTCAAGCTTAAATCGTTGATGGTAAAATTTATAGAAGTAATGATGTGAATGTGATCGACTTCATATATATAAATTTCTTTGGAAATAAAATATCCACATGTAATTTAAAAACAATTTCGATTATTTCAATGATAAAACTTTTGAAATCATCATACAAAACATATACTTCTGCTTGGGTTTACCGCGCTTTTGAAAACAAAAAACGTTTAAGTCCGCCGCTGCATTGCCGTCGGTATAATTACAATTATTTCGATGGGAAAAATAAGGAGAGCACCTATAAATCCCATATTCAGTCTGAAAAAGGTATACCGAACATTATTTAAGCCTTTATATGGATTTAAACATTTCTAACCGAAACAGTGAAGAAACAAAATGTTTAACATTTTAATGCAAATTATATTTTATTTACCTATAATCTTTTTAATTGAATTTAATGGTTTTGACTACTAAGAGCAAGGCTATCTTAAAATGTTCATTGTTAACAATTACCTATAAGCTATATAATTGAGTTCCCATTATACTAAAAATGGGATAAACGCTAAGGGTGACTTTACATCAGTTCATATATAGCTTCTTCGTTCTCTGACAAAATGTTTGCTATAAGAATCTAACTTATAATCAGCATTTAAAATTTCTTTAATACATTCAATGGTAAGGCCCCACCACCAGCTATCAGAGCGAGTTTCAAGTTTCGAGGCTAAACTCAAATTTTTATGACAGATGCTATATACATTGGACGTGTCGAAAAATTATCGAATGGATTTTGGAATGTTTTCTATGTTTTTGCTTGCTGCTTTGATTAGTTAATATCAAATTATGTAGAAAAGCTCCCGTTCAAAAAAGTGAAAGAACTGGTTAAGAACTATGGTCTTCCGATCAAATTAGATTGTGAAAATTTTAATTTTTGTCGTGCGATTTTTTCTATGTTTTAGGTTTTTTGCTAAAAATGAAGAAAGCAAAACACCCCATCAAAATGGGTTAAACACTTATTATATTGAATGGTTTATTGCTTATTTATTTGCCGTTGATTAGTCTGAAAGTAATAATTATTGTAATTTACCGTTTATTAGTTATGACAATAACAATTTTGTAGTGTAATGTTTTTTTTAAACGTAGAAAAACTTATACGACAAAATTGAAATTGTCAGAACAAATTAAAGACTATAGCTTACGGCAGATTATTAAGCAATAAATAATTCAGTATAACATGTTTTTGCCCTTATATGCAGGATCTGCTTCGCACAACTTGATATCAGCTTAGCAAAAAAAAAATAGCACTTAAATCCCTCAACATTATTTTTTTTAGTAATGAGAGGGAAGGGATTTAAGTTCCAAGTCGGGATTGCGGTGCTAAATAAGCACTTAATTAAAGCACCTAATTCCTGCATCATTGAAATTTTGAATTTCAATTGTGGTGTTCCGACCTTGAGGGACATATATAGAAAATATTTAACGACAAATTTGAAATTATCAAAATAAACAACATATAACTTCGCTCACTTGAAATTCATAATTTATTTGCAGAATTAACAAACTCTGATTTATAGGGCCCTACACACGATAAATGTTACCTGACAATATTACTTGAACGAGTCTCGATTCAGGTAAAATTGATCGTTAGTAGGCACTTCAATGTTCGTCACAAGTAAAATTGATACATTGATGAAACACAAAATTATTTTGATTTTCTTCAATGTTCATTGACAAAATGTTTGATTTACTGAACTACACTAACAAATTCCCATAGCAAAATTGTCAATGTTCATTGATCATGTGGAGGCTTTTTTGTCACCAATTTTACCTGACGGAAAAAACGTCAATATTACCTGACGAGTAACATTGATGGTGTCTAGACTGTAGGGCCCTTATAACTGAGAATTAACTCAGCCCGAAATACTGCTGGCCTTCAGTAGATTATCTCACACACTTTTAATACAAATTTAAAAAGAGTAATCTTATTTTGTATATGAATATGGCTACAGTTGACACGAGAGCAAATTGTTAAATAACAATCTATAGGTATTAGGTACCAAAAAAAATAAAATGATTATGGAAGGTTTTAAAGTGTCAACTCCAGAATATCATAATCATCATTCTCATTTTTTGTTTTGTCAGTTCCATCAAATTGTAGAATTACTTTCTTTCTTATTAAATTGAGGGAGTCAAATTGTAACATTTTTTTTTAAATCCAACAATAAACCAGAGGCCTAAACACAAAAATAAAACACTCTTATCATAACCACCAATCGCAGGCCATAAGTTTCTTCATGATGTACGATATGGCCTTTTTCCGCTGCACTAACTATATAGTCAACAGGACGCACTGGATGCGCAGACAGGTCGTAAATATCCAGATTTTTTGGGCATTCTGATGCCCAATGCAATGGTTACCTATATATATATAAGGGGACGGGGAAGAGTATAATATCATCGCAAGGAGCAGGTAACACCCGCTTATAGTATCTCTATATAGCTGGTTTCAGTGGAAAACAAAAAAAAAACAAGATAATGTCCACCACTTGTTTTGAAACGCTCGCTCACGGAAATGAAATGACAATGATCCCCGAACGGATGATCACCGAGACGGAGGCAGAATTATAAGTAGAATTATGAGGCAACGTCAGTGGCAGTAATAAAACTGATGCCTGTGCACGAGTAATAAATTATTTTCTGTTTGTTTTTTTTTTTTTTTTTTTTTATTTCATTTCATGCCCACAAGACTTGAGTAAAATTCAAGGTTCAAGAGGAGTGATATGGTGGTTTGAAGAAAGTAAAGCTTTGATATATACAATATCGCGTGAGTTCTTTTTTACTTTAATTTTTTAGAATGCAGAGGCAGGGTATCACCACCTTTAAAATATTTGCGATTCCTTATAATCATCATTTTGTAACATTTGTTTGATGAAAATTTGGATAATTTATTGGTGGCTTTAGATGACATCATTTCTATCGAAAGTCTCTTGATTTGACCATATAACTAGAACATTGGGATGTTTCTAATTTATAGTAGTTAGTTTTACTCTTTGTTCGATAAATACCGTATTAATAATTTTGTCGTGTTTTCAATGTTTTTTTAAATTTAGAGAAAAAAAAATTTAACAACTTATTAACGGCTAATTATTAAGCGTAAATTCTTTTACTTTAAGAAGTTAATATCAGTTTTTTATTGTTATTTTTCTTCTTATCAAATTAGTCGTAAATAAGTTGTGATTTCGAACTGTCGTTTAATATTTTTAATGAATTTTTGCTGCTTGGTTAAGTTGGTATTAATTTAACGAAACTCACCGATTAAAAAAAAGCTTCTTTATTAATACCAACTTAACCAAGCAGAGCAAATTCATTGAAAATATTAAACGACAAATTTAAAATCACAACTTATTTACGACTAATTTGATAAGAAGAAAAATAATCTGCTTTATCACAGGGTCCGTCGTAATAGAGTCAAACATATACGAATCCCAATATTTAACTGCCGTGCGTCGCGTCGGTCGTAAAAGAAAAATTTTTAAACGAATTCCGATTTCATGGAAAGTGATATTCGTATAATACTAATTTATGACGACGAAGAAGTTTAACTAAATCAATCAAACTCTTATTTCGTTTATCGCTTATCGTTAACTAATGATGAACTTCAGTGGGAGAGAGCCCTTTATTTGTGTAAAATCTACTTAAACAATCGATATGCTTGCCTTACTGAAGCCTATAACTTGAGTTGTGTGATCTTCATGAATAAAGCGACATAAAGTGAAGGACTTAAAATGAAGGACAGTCCAAATTAGCTACACAAATTATTCGAATTTATAAAAAAAAGAGTGTTGTGACCCCATAATAAATTTGATTTAATGCTAAAATTAATGACAAAAAATAATATTTCACAAATTTATTGTCGATTGTCAATAAAATTGGAAAAATTCCACATTCGTGTAGTGCGGCTAAAGAAAGAATCTCTGTACGTAACAGTATCTCCGATGTTGGGCTCCAGGGTTAACTGATGGACATTCCCAACAGTACGAGTATTACGGTGGAATTGTTTTAGGGGAGGAATGCATATATAAAAACAATAAACTAAATTTAGCCGGTAGTTAAGAAGATATATTGTGGAATGTGTCAATGTTTGGGCTTTTTTCTTTCTCACTCATGTTCAATCTGTCGCTTCTTTAAATTCAATAAGGGTGGTGTCAGAAATTTTGTGAAATTTCGATTCCAAATCATTTGGATGTTTACACGCGTAAATTTCTTACAAACGTTTAATTTTCTATGTATTGAATGAGATTTTGTATCATGAATAAGTTTCTTATTTCAGTGTTTTTCTTATAAACATTTTTCTTACATGAGATGTTTTGGAATGTCTGTCTTATATAATTATAATAATATAGTAAGTATGAATAGTTAAATAGCCTGTTTGGTATAAGATGTCACACAATTTAATATCTAATCCATATGGGAATTTTTGGCAAGTAGTAAAAAATTCAAATTAACTGTTATATCTCAGCCAAAGTACACAAACCTCAGATAATAAGGGTATGTATTCATGCAACGTCGTAAGAGTACAAATTGTGTAAAATGATAAGTTTACACAAAAGTTTACGGTAGTACGATAGTTACAGAACGCTGTTATTTTTTTTTACTTCTCTGAGATTTATAATATATCATATAATACCCTTAATATACTGCGCAGATTGTCAAAGTTGGAAAGTATCAAACAAATTATAAATGGCTGTTCGAATGCCCATAAGAACTCAATACGCATCATTAGAATCAACAGCAAAAGATCGATATAAGACAAGTAAAAAAGCACTGGCTCCACCATTTGACCACCATATTACCTACGTCAATTTTGACAGATGCGCAGAACTGAACAAAAATTAAAGCGCTGATGATAATGCTTTTAATATGTGTAGGTACTGTTTATATATCAGCAATATTTTCTAGTGTATAATATACACGCTAAATCGGCAACACCATTTAATTATAATTCGCTATAATTGGTCACAAATAAAGTTTTATACTCAACTCTTTTGTATTTAAGAAACTAACATTTCAAGTTATAACGACATTCCGTAATAAAAGTACATACATAAAGGGTGATTTTTTAGCTGGTTTGGTTTTGGCAACACTGGTTTTGACAGCTGACGTGTGTTTAGTACCTTGTGTCACTGTCAAACAGCTTCAGTTTGGTTTGCAATTTAACCATGGATCGTCTTACAAACACCTACCACAACGCCGAATTTTTGGTGAATGGGCTCTTGGAAAGCTGGCCGAGGATCCGCTTTTTTATCGAAAAATTGTGTTCAGCGATGAGGCTCATTTTTGGTTGAATGGGTACGTAAATAAGCACAATTGCCGCATTTGGAGTGAAGATCAGCCAGAAGCATTGCAACAGCTACCAATGCATCCCGAAAAAGCCACTGTTTGGTGCGGTTTATGGGCCGGCGGCATTATTGGGCCATATTTCTTCAAAGATGATGCGAATCGCAGCGTTACTGTCAATGGTGAACGCTACCGAGCGATGATAACAAACTTTTTTTTGCCCGAAATGGAAGTTCTTGACTTGCATGATATGTGGTTTCAACAAGACGGTGTGGTTTCATATGCCACACAGCACGCGAAACAATGGCGCAATTGCGAGGCGAGTTTGGTGAACAGTTAATTTCACGTTTCGGGCCGGTCAATTGGCCGCCTAGATCGTGCGATTTGACACCATTAGACTATTTTTTGTGGGGGTATTTCAAGGCTAATGTCTATAGGGACAAGCCCGCTTCGATTGACGCACTGGAAGCCAACATCCATGCATTCATTCGTGAGATACCGGCCGATATGTGTGAAAGAGTATGCCAAAATTGGACTCAGCGGATGGGCTACCTGAGACGCAGCCGCGGTCAACATTTGCATGAAATTATCTTTAAACATTAAATTGCAAGGTTCAAACTTTCGATTCAAATAAATATTTCATTCATTTTTTCGAATTTTTTTTGTTTTTTTTTTAAAAAAAGTTCTAAGCCTCTTAAAAAATCACCCGTTATATACCTACCGTCGGTTTCTGCCAATTCAAACCTAATATTTCCAAAGTTCAGCATTGTACACATGGAGCAGTGTTGCCATGAAAATATTTACGAAATCTGCAAATACGATGAAAAAAACTGCATTGCAGATTTTTAAGGCACAAAATTAAGGAACCTACTTCATAAATATTTTTATTTATAAATTAAATAATAAAAACAACAATGTAAACAAATGAGCTTTGGAGGTAGGAACGTACAAAAAATTCCTATCTTTATAATTCATAATCTCTGCTTTGTTCGTATTATTAGGTACTTACTTACTGAATCACAATGTTTTTAAATTCTTTTTTCTATCTAAATGCCATAAGTTTTTTTAAATAAGTTCTTTTTTTTAACGAGTGTAGACAATATCTGCAGTGCAGATTTAGCGTTTTTGTAATTCTGAAAAAAGAAAAAAAAGTCTGCGAAATGCAGACAAATCTGCATTTATGGCAACGCTGCACCGGAGACAAACGAACGAATTTTTTTTTAGGACCGAGAATTTTTTAAAATTGCTTGATAGCGGCTAAAGTAATCGTAACATATAAAGGGTACATTTTGATAAAAAAACATGGGTTTTCAATTGAAAAATTATGTTTTGTTTAATCTATTTTTTAAGTATTGGTGATAAAATAGAAGAATATAGAAAATGTATACACAATTACTTTTTTCCGGTCGTTTCGACTTTCATCTTTTTGACAGATCAGGTGAGGGATGTAAAAATTGGGGCATGGACATAAGGCCCAGGGTAATAAAGTCCAATTTTTATTTTTGGGGCTTACGTCCAAATTGAGTGAGACATAAAGCCGAAATTGAATTTGGGCCCTAAGTCCCACCCCAAATGAGACCCAAGCCCCAAATAAAAATGTTGGGGGTTATGTCCCACTTAATAAAAACTACCAAATGATAAAAAGAAACTTTGCATATATCCAACCTCGCACCCAAGGGCGTACGCAGGGGGGGGGGGGGGCAGTTGCCCTTAGAAATTGATCGATTGAAAAAAAAACAATGATTACCTAGATAATAATTTTAATTATATGTATGATTTTTAACCTTTTTAGGGCAGTGGGTTTCTCAAAATCCATTATAATTAGAAAAAAAAATATTTTATTACTATACTATTACTATTCTATTACTGGTTTCTTCTAAAATGACAGCACAGTTCATCAGCCCAGCGATTGTAAGATACACACAAATACGTACACATACCATCTTTTATACGAACTTATTTTTTCAAACAGAAATCTACCGACATGCGCACTGCGCAGAGCAATGAGAGATACATACAAATTCACTAAATAAGTGGAAGAAAAACCGTTATTTTTTTCTTTTCCATAAGAAAGCGTGAGAGGTGAGAGGAACCAGTTGTGAATATTCTGCAGTCAAAAAAATTATACCTCCTCGCATGCACCAAACATATTCACAAAATTATTAATGTGGCAAAGGATCATCGAAGAAATGTAGACAAAGGGGTGGAAGAACTCATGACTGATTCGAAACTGGTGGCTGAAGAAGTTGAAGTAGAACTGCAAACACCAAGAATAGTCAAACGCCAAGCACATCGGTCAAACCATCCTTCTTCAAACGCAGTTGAGTATTGGAAGAGATCGCTCCTGATTCCATATTTAGATTCGTTGATTTCTCACTTGAACGAAGATTTTCAGATGAAAACTTACCAGCATATTCTCTTTTTATTTTGCATCCAGTAAATATGTTGAAGTTTAGCTTAAATGATTTTAAGTTAAAATCAAAAAATTTTGTCGAGTTTTACCATGGATTACAAAATTTTGTTGGGGAGGCTGGAGTTGTGGTACAATCTTTGAAAAGATAAAAAATTATCTCCCGAAGATCTCCAAAAACTCGACTTATGAGATATCGTACAAGAAGCAGACGATTTTTTCCCGAAAATGAAACTTGCTCTTCATATTGCCCTTTCTTTACAGTGCACCACCAGCTCGGTTGAAAGAACTTTTAGCACGTTGAGGAGAGTCAAAACGTGGCTAAGATCAACCATGATCGAATATCGTTTGAATGGTATAATTGAATAATCTCAAAATCATAGTTTGTAGATACATATTTGTTTGAATGTTTTAATTTACCAGGATTATGTATGCTGAGTGTACACCGAAAAATGGTTTCGGAAAGAGAGGAGGAAATCATAGAAGGTGTACTCAATCAATAGATTTGCTGAGGACCCACGTCGCTTCATATGATTATAAATATAATAATATACAAAAATTCAACTTAATAAGTTCTCGAATAAGTTTGCCCCCCCCCCCCCCCCCCCTGATCAAAATCCTACGTACGCCGTTGCTCGCAACTACCCTAAATCCTATAGCGTGCCTAAGCAGGGCGGTTGCAGGATGGCAGCATGCCCCCCCATACACATAACTCACTGTTTATATGCCGTGATGCTGGGTGCTAGTACTGTATTTATGCAAGCAAGTAAACAAACAAAACATTGAAAAATTCGCTCAAAATTTTCACTTCTACTGCTTTATAGGTTGAAAATAAATTTAGTTTTTTATTTTGTATATATTTCTTGTTTTTCCTAATTTTCTTTCAAATAAAACATCAACAAATTATTATTATCTAGATGCAAAGGTGAAAGATGATGGGCAGTTTTGTTTTAATTCTGGTTACATAAGTAGATAATTAAGTTGTATCAAAACTAATAAAAATCTAGATATTCTCTCGGCTATGGAACACTTCCTCATTGTAACGGGTCGTTTACCGTTCCCTATTTAATTTTTCAATCTTCCCTTATTGCAACAGTGACCTAAATTTAACAAAATTGAAACTAAATTTCAAATATTAAAAAATTATTCAAATCCCCCTCCTTCAAAAAATCTTCGTATTCGAAATCATATATACCAAAGTGGATAATCATATGATATCCCCGCTGTTTACTTTTATAAATACGCCATATTATGTATTTATAAAAGACAAAAGCGTACAAGATAACATTAAAAACGCAAAATCTATCCAAGTTTAAACCTCCTTTTCCATCATTTGTTTACCTCACGTCACATTTTTCACAATCTTAAAAAAAAAAAAAAACAATCCTCGCATCTTGCATACGCAAATATTGTTAAAAAATATTACTAGTTTCATTGCGTTCGTTAAATAAACCTAAATAAGGATTCCAATTACTCACCGCATGTTACGTTATCTACGTCTGGTCTACCTCAAAAAATTAATACCAGAGTTCTTCTGGAGCACGCATGTATCCACGTATTCCAATAAAAAAAAAAAAACTACATTGAAAACGTTCTCCGACGAGGACAAGATTTGGGTTTTAAATGAGCTCCATGCCATTCATTGTCAAGCTGTCTGATGTGTCTGTCTGCGTGTATATTTGTTTCTTATGCGGGGATATAGAAATTGTAGATTCCATAGTGAAATAACTTTTCAATATTATCGAACAAATTTTAGAACCCAATTCTCCACCCCCGAGGTAAATGCTCACGTAGATTCATCGTTCCTAACCCTAAAACGATGATGCCAATGCCGAGAGGAAGGACAATAGCCCTATCCGATGGTTTTAGAGAGTTTAAATGGGCAGAACGTCGCACGTGTTAAGGGGCTAAACAAAAAGACTCCATCTCAGGAAGAAAAAGTATAATAACAACAAGAACAAGAACAACATGACTTTCGTTCGTTCTACATGGACCTTGACGTCCATGTTGGATTTACGACTATACAACTACGGCGACAACAACGAGCGGATGTTAGGTATACGCGCGCTGTTCTTCTTGCAAATCACGAATTTTGCAGCAGCAAAAATGCTTTGCGTCAATTTATGAATGGAATCGGTCTGAGAGATCACGTTCGTGCAATGCCAGTTACCCAGTCTGTCCATCACGTTCCATCTGGACGCCACCGCTACTGCCTTTGCCGCCGGTTTCTATTTATGGAGGGTGATACTGATGGTGGGTAAACTGCATGTCCACATACACACACTCTCATCAAAAAAACACACCCAACAGATCCCCTAAGGGTGGGTGCTCTAATGAGTCTCAGGAACTATATTCATATAATGTGGGTCAAGTTTTGAGGTAGACACAACTTAGGTAGGTAGAGCAGAAAAGCTGCGTCTCCCATCAGGTTCTCCGCAGGTCTTGGCAACTTGCTATGGGACTAATGAAACGTTACGTTACGTGATGCGTGCAAATAATCACTTGGCTGACGATGGGCGACGACGACATCGCAATGTATATGTAGCGCCGCTCCGACCGACCAACGATGCCACCGCCACCGCGCCGTCAACCCTCTTCGGGCAGCACAAATGTGGAGCAGGTGATGATCGACATTTCTATTCAGCTCAGATACGCGATGGAGCTGAATTGAAGTGGTGCGGTGCGCAGGCAGGTATAGCTGGTGTCGGTGGTCATGAGGGATTTGTATGTCGACAGCGATTTGTATTCGGGATTCGTTTCGTCTCGCACTCTCTGCGTGTTCTCGTAATATGGTAAGCTATAGGCACAATGCTGATGGTGATTTAGACTGTGATTTATTTGCATTCCGCATTGGAGATCTGTGTATATACGAATCATTGTCCCAAATAGGACATTAACGGTTTTTGAAAGTTAAGTTGGGTTCTGGTTGAGTTTGAACTTATTGAAAAGAAATTTTTTCGACGCGTCACGTCGTCGGTTGATGGGAAATCGAAATTAAGAACAACAAAACATTTTGAAGGGCTTAATTATATACATATACATTATGTAGATATATATATGTAGATATATATATGTATAATAGATAGGTACGTATATCTACCTTTCTTCGCACATGCTTTTGTTTATTGTCAATTTGGGTTAAATTGTTTGGGTTTGGTGCATATGATTAATTATGAATAATAACAAACAAATAATATTGTTTATAGGTACCTACCATAAACAACCTACCTATAAGTTAACAAGAAACTACGAATTTCTGAAATTATATATGTTGTTACAAGATGGCGGATACCTACAAGATTTTGTCATTGGGGGGTTGGATTGATAATATTTAATTCCTGATTGATAGATTTAAAACTTGTATCCAGGACAGGATTATTTAATGAATGAAAGAATTAAAAGTTTGGTCCTTCGAGCCGGATCAAATGATTATTCTTTAAAAATACTTTAATTTCAATAAGTCAGAATTTTTAATGTGTTGAAATTTTTGGTTTTGACATTCGTTAATTTGATGTCGGTATACTAGCCACAGAACATTTATTGTGGATTAGCAGCTTTCCGATGATCGTTGATCTGTCGGATTGGAGTAATTTCTAATTTTGATTCTAATTCTAATTGCGCTGGACTCTCCTATAATTGTTACGATTAAATAATTGATTTAAATAAAAAAACATAGATATACGCGTCCTTTCTGGTGCCGTGAAACAAGGTCCAACGAAATAAGACTTAATCTTAAATTTGGCCCTATTACGATTTGAAAATGGAAATATGGCTAAATTAGATTTAAGGTTTCCCCACACCAACGCGTATATGTCGTGCCGAATACGTAAACAATTATAACAACATGTTGTTTTCATTGACAACCACGTGTTGTTATTATTGTTTTCGTCGTGTGTCGCCACGACAGATTCGCTTTGGTGTGGGGGATCTTTTATTCCCATTTCCAAGGTGAAATAAGGCCAAATTGATTTGGAAATAAAACCAAATGTTTTTGTATACAAATTTTCATTGATATCAGCACCTGTATTGTAGAATTAACTGACCTGGATTTAAGACAACAAATCTTAAATATATTTACCGTTAAACTCTAAATTAAATGGTAAAACTAAGAGTTTTTCAGCAACATTGGTAAAACCCCAAAATGTTTTGTTTTGATCATTCGTTCCCGCAGACTTTTCTCAGGGTTTTAAACTCTCTCTCTCTTTGGATCATCTCTTTCGCTCACACAACTCCGTTGCTCCGATTAGGGTAATTTCAGTCGCAAGGGCATGCTCCAATTTCAACAGTTTTCTTGGGCAACAGTAGCGATACATGAAAACGAAATAAAGCCAAATTGGACCCATTTCGTTTTCCTAAGCGATATACATAAAGTCAAATTGAAAATTTGGCGTTATTTATCCACACTGAAAACAAAATAGGATTTATTTCGTTGAGCTTTATTAACGTCACCGTCATTTCTGTGGTAGGTACAGGCAAAGCCCCATAATCGATATATGAATTTAAGAAAATGATTTTCAATGTTTATGTGGTTTACTTCTAATTTATTTTTGATTTAGGAAATAAACTGGTAAGAATGTCCTAAATATGTAGCTCAAAAGAAGGAACTTTTCAAAATTTTAAATTCTTGATTTGAATTTGGCAAATAGGAACAAAATTACGTTGACCATGATACCTACTCACAACGTGTAAATATTGTCCTGACAGCATTTTACAATACAAATTAGCCGCGTTTAATTATCAACGGATCTGAATCAGGATCAACCCATGAAAATATAACGATACGGATCCTAATGAAAACAGTGCTGTATGCTCATCTCTTTTTTTCTTATGTTTGTTTATTTTTTCATGTAGATAGATACTGTCTTTTTTGTACACTACAGTTTGTACTCCCTACCGACTGAAGAGCCATCTACCCAACAGAGTAAAAACTTATATTCAGATCCAGATACAAAGCAGGATCCAAAGTTGTTGTTGTATTACGTGTTAAAAGATGACCCCGATCCAGATCCGTAGATAATAAAAAGCGGTTAATGACAGTAAACAGCGAAGAATGAATCTGCTAATTTTCTTGCCATTATTTGAAATGTATGTCATTAAATCATTGATTTTATCCAATTGTTTGCCACTTTAATGGCAAAAATAATAGCAATTTGTCACTCGTGTAAATTCAACGTTATGCTTTACTCTTGAAAACTCAACCTTTACAAATAAACTAGCATAGCAAATCAAATAGGTAGATATATACGTACGTATTGTACATATATTTATTTTATTCAAAAGCCCCACGGCAACACCGGAATTCATGTGACAAAATACACAAAACAACAACCACACATATCAATTCTACTGTAGTGTAGTAAATAAAACCAATAACCATCATCGCCCCCGCTCTAGGAAAAGAGATAGAAAAAAGCTATATATTATATTCTATTTTGCATATTTCAGTCACATAACACCACTCACACATAAAACAAACACACAAAAATACTCTATACACACTACTTTATAGTTTATCTATACTATACCTGCTTCATGGAACGTGAAGCTATGTGCTTGACACAACAACTCATCCCAAGCTAAGGAATAAGAAAAAAAACCAAAACAAACCTGAATTCATCCTCCCGCATTCACACCATTTTGCCCTAACCGCAAAGGAGCGAAGGAGACGCCCGATAGCTCCTAATTGTCGCACATGACTTGTTGAATCGAGGCGTGGTTGAGAGTGGCTCTCTCAACTGAATAACAAAATCTGGTCCTGTCGAGTGTCGAACGAAACCAAAGACCAAGCAAGTCAGCTACTCCAAACTCACACACTCTCGCGCGCACGCCATTATGTATTCGACGGTGATTCGACAAATCCCCTGGCAGTCACGTCCCGCCCATTTACGAAACCCGAACCTGAGCGGCTTCTGTGCGTGATGCTGCTTAAAATGCCACTGGTGCGCCTTGTACATGACTAGCGCAACGGTCAGGTTCCAGGCCTCTCGTACTCGTACACACAGTTATATTCCAACTAAGCTTGTGTGTGTTTATCTTACGCGATGGACGTCGTTCATTCGTTCAGCAATGGAATAGTGTTTGTGCGCACCGTTGTATACACAACACATCCATCCACCCTTACCGTAACCACCAGGTCTTACCGTCATCCTCTCATTGTCCACGAACAAAAAGTTATTCGTGGCTGCACGAAGCCAACCACTGAAATCGTACAGAGCCTTTAGTTTCGTTTGTGACGTGAGTTATTCTGCACGTCCGCAGCAGAAACAGTTTAAGGAATATACCTACACCGACCGCGTTCAGTGGACAAAATTTCTTTCTTCTTCTCACTAAAGCTGTCAAACAAAAGATTCCATATAATAACCTATACAAGGTGAAGCCGAGGAGAGCCCTGACAATTTTAAGACGTTTTTTTTGTATTTTTTTGGCCGCCTCGCCTCATTCTGCTGCCGTTACTGCACGGCGAAGGTGGTGTGTTGTGATTTTGTTTCGTTGTGTTACGTTACGTTTCGCATTATCGTCGCTACGTGTCGATTGTATGTGATTGGACTTGACTGGTGTGCTTTCGTGTGATGTACTGCCATTGCATGTCGATGGTGTCTTCTTCCTTTTCCGGACGTCAATTGGTGCACACGAGTGAGTGAGCCCTCTGGCTATTACGTGCGGTTGTACTTTTTGTGCGTGTGCTTGTGTGCATTTGTGCTCCTTGCAGTCATTTGTATGTAAAACGCGCCGAGGCTATCGAAGAGGATAGTTGTTGTTCACTCCTACGAATACGTGTTTGTGATTTTATTTTATTTTCCTAAAAGTCTCGTCGGTCGCTGAATTCGTCCATTAATTTAACAACCCAATGGAGGGTGTTCCCCGTCGTTCTCCATTTTAATAAAAAAAACAAAATAATAAAGAATTATTAATAGATACCTGGCTAATAATAAAAGTGAACTGTTGAACGGTGTTCAGGAAACGGAAAAAATTGTTGAGTTACTATTCTTTCTTTGTTGTTATAAAAGTAAACTTAATGAGTGCGTTCAGACAAAAGTTCGATAAATAAGTGAAAATTTGTTAAAAGTGAAAACACTTCCACAGTGTTGAAGGACGATATTAAATAAAAAAAAATAATAAAAACTCATAATGTTACCGTATCAAGCCGTAGCTATGGATTATGCTGGTTATCAAAGACAAAGTTCAAGTGTCCCTACGGGACCGATGGCTATGAGCTCATTAGGAATGGGTGGATCACCATTTGGACATTCTTGGCTGGTACCAACTCAGGATCTTTGTGCTGTTCCTTACAAACAAATGCCAAATCAACATCAGAATGGAGGAATGCATCCAAATCAACAAACATTGGAACCTGGGCACGTTATTTTATTATAATTATTTTATACTCAAACTTTATAGTAGTTGTACAAATATTTATAAACCGTGGTTCAGCAATTTGTATCCATCGATTTCGGCGGATTAATTGAGTTTCAACAGTGGTTTACTGTTCAAGTGTGTTTTAATAACCAATTACATTATACATGAACCAGCGTTGAACAATGGTTAATCCGCCGAAATCGTTGAATTAAAATCTTGAACCGAGGCCGAACCACTATTGTACAACTGGCCCTTAGTCTCAAAACTCAAAGAATTAAAATTTAAAAAAATTAAATTCTGCTATGATAAATTTTCAATGCCACATTGCCACCTTTAATGTAACCTATACAAATATCTTCTTCGATTTACTGTAAAATATGTAAAATTCGTGCCTCAATAGTCGGAAGGTCTCGATTAAGAGATATAAAAACAACTCTGTATCATTTGGCCGTGTTTGAAAAATAAGCTCTTGCAAGAACTTCCCAAAAGACCTAATAGGGGTTATCGTAAATAAAATTTCCATCGGAATGTTTCACTCCTTCCAAAATTGGGAAAAAGAATTATTCCCTCTGAATTTATTGGTTTACGGGAATAAATTTTCCAACGGAATTTGATTAACATTTCATTGGAATTTTTGATCGAGGGAATTTGGGGATGATTAAAAAAAGCAGAAACATTTTCGACTTTCGAGGTTTTAGGAAAATATTCCAAGGCAAACTTTCAAAATCAAAATTTCTTTCGACATTACCGATTATTTAATTATTTAATTAATATTAGGTGTGTTTTATTCATTGCTGCATAGCCAGCGCAGCAAAATTTCCCTTGGCAAACAAAAACAATTTGATTGCTGGCGAAAAAGAAGTCAGTAAAAAAAATGGCTGTGCTGGCGATAGAACTTTGAATTATTGAAATGAACGTATAGAGCGAGTAATCGTTTCATTCACACTATATGCAACAATGAATAAAACACACCTATTAGCATAGTGTCAATAAAATTATAATATGTAGGTATATAAAATATATAACGAAAACCAACGTAGATTTCAGACAGTCCACTAGAAAATATTTGGGGAAAACGCTAGCGGAATGTTATTCTGGTACTCTAAAATGTTTGTGTCCCGAGATGTTCAACGGTGCATATATATGCCTAAAATTCTAACTTTAAAAAAACGTTATCATTATTTTGTTTTCTTTTAGGGACATGTCAATTTATAACAGTTTTGTTTATAAAAATATTTCCTATTTTTTTGCGGCCCCGCTAATTCAGGGACCTCTCCCATCGTGTTTTTTTAAGGCTTGCGAAGCTTGTTAATGCTGTATAACTTGGAATTTCTGAAATGTCATTTCTCATTTATTTATATTTTGATAATGGACTCACTGATCCTTCCTAGAAAAAATATTTTGAGGCAAAAGATAAACGAACAAATCGCAATAAATTTTTGTTCATAAGTTTGCTCAGTTCCGTAGCATTTTGTTTTAATAAAGTTGAAGTACAAAATTACTAAGCGACAGTTTTAGTAAAATGTTAACTTTTAGATCCATATTCCGTCAGATCAAGGAAAAAACACTTAAAATTAAATATGTGTATCCAAATCGTTATGTTCTATAACAAATCAAATCCAATATTTAAATGATATATATATTTTTTGAACATAATGTTTCAAATAACTATAGAGTGAATTAAGAAAGAATTTCTTATAAGATTTTTTGTCATAACCACTTGCTACCTGAAATTGTACGTACCCAAGTTTAGTTATTTTTGTATTTCATTTACAATTCTTCTTCAATACAAAACAATTTAAAACAAAGATAAAACAATCAAATATAAACAGTTATAAGGGACATGACATAAATTTCATAATATGTCAAAATAGTGCACACAACATTTATCTAACAAAAATCTTAAACCTACAACACAATAATAACTGTTTTGCTATTTTCTACAAATTCGATTATCGAACAAGCACCTGTGAATATGACACTCACTTATACCCTCAGAATTTAACAAGGGATTTATGGGTTTTGTGTGTTTTTTTTTTTAATGTAATGTACCTACCTATCCCCAGCCTTTGTGGCATTTATTTGAAAATTATTTTGGTGAACAATATACTATGTGATTGAGTGTTGACATCGTTGATTAACCGCTATTTTCGGATTTTAGGCATATAAACATAGTTCATATACATACATACATACTTTAAAGAATTTTATTGTTTTGAAATTTGAATACCTATAGGTGGCAAAAAAAAATCTTATTCAATTTCAAAATCAAAAATTTAACACTTTGATTCTCCACTTGAAGTTTATTTTTTTTCTGTAGGTATAGGTACAAACATATATTTGCTCCAATTCAGATTCTCTCTCACATTTCAATCCCACAAATTTCACCTTAACTTTAAACGGTATAAAATGTTTCTATTCAAGTTTTCGTGCACCTTGGGCTGAAACTTCATTGTTTTTAAAATTCTAGAATTTTCCATCAACTTTAAAAATTAGATTGTTAGAAATTGAAATGATATTTCTCTTCAAATCCCCTATCATAGTGTGAAATTTTTTGACACCTTCCAATAATGTTTACATACGCAAGTGCAACCTGACCTTAACATTGTATATCCGACAGTAATTATTATTATCGAACTAAAGTTATAGATAGTCTTCGACTTTCGTAAGGAAACCATGGTAATAATTTGCTTTTATTGGCAGTAATTCTAATGTGAATGTTGTTATTATTAACTTATATATAAAGAGAAAAGTTCGCTTTTGATACGCCTTTAAAAATTACAATTATAGAATCAATCTACAGCTTATATTATTATATATGTATATTAATATATAAATTTTATTAATGTATTATTATCTTATTAATGTAGGTGAGCACTAAGAGGTGATTTTTTTAAATTCTAGTTTTTAATAGGGTAAACATTTTTTTTTATTTTCTAAACGAATATACATAGTGTAATGATTTTTTTAATCGATAGATTTTTTAATTGTAAGATGTTTATAGGAAGAATTAAAAATTCTAAAAAATACCGTTAAAAAGATAAAAGATTTAAAAGCTAATTTTTTACAAATCAATGATTGATACAAAAATTCTATAAAATCAGAAAATTAGTTGATTTTTATAATTTTTAGAGTTTTGAAAAGGGAATTTATAAAAAAAAAATAGGCTTGTTATACAAAATTTAAAATTTCATTGTATTTTTGACGTAGGGAATTTAAAAAAAAAAAACATCTTTTCTTATGCGTTTTTTCAACGTATATATGTAGTATGTTATAGTAGTTATAGAGTTTAATTGATTTTTTAAAAAAAATTGCTTTTTTAAAGTACTGTTAAGCGAAAATATTTTAGTTTATAAGAATTTCAAAAACGGTTTTTAACGGTTATTAGTTAATATCTTTTTAACAAATGCACATAAGAGGTTAAAATTTTCACTTAATAACTCTTTTATGCATACCACGCATGGATTCGGTTTTTCCTTAATTAGCAAGTCAATAAGATAAAGATAATTTTGATACCTCATTTATAACTGTAACACCCACACAACCACCATATTAAATTTTTTTAATTAATCAATAAATCAAAAATTTAATCAAAATTGCCTGATTTTGTTTGTTGCCAACCACCATCCACCAGTGGAAGAATTCCGGTTATTTTATCAAAATCACAAAAATCAAATGATATTGTTGGATTAAAAAATGTAGAATCCTACTGTATAGCTTTTCCAAAAAAACACGACAAATCAAGCATTCAGACATATTTTTTTCTATTCCGCCTCGATAGATTTTTCGATTTTAACTCCCTGTCTGTATAATATCCTATAAGTTAAGCATTTTACGGTGCAGGTGCTCCCATATGCAAAACTGGAGAATCCTCCGCCTTTTCTTTTCGCACAAAATACATTTAGAACTCTTCTGATACCAAACGAAATTTGTTTGTGACCTCCAACACTAAAGCAAATGCTTGGGAAAAACAACGTATACAAATATTCATGGAGAAAAAAAAAAAAAAAAAAAAAAATTAAACGCAAAAAATCATACTCTCAATGGACGAACAATGAAAGAAATAACAAAATATAACAAAATCATTCATTGTTCATAGAACAGCGTACTGAAAAACGAAATTTTTGGACATATGATTTCGTTGTAATTTTGTATGGAATTTTTCACATACTTGGCTTTACCCAGAGCGGCTATATTGGCAATATTTGAAGAAATAAATTGCTTTGCTCATCGATTACCTTGAATATTGCCATTGTAGACGCTTTGGCAATGGCAGTGGTAGATAATATTGCTTGGTAGATGAAAATCAATCATTTATGTCCATCGCTGATGCAATAAAATTTCACGTTTAACCTTTTTCAAAATGGTTTGGAAAAAATTTGATTGTAGATATACTTTTCTTTCAAAATTCGTTAGAGGGAGTTATTAGAAGCATATTTGTGGTTTTTCAGGAAAATTGATGTGGAGCCTAAGCCGCCATCTTAAATTTTCTAAAAAATTTATTTAAAATAGAAAAAAAAATTTTTTTTAAACAACGGCAACACTTACTTATTATATCATATTACATATATCCTTTTTTGTAATCCAGAAATCCATTCTTAAATTCTGCTTTTAAATCAAATTATTTAAGCGAATATACTTTAAATTATTTTGGCTTCAATCATTGGCTTTAAAAATCCTATTTCTAATAAATAAGTTATAGGTAATGTCCATTGGTTTTTATATTGATAAGAGCATTGAATATTGAAAACAAAATTACCTACTACTAAATAACGTAAAACTTAAAAAAAATTAGTTTTAAATTTTTTTTTCAATATTTTGAGTTGGAAAATTTTTCAAAAAGTACCTACCTATTCACTTAAATTATTTAATTTAAAAACAGAACTGAAAATTAATTTCTGGATTTAAAAAATTTATAAAACGACATTATAAGTGTTGATGTTGTTTTTAAATATCATATTATGTATAATGTATATTTTATTTCTATAGTCTAGACTAGACTCAATTTCCGACTCTCATACTACACCAATTTTGACAAATGAGGTGTCAAACGAAGCGAAATCACCTGCTGATTTGACGAATTATAATTTAATTTTAAAAGTGTTGATAATTTGTTCAAAAACTGCATTTGTTTGTTAAATATTGTATTTAGGAATTAAATGGGTCTTGCATTCGATTTGTTAATTTTCTCATTGGTTGATCGTGTATTTGTTTTGTGAATTTGCGTGAGGGATCTTTCTGAGAGGATTTTGTTGGTTATTTAAAGTGCGGGGTATTTTCTTAACTTTGGGTTATTTCACATTTCAATCAACGGGAACAATTTTATGAAGGAAAAAAACAAAATTCACTATAGATGTGTTTTATTGATTGCTGCATAGCCAGCGCAAACAAAAAAAATAATTTGATTGCTGGCGAAAAAGAAGTCAGTAAAAAAAAAGATGGCTGTGCTTGCGATAGAACTTTGAATTATTTAAATGAACGTATAGAGCGAGTAATCGTTTTATTCAAACTTGTGCTGCGCTGGCTATGCAGCAATGAATAAAATACATCTACTATAAAGAATTTGTATGTATCTGATTGCGAGAATTCTCGCACGGGTAGGCTAGTTTTCTTTTCTTTCATTAGGTACTCAAAATGAATTTTGGCCCTTGTGAAAACCACATTGGAACAGTTCAAGATTAACTGTTATAAAAAGATAAAAGAAAAACCTCGGAAAAATCTCGGAGGTCTCAGCAATCTCATTAACATGAACAGGATTCCTGAGCAAAATTTCTCACCTTTGCTGTCAAAATTCGCATGCTCACTCTTTGAGTGCGAAAAATCTCTAAGATATCATTTTTCTAACCTCGCTAATTAACCGCGTAGAGTGAAAAAAAAAACTTTCACAAGTATTTAATGCTACCACAAAGTTCCTATCAAAATGATAATTGATCAATCAACCAATTTTTTTACATTCAAAGTGAGTATTAAAAATTACAAACTGAGCATCGAAGATAGGTATATCTACACGTGGTGAATTAATTAAGTACGTTTTCGCATAATAATCATTCACGTGTATTTTGAAGCAGTTTTATTTTTCATTTTGTAAAGAATTGCGGTGACATTGACACTGGGCTTTTAGTGATTTGTTAAGTAAATATATGATTGCACAATTTATAAATTTTTAAAAAGTTATCCTTTAAAATTTGGGCAATTATATATACCTATATGTAGGCTTAAAATTCCTGATAATGTAGTCATTTGCTGTAATCTGTATATATGTAGGTATATTGGCTACAAATATATCACTGATTTTGCCAGGTGTTTCAAATCTAAAATTTAAAAAAATTTAGAATTTTCAATGATGAGATTCATTGAAAGCTGTTTAAAGATTGTGTTTTGATATGTAAATTTCGTTAAAAAAAATCGTTACCATATCGTAAAACAAAACATGCTCTAAAATAACAACGAGTTTTTTCTTGTAATAAACAATAAAATACATAGGTACACCACATTTCATTCTTGTTTTTTCACAAAACTGCGACTTCATATGGAATATTTATCTTATATGAACATAGAACTTGTATTGTTATCTATTTTATTCGAAGTTTTTTTTATAATTCGTTTAATCAAACAAAATGCTATTCACAATTTTCTTTAAACAAATTGCATCCTTCTTAGTTAGGTATAGGTACCCACATACCTATAACAATATTATTTTCAAACAATGAAGCCCTTACATTCCGAATAAACGAATATTCTCATACTCCATAACAACAAACTGTCAAATGAAGAATAACATTAAATATGTCATCATGGCAAGTAAGTAATTGTCAGTAATTTATTTTCGTCAAAAATAAGTCAGAAAAAAAATCCAAACAAAAACCGATATAATAATACCTGTCCACATGCATTTATGATGATGAAATGATGAAATATACCTGTGCTTAGCACTAACATACATTCATACATAATATACCTATCCATATAGTCTTCTTTTCTTATTGCGGTCTTGAATATAACTCTATCTATCTACATATAAAAGTTGTTGAAAAGATACTCCTGGTAACAAATTAGCCGACTTATCTGTCACTGCTATATATGAGAGAAGCGTCTGCTGCTACAAACATACCTACATTTCTTCTTTTTTTTTTAAGAATATCTCAAGAAATATGATAATTCCCAAACAAAGGTTTAAAAAAAAACGAAAATATAAAACAAAACGTCACTTCATTCATCGTCCGTCCGTCGGCGTCTTCATCGCGGCATTACTCTTTGAATCAAGCGCAATAAACTGTTCACATTCAACACTCTATCAAGATGGCCATCCACTGTATTCCGCCGAATGGTCCATGGCAAGCAGTATATGATGGTAAAGCGAATAATAAGCTGTCTCTCCTCCGCTTGCTGTCACTTCTGACATTGCGGTGCCGCGGCTTGGTTTGAATTGAAACTGTCAAAAGCAGATTATATCAGCTGTCCCTGGCATATGGAAATGCGCAATGCGCATGCGTAGACAGTTGTTGGTATATTTTTTGTTGTCTTTTAACTTTTATTTTATTACACAGTTTGTGGGGAATTTTTATAATTATAATAGACCTTACGTTTGCCACGGGCCAAAGACGACAATTTCCGCCGAAAATCGGAGTTTCAATTTTGGATCATCATATACATACAAAGATTTCTTATCGGAGCGTAAAAAGAACGTGATCCATGTACGAAGTTATCTCAATTCGTTGAACAACACAATGAAAGTTAAATTAATTACTATATCATACAAATAAAAAATGTTGCTTACAAATTAGTTCAACTTGAGCATAAAAAACATGCATAAATTCGGTAACAATCAATCAGCAATCAATTTTACCTTTCAAACTAGAGCAACAGAATTCAATATTGCAATAATGTTTGTCGCACTTTGACAAATGATGTCTGCAGTTTTTTTTCTGTATCCAATATCGAAGAAGAATGTGAACGTAATATTGGACAGAAAAAATCCGTTTAATCATTTCCTCGTCATCATGGGTGACGATGATGCTAATGCGTGTGATTGAAAAAAAAAGGTATTTTTGTGTATTCGTTTGGTTCGTTTTATATTTTCAGAACATTGATGCATTTCATGCTTCATTTGTTTCGTTCAATTTATCTTATCGGATTTTTTCTCTTCGTTTTTACATTCGAATAAAAAGTGACTTTGAAGTATATATGAAATGTCTATAGATATAAGTAGTAGGTAGGTCCATGGAATTTTATTTATTTTTTTTGATAAAAACACCAATAATACCAGCAATTTTGTGTTTAAAATTGACAGGTGACGAATGCCAGTTGTCCCCTTTCTTTATATGAAGACACAAATGACACTCAATCAAAACTATTTCCATGTCCTTCTGACATCGAAATCGTGTTGTATGTTCCATAGAACACAAGCTAATCGCTTGTAATTACCACCCTTAAATAATTGTGTTAGGCAACCCTATAATTACGTGTTTACAAGCTAATTTGGCAGGGTATTCCTTCGTGTTCTTTGAAGGTGAAAATTGTCTCTCACATATGGCAAAGAAAAACAACAACAAAAAGAAGGAACTGCGAATAAGAAAATGTGAATTCTCTGTTAATTTTATTAGATGTCATGTACATTTATGAGGAAGAAAATTTCTACCGAAATAATGTTGTGAATAATCCAGCTATTATAGATACTATAAGAAATGTGTTGCTTTTTGGCAATCGCATCACCAACATCACAGAATTACTATTTAATCCATAGAATCTGCAAGGATTAAAACGTCTTGAACAATGAATGTCTTGCGGTAGTGAATACTTACCTACATAATACTATCAGTAGAAATGATCTTTTGATCTTGGCGCTTAAATCTTTATCGAATGTTGATATAAAAACGAAAAAATATCAAAGAAATCACAAAGGACGAAGTCATTGAAGCGCAACAACTAATCCTTTTCTGTTTTGTGATATATTTGTCTGTATGGTATTAAATACACTATGGGAATGGTTCCTTGCTTTCAGATGAACAAAATTATCGATTGATGAGCTTATAAAGTTGTTTTGTTGCTATCTATTGAATTAGTTTTCGAAGTGTGTTTATCACTTTATCGAAATCGTTTTTTACAACTAAGCAAAACATTTCATTTTAATCCAAAATTATGTGTTTTTTGTTTGTGCAAAAATATTCGCTTAAAACAAAAAAGCGCACATCTCCTCTTAAGAAAAAATATATTTTCTTCAGCACTCATGTTTGAATGACATTTGAATTTTGAACTGTCAACTGTTTTTGGAAATTAAAAAATTATGAATTGTAGAGGACATAGAATCAATAAGATAGTAAATCTTATTTAGAAATGGAGGAACTACAAATTAGTCACCAATAAATGTTCCAACAAAAAATAAGGCAACAAAGCATATAAGTGGATTTATTTCATCCGAAGAATGTTCCGACATAGTTTTTATGTAAAATCATGTCAAACGGAAGAATTTTTAAATGAATTTATTAAATTTCACAGTTATTCATCGAAAACAATATTTTGAAAACATTTGTATCGCATTTTCTTTATTCATAATCGCCAATCGGAGATGTTCTTTGTCGTCGCTAACAGGCAAAATATTCTCAAAAAACTAGGAAACATTTAACTATCTAATTTTCAGTGTTTGCTAAAAATTGATAAAAGCATATTTAAAAAAATATTACTTAAAAAAAAAAAATTTTTATAAATTTTGAGTTTGAAAGTTTATTTTTCAAAAACTATTCACAAAAGCAATTTGACTTTAAAACAGAATTAAAAACCCTATTTCTGGCTTTATAAAAAATTATAGATAACATGACATTGACACGTGTTTCAATTTATTTTTTATTTTATTTATTTTAGCGACCAACAACCGACGAATAAAAGAACAAATGGGATTTAAACTATTTAAAAAGCCTAAATTCTTCACAAAAACTAGACAAAATGGTAGAAAACTTATTTCAATTAATGTTAAGATACTAAAGTTTTCGTTTACTGATATAAGAAAAAATTGAGAAAATAAATTGGTCGTCGCGAATTGCAATCTGTTCGCGACGACCAACTTATTTTCTCAAATTTCTATTATTTTAGTAATTAAAACGCAAATTTTATGTATCTTAACATTAATTTAAATAAGTTTCCACCATTTCACCTAGTTTTTTTTGAAGAATTTAGGCTTTTTAAATATTTTAAATCCCATTTGTTCTTTTATTCGTCGGTCGTTGGTCGCTCTCATGTGAACTATCCTTAAGGGTATGGTACGTTTCGCAAGAATTTTGGGGAAAACTAACGCTTCGCGGGGGTTTATTTCGCCTTTTTTCTGTTGCATTTTTTTGTTTACCATTTTGTTATTTTACATATTACGTTTTTCAAATAACGTTTCGGTTTTTAAATGATATGCGGTAAATTATCCTTTCGCATTTTTCATTTCGCAATTTACATTTAATTTTTGGTATGGATTGAATTTTTGAATTTCAGTAAGTTTTTGTTTGGCATTTTGTTGTTCAGCTTTTTTTTTATTTATAGCATTTTGCTGTTTCGCTGTTTTGTCTTTGGCATTCAATTGATTTTCAATTTTTGGCATCCATTAAATCACATGTTTTTAAATTTTGCGCGAAAGTTTGAATACGAGATTTTTCTTGCCTTAACCCTTGTTTTAAAATCTCGCATTTAAAAAAAAATTTCAAAAATAAACTTTTCAAGTTGGTATAATTAGTCAAATTTCGTTTTTTTTTTTTAAATTAAAAAAATGCGGAATTTCTTTTTTAGAGATGTATGCATGTAGTTGTAAAAGTCAGGAATGAAAACAAACATTTTGGACTTTTATTAAAAATATTCCTGAAAAATTATTGCAGTTTTATGAAAACTTCGTATTTTTGCCGTGACGCATAAACAGAAGATTTGTATAAGATATCTACCTAAAATCTAAAAATTGCTGGAAACTCAGTTTCCTCGTGTACTTTGGAAAACTTATTTCATTCTTACCTTCAATTGTCATATCATCTTGTTATCGTACAAATTAGTTAATCTTGAACGATTCTCCGAGAATAAAATGTTGTAAATTCTAAAATCAGAATGATTATTATTTTCATCACCTGGTCATAATATGACAAGATGAAAAATCAATGCATTGTGCCGGAAATAATTTGGGTAAAAATAAAAGAAATTTTATATAAATGAATATAAAGTTATACCTTTACTTTATAAACAAATCAACCTAACACTTATAAGCTTAATGTATATATGTATTATGTATGAAGAGTATAGAATATAGATACATATACATAAGTACCTAATTTCTACTTACTGTAGTATTATGATATATAGGTAAATATGTACGTGAATTGTCTATCTTCTTTTTTTTTAAGTGAGTAAAACTTTGTGGTTTTTTTATTATTGTATCCGAAAAAAACATTTACTTCATATCTTTGAACATAGATATTGGTACATTTCCTTTCAACACCAATAAGCATATATGAAGGACTCTTAAGCTATCCATTTCAAAAATACTCGTATCGACCAAAGAAAATATCACATTATCCCAGTTGTCTATATAATGGACCATTTTGTGTCCACTCAGCATCGGAGATGACATTCCATTTCCAGAAAACCATAAAATAATCTCCGGGGATTCTGTATCCTATATCGTCATCTTTGCAAATATTTTCATCACTCACCAGCAATTTTCCAAAAAGGGGAAGATTGATGGATAAAAAAAAAATTGAGATAGATTTAGTCGCCAGTTGAAATCAACTCAAACTTACAGTCATTGACGATGATGGTGATGGGTTAGTTTGCTAGAATGTTCTCAACATCAACTACCATTCAAAAAATAAAATATTCTGATCATTTTCCGTACACTTCTATGTGTATGATATTTGATATTTGTTTTACTTAAAAAAAATATAATTTTAAATTTAATTTTTTATAATATTTTCTTTTTCTTACAGAATTTTAGAATTACGAAAAGAAAAATCACGTGATGCCGCAAGATCTAGACGTGGCAAAGAAAATTACGAATTTTATGAATTAGCCAAAATGCTTCCATTACCTGCCGCCATTACTAGCCAGTTGGATAAGGCATCAATAATAAGACTGACAATAAGTTATCTTAAGTTAAGAGATTTTTCAAGTCATGGTGATCCACCATGGACGAGGGATAATTCAACGAATAGTAAAGTTTTAAAAAGTGAGTATAATCATAGACCTATAGTTTTATTAAAATAAAATAAAAAATTAAATAGAGTTTAGATTTATTTCGATTAAAGTCTTTGAAAATAAAAAAATTAGTTCATCACTAAGAAAAGGAAATTTTATAATATTATATAAATTATAATAATAATGGAACTAGGTACACTAGAGTCTCAGAAAGATGAACAGATATAAAACAGGCCCCGTTCATCCCCGTTCATCTTCATCTTCGAGCATCAACATTTGGTTAAGGAAGAAGATATAGTTTTAAATAAATATAATTTAAAATAAAAATTTGAAACAAGCCCGAAAGTATTCTTCACAACACTGAATAACGTTACATAAATATTATATGAGGAACTGAAGGCGAATAAAAAGTAAAAAATTCAGGGAATACAGCGTTCATCTTTTTGAGTACAAAATTTCAACGTTCATCTTTCCGAACCCTTCATCTTTTCGAGATTGTACTGGTCGGTATGTCCTAAATATTTATTTCTAAAAAAAAGTAGAAACAGATAAAAAATATGCCCGGAGAATTGGAACGCGATATTTGTATAGGGTTACCAAAATTTTGCAATTGTGAACTCGACCTTTATCACTCAATATCAAACATGACAACTGTCTTGGAAAATGTTATTGGATGAATTTAATTTTAAACAATAATTTAACTGAAGTAAAGGTATTGCCAACTAAAAGGCCTTGTATAAATTTATTGCATATATCATCAACAGTTCGTTATATGTTAACGGCAAAAATATGTAAATTTTTTAACATACTGATATGTCAACGTAATTGAGTTCTAAAAAAACAATCACTTGAAAAGTAGTAGGTTATAATGATGTCCTCACTTAAATTCAATGTCCCATGACCAAATTTTCCCCCTTGAATGTGTCTTAAAAATATATTTATGTTCTTCACAATTTCAATCTAAAGACCTTCATTATATATTTTAAACCTCGGCTAGCGTTAGTCATCTATTGTCAAAAACTAAAATAGAAGATTAAAAAAAAGAAAAAAAAAAATTTCATATATAAATATCTAAGTATAAGTATGTTTGTATTTGTAAAAATAGAAATCAAAATGGCCGATAGAATGTATTACAAAGTAATAAGGTAAAATGCGAGTAAAGTGTTTTGCTCATTTAAAATTCTGTGAGTGTCCAATGGAATGTTTCACCAACCTACAAAACAAAATAGGAGGGAAAACGAAACAAAAAGAAGAAAAAAAAAATAAATAAATATAAAAATAAATGGAATAAATGTTGGTAGGTGTATTAAATTTATGTAAAAATGTCGCGTCTTTGGACGCACCATCAGCACAGTGCTCCACCACAAGACAGAATAATGCACTCGCTATAGTTATAAATGGAGATACACAACGAAGATATTTCTATTTTAAATTTTCAACACAAAGCGAAGAAGAATAAGAAGTTCAAATAAATTATTATCTTTCTATATGAGTGCAACGTTTGAACTCGCCACCCATCAGCTACTTATACAACAGTTGTATAGGTATAAACGACCCACATTGTCCCTTATGCTATGAGGCAGGAAAGCACATTGATCGCAAACCTTTATATTCATGCTTTTTGAACACAGTCCGACTCCGGCAGGTGAGAAACGCTCAGTGAACCTCTTTCAAAATGGCTTCTTTCACTCTTTGTATATTACATACGTACATAATAATATGTATATAATGAATACTTTTCCTGTTAATGAACGACGACACATTATGTTGTGTCAACAATAAAGGAAATGCCAATGGTGATATGGCCATTTGCATATCAATCGTATACATACTTTAGGATTGTCAAATAAAAAGAAAATAATCTTCTGATGTCATTTGACAGCACATTATAGAGGAAAGAAACCGAAGTATTTTTTTTATCGAACTAAGAAATTCGGAGAAATCAAAAATCATTATCATCGCGGTTATACCGATATACTATATAATATGTATTTACGAAACAGGGAGCCAAAAAGAATTTAATGGCGGCGCGCAGAATTAATTATGGGTGGCTACCTAAATGCAAAATAAAATGATAATAAAAAATTTTATTTTTAAATGCCGCCATACATATATCTTGAATTTGTCGATAGGTACTATCTATAGTGACAGTTTTTTTGTTTGCTTTTTTTTTATTCAAAAATGGCTGACCACAGAGTGACAAATTCAATAAAATGACTTCAATAAAATTTTGTTGAGAGCTTTCGAAATTTTAATAAAACGTGATTTGATTGCGAATGATGATGCTTATACGTATAAATTGTTTTATTGGAAACCCACTTTCGTGTTGACAATGTGACATTGGATGATATATAAATATAATATAGAAATAATACAGAACAAATTGTAACGTCAGTGTCAATAACTGTTGACAGTTTTGTTAATTATCTTGGAGTAAATCGGATAAACAGACACATTATACTAAGCCTATAAGTAATCATCAATGTTAAATAGCTATATATTTAATGTACCTACTTAAATTAGAATATTTTAAAAGAACTGAAAATGCTTATACTTTATAAAGTTCCATCAAAATCAGCATTAAATTCTCTAATAATGGTAATTGAATAATAATAAAAGAAAACAATATTCTTCACAAGTTACATTTCTTAGAGCTAATTTTACAATCACCTGCAGTTAAACATTTACATCCCTATTAATAAAAAAAAATTCTTAATTATCTTCTAATTCACAAATTGACTAAATAAGGGAGACAGTCTGATACTGCTTCCTTATCTCCGTGGTATTAGCTAGTTGAACAGCACCATGTTATATATGTATGTACTTATTTCCTCATTGTTTAATAGGGTCTTGACGTTTTTTTCACTGTGAATTCAATAGAAATATAAAAAAATTAGTTGGGATCATTTAAGCATCTTCTCTTCTAATAAGACAAAACTTCAAAAACTTTAAATCATTTAAAATAGACGAAATTACCTAAATGACTCGCCCACATATTCGGAGAAAATGTAAGCGAAGGTTAAAAAAACTGTACATAGCTTAAACTTAAAAATACCGTTGTTCGTATATTCAAGAACAGTGGAAAAAAATAATTTATATCATTTATGGCTGCACCAAAAAATTTGTTTGTATTTTGTAGGCCTGTGTTATTAGTGACTAAACGGCGAACACAGATAAAACACGATTATGTAAGTCAAAAACATTAGCGCAAAATTAAACAATTTCCTTACTTCAAAGCACTTTAATAAAATGTGTTTAGTTTTAAACATGTAGTTTAATTAGGATCATACTAAACCTATTTTCTGTAAAAACTCCAGCTGAACACGCCCAAAACAGTGACAGTTCATGCAAAAAAGTGATGAAACATATACCACTTTCACATTACATATTTGCAAATGTCAAAGTGACATTGGAGTTAGTCTGATACTAAAAAGATAAATGGCATTTAGTGTTTTTAACTTTAATAAATTGATAAAAAAATACGATGCTAATTTGTTTTAAAATTTACTGAGTTACATACTAAAAAAGCTTTGACATCGTACTCAATCGGCTAAAATTTTGCTCCATTTATATACAATAGTCAATACACCAAATTTAAAAAGAGATAGGTATTTACAATAAAAAATTAAATTGTAAATAACCGACAGATATACACCAAATTAATCAATCTGACAGAGCTCAATCTGGTTGGGGGATTTTTTATAATTTAATTGAAAGATTTATTTCGAACAAATTGAATAACGTTTAAAAATAAACAAAAACTCCAAAATTTCCGCACCACCAATTAATATGTTTTAATTCACTTTGACATTAATTGTCGTAAATCAGTGACAAAAAATGAATTTTGTGATGAATTTTTGATGAATAATTAATTAATTCACCAAACTCTTATACGGATTTTCAAGCCATTCGATTCGCGAACTATATATCACGCAATAAAAGGATCGGTTAAAAACACCATAAAACTCGATTAAGTTAAATGACAAAAAATTTAACACACAACCTGCAAACTTACCAGGGGTGGAATCGGCTATGGTGATTTGTGTTGATTGACAGTCAAAATAAACAAATTCAGGCTGCGTAAGATGATTGTCACATGTGATAATCATATTTTTGCGACTTTTTCTTCTGACGACTATTTTGGTATCATTTTCATGTGAAATTGACAAATTCAAGAAAAATTAATTAATTTGTATCTACCTGTGCAATTATTTTTAAGTCCATTGAAAATGATATTCACATACATAATAGGAATGTTCGGCCAGATCCGATTTTTTTTCCCTGAGTTTTGTTTGCATTTTATTGGCTTGCTTCCTATCAATGAAAATTGTTTCATTTTCTTCAAATTTTAAAACGAGTGAAATAATTTTTACTTACATTTTTATTAACTAATTTTTATGAATACAATAAAACATTCTACCGACAAAAAAAATCAAGTTAATGGATTTATGACAACTTTTAGTAGGTACTTGTCTCTCAAAGTATTCCTAAGTTTTGAATAATTTTAGGTGATCACTTTACAAAGACGCAAAATTTAATTGGATCACATTTGATTTTCATAAATGTGACAATCACCAATCACCTTAGCCGATTCTACCCCAGGTTAAATTATACGAGCCAACTCGATTAAACAAAATTATTTTAATCTACACATTGATTCGGTTAACGTGTGCTAATTTTTTTAAAACTACTTTTGGGTTATTAATTCAAAATAGCTTTTAACGGTCTTTAGTAACACAAAAATTATCGTTTCGTACCGGCGATTTCACTTGGACTCTTCAGTGAGGGCCTTGTCAATGCGCTATTTTTTTTGAGTTCATAGTTCATCTTCCTTCTGGGTTAGTTTATTTTGTTTCAATAACCAATTACCTAAGTAAGTTAATGAAACAAATTAAATCGCACATTACTATACATATGTGTTCTCTACTGAGCGATGTATGAAATTAACTAAATATAATTATTTGATTTAAGCAAGCTACTCGTTTAATATGAACGATCTTCAAAATCCTATGACCAAGTTTTTCCATTATAATATAACCAATATAACCTTTTTAGGTTTTTATTTAAAACAATTTATTTTCGAGTCGACTAAGTTAGAATTAACACAGTGAACTATGCGTAATTTTTACCCTTGACTGCGTAATGATTAATACATTTTTTTAACCCACCGAAAAACGCTCTCGGTTAGTAATTATTTTTCTGCGTGTAATAAGACCCATAAATACTTCATTTTGTTATCCTATAAAACACATAAGAACTTGATTTATATTTTTTTATAAAACAATATTTTTATAAAAATTGTATTATCATAATGAAGAGCCGCAAGTTTCCATTCTAGAACCATTTCTATACTTTTGTCTTTGGTTTTCTTAAGGAATTAATTTGTGTTTCCCTTTAAAATCAGAGCTTTTTAGCTATTATCTATATACCTACATTAAAAGATTGTGAGCGCTTACAAATAAATCATATAAAAAAATAAAGGAGGCTTATTTCAACTCCCGCCCAAGTCTCAAAAATAAAATTACTGCAACCATACGGCATCATATGTGTTTTTGTATATGGATCCAATAACCATTTGAGGCATAAGTCCAATCCACAATGGCCAACACCCGGGACGTGCTATAAGGTTTTTAGAAGGCGCACTCCCACTCATATATATGTATGATTGAAGTCAGTCATAATAATCGTAAAAGTGGGTAATTGAATTAAGGGATGACCAGACCACACCAAACGCTCAACGACTTCGGTTCAGCTGAAAAAATATTGTTATTATTCTGAGTTATATTTTCATTTTTTTTCCCCGAAGGAAATTCGAATGTCCATTTCAGTACAAACTTGGTATCAATGGGCAGTGTGAAAAAAAATATCCTTAGGGCGATTGAATTAACATTAAAAACATAACTCAAAGTGGATTCGAAGGGATGTTCAATGTTGTTGGGCATATAGAAGAATTCATTGAATATTAGCGGCCTCAAGTGTATTTTATGTGGAAGTGATAAATAAATTGAACCTAAATAAATAAATATACGAATAACCTAAGCCACAGGCGGTTTTCGCTGGTCTGTGAGGTCGGCAAATATTAAATAAAACTTTAATGCTTTTCAATTTTATTACAAATAAAAGAAATACAATCAATATTCTCCTATATTATACTTATTTTACATCGATATAGTCTCAATAGAATAACACCTGACTTTAGAGTTGAGGCAAACAAGTTGACAGTTGACAAACCCACTTTTTTATACGTGAATAATTTTAACACCATTCTAATAAATGAGAATCAACAAGAACGAAGGAAAAACTTTTTTCGCCTATAAATTGACTAACTAACTAATAGATCTATGATTTTTCCTATAGCTTACAGGTTTTTATAAGGTTAAAAATTCAAATAATTTGAAAAGATACGAAAAACTTAATATCTCTGTGTATGTTTTTTTATGATTCTTAAATTCAAAAGTGTTTTCTTGCCGCTTTTCAGGCGCAGCCATTCGAAGAAGTCCTGCAGTTGAGCTTTTTGAACAACACCAAGGCACTCATATACTTCAGGTAAGTTATTATTTTTTTTTTTTTTGAATATTAATAAAATAAATGTTTGTATTTTTGCAATCAATTTTAGTCACTAGATGGCTTCGCACTAGCTGTCGCTGCTGATGGAAGATTCCTGTACATATCAGAAACAGTGTCCATATATTTAGGTCTGTCACAAGTTGAAATGACAGGTAGCAGTATATTTGATTATATTCATCAAGCTGATCATGCTGAAATAGCTGAACAACTTGGATTAAGTCTTACCAGCGGAGGCAGTGGAAGTAATGGAGCAGGTCTGGCATCCCCTTCATCGGGAGCATCTGATGAGGGTGGTGGCAATCATGGCACCAATAATCCTGATGGTAAGTTTTATTTTTTGATAATACTTAAATATATGAATAGAAGGTCCCATCGAATCTTATAATTTAATATATTATTTTTTTAAATTTTATTTTACAGTTTCCGCCCAAATGTGTATTAATTCAACCACAATGTATAAAGGATTCGAACGATCTTTTTGTGTTCGGATGAAATCGACGCTAACAAAACGCGGTTGTCATTTCAAATCTTCTGGTTACAGGGTGAGTAAAAATTTAAATTATTTTAAATAGTGGAATGTGTAAAAAACAAACAACATTGACACAGAGTTCAATATAATTATGTATATAGATTAAGATTAAGATGAGAGATTTGTATTGCATGTGTAATTATATTTAGGAAAAACGTTGGCGGACTTTAACTATCGTTTTTTTTTTATTTTAGTTGGTTTTGTTTGATTATTAATTACCGTTAGGAAGTAAGTTATTGCAATTATCGAATTGTCGAAACGAAAATGTCGACTTATCTCGACTTTCCATGGTCCATAGAAGACGAATCTCTCGTTTTAAGATATATGTCTATGTGTGTGTGTGTGTGCGTACATTCGTGATACCTTTTTCCGTTCACCCATATCTCGAAAACGATTGACATATCGACTTTTATTTTAGATTTTATTTTGCACGAAATGTCATAATAATAATAAAAAAAATAAAAAAATAATTCATTAAATCGCAAAAAAACAACACTGGTGAAAATGTTTTTCGACTCGAATATTTCGAGAACAAACGGTCCCACTTTGGTCTTCACCTGATAAGGTCTTCGTAGATCTAGCATTGGATATTTTTTTCATAACAAAATAACTTCAAATGTGTATGATTCCAAAACACCAATGGAAAGTTGTAAGCCTCTTTTTTAGTAATTAATTTGCCTGTAGAGAGAAATCTTTTTGTACTTTTTTACAAAGATATAATCAGAACCAAGCTCGAAAACAAGTTCAAATCAAAAATATCATTAAAAAAGTAATATGCATAAAATAGGTAGAACAATAAAATAAAATTAAAAATCGTATAAGTATTAAAAATAATTCATTACAAATAATTTTGTCTCCAATGCAAATATTTTTATTTATATATAAATTATAAGGAGTTCCGATTATCCATATAATAGTCCCAGTTAATTTGATCTTTTTTAAGCAGTTATAGTGCTCACTTTACAAATAATTTTATAGCACTCTGAGAGCATAAAAAATTGTATATTACTTCAAATGGTTAAAGTCCGTTTTCAACGTGAATTTATTTTTAATGTGTGTTTTTAGTTTTTTTTTTCAAGACAAAAAAAATATAAACGAAAAAGTTAAAGCTAAACCACTAATTAAGTGTCGTTTACATTATATTGTACCCTATGTATCTACAGGGAGGTGATGTTTCCGATAAGAGTTGCGCCAACGGTGGTAAATTTGGTAAAACATCGGCTTCCAATTATTCGGTACGTATCAATAAAATCAGTGTCAACAATAGCCAAACAAAAAATAAATAAAAGTTAAAGATAAATAGTCAATTTGATACCCCTGTTAACGTTGAACTTAATTTAATTTTTTATAAAACAAATATTTAGTTCACACATGAAGAGAATTTCTATATAAGCTCGTTTGCCAAAAAAAGCTTTTTGTCAATTTTAAATAATAATTTTTGTTACCTTTTAAGTTTATTTTAATTTTTAAATGGTGAACGAAAGTAGAAATAATTTTTTTATTTTATTCTACTTTTCAATATTTTATTATTTTAAATTAAAAAAATTGTTTAATACATAATTTAAAAAATAATATAAACTGATTTATTGATCAGTATCGAATATTTATCTGATGGCTTCTAAAATATTATATATAATTATTATATTATTATAACTTTTATAAGAAAAAAACTATCAATATTTTAAAACTATATTCATATAAGTTGAGGATATAAAATAAATACGTAATTTCAAGGTTAAGATAATTGCATAATCATGCATAACATAATTAAAGTTTAATTTTTTTTATTATTTATTTCCAGGTTGTTCTGTTGCTATGTAAAATTCGACCGCAATACACATTTTCACATACGAGAAAACCACCACCACCATTGTTAGGTATGGTTGCACTGGCGATAGCATTACCACCACCATCAGTGCATGAAATTCGACTAGAGTGTGATATGTTTGTGACAAGGATTAATTTTGACTTTCGAATAGCACATTGTGAACCAAGGTTAGTATAATATGTACATATATAAAAACATATATAATTCACTTGCTTTATTTTTATTCTTCATTTTTATTTCGTTTAATTAAATAAATTTAAATTAATTTTTTTCAAAACTTGAAAATAAAATGAGCCACTTTTTATTGAAGTTGATTATTCTATTGCTGCAGCTTAAATAAAAACCATATTAACATAACAATGTTTAATTCTTAAATCATATCAAAATGATTGTCGTGTATATTTTTCATGAATACCAACACTTAAGTGAGTTACCACCAGCTCACTCAAGTGTTGTTGTTCATTAAAATCTTAAAAAAAAAATGTTTTGTTTTTTTATATTTGTTTGAAAGGCCGTATAGAAAAATTATTTGTATACAAAAATGAAGTCTGACATTTTATATTTATTTTAAGACCTTAATCTTAAAATATTAAAATATTTTTAAGGAAAGAAATGTCTTTCAAAAAATCGACATAACGGGATCGTATACGATGGGATGGTTTGCAATGAACCAGACAGGCGCAATTTCCATGAAAAGGGTGTTTTTTTACATTAAACTGAAATAAACACAGAAAAATGTTTTCAATATCTTGACAAAAAATTTTATGTCATTATCGTTTGAATATGATTTCAAGCATGTGGCCGAAATGTTCGATGAGTTTCTCGAATTTAAACATGTTTTTTAAAATAAATTTGAACAATTTAAAAACGTTCTTCCAGCGTAAGTCTATTCATGATGAATGGTCAAACCAATCTAACCACAAAATTATTTAGAACTGTCAAATCGTTTGTCACAATAAACAGTGTTGCCAATTTAATGTTCTTTTCCTCTCAAAAGAACTGCGCACTTTACATTTTAAATTTATCTGATGAGATTGTACAAACTTTATCAATTAATAAAATTAATTTTTTGCGTTATATACAATTCCTTCATCACCTTAATCTTAAATATAGATAAAAAATAAATTCTTTTGAAAAATCATCTTAAAAAAATAATTTTTCGAAAACTCTCCATACCAAAAAAAACCACCCTGTCCAAAAATTCCTGACACATAAGTATGTACCTTATTTTGTATCCGCTTTTCGATGATTTAAAATTCATTCGTTTCCAACATTTCTCTGATTTACAACGAATTATTTTTCAATTTAAAACATTTTGAGTAACATTCCAGAGTCAGTACAGTGAGTCATTCATATTATTCAGTGATGATCGTAAATATATAATATATTTCATCTTTTTGCCCGTAGCTAAGGTTTTTTTAGGCGTAAGAGAATTGGAAATTTTTTTGAACACAATGCTCTGCTGCAACTGGAATCGGAGCTGCAGCTGCAACTGCTTTCAAAAAATGTCGTACGTCGTTTTTTTTATCTGCCCGCAATGAGCTGTACAGCTTTTCATATATTTTAAAGGAAAAAAAACAACCACGAGTTCACTTTTTTTATTTCCAATATTTTTCTTTTAATTAATATTTTTTTCGCGACACAAATGAGCACTAAAAACTTTAATATTTGTTTTCGGCTCTTTTTTTCTTCATATAAATTGAAACGTCAAAAGTGCTGCACGTGAAAAAGTTAAAAGTTGGTGAACCTTTGCAGCACCGACTGCAGTTGTGTTGCGTTGTGTTCGTAACATTAAATTTGTGTGTATTCAATATTTTGACAGCTATTCAGTTGCAGCTTCTAGTTTCGATCAAATGGTACCCTCTGCAGAGTTTACTCTTTCGAGCATTGTGAACGGATTTAGGGTAACCTTTGATTAGGCCAGAAATTGTCGTAAATACAAAAGAAAACAAAAAATTATCCCCGCTTTTTAAAAGAAAATTCAAATCATAATCTTTAATAAGTGATTTTGACAATCAAATTTATTTATTTTTTCACTATCGCCCATATTATTCACTCGATACATCCAGATCAAAACTTTAATCCAGATGTAAAGTATACAAATTCAATGTAAATACATCCAGATTTAAGTTTCAATCTGGGTGTATCGAGTGAATAATATGGGCGTATGACTTCCAGTAGTAGCAGGTTTAACTATACGGCCTCTGAATAAAAACTTTATCATTCTTTATAGTAAATCTTCAATTTTTTTCACAAACTATCTTCTTTTAATTACAGAGTGTCAGATCTTTTAGATTACACCCCGGATGAATTAGTTGGAAAGAATTTATACAATTTGATTCACGGCGAAGATTCTAACAAAATGCGAAAAAGCCATGTGGATTGTAAGTGCTTTACTTTATAATAATAATATTTTTCCCTCGATCTTTTATTTATTTTTTTTTATTAATTTTTTTTCGCAGTAATAGAAAAAGGACAAGTTCTCTCGCCCTACTACAGAATGATGAATAAAACTGGAGGTTATACTTGGCTGCAAACGTGTGCAACAGTAGTTTGCAGTACAAAAAATGCTGACGAACAAAATATTATTTGTGTTAATTACGTAATAAGGTAAGTTTTAACATAAATATAAATTATATACAGTACACTCGTAATGCTGTTCTATAGACAATTTGTTTTCGAATTTAGTTGATAAAATAATTGTATTATTGGAATTTTAAGTGGGAAAATGTCCTTAAATTGTAATTGTTTTGTTTTACAATGTCGTGATCTTGCAATCGTGAATTCGTTTTGGTTTTTAATTGTTCACGTTCACATACAAAGAAACAATATTTTGTCGAAGATTCTATATACTTGTTTTCTTTTTAAATCAGAAAAAAATTAACTTGAAATTAATTAATCTGACCGTCTTGTTTATACTTACTTACTTTTAGTTGTCGTGAAAATGAACACCTCATCTTGGATACATGCCAACTAGAACCAAGTGCAGATTCTGTGAAAGATGAAGAATCGGGAACAGACAAAGGAGCCGGTTCACCTGGCGGTGATCCTTCCACTGAAGGTCATCCGGGCTCTGCTTCCGAATCGAAAACATCTTCACCGAAGACTGATAACGATAGTCATCATCGGACAAGAGCACGTAATAGCACAACAAATCTCAACAATTCATCAATATCCATGGCTAAAGATACTTCAACTACCGGTGCAGGTACATCGTTGACAGAAGAATCAATTGCAACAACACTCACACCTATCACTGTTGCAGCTCCTACCAAAAGAGGCCAAAAAAGAAAAATCAAAGTTGAAGAAGAAATTGTATCAAACAACGAAGCTGCAATATCATCACCTGATCAACGAGAAACTCCACGTAGCCGCCATCCTTCTGTAATTGAAGAGCATGCAGAAACTTCAGTTAAGGATCTCGAAAATGCCATGTCCAAACATTTACCCTCGCCAGGCGGAAGCGCCGCAACAACTGACTTTAGTGCCGATGCCCTTTTGAAACAACAACAACAACAGCAGCAGCAACAGCAACAGCACGAAAAGAGTAGTACGATTCAGTGGATTGGAACGCCGCACTACCAACAACCGCCAACAATGCCTGCCACCGCACTTCTTCGTCAGCTGTATGCCAATCGAGAAAGTGTTATACGTGCAACAGCACGGCAAACACCAACTGGCGTATACTACGGTGATAACCAAGGTGGCCCTCTTCCAACGCCACCTGGAAGTGAATCCTCGTATGACAACCAATATCTGTTGCATGGACATACGCCTCAAAAATCAACAGACGCATTCACGAATCTGGTATCAACGTACGGTGGTTACCACAGTTCCATAGACTACCACAATGCCATGACACCACCAAGCTCAGTGTCCCCGCGAGAATCCAATAATCTGGGTGGTAAGAATTCTACACACGCATCGAATGGCGGCTATGAGTATGCAGATCCTCTTCGTGGTGGCCAATACAATACTCCAACCAGTACAGACTCCAGTTCAGCTCCGCCATTGCCTTTAAAACCTCAACCATACTCAGCCGCTGCTGCTGCCATGCATCATCATGCGGCTAATACAATAGACGCCGCATCAGCCTACGGTAATCTGGAGCAACCACAATACTTTTCCCCACACTCCGGCTTTCATTTATACCATAAAGGTGGTCCTTCTACAAGTTGGTATTCAACCCCATCGTAGACAGTGTAGTACGAAGAGTGCAAACAGACAGCTAGACGACGAGCTTAACCTCATTTTTATGCCGGGGATGTGTGACATAAGAAAACAAATGAGATTTGATAATTCGGCGAGAAGGGGGAATTCCTAAATGTCTCGTATAACAACTTATCTCTGACCTCATCCTCATCAGACAGATTCATTATGAGTTCAAATGAAGTGCGATATTCAATTTGAGGTAAGTTTCTGTTTCACTGTCAAAAGATAGACATATTGGTTAATCCAATAAATGTCACAGTCACATGTCACAGTACGAAAAAGCAACTGTCATAAGATAGGTAATGTGATTTGATTACATATACTCCCTAGTGATTGTGCTGCTTTCTTAATTGACAGTAGAAGTCATCTAGCACCATAACTGTAAAAAGCATTACATAAGTAAAATTGTACATAGCAAACAAAATATATCAAAACAAAACTAATTTTTACAAAATTTTAATTACTTACATAATTAATTTAAAATTTAAAATTAAAATCAAAACTCAAAACTTGTTAAAAAAAATAAACATTCAATGTTGTTAAATTATTTTTAAGAATTTACCTCCATATTCTTGTAAAAAGCAAAACTACTACTACTATTGATTAACTAATACTCAAATTACATTCAAATACTCAAATAAATAATAAAAAAAAAAAACAAAATGTAACAAAAACTTAAAAAATGATTTATTAAGTTATATAAATATTATTATATTGCAAAACTATAAAATGAACAAGATTTTAAAGACTTAGATAGTGTGCCAATAAAAAGACAATTCCAGTCTCCCTCTTTCCTTTTTTTGTATTTATTGTGTTTAAAGTTTAATTTAATTTATTTACCATGTAGTTGTTTTAAAATTTATTTTTAAACAAATAAAATAAAACAAACATAACATAAAAATAGTAAAAAAACAAAATATAACATATCACTGTTGTTAACAGCTGAATTAGTTTAAGTTTTTTTTTTTGTATAATTAATAACAATGTTTTGTATTATGAGAAAACAAAAATCTAATTTTTATTTTAAGTTCTTATATGCACACATGTGTGTATGTAATATATGTATGTGTATGTATAGTGTAACTGGGATATTTTATTTCTGTTAAATTTTGAATAATTTTGTTAAATTTAGAATAATTTTTTTTTATTGAGCTTAAAAATAATGTCTTTATCAAAATTTGTTAATCCGTGATGCTTTAATATTTTTGTTTTGTTTCTATTAAGTAAAAAAGCTTATAAACTAGGTAATTATTATGTGTAGAATTTAATGAGTAAGTTTTTACTATAAAAAAGAAAGTTCGCTATAGGTAGCAAAACTATAAACATTAATAATTAAAAATTAAATAATAATTATAACATGAGCGAGAGTGTTTTATTTTGAAATTGATAATTTGGAAATTGAAGGACCAGGATAAGAGTCCTCCAACAAGAAATAAACATTTATTATTCGAGTCACAACATTGGAAACTAATCTTGCTATATCACAAGGGTTCATTATAATTTAATGACAAGCTGACATTTATAGCAGAGTTATAATCGAAAACTAGTCGCATTTTTTTGGGTTTTGGCCAATGTTGGGTTCGTCGCTCGAGGTCGAAAACTTGGTTTATTCATTAGGCTAATATCATAAACAACTCATTACTCAGCAAAAAATCAGAATTACCGGATCTGACGCAAGGTCTCCCTCCTATGAGACGGGTAAAACGGGTACAGATGCCATACAACAATTTGTTTCTGTTCTGGAAACCGGCTCCAACGGTTTTGATTAAACCTTGTACTTGGAATGACCAAAGTGATTGTAAGAAAACTGCGTTTCAGGTTTTTACCAAAAAATTTGTATTAAGGAAAAAATAGACTTTTTTAGAAAATTGCTTTAATTTTAAGTTATTCGACTGTAGACTTTTCAAAAATAAACGTTTTTAGAAAATTGCTTTAATATTAAGTTATTCGACTATAGATTTTTCATGGAAAATCCGCGAATTCATTATTCCACTATATACGAACTCAAAAAAAAAGGATTCACAAAATCCGAATGGAATCGAAAAAAGCAATGTCCGTATTTTATATTTTATTTTGTATTTTATATATATATTATATTTTATTTACTTCGGTAAAAATCAAAATCTATGTTCAAAAAAAACCACAAACTAGAAATCCCGTTTGTTCTTTAATCCATTGACACAGAAAGTGAGAGACTAGAAGCTGAAAATCAGCTGATACGCATTTCAGATGTTAGCTGTTTTTTCACAAAAATCCGAAAAATTTTAGGATACCTTCAGATTTATTTAGGAAAACAGCTGTTTGTTCATCAGCTGTTTTTTCCTATAGGATGACAACAACACCTACCAATCCGGATTGCTTTTAAATTTTACTCGAACACGACCAATGCCTCATTAGAAGAATTAATTTCAAAATCAGCTGTCCTGTCACACCAATACTTGCATCTTTTAAAAAACAAAACAAAGGGGAAAAAATGGGACTTTTGGAAAAGTTGAAGATACTATTCAAAAAGTCCCATTTTGTTCCCTTTTTATTTTCCACAAAAAAAGCTGAATATTTGTATTAAGTATGCGCTACACTCTTTTAATAAATATCGCAAACAAAAATCCCATAATCCCTGAGCAATGATTGAGATCGTGAAAAAAATGTGTGTTTGATATTTGTTTACTTATTCTATGTTTTAGCATTTTTTCCCAAGAAAATAGATTCAACATAAAAATAAAGTGGTTTCAAATGTACTGAGGAACTAATTTTAATCCGGCTTTTTTGTTCTTTTACTTCCTCGTTTTTTTTCATAGTTTTATTTTGACTTCCTCGCTGTCTGTTGTTTCTCACTGACATGGCATTCAATTATTTTAAGAGTTTAAGAATTTTTAAGTTTTAAGTTTAAATTCAGCTGCGTATTTGGTTTTAGGGGCTGCGTATTAGCCTTTAGGGTTTAAATCTCCAGTAACTGAAAAAAAGCTCGAACATTTCGTGGTTTTTTGGATATAGATTTTTGAAATCTTGGGTTATTTTAATTTACACTACAAACAACTCAGAAAATAATTAGAATTATAAAAGTATTTGACGCAAGAGCTAATTTCTATGAAAGATGAGACGATATAGATTTCTGGACCATTTATTTACATACATATATACTAGGGTGTTCAATAATCAATGGTCCAAACTAAAATTGTTGATATAGGTAATCTAATGACCACTCAGAATTTAGTAACTTGTCCATTCCTAATAATAACGATTTTCAACTAACGGCTGTTTTTCTGAAATTTCGAAAAATCCCTACTTTTGGCGTTTTTCTTTTTTGGCTCTGAGCAACGCTCTGAGCAGAGGTTGACCGATCAGAGCAAAGCTTTGAACAGATTATGATCAGAGCCCTCAGATTTAATTATGAAACACACTTGAGCACTGAATATGTCATATGCCTAGTTATCTGTCAAATTACATAAAAATTGTATGAAGTTGGCTTCGCTTAGCGTTCTGCTCGATTTGCTCGGTCATTTTATTCTGAGCATACAGATCATGCTCCGAGCTAGCTCAGATGGAAAAAAGAAACACGACTTATGTGCTCTGATTTGTCTGAGGTAAAAAAGAAACATAGAATTTATTTTTGACAGCTCGGTGATCTGCTCTGAGGTAAAAAAGAAAAACGCCATTTGAATCAGGTTTTTGGTCACCATGTCCACAATTGATTTGAAATTTTTTTTTTTAAATTTTTGAAAATAAATATTGTACTTTAGTAGGTATACCTAAGACTAATTCTGTGCGTTTAAATATTTTTGATATCCTGTACCATTTTGCTCCAAGTTAAAATACAATATGACATTTTGATCAAACCTGTTTTTTTACTTCAATTTTTTAAAATAACACCCTAAAAAAATTTATGACTGATTACTGGTTTTTATCTAGGTACTATTAAAAAATTTGCCATGTTATTAAAGTTTCTTTAAAGGTATACCAAAACTTGTCGTATATCGAAATTTATAACAGTTTTAACTAAATCAATGGATTGTTTGTCAACAAAAAAAATTGAGGTTGTTTTCAAAATAAACAATGCGATAATGGTGTCCACTGTAATTTAAAATCTAATCTATTAAATCTAAGAGGCTACTACCGAGCATTTTGATTTATGTAATTCCTTAAAGAGTAGTCCCATGTTTAAAGATTTTCGTTATTTTCAAATTTTTTTGAAGACACCTCCATTTTGATTAAAATTCCAAAGAAGCTGCATTTCAGGTTTTAGTAAAAAATCTGAAAAACGGATGTTCAATATTTTTAGATAAAATTGCTATAATTGATCGATCCAATTGAAAGATAGTGTCCGTGAAGTTAGCATATCAAGTGTTAGCATATCAATTTTTTTTGGAATTCTCACCATAGATCTATAGTTCCTGATACTTTTCCAAAATAGTTCTGTTCGATTTCACTAAAAACACGGATTTTATAAAAAGTGAGATGCTAACTTCCCGAAGCATATATCAATTCTTGAAATTTCAAATTAAAATATTTTTTTTAGATGTAAAAAACATTCTAGAACTATTGATATTCTAACTTCACAGACACTATCTTTCAATTGGATCGATCGATTTTTTTATAGCTATTCAGTCCGATGCGTCTTAAAAATTCATTTAATATTGCATTTGAAAATTTACCAAATTATTTATTTATGAACAAAATAAAATAAAAGAAAAACTAAATATTTTTTAATTCTTTTGAATTTTTAACATGTTTTTAGTGAAGCGTAAGAAGCGATTTGCCCATCATCAAAAATAGTAATTTTTAAACAGCTGGCTTGCTCTATACACGGACCTACCCCCATACTTATAGTAGTAAATATATGTATTATGTTCATTTCATTAAAAAATAATAACATCGAGCAAAAAATCTGAAGGATGTTAAAAGAATAATTTGCATAATTTTATATTCATTTCTTTACATTGCCATTACAACACTCCTGCACCATTTCTTCTTTCCTTTTGAACAAAAAAAAAGTGCCAAACCATATTGTGAGGCAAGGACGAGAACAAGTGCAATGTCTTTCGCTTTAAAAAAACAAGCAAAGCTAATGGTTTATAATTTTTATATATATATATACCGCGTCCTTTTGTTTTTTTTTTCCCTGCTCCATTCGACTTATTATACTTCTTTCCATCGACATTATCATCATCGTGCCTATCTCTCTGGCAAAAGTCTCATCAAATTGCAATATCTGAATATCGAGCGAGAATGAAGTTATTCTGTCTGAGGCTACATCTTATTAACTCACCCTCTGGAGTCCTGATGCGAAGTTGTGTAAGTATAAGAAAGGTCCTTTCTTTTCCTTGTTTTACTTATCATTTATGATTTATTTATACAACAATATGTTGTATAATATTAATATGTGGGTGCGTGGCATTTGGGGGCGATGCAATCGATTTGAATAATTTTCCAATATTTTACGGCGATAGGACTAATTTTTCTTTGACGCTCTGATTGGAAACTTATTTTTGGGGTTCCCTCTGATGTCGTACTCTAAATGCGTGTAACTTACTGAATATATAAATCTACCTTTATTTTATGAAATATTTGTATATTGTAAAATGATACAATAATTGTATAGACAAATAGAAGGGATCTTGAAATTAATCATATGGCATGTTAATAATGGTTTACAACATTCTGTTCGCGTATATACCGCGCTTATAACGAGATTTAGAGGGTGATATTTAAAGTTAGACTTTTTATTCAGGATTTTCCTTAACCGATAATTTTTTATATATTAAATATGCTTTGTAAAGGTGAACTTTAATGTCAATCTTCACAGTAAAAATACCAAATTTCATTTAAAACTTAACTTAACTGTTCATCTGCTAGATCAAAACTTCAAAACAGCCCTTTATAGGAAACCAAAGATTTCAATTACCTGTATAATATACGTATATGCACAAAGAAAAACTTCATCTTGTAAAACTTTTTGAATTACTTGATATTTAAAAATAAAAAAAAAGAAAGTGACTTAACCCCCATCACACATAGCAATAAGTAATTTTATTATTTACTGTTAGTAACATAAAATAAGTACCTTAACAATTTGGAAGAATTTAACTCAAAGAACTTAAGGAAGAAAAAAATTATTGCACGCATAAATTATCCTTTTTTTTCGCACCACTCAATAAGACCTAAAGAATAAACGCAAAAGAACGCAAATAATGTTATTCAATCCAATTTTATCAATTCGGGTGGCAGTCGGTGCGGCGCGGTGGCAGTGGCAGCGTTTGGACCAAAGAAACCCCCCCAAGACCTTTTTTTCGTCTTTATTTGTTCAAAGTATAGTCACATGAAAAGACGGTTGGTGGTATGTATTAAATTGAAGAGAAATTCCCTTTCAATTCCTGTCAATTTAAGATACAATCCCTAAGGGATGCATGGTCAAGTGAGTCTTATGCAATGCCAAATAAGATTTTCACACATTGAAACTAATACTCATTTCTCGTACTCCGGGGATATATAGGTACTGTATGATTTCTTTTACATCACAAAGTCACTCGGGGGCCTTTGCCGGAAACAGTTCTTTGCTTTTCATTTTTTTTTTTGGTCAATTTGAACATACGAAGGGATATATTATTGTATCTTTTTTATATGTTTGAATTTCATTCGACAAGTGAATCCTTAATTGATTTGGGAGTTGCATCATTAGTCAAATTGGAACTATTTACCATAACAAATGTATGCACATAACAGACTAATTCTCTAAAGGAACTTTTCAGGGTCTAGTAAAATCTTGGATGCGTATCTATATTTTTTTTCGATATATGTACATAAATATATGTAACCTTCTTTGAACTTATTTCTAAATTCTGTGTTTATTATTATCAAAATTGATCAATATGGATCATCAAATAACATGCATAACAACAACAACTCATGAACCTGCTCTTTATCGGGTTGACGTTTAATGGTCCGAAAGCAGGCCTCTGCTTCTCGCCACTGTAAGGCTGTTTTATTTTCGCAGGATGATCCAAATGGATCATGGGTAAAAAAAAAACCGCTTTTGTATTGTTGGATTAAGAACCAGAGATGGTGTTAAAGATATATCAAGTCTAACAAATCATATATACTATGAGTTGACAGCCTTCAGGATTTGTTAAGCCTCTTCTCCTTATGTACACTGAAAAAAAAATCATTTTTAATATCAATAAACACCGTTTATTGACTGTTTTTTCATTGTCTCAATAAACTTTTTGTTGATACTACGAACATTTATTGTTTAAAAAATTTGTATTCGATAAACGATTTGTTGGCTCAACGAAAGTCCGTTTATTGAAAATTAAAATTTAAAAATTAATAACCGGTTGCTATTATCAATAAACTTTTTTTTTGGCACAATAAACTCATACATTGCGCCAAACAATTTTTTTTATAAAACTTCTTTTTTTACTTTGATAAATGCGTTTATTGGCGCAATAAACAATTTATTAAATGGCAATAAACATTTTAATTGATTTTAACTTTTTTGTTTATTATCGTAATAAACTGTATATTGGCTCAATAAACTATTTATTGTCCCAATAAAGTTTTAAGGAGTAGCTAAATACTTTATTTTTTTTTCAAATTATGGTCGATTCTCATAAAATTCACAGTCTGTTCATGCTGTGATTTTTATATAGAGTCGGTAAGCATTAACCATAATTTGCATCTTAGATGGGTGCGACAGCATAATATTACGAAACGCATTCTGGTGTTGAGGTCACTTGAATAAAAATAAAAATTTAAAATTAAAAAACCTCAACTCCAAAATGCGTTTTGTAAAATGCTGTCGCACCCTTCTAAGGCGCAAATTATGTTCGAATCTTAGCGACTCTTATAAGAATCACAGCATGTACACAATGTGAATTCTATAACAGTCAATTATAATTGAAAAACAAAATTAAACTTGTTAACACTTTATAGGGATAATAAATAGTTTATTGGGACAATAAATAGTTTATTGGACCAGTAAATAGTTTATTGGGCCAATACAAAAAGTACATTGCCGCAACTCACCTTTTTTGTAAAAAAAATAAATAATTCAATAAATAATTTCTTGTCTCAACAAACGTTTATTGGGCCAATAAACCACTTTTTCTTGTATCAATAAACGTTTATTGGGACAACAAACCACTTTTAATTGTATAAATTAACGTTCATTGGGTCAATAAACGTTTTTTGGGTCAATAAACGCTTTTGCTTGTATCAACAAAATGTTTATTGGGCCAATAAACAGATTTAGCATGTATCAATAAACGTTTATTGGATTAATAAACCGCTTTTGCTTGTATCAATAAATATTTATTGGGCCAATAAACCGCTTTTTATTGGCCCAATAAACCAGTTTGTTGGACGAAAATTGATAAATAAATTTATTGTCCCAACAAACTTTTTTATTGTATTTACGTACCTTTTTGGTTCAGTGTAATAAAAAACTCCAATTTTATCGTCATTTTTTGACGCATATTTTGATATCGTCAAATATAAAATCGTCCTGCTCAAAAGAAATCTATTTTATCAACGTCAGTCACTTTTCTTGCAAACGTATTTGAAGTTTAAGAACACAATCTCTGCACTCCACACTCCGCACCACGCACTCTGCACTCTGCACTCCGCACTTCGCACTCTGCACTCCGCACTCTGCACTCTGCACTTCGCACTCCGCACTCCGCACTCCACACGCTGCACTCCGCACTCTGCAGTCCGCACTCTGCACTCTGCACTTCGCACTCCACACTCCGCACTCTACACCCCGCACTTAATGTTAAGTTTGATTCAAACTTCAAAATTTAATTCTGCATAAAACCCATCTATATACATAGGCATATTTATTAGATTTTTTAAACATAAGTTAGATAATGTCTAAATAGATCAAAATAGTTCGAAATATAGTACATATTATGAAAAATGTTTTATTTTGTTAAACAAAATGTTGCATTACCCAGTGCGTTGTTAAAGTTAGATCGCTCTTAAAAATCAACAGTCGTATTTATTAGATTTTTGTCTACTTAGACACTGTCTAACTATTTTCAAATTGGTGGAAATATGCTTTATTTAATAAAAATAAATATCACATTACTCACGGTTAAGACAATCTACTCTTGTGTCTAAGTTGGGCAGCTATAAGACAACAATAAACAAGGTTTTTGAACACATTTTAACACATTTTCCAAAGTTGGGCAGTTGTCTAAAGTTAGACAACGTTTATAAATAAGACCACAAATATCTTTAACTTAGACGGCTGTCCAAAGTTAGACAACATTTATAAATACGACCGTATATATTCATGCCTAATTGTTCCATATTGAGCTAGTGAAAAATAAAAAAAAACAACAACAAAAAACTAACCATCTACCCTAATTCACCTCAAAAGACAATAATACGCTTCAAAGATTAATCGACTGAAAAGTAATTTCTTTTTATTAGGAAATGAAAAACGATGTTAGCTTCTTTGCCAAACGTATACAAAGTAAAAAAAATAAAAACAACTTGTCAGGTATAGGTGAAACAATAAAAACTTCAATTACCATAAAAAAGAGATTTGTTTTTTTTTTGTCTTAAAAATTGTTTCTTTTACAGGTTGGTTTTATAGAATTTGCAGTGTTTTCAGTGTGATCAAAACTTTTTAATAGGGTGTTTTTTTTTAAAGAAAAATGCAACAAAAAAAACAAAAACTTCAAACAATTAATTTCGAATTTGTAATGAGTTCGTTTTAATATCCACCTCTACACAACTTTTGAAATTAATCCAGTTCGATGGGAATTAAGAGGGTGCTTCTTATGGCACACTTTCATTCATATATACACTCTCATAAGCTCACTTGAGAGATTTATGATCTTTTAATTTTGGGCCACCCCTTGGCAGTCTTTTGCCAATATACCCGATACCCTGGCTCTATAAAAAAAAATAAAAATGTGACAGGTTACACAAAAAAGTCCTTTGCAAAAGCCATAAACACTTTTTAATCTTTATTCGTCCTTTTGATTCCGTTTTTTTTTTTTTTTTTTGTTCATTCATCTATAGAAACGTCACTAACAATAGAAGAAGCGTTGGCTTTTTACTGCTGTTGAATTTGATTTGAGTTTTATTGGAAATTTTAACAATGTCCCGATGATGAAGTGTGAATTTTTTATTTGAATGTAATATATGTGGGGGTGATAATGAAAGTATGTTTATATACCTCAGGAACTCGTCAAAATTACCTGAAGCATTTGTTGTGTTAGAAAACAAGCTTTAATTAAACTGAAGTATTTGAACTTTTACTTTGGTGGCGCATGAATCTTCGAAAGTAATTTATTTCTCCTCTATATGTTAAGATGCTGTATGGGGATTTAAGAAAACTCTATAGGTTAATCCTTACGTTCATATAGAAGAGGATATATACAGAAAAGGAAATTGGGTAAGTATTCAAATTCACCATCTTGATATTGTTCTTGGAAGGAACAATACCTAAGAGATTACTTAAAATTTTGTTGTGTCTTAATAATTATAAATAATAATTTTTAATTAATAATTTAAACACAAGTTGGGGTCACATATTTTAATTTAGATTAAAAAAAATTTACAGATTTCACTCATAGAGTAACTATGGGGACATTGAAAATGACTTGTGTTAGCTCGATAAAATAAAAACATGAATAATCTTGGTGATTTCTAATTTGTATCCTATAGTTGCACCAAAACTTCTGAAGATGTCTAAGAAACCATTCTTCAGTCTAAAATTACAATATGTAGATATTTTTAATGTTGAATCCCAGTTGGCGGTTAAATTAATGTTGTTCAGTTCAGTTTATTTAATCACGGCGTTGATGTTGAAGAAATTCAAATATTTGCTCAAATTGATTTACAAGTCTCTCAACTTATTGAACTATTTATATATAGGCAAGTTATTTGATTTACTATCAAAGTGAACCCTTTTTAACGCGAGACCAAATTTATAAATAATTTGATGTGTAGCTCAAACTCAATGCAAACCTGATTTACCTAATTGTTTTTAGGTATTCTATAATATTTTGCATTTTGAACTCATCTTTTAATAAATTTAATAAACTTGAGTCGTGTAATTTCTTAAGACAATATTAATGGTTTTGACAGTTAAGCAGTATTCTTTTATCTGAGTATATGAAAAGCAAAGCACCAATTAAGTTGACAGCTGAGTTGACAACCAAATTGAATCGTTTTTTTTCATTAGAGGACCTTAAGGTAGAACTGTAATAGTCGGAAGATGTTGGAAGAAAATTCTCTCAGTTCACTTACGCATGGAGCGGTCGGTGCGCGCTCTTCACTTCCGAAAGCAAAAGTAAAAAATTGGTTGAAACAAGCAAAACTCAATTATAGGCACGTCATATGAATTCTTTGTATTCGTTTCGTTTCGTACGACCACTTAGGTCGGCATCCGACTATTGTAGTTCTACCTTTAACTTTGAACATCTGAACATTAGAACTAAATCTATATATGTAAGTTTATTAAAGAAGTTCAATTATATTGCAGTACCTATGAATATTCTAAGTTCAATAATCGCATTGGCTTAGACGTACATAGGTAAAGTTTTGTAACATAAATTTATAGCCTGAGATTTTACTTGAATTCTAAGACCAAATCAACCCTTTTCGATTAGGTATTACCTATATTTAAGTTGCTTCGCTAGGTTAATCCTACCTCTAGCCTTGTTAACCTTAATTTAAATACCTTAACCTTCAACATCTGGCCCTTATAGAACTAAAGTTATAAGTTATAATCATAGAGGTTCAAGTATAGGTCTCTGTGCATATTCTAGGTTCAACAATCGAATTGATTAAGAATGAAGTCAAGTTTTGTCACACAAAATTTTGAAGCCTATTATTTAACTTATTTCAAAACCTTAACCTTTAAGATCCGATTATTAGTACAGAAGTAAAAAGGCAACCGCAGAACAACTAAATCAATCCTTTTATATAAATGTACATACATAATGTCATACTAAGGGGTCAAACTTCTTACGTCTCTGAGCCATTCTGAGACATTCCAAACCATTTACATCCACAGGTCCAACGAGTTATGGTAACAAAACGGCGCACTCTAGCGCTAATTGGGTCAACGAGCTAGGTTGCTCGTGATCGGCATTTCTACTTACCTACCTACCTTCATACATAATGTATGTACCTATATAGATACGTAGGTATATGAATTTTGTTGGCGAAGCCAATTTTGTTATTCAATTTTTCAATTTTTGCAATTATTTATTTTGATGAATTAAACCTAAACGTTTTTCACCTACACTTTTATGTTATTTCAATTATTTTTTAACTGAATAAATTAGCTCGATATTTTACCTTCATTTTAAGACTTTTATTTTAAATATCCGATTGTTAGAACAGAAGTTATAAGCCAACCAAACCAACCTAATCGTACCATTACAATTAAAATTTGCAAAACACCTACAATTTAATCAACATATACAATATACATATATTTTACAGACATACGTTACCTACTTAATAATGTAGCTATGTATGTATATCATTTTTGTTTCCTATGTGAAGCCAATTTTGTTTGCCACCAGCAGCCAGCCACAGTGCAGTGGTGGTTTTTTATTGCACACATTCCACTCCAACCAACGTCTTGCCAACACCCTTACAGCAATGTATATTCTTTGTGGGTACGTTTTTTTCTTTTTCTTTTTGTTTTCTTGTTCCTCACTTCATTTGCCGTGATGAAATTAGTTCTCAAAAGCCAATCTTTCACGTTTTTAGTATGAAATTTTGTAAGCTTTTGCAAACATTTTGATGCAGATTTGTAGCCTGTCATTTTATCTTTAATTATCTATCTTAACATTAAGCATCCGATAATTATAACCTGAGTAAAAGGCTTCTAAGTGCGCTCAAATCGAGTGATTTTAAGATTTCATAAAAATTCAACTATCCTCCACTGAAGCTCGTCGGTTGGCGACGATCAACGTGTAGGTACGATTCATCGATTGTGTCTTTAGGTTCATTTTGGCATTTTCTTTGGTAACACCTTTGTATATAAAAACTATAGTACTATCATGGAGCATAATTTTTAGGGTTGCGTGCAGTGTTGTCACTTCCTATTTAAAAAAAGTGGTAGATAAAGCTAAAAAAAAGTGGTAGATTCAGATTTTCCGTGGTAGAATTAATTTAAATAAAGAGAGTAACAAATTTAGTTTTTATTTTTATTAAATATAGATACAAAAGAAATAATGTAGGTACCTTAAGTAAATTAAGTTAACTTAAGCTCTTATCATTTTCTTTTAAAGAAAAATTAAATCACAATTAGCTATTTGGAATCAGTTTATTTAAGCACAGCCGTAAATATAAAATATGTACATTCTTATAAAGAAAATATATAATTCTTTAACTGAATATTATGTACCAATTGGTAGATACAGTTTTAAAATAAATTTCATAGTTTTTCAAATTTACCATCAACAAATTTAAATTGTAAATAAAAGCGAATCATTTCTGGAGATGGAATAAATATTTCATCCTTATCTGTCATTTCTTTTGCAAAAATAATACATTAAGCTGGTTTCTTCTTTTGTTTTTAATATCAATCGATCGCTTTAAAAATCAAATCTTTTTTTTACTGCCTTTTCAAACGGTTTAATAAAAATTTTCGCATTTTAATTTTTTTTTTTCACTTGACTTCCTTTGACCACTCTTCTAGAAAATTTCGAAAACATAACGTTTAACTGTTTACCGTTAATACGAAATCCAAGTACACAATATTACTCTTTTAAAATAAGGCACACAATCTTAGGAGTAAGTGAGTAGGAAGTAGGATCTACTTATTTTTCTTAAGCAGACTAGAACTTTGTTTTTTTGCAAAATAAACGTAGGTAGATATGTACCTAATGCGGAAAAAAGAGAAAACGATAGGTAGATACGCGTATGCAAAATGACAGATGAAAGCATTCACATTGAGTAAAAAAAGCTGTGAGATAAAGCCATTAAATGTATTCAGGTAAAACAGCATAAAAAGTGCAGAGAAAAAAAACTTTTTTTTCAAAAATCGAAGCAGATATTTTATTTATTGTTTTGATTTTTTTTTCTGGACGAGCAAAAAGGGGTAGAATTTTTCACTCCCGGGGTAGAAGTGGTAGATTAAGAAATTGTTGGAGAAAAGAGGTAGATCTACCACAATTGTGGTAAAGTGACAACACTGGTTGCGTGGACCTATACGGTGGCGCTAGAGTCACTTGAAATTTTTTTTTGCAGACTTTGAAATATGGCAGGATAAGAAATGAAGAGCAAGTATTAACAGCGAGAGGATTGTATTATTTCAATTCTGATTACGGTAAAGAGAGTAAAGGAGATAACTTTGCAAGCTGTTTGCGTCATGGCAAAAAGCAGAATAAATCAAAGAAAATTAAAAAAAAATTCTTTGAAATAATAATTTTTTTTGTTCGCATTGCTTATGGGAGTCCAGATGTGAGGAAGAATATGTAAAGATGTAAAAGTGGTAGGTAGGTATACTGTCCTATACAATTATACATTTATATTTTCGCATATACATATATAATATTGAGGTTGACAGATATTTGATTTGATTTGTAATTTTCAAGTGGTGAAAAATCAAATAAAGCGGGAATCTCCAAGCAATGTTGCTATATTTCTTGATATGTGGAACAGATGTACATATAATTAGGTATATTTATGTAGGTACCTATGTACTGTATAGGTATTTTGTCTCCTTTAAAAACAGTTATTAAAATCTTGAAGATGATCTTATATTAATATTTCTGTTCTTCAAAATGACCCAAAATTGGATTTTCGAACAACAAAAATAATAATATATGTATGTAATAAGGTATCTACCTATTAGTTATGTAATAATTAGTAATTAATTACATATGTACATACCTAGATACCTTACATAATATTTGAGGGTTTCCGAAAATAATAAGTTTCTCAGAGTTTTAGGTGGTTAAAAGGTTGTTTTGGATTTTTAAAAAAAGTTTCAATTTTTTTTTTTTTTTAATTTTTTCAAAATTTTATATACCTTCCTATGAAAAACTATTAAAAAAAAAACCATTAACGATTTTCAATAAATTCAGATTTCCTTAAGATATCAGATGATATGCATCGCATTGGTGTCAAAACAATTTCAGAGGTTGTTTATCAATTTACAGTCGACTCTTCCTAAGTCGTATAGGTACTCTCTCTAAGTCGAATTTCTCTCTAACTCGAATTTTGTCGCCATATTTTAACATTCCCTTCAATTTTCCATACAAAAACCATTCTCTAAGTCGAACTCTCTCTAACTCGAACACATTCTCTCGATTATTGGCATCTTTTTTCAATCCTTAAGTCGAGCTTTATTTAGTACAAAACAAAATAAAAATATATTACCCCTTCAGAATTCGTATTTGGGTGTAGTATAACTACGAACCATCAAAACCTTAATATATATGTGTAGCATCGCGTGTACCATCATCGTCAGGTCTTCGTGTTTTTTCCTACTTATATCCCTAGTTAAATTATTCTAAAATAAGCCAAGAATTGATAACGGTTTTTTGTAGAGGGGTCAAAAACAATAATATTTTATTATGAGAGGGGGGGGGGGGTCTATCTCGCCCCGTTTAGGAGGTAGGGGCAATTTAAAAAAAAGACTTAAATTGAAAAAAAAAAATTATTAAAAAACAACAGCAACACTTACAAAAAAACACTTACTTAAAAAATGCTTGTTTTTGACCCCTCTACAAAAAACCTTTATCAATTCTTGGCGCCATAGTTATCGTACTCGTGCCAAAAGCCAAATGCAGTCTTTGTTTTTAATCGATATTTATTGAATATTCGCCATTTATTGAATATTCAATAAATATCGATTAAAAACAAAGACTGCATATGGCTTTTTTATTAGAAAACACGTGCTATATTGTTCATAAATAAATGTAGGTGCCTAGGTATACTGGTATAAACACGTGCTATATTGTTCATAAATAAATGTAGGTGCCTAGGTATACTCGCATAATGCAAACTACCTTAAACTAAACTACTTTTTAAGCAGGTAGTATACCTACAATATAGGCTCCCATAAGTAATCTGATGCATTATGTACATACCTATCTATCTATGTATTTTTCTATTAAAATACCTACCTAATTTTGTTTTCATTAAATTTTTATAACTATAAATAAATAAACAATCAAAGTAATTTGTATGTGATCTCAGTGATTTTTTATAAGTCAAAACCAAATCGATCCTTTTCTTTTTCATCATAAGAAAAATTAAAATTACCTTAAAAATGTACTATACCAAGTTAGGTACATACCTCCCTTAAAAGAGTCAAGTACCTACATTTGCATGAAAATATTTTTTTTATTAAATTTTGTTTCCATTAAATTTTAAATTAATAACGTGATTCATTTAAAGGTTTTATGTGCCTCCGTAATAAATTTGTAAATAAAATTTAGCTTCACATTCTACCTAAATTTAAAGACCTTAAACTTACTTACATATCTATCATACCTATATGTTATCAGCCAACCAAACCAACCAACAGTGGCCTTCACAATTCTTAGGTGAGAAAAATACCTACTACTTTTTTTATTTATTTTTTTTTTGTGTATTCCTCTTTCTCGTTACGTTTGCCTCGATGAAACATTCTTTAACGTTTTTAGTATGAAATTTTGAACGGTTTTGAATTTGTAGCTTGTACTCGACTGTGATTCTGGCTTTAATTTGAACTTTGAATTTTGAAAATCGGACAATTGGATCTAAAGATAAAGCATTTGACTGAGCAAAAATCGGGTGATTTTCAATTTTAACAAAAATTGGACAATTCTCCACTGAACCACGTCGCGGTCGGTTGGCAATGAACAACAACCCCAATTTTTTCATTTTTCCGATATTTTTTTAACTTTTTTATTAAACTATTGTGAAAGTCGTGTGGGGTGTACACTGTACACTCTACAGTTATGTATGATATATCAAATTAATTGTCTATTTTCCTAGATGCGAATAAAAGAAAAACGAATCCTATAAATGCAATAACTACAGAGTTATGAGGTGATAAATAAAACAACAGAAATATGTCAATATCTCGGTTGAAAAAAATTTGAAAAATCTAAAATTTTAACAACACATGTAGATCAATAATCTCTATCACCTACATTTTTTGAGATTTTTAAAGATAAAAATCAAAAAGTGGTAAAAATTAACCCCGCAAAACCTGTTTTTGAAACATAAAATATGGTTTCAAAAAAAAATGTTTATCAAAATTTCCTGAAACACGGATAATTTTGTTTTTAAACACCTTTCCAATGTGAAAAATTTATTTCAATCGGACTTAACCCTGATTTATTGGAATTTTGTAATTAATTCAGTTTTGAACTTTCAAAAATTTATATCCCGCTTTGTAGATTTTATAGATTTTTTATCAAGTTAGCGATATTCTGGAATTTTAAATATCTATTGAATAAAAAATATATTAATACTTTACCACCTTCGTCTAGAATAGATACCTGTACCTAGTTTGATCAATTTTACCACATTTTGTCCTAGGTACCTACTTTAAATTGAAATTTCAAAAAATCCCGTCTTAAATTAAGTCTAAACAGATTTACTATGCATAGGTATATATCTACCTACATTTTTTAATGCATGAAAAAGTGAGCGATTCACTTATAATGGCTTAATATCGATAAACATAACTATACCTATATATACATTTTACAATCATGCCAGAATGAAAAAAAATGTAAACAAACCAAAATTATGTGAGTGAGCGATTCCCTTATAATGGTTAAATATCGATATAACTATACCTACATATATATATATACATTTTACATTCATTTCTTCCCTAACCATAAAACATGCCAGAATGAAAAAAAATGTAAACAAAACAAAATTGTTTTTTCTTCATTTTGTCTTTGTATAGGTATAAAAGATTTTATATAGGTATATACAGATATTTTATTCCTTGATTTTATTCTGTACCTCGCACTGCACTCACTTTAATTTAATAAAAAGCGTTCATATTCTTCTCTTATTACGTTCCTCATTTAACAAATATCTGCAACCTGCAAAGCTGCAAGTTACCAAACTCTTGATGAGAAACCGTTGCGTGGACAATATAGGTGTCGCTACTGTCGCACCTAACCATGATAGTACTATAGTTTTTATATACAAAGGTAACACCAACCAAAAATTCGATCCTGAGCCCCCTATACGCTAGAGTTCATTTCGTTCATTTGTTATATATTCATTTGTTCATTTAATCATTTTGGTAACACCATATTTTTCTCAAAACGACCCTATAAACATTTTCAATGTTAAAATTAGTGATTTTATGATTCAATTTGACACAAAGTTAATAGGTATAAAAGAAAATTTTAACTTTGAATATAGACAAGAACCATATATTTCGGAAAGTATTGAGGTACCTACACTTCATTGGTGATAATTTCGTATATACCTAATTTCCATCACATCAATTATTTAACTTGGTTATGCACTTGATGAAATAAATTATTTTCAAATAAAATAAGGTTTGGTGTTTACTCTAGGCCGACGATATGTAGTGCCTATAGGTATATGGCAAGTAAAATGGATAATTTATTAAAGTAAAATGCAAGAAGGATAAGAACATGGAATTAATTATTACCACGTCACCCCCCCCCCCCCTCCAACCCCATCGTAAAAAGTTATCTACACCACTGGTTAAACCAGTATTAACTGTTTATACATACCATATATGTATACGCTTTTAAAGATTAACCTGCTCCTTAAACTGAAATTAAATTATTGTGATTTAACTCTCTAACAATTTTTAACCTGAAATAACTTTATATTCTTTTTCAATTTCTAACTAACAGTAATTAGCCGTCAGCTATTGTTGTAGGTATTCTTTAAAGATCCTTAAATGCATTGTAATTCATCTCAAGTTACAAATAGAAAAGGTTATATTCTGCTAAACAACTTAAGGGAGTTCTGTTATATCGCACCCACTTGTTCAATATATCTACAGTGTGTGCAGTATACCTACCCCATTCATACCCGTCATGTCATGTCATATAACCTAATCACACCTCGAATTTATTGCCCTCTCCCATATGTGGAAATATGTATGTTCTATCCGAATTAATGTTAAAAGGACATCCCGGCCCGACCATCACAAAAAGAATTCAACAGGGGGGAACGCCAAGATGTCGTCTATAAATCATATTACCTAAAAGTTGTTTTTTTTTTTTTTATACCACCCCAAAGTCATATGACGGACGGGACAGGATGAGTTATCCGAAAATATTTGTTAAATAAAGCCTGCAAGGATTTTTTTTTGTGTTGTTCTTTTGCTATCAGTTTCACATTTTGGGGCGAAGAAATATATAAAAAACAGAAGAAGAAATTAATTTGGAGCTTTAATTTGATAGGGATCTAATTTTTCTCAACTAATTGTAAAAGTTCGTTTTTTTTCTGCTCCAGTGAGTCCTTAAAAATATAACTTCAAGTTCAGTTTATTAAAACAAATTACATTAAAATCCCAGCAGATTTAAAATTTGCATAAGTAAATTGCTTCAAAGGTGCACTGTCGCAATAGGAATAAGGAAAGAGCAAAGGACTTCCTATATATAATGACAATGACAATACTCACCTAAATAAATACAAATCGAAACAATTAACAAACGAATTGAAAGTCTGTCTCTTCGTTATATGGCACACTGTTTAGGCGGTGTAGTGTGTATTCAAACCCATCCAAGAATATTATGATGTCCTTAATTCAATTTAAAATGCCATATAAATATCCTTGGATTACTTACGACCACAAAATATACAAATACATATCTATATACCTACCTAACTTTGATGAAATGGAATCGAAACGCGCACAGAGTTAATTTAAATTCAGGACTTGTGCGAGTTTTGTTAATTTCCTTTGACATTGTTTTGGGGGATTTTAATGTACATATACAGGCATTGACTTGCTGAAAGCTGAAAGCAATACAAACTCTGCATCTTCTTCGCTATTTATATATCCACATGTCATACACCAACTTAATATTATACCATTCCAAGATTGGTGTGGGTAAATGAGGTCCTGGTTCTGGGCCGTGATGAGAAATTCTTTCATGCTGTAAATCATGATTACACTTAATTTAGACGTCAGAGGGTAGAATATGGGTTCATTAATAATGCCAAGAATGCCTCGCATCTTCTATCATCAATTTCTATTCTTCTGATTCTGCATTTGATGAAGTTGCTGATTATTGGATTGCAGTTATTAGTGAAACTATAATACCTATACTGGAGGGTGGTCATTTAAGATTGCAACTTAATATGCGTATAGATATTATAAAGCCATGTTTTTCGCAATATAATAATTGTAATATCAAATGAATAATGATAAGCAATTAAAAATATGTGTCGCCTAGCGAATGTCGACAATTATGGAAAAATGTACTTTATATATGAAAAGGACTTTATCCATCACTTGTAAGCTTGGGTGTGCTCTAAGACAAAGCGAATCAAACGGGCAGAGTTGGTCGTAGTTTTGGTACTATAAAGTGTAAGTAAACATATTTTACATAAGAAGAAACTATACGATGAAATATAGCGGTCAGGTTTTCAGATAATCCCATTTAAAAACAAATAAAAACGATTTTTGTTCCCATGTCCAGGTTATGAAACAACGCAAGGTAAGTTTTTCAACAAGTTTTGTTAACTTTCCTTGAAATAGTTACTAATCTACTTCTTCAAAATATAGTTTAAATCTTTCCAATATACAATTGTTCCTCTCTGGACCCTGAGAAATCTTTTGTTCAAAATGTGTGACCCTTATGGCCAGTTGTACAATAGTGGTTCAGCCTCGGTTCAAGATTTTAACTCACCGATTTCGGCGGATTAACTAACGTTCAACGCTGGTTCAAGTATGTAATTGGTTATTATCACACACTTGAACAGTAAACCACTGTTGAAACTCAAAAATTGCTGAACCACGGTTTAAATATTTGGACAACTGGCCCTTAGTATAGGGCCAGTTGTGTATAGGTACATAAAATATTTTTCGAATTCAACACACACATTGTGACTCATTTTCAATTTTTCGTTATTTTGACATTACAACACCGATATCTTTGACATATACCTCTTTTATATGCATTTCTCTTTTTACTTGCGATATAAATCTCGAACTCGAGATTTTGATCAAACTTGACATTGCGATAGCGAAGTGGAAAAAAGTAGGTCCGCAATTCTGCCCCTTTTTGTGTCTTTCTGTCTGTCTGTCCTGTCTCGGCTGCAGTCTAAACGGGTGAGTTGATTTTCTTGAAATTTGGTACCTAGCGTTTTTTTGGCATTCCTCCGACAGTTTTTTTTCATTTTTTTAGGACCAAAAATAACGGTATCTACCGTACAATTTTTATTAGCAAACAAATTTCTTAAAAAAGAAATCAGTTTTACGAAAAATAGTTTTAAATGGTGGATACCTCCCATGGAACCATTTTTTTGGTTTTCGATTATTCAAAAACGGTTCAACCGCTTTAAATCAGTTTTTCTATGTAGAAAGTTTCACAAAGTTTAAAAGAAACAAAATTTTCAAATTTTATTTTTTTTGGATTAAAAAAAAAATAATTTTTTTTTAGATCTTAATTATTTGAAAACGGATCGATTTTTATTAAATTTTGCGTCCATCAGTTTTTTAACATCATTAATAACGGTACCTACCATACAAGTGTTTAAAACCTGGTAAGGAAAATCTCATTTTTCTTGAAAACGGCTCCTACGATTTCGATTAAAATTTCTATGTGTGGTAATATCAGTACGATCTACCATATTATTGGAAAAAACATTTTTCTATCGATTAAAAATGGTATCTCTTAAATAACTTTTTTTTTAAATTTCTGATGAAATTTTTTACACAAGAGCTTCTAATAAGTTTGAATAATATTGGATATCAATACGTCACCTGAATGCAAGAACCAGCTAACTCAATTTTCGAATTTTTGAGAAAGTCGCAAAAAACTTTTTGGCCTCTATTTTACACTCCATTTTTTGCATGATAGTATATTAATAAAATATTATTATTATTATTATTATTATTTATTACGCTCTACAATAAATGTACAGAATAATACTTAAAAGCTAATAGCTGCCAGGGCTTCTAGCTGAAGGCATAAGGTTTAAAGATTAAAAAACAAATTAGTTTAAACGTCCATCCGCGGGGCGGTCAGAAAAGGGCAAGAACACCATTTAGGGTCCCGCCTCCTCTGACCGCCCCGCGGACAGAACATTTGTTATAAAAATTAAATATAGTTTGTTAAATTTAATAATTTTAAAAGTTTAAATACATTTTTTATGTTTTGTTCGGAAGGAACCAAAAGAAGATTTTTAAGGTTTTTGTTGTATAAATTGGTACAAATTTCATTAACTTTTGGACAATCAGATGTTAAGTGATTAATGGAAAGCTGGAGGTTTAATTGGCAGAGGTGGCATATCGGTGGAGGTTCTTTGTTGAGTAGGTGACTGTGGGTAAGTTGCGTGTGTCCAATTCGTAATCGGATGAAGCATTTATTCATAATTGCAGTCGTGGATGTTGGGTAAGTAACAGGGTTGCAATGTTGGTTGATTGAAGAGTAGTGGTGATGGTATTGGGACCAATCCAATGCTTTTTTTTGTTGCCAGTAGGAAATTGCCAGCTTAATGATGTCTTGTTTGGTAGGTTGATATTGACTTACATTGGTGTTATTGTTATTGGAAACTATTTTAGCTTCGCGATCTGCATATTCATTGCCTTTAATACCGATGTGACCTGGTACCCATAAGAGTATTACACGTACACCTAGTTTGATGATGTTGTCTCGTGTTTTACTAATGATAGTTGAGCGATTGTTTACATTTTTGATTGCAACTAGAGTAGAGAGACTATCCGTGCAAATCACCGTATACTTTTTGCTTTTTAAAGCAATTTCTGTTGCTTTTAAAATTGCTAGCGCTTCAACTGAAAAAATTGAAAAGTATGTTGGTAATTTTTCAGCAGAAACGAGATGGTTATTTGAATCAACGATTGCGAAACCCGTGCCTACTTCACTCTTAGAGCCATCAGTGAAAAGAATGACCCAGTGGTTTTCGGTGTAGGTGTTTATCAACTCATAAAATTGTTGAAGGTATTTTTCTTTCGGAGTTGACTCTTTTTTATATCTGGAGAGTTCAATATTAATTGATTCTCGTACCAGTAACCAGGGAGGAAGCTTCTCTATTTCTAGGGATTTTACCTTTCCGTCCAGGCCAATTTTCCTTGCAAATGTTAAAGCGTTGTAAAGGGATGAGGGAGTTTTGGGAATTTTGCGACGGCTTAGAATTTTTACTGCATCAGAGTGGATCGGAGAGCTGAATGAGTCGTAAATTTTTGCAACAAGTTTTGAGTTAAGAAAATCTCTTCTGTCTTCGATTGATGAAAAACCTCCTTCTGCAAGCATATTTTTTATTGGGCTGGATCTAAATGCTTTAAGGCTGGATCTTATAGCTGCATGATAAGTCGGACAAAGAAGTTGAAGATTAGATTTAGCACACTTGCCATATATGACTAATCCATAATCTATTTTAGCTAAGATAATCGATTTTGTTACGTTAACCAAAGTATTGATATGAACTAAACTATTTTTTGAAGCTAAATATCTTACAATGTTTAACCTGGCAGCTAGTTTTATTTTTAATGCTAAACAGTGTTCCTTAAAACTAAATTTACTGTCAAATATAATGCCAAGTATGCTTAACTTATTAACATTAGCAATAAAAATATTATTTATGTCTATGACTGGACAAGAGCAAGATAGTTTTCTACAAATGTGCAAATGTTTGCTTTTGTTAAGAGAAATGGAGGCACCAGATATGGTGCACCAAGAGTTGATGTATTCAAGAATTGCTTTGAAAGTGGATTGAGTGCGTGAGTTATCATTGAATTTGGATAGTAAGTATACATCGTCTGCATAGAGAGTATGATTAATGCTTTTAAATTGTGTGATAATTTCACTTATATCATTATAGGCTATGATGAAGATAACCACTGAGAGCGGAGAACCTTGGGGTATGCCATTATTCAGGTTGTAGATGTCTGAATAAAAATTATTTACTTTGGCTCTGAATTTTCTATTGGTTAAGAAGGATTTTATAAAGGAATACATTTTAGGCCCAATTTTCCATTTTTTTAATTTGTTAAGTACAACGTGGATGCCAATTCGGTCGAAAGCTTTCTCAAAATCAAGAGAAAGAATGGAGACGTGATTTTTACAAGATAGGGCTGTTGATATAAATTCATCAATATGGAGTAAGGAGTCGATCGTGCTGCGGCCATGTTTAAAGGCAACTTGGTTAAGATCGATAAAATTATTTCTTTCTATAAACCAAAGTAATCTCTTCGATACAATTTTTTCTAATAATTTACTGGTGCAGGAAAGGAGGGATATGGGTCTGTAACTGTTAGTATCTGAAGGATTTTGAGAATTTTTTGGAATGGGAATTAAGGTTGCAGTTTTCCATGCTTGTGGAATCACCCCTATGTTAAAAATATTATTGTAGAGGGACATTAAACGTTTTTTCACTGTTGATGGAGAGTTATTAAGCATTGGATATGAAATACGGTCGGGACCTGGTGTCTTGCCTTTGACAAAGCTGAGGCAACTTTCGAACTCTATAGTATTTATAGGAAGTTCAATAGTAGAGGCAGATGAGCTAAGACTGGGGGGGGAATAGGTGCTATTTATTGCTAAGGTTTTCGAGTCACGGAATGGGGATGAAAAATTTGAATCGCTGGAATAGGAGGACCAGGATTTAGCAAAATATTCCGAGACCTTGTTAGCATCTGTCAAAGGTTCTGATGGGGATGTGATAACTTTAATGGTGTATGGGGAATAATTGCTAGTAAGGGTTTTTATGTCATTCTATATTTTTTTGCTGGGAGTGTTAGGGTTGAAACTCTCTGTAAACTTTTGAAAGCTTTCAAGTTTTGAAATTTTTACTTTCCTGCGGAATAGGGCGTTTGCTTTCCGAAAATTTATAAGATTTGTGTCGTTTGGATGTTTTTTAAAAGTCTTCCAAAGGGTTTGTTTATTAGTCCGCAATGTATTAAGTTCAGAGTTCCACCATGGAACGACTTTTTTATGAGAAATGTTTTTAGATTGCGGTATTGCCATATTTGCAGCAGAAATTATACATTTCTTTAAAGTAGCTGCTTCTTGATTTATGTTCAAGGATTGAGGCTGAGAGTTAAGGAGTTCTGCTGATTTACTTTGAAACAGAGACCAGTTAGCATGTTCAATTTTGAACTTCGGGGTAGGTTTTGTATATTTTTTCTGAGTACCAAGATTTATAGAAATTAAGATTGGAAAATGATCGCTTCCGTGAAGAAAGCTATTTCTTTTCCAAGAGCTGAGAGGAAAGAGTTGGGGGGAAATAATAGAGAGGTCAACATGGGTAAATGTTCCGTGCGTAGAAAAGTGAGTGGGGCTCCCATCGTTCAAAAGAGACAAATCTGTGGTTGATAGAAAATGTTCGACTATTTTACCTCTTGTGTTAACAGCAGGAGAACCCTAAAGTGGACTCCAGCAGTTGAAATCGCCTGTTAATAGGACTGGTTTATTGACCAAACTGAATATGTTATCTAAGTCATTGGCCGAGAAGGTTTGATTCGGATGAATGTAGATTGAAACAACAGTAAATTTGATTTGAAGTTGAATTTCGACTGCTATAGCAGAGATATTTGAATTTATTTCAACTATTTTATGCGGGATGCAACTATGAATTAATAATCCTGTGCCCAGCGTGGCGCTTAGATTATCTTCAAAATTGTGGAAGTAGGATTTGTATTGCTTAGGGGCTTTGGGTGTTGCTTTGGGGAGGATGTGGGTTACTTGCAGTGAGATGATTTGTGGTTTTAATTCGTTGATTAGAAGCTCGAATTCGTGGTAGTTGTTATAGTATCCATTAATGTTCCATTGAAGAACGTTAAGGATTGATTTTGAGATAGAGAAAGACTTTTGACCAGTATAAACTTCATTATACTGAGAAAAATCAGAGGATGGGGAATTATCGGAGGGAGTGTTTTGACTCTGCCGAACCAGAGTTGGATCATCCAAATTACACATGGAATTTGGATGTTCCAACCCCGAAACGGCAGAGTCTGTGTTTGGGGGACCGAAATTATTATTAAATTTCATCATCATCAATACTTTCATAATATGTATTTAAAGTGTCAGTTGACATTGGTGTGGGAGTGTGCAATGACATTGAGTTGTTTTGGTATGATTGAGAACTAATGTTGGAAGTTGAGTTAAGAGTTGGATTGGAGTGAGTTGCGTTTGAGTTGGAAGAAGACTCTGTGGGTTTAGTTTGAACAAGTGAAGGGCGATTATTGTTTATGTTTGACGTTTGATTTAATGCGCTAGCAGTTGTTATTGATGGAGGGAGGATTATGTTGTTTTTGGACAAATGTGAATGAGTTGTGTTTGATTCTGTGATTGAGGTAGTTTGTTTTCGTTCAGTTGAGAGAGTTTTTAACATTGAGTTATTACTTGCTGAATTAGAATTTGGAATAAGAGTTTTGGAAGGAATTATAGCTTCGGAGTGAGTTGAGTCGTTTGAGGAAAGGGGATGTGTGGTATTATTTCTAAGAGAGGGGATTGTACAGTCAGGTTGAGAGGTATTTTTGACAGCTGAAGCGTATGCGATTGAGGAAAACGGTGCGGGGTTTTGTTCATTGTAAATTTGTTTGGCTTCTGCCATGCTACATTTTTTTATAGTTTTAATTTTAAGAGTTTCTTTGGCTTGGATGAAACGTTTACAATGTTTGAAGGATGCAGCATGCTCTTCTGAGCAATTTGCACACAAGGTACGAGTACAGGCTAAAGCGGGGTGAGGAGGTAAATTGCAAGTTTCACATGTGGGGCTACGATTACACCTTTTGGCTGTATGGCCAAGGAGTTGACACTTTTTACAGCGCATCGGGTTGGGGAAATATTCTTCAACTTGGAGGTTGTACCATCCAATGTTGACGGAGGTAGGGGGTCGGAAGCGGTCAAACGTGAACAGAACCAGACCAGTGGCTCTTTGCTCTTCGTTTATAGTTTTTTTAAATTTATAAACAGCAGTTATTCCTTGGTCTTGCATTTCAGACAAAATTTCTTCTTCTGAAACGTTAATTAAACAAGGTGCATAAACTGTACCTTTTGAAGAATTAAGGTTGGAGTGTAGAGCGACGGAAATTGGGCAAAGGTTAGAAAGAGATTTTTTGGAGAGAAATAGGTCAGCAATTTTTTGCGATTTGACGAGAATGAGGAGATTGCCGTCACGAAGTTGCGAAATATATTCATAAGAAGTACTTATGCTATCTATTGCTTTCTTTATCAGGAAAACGCTAAAGGAGGTAATTGGTTTTTCAGGGGTGGAAGGGGAAATTAGTATAAATTTGGGATTTGTGTTATGGGAATTGCATGGAAGGTCAAAACTATTGTCTATAGGAGAAAATGAAGGTTTTTTCTTTTTTCTTTTCGGAGGAGGGGACGGGTGATCAAGTATATCATACCGATTGCCCGAAAGCAAATGTGGCCCTGAGGCCATGGTTAATCCAATTGATCGCACTAGGTGTGGTCACTCACTTGCACGACACGGAAAAATTTAAACAAGAGGCTGATTGGAATTTGGGTTAAGTAATGAAAAAAAAAAAAAAAAAAAAAAAAAAAACACCAACTATGAGAGAGCAGAGAAAAAATAACAATCGGAAGACGATGTTTTCGGCTCGAGAGATTGTCGGTGACTGATTAATAAAATAATAACACCATGTTTTGTCTGCGCTACTGGTTGTAGTAAAGGTTACAATTTTTGATGCGAATCGATTCAAAGTAGCAAAAACCCAAACATCTCAAAAATTTTAAAAATCGAGTTAGCTAGTTCTTGCATTCAGGTGACGAATATTAAAAAAAAAACAATTTTTTAACTAAATTTTAAAATTATTTTTTGAAAATTCTGTTTCGAAAATGGGTAGATAATTTTTTTTTTAATTATTTTTTTTAATGCTTTTTAGCTTTTTTAACATTTGATCAAAATTCCCAATTTTTTTCTTTAAAAAAATGTTTAAAAAACTTTATATATATATACAAAATTTTGTTCTCAAAATATATTGACATTTATTAAAGAAATAAGGTTGTATACATCCCGTTGGTGTTAAAACAATTATAGACGTTTTTTAATCAATTTATTCGTAATTATATTGAGATTTTTTAACATATATCTTTTTCGATTTCAACTATAAGTTCCATTTCCATGCATACACATGTACAATGCGATGCGGTGCTATTTTATTTTTTTGTGTACTCGCATAAATACATAGGTATAACATAAAGGCTCCCATAACATATTTATTTCTTTTAAAAAACACACTTGAGCCCAGTTATCGTACGTCATTTAAATTTGTTTTTCTTTCGGTAGTGTGACTTTTCCGTTCTTGGTTCTTGCTCAGACTGATCGGTTAAATTTTTCTAAACTCATTCTGGGCCATCACTAACTGGGTTAATTTTAAACGAGACTAAACCCTTCCGATAACTTTTGTTGCAATCGCACACGGAGCTGGCAGAAAATATTATGTACATGGAACGGCTTTAGCTGTGGAAGTATTTTTTTTTTTTTCAATTTGACACTTCAAAAAATTTGGCGCGTTCAGAAAAATGAGATCTCAATGAATGTCGTTTATCAAAAGTATAATATTCTGTCTAATGATACTTTAAGACTAAAATCGTATCCAAAAGATCAAGATGACAAATGTCATTCATAGAACGATTTGACTCCATATCATATAAACTTTCCTTCAAATATCTCCTTCCTTACACACACGCACCGCATGCATCAAATAGATACACTTTTTTTTATTATTTAATCCGAACAAATGATGTCCAGAATATATCTCGATTCCCTCGAATAAAGTGACATTCGATGAAGCGATTTCCATAAAACACACATAAAAAGCCAATTTAGCACATTTGTTGCGGTCAATCTTGTCATTATTTTGCATTTTCTTGAAAATTATTACATGGAGTATGGAAACAAAGGCAGAAAAAGGTATATCTTATTGTATAGTGCCCCTTATGACATGCAGAGGATTTCCCATATCAATGTGATGACCATAATTAATCATCCAACTGATGCTACTTGTTGGGATGTATAACGGTTCTCTTGTATAAAAAATACAAACTGAATTGCAATTTTTTTTTCATTCAAAATTAAACAAATTATTAAAACACTCTGTTATAACTAGGCATACTCCTTGGAATGATGAATGTTGACATTTCCTTGGCGGAAGCAAATATGGGGATGGAGATTTACTTACCAGATTTGTTCTGACAAGCGACGGCTCGGCTTTCCGCTGCCGCCGTCAGGGGAGCTATTAAAATAAATTTTCAAAAACAAAAAATCCTTGTGCGTGATAATGATAATTAATCATATACATACCTTCTTCTTTGAAGAAATGTATAGGTAGGTATAATTCGAGCTCCTTTAAGAAGGTGTCAACATAAACGACTTTAGCAATTTTTTTCTCATTTGCATAAGCATTTTTGTTATAGCATAATCTTTGTATAGCCCCTGTTGGTTTTATTGCTGTTTGGAGACTTTTAATCCCTTTTGATATTTTTTTGTTTTGTTTTGTTTTTATTTTCATGAAGACGAAGTTGGGTTAAAAAAAATATATAAAACAGTGAAAATAAATGTAACCGTGAATTTTTTCTATACAGGGGTTGATGATTTTTAGATTGTTGTAAGTGCCGTTGATTTTTTATGAAAGATGACAAGTGATACAAAGATAAGAAAGATAAAAAAATTGTAAAATTGATGTCGAAGAATATTAATTAGCTTTGTTTTTAACTTTTTATACTTTTAAAAATTGGTTGGAATCGACGAAGCAATTTTTAACGAGTAATTGAAAAATCAAAATAAAACGGTTTTCTGGAAGGCTTAACGTATGACCGATCATCAGACGCCTTTTTTGGTTATATGGCTCTGAAGACCCTTTGGTCTATGCTCAACTGCCGGTTCAGGCACATTTTTGTTCACATTAAGCCTAGTGCTAACCTCCCGTGAAATGAAAAAAAAATCTTACAAAATACGCCTAATATGAATTTAATTCTCTACATGAATTTTCGATACTCAGTTTGGAATTTCTAATACTCAAAATTATTAATTTAAATGACTGTCGTCAGAATCTTGAAAAGGTTCGTAAAAGAGTGTTAAAATTCCGTATTTTTTTCTTTTTTTCTCCTCTGCCGTACAAATTTTTTTTTTACAAAAAATGAAAATCTTATTTTTCTCAAAAACTTGTACACAACTTTAAAAAAAAATCAGTAATGCAGGTTTTACAAAACGGCTACCATTTATAAGAAAAATTTTCGAAAAATAGTTATAAAATGGTGTCCATTTTTTGATGTATGTATGTATCAATCTATCTATTAGACCGAGAGCCCACAGCAAATTTTAGGTGTGAATGATAGCAAAAATTCACTAGTATTTTTAGATAGGTTTTTATTTTTCATAAGTAAATTTAAAAGTCTTGCATTTCGTTATTGGGGCCTTTGCCGGTAATGGTGCATTAAAAATGCGTCTTTTTTTAAAGCCCGATAATAAGTAAAGCAACTAAATCGCTGTATATTTTATAAAAGATCTGAGCGCCCTTAGACATGAAAATGGGGGTCCAAGACATCTTGGGTTGGGTCTTCTGCATCCAAGATGAAGCCAAAGATGAGTATGAAACCGGTCTCTTAATAAAATGTGATAGCATTTAGAAATACTTTCTCACTGATAGAAGCTTCCCCTCTGATAACATAATATGGTAATCCAAGACTTTTTCAATGGGGCTGCTTATCTACCAGATGCACTATAAAATAATGCACTTTACCGACAAAGGCCCCCACTCCGCCATGCAAGACTTTCATATTTGAATATGAAAAGGAAAGACCTATATAAAAATACCAGTGAATTTTTGCTATCATTCACACCTAAAATTTGCTGTGGGTTCTCGGTCTAATACGGGGATAGGAGATACACTTTATACATAGTGCTTGTATTTTTCGGCTGCAAGTATTCCACATATTCTTATATGCACTCAGGAGTGCCGAGTGGTATAGATATAGACAATTTTGTACTCGTAAAGCTTGAAAAATCCCTCACACCCAAAAATAGCTGTGGGCTCTTAGTCTATATATTAATTTCTTACCAATTTTTCATTTTCCCTCCCATAACGAATGTATTTCTTCTTTTAAAATCGGACTAACATATCTTAATTATTCAGACTTTAAAGCCATCAAATATCAATGTGATCGCACATACATAAGAGCAAGTTCGTGCGATCCAGTCGTGCATTTTTTTTTAATCTCAAACATACACTTTCCGTCGTATTTATAAATACTGTCTAACTTTGGACAACCGTTCAAGTTATAGATAAATATTTGTACTTGATGTTTAAGAATCTTACTTAAACAAAGGAATCGGTTGTTAAAAATATGTCTACTGCGACATCTTATTCAATGAAATTTACATATTTCTAACTATTTTGAACTATCTAGACACTGTATAACTAGTAAAAAATCCAATAAATACGCCTATTTAAGTTTATCTATAACTTTTTAGGCAATAACTTCAGAAAGATTAAAAAAAATCCGCATTTCATTCCCGACCTTAAAAAAAGCAGCAAAAACAGATGTAGCAGCAGACGGTCTTCCAAATAAATAGGTATATAATAATAAATGCGGCCATGCGGTTTCATCAATTAATAACGTTTTATATTTTTATACCTACGTCAATACATCAACAAATCAAATCAAGTCACAGCCATCACGGTTTAAGCCCATAAGGTAAGAATTTTGTTATTTTGTTCCTTCCCCTCTATCCCTCTTTCCCCTGCCCTAACAACTTCTTGTTTACATTTAAAAATAAAACACATTTTTCCTAAATTTATGAAAAAATTTATTCTTCATAAATTGACCCAGAAAATATTAAAACATCAAGAACAGACTTAAGTTAAGTTAAACATCTCATCCCCATTCCGGTTTAACATCTAAATTTATCTCCAATTAAAATAAAACGCATAAGAAGCCTTTATATTCGCGTAAATCCCCAGCGACACCTTCAAAACAGTCGTCAAAATAAAATACCAATCTGCATTCATTACGATAAGGACTATAGTTTCTTGTTTAGCAACTTAACCATTGCCCTCGCTTCATGGGGCTCTTAACCGCCACCATCATCATGCTTCCAATAATAAACCAAAGTCATAAAATCAAATAGTCCTGATCGAATTTCAACCGGAACAAATTTCTTCTGGCCCTGAAAAGACACCCCTTTTTGAAAACAAAACAACAAATTGTATCTTATATACATTGTGCCAAGTCTCCTTTACATCTCCCATAATAACAAATTTAAGAATTTGTGTCCCGTTCTCTAGACTATAGAGTTTGAAATGACTCTCAAGGATTTAATAAGACAGGATATTCTCGCATAATTTTTCTATAATCGCAATTTGCCCGGTCCTTATGTATGTGCATATATGTATGTGGATCAATATGAATGAGCTTCTAAATGCTTCTGGTCATTTGAATGTGGATCCCATAAAGATAAGATGCGGTCAAGGCAAGCAATTTCGGTTTCATCCTCAATTGAGTTTCAATTGTTTTCGGACCGTCTTTGGCTTAGATTATGGGTCGCGATTCGAAAGGGTCATCATATGGGTATAGGTATAGGATGTCCATATAGCCTACTTCTTTTGGATTATTTTTCTGTGACAAAATATTATGCGTACACTTTTTGTAGAATTGTACCCTTATGTGGCTGATAATAATCTGAAATTATGTAAAAGGGATTGTCGTTTTTATTGGTTTGTATATACTTGACTTCTCGATATCTCTTTAAATATTTATTCTATTTGCAATAATGTAATGTTTAGAAACATTTGTTCCAAATTCATAGATATTTTTTTACGCTTAAGAAAAAAAAAAAAAAGAAGCTTTTAATTTGGTGGTTGTGTGTTGGGTTGTTTTTATTTCTTAAGCGGCCTCTAGATGATACAATCGTCGTTCAGATATTGTAACAACCGTACAACTGTTGTATGGTGTGTATGTTGACGGTAGTATCGATATCGCTTTATCCAACGAGTTTCACCGCCAACCTGCAATTACGTACTTTGATGGTAAGGAGGATTGTGAGCCGGCAGAAAATTGTCATGGCCAGTTGTACAATAGTGGTTCAGCCTCGGTTCAAGATTTTACCTCACCGATTTCGGCGGATTAACTAAGGTTCAACGCTGGTTCAAGTATGTAATTGGTTATTATCACACACTTGAACGGTAAACCACTGTTGAAACTCAATTGATCCCCCGAAATCGGTGGATACAAATTGCTGAACCACGGTTTAAATATTTGTACAACTGGCCCTTAGTGGATTGTATAGTGTGTAGGTTACATACAACGGTTGTGCCGTTATCGCAGTATAAGTATATTAATAAAAAAAATATGTAAACAAAAAACTTATCGCAAAAGTAAATATGTACAGTGCTGCCAAAAACATTCCGGATTTTTTCCCATAGTAATGATTTTCTTAATACCAAGTAGAAAACTAACAACTTTCCATAAGTTTTTTAATAATTTGTAAATAGTATGAGACAAGTTAATAATAACCTTAAAAATTTAATGCTACGATGACAAGAACAATAAAAAAAAATATTTTATGAAGTTACTCAGTAACATGCCTGTGCAAAACTAACCGGATTTCAAGAAGATTGGGAGTCTCGATATTAGAGTAACGGTTTTTTTGAGTCTTTTGACTCAAGCCGTAGATTAAAACGTTTTTACAAGTTGAGAGCTGTGTAAGTTGAAATTATATAGTGCGTAAAATGGCTAAAACACGTTATAGCAACACGATTCGATACGAAATAATAGAAAAGTTCCAAGCCGGTATAAAACAAAAAGTAATCGCTGAAATCTTAAAAATTTCAACGTCAACGGTTTGCGACATCATTAAAAAATTTAAAAATGGAAAATCAGTAGAAGCAGATTATTTTGGTGGACGCCCTCGCAAAACAACCAATTAAAACTGATCGGCGCATAAAGAATTTCGTGCTTAAAGACCTTTTTGCTTGAGCTTAATCTACCCATAGGGCCAAGTACGGTCAGGAAGCGTTTAAGAGATTTCGGTCTTTTTCATTTCGACCAGCTAAAAAACCTCTTCTTACTGCTCAACATCGTAAAAAAAGGTAATCCGTAATAGGTATTTGGGAAAGACTTAAAATTCCTAATCAAAACATTTAACCCTGGGTTGAATTTGCAAAAAACCATCTTAACCGGTCTGTAAGCAAATGGAAAAGTGTGCTTTTCAGTGATGAAAGCAAATTTAACTTATTTTACTTCGAGGGTGCAAGGACAGTGAGGCGCTCAAAAGGTACGCGATTAAAGCATGCAAATGTACTCCCTACAGTTAAGCACGGTGGAGCCTCGGTGATGGGTTGGGGCTGTTTTTCAGGAGCAGGCTGCGGTCCTATACACCAAATCACAGGAATTATGGACCGTTCCCAATATAGGGACATTTTGGAGTCAGTAATGCTTCCATACGCAGAGGAAGAAATGCCCCTGCGTTGGGTTTTTCAGCAGGATAAAGACCCCAAACAAAACTGCTAAAAGAGTGGTTTGCATTGCAACTAAAAATATTCGTGTCTTAGAATGGCCATCTCAATCAATAGAAAACTTTTGGGCCATTTTAAAAAGGCGGGTTGGGAAAAAAAGCACACGTCAACAACTTCTCTTCTTGCAGCTTTGAAAAATGAATGGGAGAATATTCCTGCTTCTGTTTTCGAGAATTTAATCCAGTCAATGCCTCGTCGATGCCGAGCTGTGATAAAAAACAGGGGTTACTGGACAAAATATTAAATAAATAATAAAAGTTAATTGCAAAATAAAATCCGGTTAGTTTGTTACATTAAAATTTTGAATAAACTTTAATTTTTTGAATTTTTTTTTGTTTTGATGGATAAAATTCCATGGATTTTGTTTCAAATAATAAAATTGTTCAATAAAAATGGGAACAAATTGCAAACATTTGATTTTTTTCATTTTTAAATCACAAACCAACAATCAATGCAGTTTACCAAAAAAATCCGGAATGTTTTTCACACCACTGTTTGTAATTTGAAGTTTTAACTGAACTATAAATAAACTTAAACTCCACTTCGATGGTCCCGTGCAAAACAATACTATGTAAGTGTATTTATTTATTTTTCAGGAAAGACTTGATTTTGTTTGGGATAATTGTAGAATAAGGGATTATATTGAGCCCTATTTGACCTCCGTTTTCAAGGCATTCTTGTTAGATTAGCAAGAAAAAATATTCAAATAATATATCGATTCTATATTCAATTATAGTATATCGATAACTCAAAACTATACTATGTGCAATTAGTATGATTTTGCACGGGGCCATCGACTTGTACAACCGATTGAATCGGCTAGAGGCGGCTTTAAATCTGATTACCTACGAACTGCCTTTCTTATTATTAATTATTTTTGTATTAATAACACTGACGATGGATGGACTCTCAAACCATAACTAAGAAAAGTTAGCAGAACCAACGAGAAACTATTGATTTTTTCAAGTTTAGATTTCTGTGCAAATATGACATGCATTCCCATATTTGCCATATTTTTATTTATTTTTTAAAAACGGTGGAAACGTTAATAAAACAGAAATTACTTATGTGCACTGTGTCGTATAGTTATTATTTTTTTTAAATTTAATTAATGTATATTTAATTTTCTATAATATATCAAACAACTGAAGATCTACATATAAATATTCCCCATATAATTTTACTTCCTTGAAAGTTTCTCATATTAAGGTCAGCAATTTATTCAGTTTTTACAGTTTAAACTTATTCACCCCCATGGCCCATACTACAGAATCCGATGAATAAACTGTGAAGGTAGTCACTATAAGTCAGATTCAATTTTAACATTTTTAATACAGGGTGGCGCACCAATTGTGGTACAATAAGAAATTCAAATAACTTTTTTTTTAATCGATGTATTTCATTTATTTTTTTTTATTGGTTAGAAAATTAAATTTTATTTTAAATAGTTAGTTGTTTTTAAAGATTATAGACCGCAAATGACCTCCACGCTGTCCCACGCATATGCGGCACCTGGTCAAAAAATTATTCATTGCGGCCTGAAGAGTTGAAGTTGGGATCGCCTCAATTATTGTCGTTATGGACTGCTTTAATTCAGTTAAATTCCTGGGCTTCGTTTTATACACCTCTTGCTTGACATAACCCCATAAAAAGAAGTCTGGTGCAGTCAGGTCAGGTGACCTTGGAGGCCAGCGAAGAGTGGAGTTCCTAGAAATTAATTTGTTTGCGAATTTTTTGTTTAGCTCCGCCATAACTGGTCTGGCTATATGTGCAGTTGCTCCATCTTGCTGAAACCAAACGCTGTTGAATGGTATACGTCTTCGGCGCAGTTCTGGGTAAAAAAACTCCTTCAACATCTTTAAATAACGGTCCCCATTGACAGTAACGGTTACACCGTTTTCTTCAAAGAAGTACGGCCCGACAATACACCTTGATGAAACTGCGCACCACACAGTGACTCGTTGTGGGTGCAGTTCCGTCTCATGGAGCATTTCTGGATTAGACTCATTCCATATACGGCAATTTTGCTTGTTTACATTGCCGTTAAGATCAAAATGGGCCTCATCAGACATGAACAAACAATTGATCAATGTGTTGTCTTCTTCGGCAATTGATATCATTTTTTGGCAAAATTCCAGGCGAACAGGCAAATCCTGAGGGTTTAACTTGCTAGTAATTTGGACTTTGTACGGAAACAAGTTTAAATCGTCATTAAGTATCCGTTGTAATGACCGTCTACTAATTCCAATTTGCCCCGATAAGTTTCGGGTCGAAACGTTCGGATTGGCCTGTATTGCAGATGCTACTGCTGCGATTGTATCCTGAACCCGAACATTGGCATCTCGATGGTACGGCCTTCGTGCGATGCTTCCAGATTCGGCAAACATGTTTACAAACCTCATAATGGTCCATCTACTCGGGGGATTACCGCCAAACTCCCGCCTAAATTCCCTTTGGACGGAAATGACGGACTGCAAAGCATGGTACCGTTGCACTATCCAAATTCTTTTCTCCGTATCCCAAGCATCCATTTTTATAAATCTAAATAGTAACCTACAAAATAAAAAAAAAAATAAGCCGATTACTCACTCAGAAAAAAAGTTATTACGTTTTATTTTTGTAGCACGATTCGTGCGCCACCCTGTATGTAGTATAAGCGAAATGTAAAAACAGAGTTCGATTTCCTGGGCAGCTCATTCATCGGATTCCGTAATTCGTGATTGTCTCAACTTTTTTAAAGCAAGTTTGAGAAATTCGTCTGTTCTAAGAAAATAAAGACTACAAAAATCTGAACACACCTAATAAAAATACTTTCATCTTTTCCTGCCATTTTTATCTATATAGTTTGTGTGTTTATTCGTAAACAAACGAAAATAGTGACGACTGACGAAATGATTTCATTTTGGAAGAGTATACAACAAAATAGGAACATAGCTGAATTGAAATCTGCTTATTCTGATGTAATCAGTTGAGAATATTTCCAATTGGCAATTGCATCGTGGCACCGCATTATAAGGTACTTGTTTGCAATAAAATAATTTTATTCAAGTGTAGTGTACGTATCAAGAAAGGTGAAACAAAAAAAAAACCACCGATTTTCTATTAAAATTTATAATAATTATTATATAAAAGTCTTCAAAAAAACCAACTCAACAACATGTGTGGAATATTTGCCATTTTCTCAAAAGATGGTCTACCGATTTTGCCGAAAAAGTTCAACACTCGGCCTGAAAATCTGCGTCAAGTTGCCACTCGACAAAGTCGAAAGCAACGCCATCGCGGTCCAGATTTCACCGGAGTGGAAATCATAGAAGACGATGGCGTGGCCATGGTGCACGAGCGAGTTTGCATAGTCGGTGTTCATACCGGCCATCAGCCTTTTAGATCTCAAGATGGAACTATCTTAATGATTGCCAATGGCGAAATCTATAACTATCTGGAGCAGTCGGCTGAAATTGCAAAAAAACGAGGATCCTACCAGCCCAAGAGTGACTGCAATGTCATTATTGAATTGTACGAGGAATACGGAGAGAATCTCTTTGAATACATCACTGGAATGTTTGCCATTGCTCTGTATGACACGAAGACAAAAACCATCCTACTGGCTCGTGACCCATTCGGAATTATCTCGATGTACTATGGGGAGGATGAGTATGGTAACATTTGGGTATCGAGTGAAATGAAGTGTTTGGTTGGAGTGTGTCCCAAGGTAGAGAACTTTCCACCCGGTGTCATGAGGATCGGTAAAGCTGGAGCTCTAAAAGAGAAAAAATTCTTCCAACAAGATTGGCAGACAAGTATTCCCAGAGATCCCACTGATTTGTCAGTTCTGCAACAAACTTTTATCTCAGCTGTTAGATCTCATCTTCATTGTGATTGTCTTTATGGAGCTCTTCTGTCAGGAGGTGTTGATTCAAGTCTTGTGGCATCGATTGCCACAAAGATTAAACGTGAGTCTGATCCCAGTTTTCGATTGAAGACATTCTCTGTTGGCCTTAAGGGCGCTCCAGACTTTAAGTACAGCAGAATGGTAGCAGACTATATAGACAGCGATCACACTGATGTTTTCTTCACAGTAGAACAAGGTAGGTTGTTTTATATTAATCTATCTTGGGGGTAATCATCAGCCAGCAAGGCATGAGATGTTATTCGAGCCATAACAAAATTGATTGATATTTCAATGGACTAACCTAAAAGCTGCGAACAACAATCGAACTGTGGAATTGTTCGTAGATTTTAGGTATTTGCTTAATTTATTTTATAGATATTTGTCAAACGAAGTAAAAATTTAAATCTTATTCCATATTTTTAATTTCCAACAGGTATTGATTGCATCCGAGACATCATCTATCATCTAGAGACGTATGATGTGACCACGGTTCGTTGTAGTATTCCTATGCTTCTCTTGACGCGCTACATCAAGAGTACTGGCATCAAGATGATTCTATCGGGTGAGGGAGCCGATGAAATTTTCGGCGGGTATTTATACTTCTTCAATGCTCCTGATCCAAAACAGTTCCATGAAGAACTTGTGACCCGTGTGGGCAACCTCTACCTGTCCGATTGTTTGAGGGCAAACAAAGTCTCTCTGGCAAAAGGTGTTGAGCTTCGGGTTCCATTCTTGGATACGGCCTTTGTCAACTATGCCATGTCCATTCGTCCCGAGGACAAAATACCCGGTAAGTTAAACTCCTTGGAAGGTGTGCAGGCGCATCGAATCGAAAAACATATTCTTCGGAAAGCTTTTGGTGAAGGTTATTTGCCCGATGAGGTGTTGTGGCGTCAGAAGGAGCAATTCTCTGATGGAGTTGGCTACAACTGGATTGATACAATTCGTGAACACGCATCATCTCAAATAAACGATGAGGAATTCGCTAAGGCAGCTGAAATCTACCCTATCAACACGCCCACAACTAAAGAGGCGTTCTACTATCGAGAAATATTCGAAGAGCTATTTCCTGGTGATGATGCTGCCAGAACCGTTAAACGATGGGTGCCACGTCAAGATTGGGGATGCCCCGAAGATCCCTCAGGCAGAGCTCAGACAATGCATAAAGAAAAGACTGAAGACAAGAAATAACTTTATTCCTTAATTTATATTTTATTTATAAGTAAAAATGCTTTTAGAAGCCTAAAATTCTAGAATGTTTATTTTACTTCATTTATTATTTTTCTGTGAAAAAAAAAGTTTTTAAGTCTTGTCAAAGATAAATACAAGCACAGATGTCTCTCATTGCGTAAGAAAAAAATAACAAATAAAGATCTGTTAGCTAAAAGCAAAATAAGGTTGTTTGATTTAAGTCTGATAGATTGTGCTGTTGGCATGTGTTTGTCTTATGGTTTATCAGTTAATAGCTGTTATAGGTAAATTTATAAAACAACAAACTTTGAAAAACACTTATTCCTAAAACATGAAGTTGGTTTCAATTTATTTACTTGTCATATTTTAGTCTAGTCGATTTCCCGTGACCTTGATCAAAACTTCGTGGGTAGACGCTTCGCTTTTTTATTGAATTTTAGTAAATAATAAAAACAAGATGAAGAATATTACATCTATTAAGGTGGAGCGATCGAATATACAGTAGACGCTCGATATAGTGAAGTAATTAAAACCAGGCCTGTTCACTATTTCGAGATTGTTCACTATTTAGGAGAGAGAATCTAAAAAGGCTTTCCAGTGTGATTTTGATATAAAATGATTTTTTTTATTTATTAAAGCGTAAAATAATTTCAATTGGGTAAAAAAAAACATAAACATTTTATAATATTATAAATAACATACAATAAACGTTATTTTTCATAAAAACGAAAAACCTCATAGCTCCCGGTACAAATTTGTTTTTTTTTTTTTAATAAGAATGAAATCACTAATTCTATTTGATAGTTTCTCAACTTTAAATTGATTTGCACTGCTTTTTCTTGTAAATGTTTCATTAATATCTTAAAAAAAGGTCCACAATGCTGTCAACGCATTGCTGCTGGCATAATCTAGTTAAATATTGAAAAAGAAATGTGAGTTCACTATATCGAGATACCTTTTGTTTACTATTTAGAGTTGTCTGTATAAAATTTTGTGTGTTCACTATACTGGATAGTTCACTCTATCGAGATTCACTACATCGAGCGTCTACTGTAATTCAATTAAGAACGCATTAAATAAATGTATAACATCAAAATCATTTATTTTTAATTTGTGAAATGAATAGATTTCAAATATGGAACGATTTATATGTCCCTCCTTTCTCGGTTAATATTGATCGTGTAATGGTCCAATTAATTGAATTTGTTTTTGACACAAAAATTAAGACCAAACACTCTGTGGCAAACAAAAGAAAAGTTTGTAGTTATGGTACCAAGCCAAAATCAACAAATTTACCAAGACTGAGTTTTTTTCTATAGGTTTGTGCAAATTCTCAAGAAATTTCATGTTACCAAACAGACCAACTAAAACTATAATAAAATCACGTTTCCGCCAATGTAAATTTTTTTGCACATCTTGACAAATAAAATCTTATTGACTTTTTGAAAAAAGAATGGGCTAGCCTTACATCAAAAGTAAGGTCTTTAAAAACTGTATCCGTAACTGTAAGCAAAATTCTTCTACGTGGTCTCGTTCTCAAAATATTCACATCCAACTTTATATTTCGGACTAATTTAGAAAATCAACTCAAAAAACATGTTTGGATTGGATGGTGATATTTGGTTGCAAATTTTAAAATTGCTAAGTATTCAGTTCTGAATTGGACATTCACAGAAGACACCTATACATTAATTTTTTGCCATAAACTTGAAACGTTGTCTTGGTCTAAAGATGTTATAGCTTAAAAGTAGACGCGGTCTTAAAGCGAGGAATGGTCTAAAAATAGCTAGGCATGGCATTGTTGAAAAAAACGTATGTCCAGTTTCAGCAAAAAGGCTATTTAAATTTATCGGTATGATAAATTAACCTTGGTTGAACATACACCAATGTCATTTTTTTTTAGCTTAAATTCAGTTTGCTTACCATTCTCTGCTTTTAAAAATTAACGAAAAAATGTCCACCCTGGCACTGGGAGGAAAATGTTGGACACTTCAACTCATCTGTTCACGAAGGACACGTTTCGGTCCCTGAGAGAGCGATGGATGTTTGATATAAAAAGAAAAATCAAGTAACTTCTTGAAATTACTTTCAAACGGAAAATATTGTTTATTTTTATCTTTTTTTAGAGAGAAGCTTCTTATTACTATTTACATTCAAAAGAAAAATAAATTGAAGGAAATTACAAAATAGACTTAAGGTGTTTTGCATGATAATTTTTTTTGTTCGGTTTTAGTATTTTCTTTGTATTGTGTGAGTAGTTTTTGCTGGGATGCAACAGTAGTTCTTAAAATATGGGCTAAGTATATATCATCTCAAAAGCAAAAACTCGCGGAAGTCGATATAATGCAATCAGTCCAAATCATCAGTACTCACTCCAGCATATGTTGGTTCCTCGGCGGGTTCTTTTTTTTCTTTGGCCTCTGCGAATTTTGCTTCTGTCTCTTCTGATTCGCCATCTTTTTTGCCACCTTCTGGGAGCCAAAGTCCCGAATCAACACATCTTTTTATGTGAAGTCGTGCTTCATCTTCTGGCATTTTTGCAATTGTAGCCTGCAGTAGGCCGATGTCTCTTGATTCAAAGCAAACTTTCAGTTCCTGTATTGAAGTTTTTGTGAAAATAACAATTTTAATTTAATATTACAAAAAAAAACTTACGTCGGGTAGAGATTCAAACACCTCTACAGGATCCAAGCCACCTGGTCCGAGGCGAGCTTTCCGTTCTTCTTCTTCCTGCTCAGCAAGCGCATCAGCGATTTTTTCTTGTGCCCTTTTACGAACGCGGTCTTTGAACCCTTCGATTTCACTTTCAAATTGCTGACGATATTCCGGTATACAATCTTGAATTTTTAAAAAGAATGAACCAACACATCCACGAGGATCGACATCCAGTTGCTTAGATAACTCTAAAATGTATTGCATACAAATGCATTGATGAGCCACATGTGACATTAACTCGTGCTTCTCTTCCATTTCTAAATTTATGGACCAGATTACCAAATAATTTCCAGTTTCTTCGCACACCAATTGATGATGCTGCTGAAGGAATCTCATGGAATCATCATACTTGCGAAGCATTCCAAACTGTTTGAGAAGTTTCTCGTTTTCTTTGACGAAATTCTTCATTCTGTTTTCACGTTCTTCTTCCGAGAGGCCTTCTAAATCGGCTTTTGTTGGTTTTTTGTTGATGACAGTTTTTTGGAAGCCTGGTTTGCTGATGGTATCGACATTCCATGGTGTTTTTTTCTCCTTCTTTCTTAATTCGTCTTCCATTCTTGCGATTTCTTTTCCTTCTTCTTCGATTTTTTCAAGCTCTTTCTGAAAATGAGGAACATATATTTTTTGTAATCTTTAATGTGTTTTCATTATTTAACTTATTTTTGTTTTGCATTTACCTTCAGTTCATCCATATCACCTTTTTCTTTAATTTTTTGTTTAACTTCTAAAAGACGTGACTTTTGAGAGTTTTTACGTTTTTCAAATTCGTTCTTTTCGCGATCCATTTCTTCCATTCGCTCTATGCGGGCCTGATGACGCCATCTATATAACGATTGTGTGTCGATGTTTGGGTGAGTTTCGTCTTCATCATCGGAAATCTGTACAGGTAAAAAAAAGCAGTTATAAAAATTGTTTAAATCTGAATAAAAATAATTTTCCAAAAATTTGCGGTTATTAGTTCAACAATTAAGTGTATTACTAGCATCTGAGAAATCTAATGGATCAAAATATCGAGTTAGGAGACGTGTTAATTTTCGTTAACCTCTCATCTTGCTCGGAGTTTCTCGGCTTTGCTCCGTGCAGCTCTAACCAACAATGCTGGAGACTCAAATCCGCAACTGCGGCAAAAAAAAAAAAAAACAATTTGTAGACATTTGACCCCGTTGGCAAAAATTATAGCACAGTCACATTGAGATTACTTTTGCCCACCTTGTAATTTGTATAGTTAGTTTTTGGTTACCACAATCTATAGGTACCTTGCGTTCCTTTCTACCATTGTTCTTGCATCAGCTGTTTTGTCATAAGGGATTACAACAATACAATCCTATCCGGATAGCTTTGGATAGTTCCTCGAACTGGCCCTATTCAATATTGAATTGAACCTGTTGAACTTGTTGCCTGACTGCGACCTTATGATTGCAAGTGAGTCAAACCAAGGGAAACGCCTTTTTGTTTGAACTAGAGACTGTTAAATGGTAGGTATGTATTTTAAATCGCTTATTTAAGAATTAAGATCAATAAATAACTTCGTTGCGGACCAACCCCGAAACTATAATCACTATCAACATAAAAACTTTTTGTCTCATTTTCTTGAATCACCCATTTGGCTAGAATCTGAGCCGCTTATACTTTGACATTTGCACTTGCCCTACTTGAACCATTTGCAAAAAAAAATTAGAATAGGTTTTAACTGAAACATCAAACATAAAAAATTTATTTTTTTAAGTAGATATGTACATAGATCGAAAAGATGATTTCTACTTGAGATTTATTTCCATTGATATCTTGAATGCTCTTTTTTTAATTGCTTTTTTGATTTTGCCGGGCGTTTGAATGTATCAACCTAAGTGACGCATATAAAATTATACAGACATTTGTGCTTTAAACTTATTTTAGCAGATTAACTATTTTCGAAATGATTCTGATAGGTTTGTTAATAATCCGTAAGGATATTCTTATAAAAAAATTAAAAAAAAGAAGAGAAATATGTCTTTACACAAAAATAGAAACTTACTTCAATATCCTTCCATTTGCTGTAGTCTACCATTATGCTTGTATATCTTAGCTTTTTGATTCAAAATAAGTTCGTTTGTTAAATCTATTTAGATATTATGAAATAGATATTTTTACTAAATATTTTTTTTTTCCAAATATTCACTTTTTTGTTCAACCTGGAATTTTCTTTCTGTTTCTCGAATTTCTTTTATCTTTTTTGTATAAACGAAACGTCAAACGTCAAAATGTGAATATTTGATTTTATACTTGATACATAGGTGTCGCAAGTGATTTAAAACCGTATAAATGCAAATGAACGCGTTCAGTGTAAAAGATAAACCCGGTTACATACCTTACAGTTTAAAGGTAGAACTAGAATAGGCGGTAGCTGTCGGAAGCTAGTGTCAAAAGCGAACGAAAAGTTGCTTTCCAAAACGTCAAATTCATAAGTCACCCATAATGCACTTGAGTGGTTGGAAGTGATTTTTTTGATTTTTGAATCTAGCTGTCAGTCCACGTACGAAAGAGCGGTCGGTGAGCGCTCTCACGTCCGACGGCCAAAGTTAACGAAAACTAAACGAAAAGTTCCAGAACGCAATTATGTGCGCGTCATATGCATTTCTTGTTTTCGCTCGGTTTCGTACGACCACGTACGTTGGCTTCCGCCTATTCTAGTTCTACCTTAAGGCTCTTTTATAATTCACAAAATCGAATATTTGTGAATCCAAATCCAAAAGTAAAGCTGAATTTTGTATTGTCTTTGTAATACACATGTATTTTCGTATGCAAATTTGAACCGGTTCAGATCGGGAGCTAAAACAAATTAATAATAATAATTTAAATAAACCTAGTAAATTTGAAGCCGTTAGGATTTACTAAAGACAAATTGGTATATTAAGGAATTCTTGAGAAAATTATAGTTAAAAAAAACATCATTTTCAATGGGTACGATGGTTTCTTAAATTTGTTTACAGTTCCTATGCCTCCTTTCACACAAGGAAACTCAGTTTCCAGCAACTTTCAGTTTTTTGGAGAGAAGGGCACCAAGTAAAAGGAATGAACGGTCTACGACTGGTGGGAATTGGAAACTAAAAGTAAACGTCAAAAAATGTGTGAAAGGGGACTATGCGAAAAAAAAAATACTTAGAAATTTATTAAGGCTCCCCCAAAATAACGCGAAACTGTAGCGGTGACGACGAAAACAAAATCAACAACTCGTGGTTGTCAATGAAAACAAACACGTTGTTATCATTGTTTTCGTTGTTACCGCGAAAGATTCACAATGGTTTGGGAGAACCTTTAATTTGAAAATTTAACATTTTTTCGCAAGGTAAAGGTGTAACTTCCTTCAAAAGCACAAAAGTGAATAAAATTTATGTTTAAAGGGAACATAATAATAACTAATAAATCTTATCTTTCAGGAGTTTCTAGGATTTTTTCAAAGAAAAGACTTTTTTTTTAAATACAAACCACAATTTCGGTAAATTTTTGGCCAAGCAGGCATCGCTTGTGTATGATTTTTTCACTTTGTACATATTTGTTAAAAGTTTTGAATGCAGATAACAGTTAACTGTAAGCTAGGCTTTAAAAAAGTTGTGATTTTCATTTTTTTATGGAATAAAAAACAATAGCGCTTTAATAATAAAATTTAATTTTTTTTTTAAATTTATGATATATTTAAATTCATTAATTTTTACAATTCTTTATAGTCAACAAAGTATATATACGTGCGTGAGGAATGACCATTATACATTATATGTAGGTACAGTACATAATATATTATAGTATACCTAAGTACATACGTATGTAACAGTGTATTTAATTAAATTATAAATTCATTCAAAAACTTCCATCATGAAAACTTTGATTTGATTGTGATTCTTCAGGAATAACTGAGAAGTTCGTATGCTGGTAAGGATAAGGACTGACTGCCAATTGAAATTGCTGAATCACATTGCGGCTATTGTTTTGAGGACCAATTTCATTTGGAGTAATACAATAAATAACGTCAGACTGAAAATTAATAAATTAGAATATAAAACTTTAATTTGTATATGTATATGCTGTAAAAATATCAATCTTAATTTAAATAATTGTTTTATTATATAAATATTATTAATTATCAATTCAATATACCTTTGTTATTTTACTTCCCTTGGCCAAAAGTTCATATAAAAAATAAAATTGGACTAAAATTTTTATAAATTAGAAGTTTTGGGAAGTAGATTATGAACAGCTGGCCTAATGATTTAATTTAAAATTCCCTATAATTTAAATATGAAATATTGAAAGAAATGGAAACTGAGAATTTTGTGATAATCAAAACATGAAAATGCATCTTGAAGATTTTTTTCATTAAAATTGTATAGTATATTTTCTACTTACATTCAATCTCTCACTTTTGAATTCCTGATATTGAGATATAACACACAATAAACAATAAACCTGAAATAAAAATATTGAATGATCATAGTTTAAACAGAAAAAATTACTTAAATTTACATTTAGACATAGAATGAAGAAATCAAGAGTCAACACCAAACTGACCAATGGCGCAAAAATCAGCCTTTTTAGTTTAATCAAATAAATCAAATGGAAGAATTCAATAAATATATCGGCAAACATGAAAAATGTCCATGGCAATAGAAGATGGCGTCTGTCCTTGAGTATTTATGATTTATTAATTTCAATTTTGTTAATATAAGATAAATAAATGAAATACAGCTCGCTTTTATACTTACTTTCCAAAGGCCAACAAATACCAATACCGAAGAAAATACCAAGCACAAAGAACAAACAAGAAATAGTATGTTAAATATCACCGTTGCTGCGGATTTAAAAAAAATGTAAATAAATATAAAAATTTTATTATTAAAAATACTTAAGGCTTGTTTCATAATGTCTAAGTACTGATTAGTTACTCAACATATAAATATTGGAACATGGTCATAAGTCCACAAACCAAAAAATAATATTTTTGCATTTAAAACCTATTCAAGTCGTCAAAAAAAGTTGTAAGTATCCCTGTGGACTTATGACCCTGTGCCAATATTTATGTGTCGAGTAACTAATCAGAACTTTACTCAATAACGAAAGTGAAGAAATTTAGAAAACTACTTCTGTTTTAGTGGAGCGATTGAATATAATTCAATCAATAAGTTCAAGTGATCTCAACTCCAAAGACTGCGTTTCGCCGAGGTACGACAGTTGGGCTCATCAGTTAGTTTTATAAGAGTCGGTAATCATCGACCATAATTTGCGTCTTAGAAAGGGTATGACAGCATCTAACTGATGAGCCCAACTGTCGTACCTGGGCGAAACGCATTCTTTGGAGTTGAGGTCACTTGAACTTATTAATTGAACTTTACTCAGACATTGTGAAACAGACCCTAATTAATATAACAAATAAACAATATAAATAAATATTATAATTTGCAATTTTTCCAAAAACAGGAAAATATTTAAGCACCTGTTTTTTTTCAAAAAATATTTATTTGTAGTTACGAAATAAATTTTTCAAATATGTTCTATTGATTAAAACAACTTTGGTAAATAAAATTAAAGAATGGATATATGACTTTGAGAAAAGTTTTGATAAGCAAATCAATAAAAAATATTATGGTTCTGAACAAAGTGTCCATAAATTAAAAATTATGTGTTACCTCTTAGTAAAAATTATTCTTTTCAAAAATGGTTATCAATAAACAATGACCAACAATAAAACGATTTTTTGATTTTTGATCGAAAACGATTCAACTGATTTTGATAAAATTTTTTATAGAGATTTTTTCAAAGGATTTTAAAATAAAATAGTTTTTGTGTTTTTAAAAAAGTTTAAAATTTTTTTAAAACTCAATTTTAGTATCTATTTTGAAAACGGTCAATTTTTTTTTCTTCTACTATTTTGTTTGGTATTCGATAATTTTATCAATTTTTAGTCAAACAATTAAAACCTGTGGAACATTTAAATGTACTTAGCGCCAAAAAAATATATTTTTAAATGAAACGTTGTTTTTTGCTTGAAATTGATAAAAGTTTTGGCCCAATTTACACGCTCTAGTATTAATGTGTTTTTTGAGTATAGGGGGCTAAAATGCATCCAAATAAAATAGATAATAGCGGCATGAAAATATTGGCTATAAACAAGTGTACCTAATTGCCGAAATTGATTTTCATACGTAAAAATTTTCTCATTTCTTAATGTGTAAGAAGAAGGGGATGATTTTGATTCGAACTTAGAAAGTTTCTATTTTATCTCATTTTACCTTGTGAAAACGTGGTGAGGTTGATTATAAGATTGATTTCAGACCTGACTAATGAGGATTGAATTCAGATCAGATCTAGTTTTTTTTTTGTAAAAATTATAATTGTTATATTTTTTGGATTTTGTTATTTCCTTAAAGTTTAAAGCAAAGTTCATTTCGGCGTATTAATTTCAACTGTTCTCCACCACACTATTTTAAAAAGTTTTAGTTTTTTGCCATATATCCGACTCTGTGCTGTTAGTGCCCAAAAATATAGAGGGCAGAAAAGTTTTCAAAAATCTACCTCTTCAAGTTGACCTTAACAAAACCATGAAGTTTGTCTCCCTACCATTGTATTAGGAATCGAAATAATATCAAAAGCAAAAAATGAGGGGACAGCTGAGGGCTACCGTCGTATAAAAATATGTTTCTTTTTAAAGATTTATAACTTTTAAAATTTTTTAAATAAAAGCAATTTAATAATAACATCTCTACGGCATGCAATAAAACTTTTAGAAATGTTAATAAACTTACTTGGAGAAATATCACCTTGTTCTAGAATACTTTCTCCGATTGGCTTTTTAATTTTTCCTGTTAGATATTCTTGTTCTTCCTTAATATATTGAAACAGCATACAACTCGACCCTCCGAAATAAATCTGAAATTTATTTTGTGATAATTTATTATGAACTTTACAAAAATTGAGTATCTCTAAATCAGAAAAAAGTTCTCGATTTTTGTATTGTATGAACATTGTACATAATATTTACGTATATGTACGTATAAATATTTATTTTTAGTTACTACGAACAACAGTGCTGAAAAAAAAAAAAAATATCGCTTTCAAAAAAAGTCACAATATTTAAGCCACATCTCTTCATTTTAGAGTACTCCTACGCCACCCAGTGTGTTTTTATTTTAAGTTTGTCAATATTTTTTTTTTACTTTTTGTAGCACATTAAAATCTTCCATTGGTTTAAAGGTGAAAATTTCCTACAAAATTTTGATTTGCATTTTTTGTTGAGACTAACGGATTTGGAGATGCATAATTATTAAAGAGTGTTTTCAAGAAGAAGTGAAACTAAACTGAATTGTTAATCGTGAAAAATGCTAAATACAGGTACATATTCAGGATGAACTCCTCTTTAAGATTAAAAAATTCAATTATTACCAGTTAAAATGCATATCTTGTGCTCTAATCTCCCTAATTAACTGTAGAAGTTATACAATTTTCCAAAACACTTTAAAAAGTATCAAGTTTTTCGACTAAGCTTTCATATACTTATCTACAAATATATGAAGGTATTAAGTTTCACATATACAGTAAAACTGTTCCACTCTGATAAATAAAAATGCAGGTATCAATTAGGTTTATTCCCAGATGCGCACACAATGCATACTTTAACAACACAGTATAAAAAATACCAAATTTACTCACGTAGAAACTGCACCTAAACTTTTGTATCAGAAAACAATTCCACTTTCATAAACATTCACATTCTATACACAAAACTCATGCATGGTTGTTTAAACCTAAACTTACTTTATTATCATAAGTAAAGATTGGATGTATGTTTTCAATTATTAAAAAAAGTCTCTTTAAAAACCGTTCAACCCACCAAGTAAGTATAGGTACTACATTTATAAAATAGCAAAACATCAAAATTAACTCATTCAATCCCATTTAAGTTCACATTCTCTATAATGTTATCCTTATATCCCCCCGCTTTTGTATTTCCATGAGCTTACCAATGTATAAGTTGCACTCGCATAGCTTCCCTTGCGAACCGTCTTCCAAAAGCAGCAGGAGTGCAAAATGGCCATATCTATGCAATTACGTGTCCAATGCAATAAAATAGAATGCAATCCAAGAGAGAAGACACAGGTGCAGCAAATAAGCTCTGGAACAAGCTAACTTGCAGGACACGATATGTATATATGTATAGTTGTAGTAGTTGTCAACGTAATTGTTTCATGAATTCGGAAATAGTTCACTAATGGATACGGAAATGGAAATAACATTAAACCTGATAGTTTCATGGAACGTATACATATGTAATATGTATGTATATATGTAACAGGTTCATTCACAACTTGTGTTTGTCAGAAAACCATTTGTTTGATATTTTTTATGAGCTCCAACCAAGAAACAATAATATCTAATTATGCCCGAAATGTGTTTAAAATTACTTCGACTTATTATCGTAGTTTCGTAAACTAATGTTCTGTTATACAAATCAGAATATGTTATGCTTATCCAAAGGACTTGTATTATCCAACTTTCACTCACAACTGAATAGCTCTTATTAAAACATTCAATCAGGTACTCCTAGGGATTGTGTGGCTAAGCCATCTGAATAACAGAAATTCTTAAGCGCATGACCATATTATACAAAGTTGCAGTAATAGAGTTTCCTGGAATTGTTTGAATTTTTTCTGGATAGTTTAAAATTTCTTATTTGCTAACGGTTTTTTGGTGTTAAATATGTACTTTTGATTAAAAAAAGACAATCGACAATTGTAAATTTATGAGGTTAAAGGAAATGCCCATTTTACTATCGAGACTTGGCCTAGAGTGTAGACGAACGAATTTGGTATCACATATGGGTGAAATCAAGATTTCAGTGTTTTTCCAAATAATTTTTCATAACAGCTACGAAATAAAAGATATCTAATGAAAGGTATGAAATAATAGATGTGTTTTATTTTCGTCCAGATCCAATCCAGATCAGATAAATAAAACAACCCAGGATCTCAGTGACAACTTGTTATATACATACACTTTTTTTCCTTTTGATTTTTTATTTGTGTACACTGGTTGTCTTTTTTCTTTACACTACTGACGACATATACAAATTAAGGGTGTGTGTTTAAAATTGATTTGGAAATCCAAATCCAAAACAAAGTTGGATGTTGCGTTTGTAATACATGTAATTTCGTAAGCAAAATCCAATCTGGTTCGCGGATCTGGAGGAAATTAAATCAGAGCTAACATGTCTTTAAAATAGTATCAAAAATATTTCGCCAAGTTAAATACATTTATAAATATTAATTTTTAACTTCTTGATGAAATATATTTTTTTTAATACAAAGCTTATTTAATTACATTTTGTAAAAAAAAAGATTTTTGAAAATGATTATAAATGGTTCCTCCCATAGAACCATTTTTTTGATTTTCTCAAAAACGGTTAAACAAATTTTAATCAATTTTTTTTACGGAGAATGTTTACAAAAGTTTTTTACCAAAATTTTCCAATTTTTTTCTGATTTTTCAAAAAAGTTTAAAAATTTTGTTTTTTTTGTAAACTCAATATTTGGCTATTGCTATTTTTTAAACTTTATAAAGCTAATTTAGACAAAAATTACTCGTATGGCCGAATTTAACGGTACTTTCCATACAACTGTTTAAAAATGGCAAAAAGAAAATATTATTTTGTCTTAAACGGCTCCTTTGATTTTGATTTGTGAGCGAATATTAAAACGATTTACCATTTAAATTTAAAACAAATTTTATATGAAGCTTACCTATATTTACAGTGCCTCTCATAGAAACATTTTCATTTTATTTTTAACTGTGTCATCATTCTGTTAACCAATTTAAATTCAATTTTTTATAGAAAAGATTCTAAAAAAGTTGAAATAATATTGCTTATCAATTTTAGATTTAAATAAAAATTCCAAATTATTTTTTTGGAAATTCGATATTTTAAATATGGGTAAATTTTTGTTTCAAAATTAAATTTTTAACGTAAATCGTTGTTGCAGAGATTTAGACTAGTTTGTACCTACCTAAGAAAAAAAAATACTGAAACAAAATACAAATTACAAATTCTTTCTTTAATTTTCCATTCTGGGATGATTATATCATCGATTAAACTTAAAATTAGTAAATTTTATGTTTGAAAGTGTAAGTATATATGAATGTATAATGTACATAATATAAGTAGGTATGTATATTAATTCTTGAAAAACTTTGAAATTTTTTTAATACCATTTTTAATATCCTTATAATTTAATATTTTATATTTTATATTTTCGAGGGAATATCATTGTCACATGTAACTAATATCTCAGCCCCGTTTTGTGGGAAAGTTGCAAAAACTACATTTTCCAAATTGTTTTGCTGAACTTTTGACAATTTTGAATAATATTTCATCTTGAGTAGTTCTATGTATTTATTGGATGACTCAATAGTTTCACACAGTGCTACAATGCATCCTCCCCAACTGCAAAGAAAAAGTCAGTTTGTATTCAATATAAATAACCGGTTATTCAAATAATTACTAACCCGGCTCCAGTCAAACGAGCTCCCACACCAGCTTCTTCCGAGATTTCTATTAATCTGTCCAAACTCGGATGTGAGCATTCATAGAGGTGTTTTAAACTGTGATGTGATTGTTGCATGAGTTTGGAAAGAGTGTCTATTTTTCCCCATGTCATTGTTGATTCACAAGTTGTACGGAATATCTGCACTCGTAGTGATTCTAGAAGCAAATTTGGTTAGGGAATATGAATCAAACAAAAAATACATTATATAGATATGTACCTTGGATTACATGAAGAGCCCTTTGTCGTAATTTAAAGTTGTTCATTTTACGTGTATTTGGTGTAAGGCAATCATTTTCAAATTCAGTTTCAGAAATATCAAGTTCCTTTAAAATATCTGCTCTGGTATAAATATCTTTGGATAATATCTTTGAAGCCATAGTTTCGAGATCATCCAGATGACAATTTAATGCATTTTGTAGTTCGGCAAATCTTAGCATATTTTTCCAATTTTCGAAATTCATTCTTCTGGCTATGATGCGACAACCCAAACGACATTCAACAACTCTCTCATTAAAGTCCGATGAAGCAGCTTTATTGATTTCAGCAAGACTATTGGCTACAACGAAACATGCATTTGTTGGCAATTGTATAGATGAAGTTTTCAATTCAGGATAAAATTCAATAAATTGGGCACATCCTGCCTCAGCCAAGTATGCAATAGCCTGATCCATTCCTCCACCTTGAGTTCCAATATAACGTTCACAACTTGCTGACACAGATGCAAGCATTTTACGATCGAGTGATGCTTTGTATGAAAAAGAAGTTGCAAGTGTTGCAGAGCTAACTAATGCACTCGAGCTAGAAAGTCCTGAACCATGTGGAATGTTGCCACTCAATGCAACAGACATACCAATGGAGCCTTCGTCTTTTTTGTTCATATTTTCAAAAATACCTTTCACTCCACATAAGTAGTATTTGTGCCATTCTGGTCGACCTTTTTCAGGGATGTCAATTCTATAATAAAATTTTAAAAGTTTATTAGTAAAATTAAAATTTTTTTTTTTTAGTAAAATTTGGCAGACGGCGTAGGCCATGCTTATTTATGAATTGATACAATTAGTATTAAGAAGTATGCAAAATAAAGTCATTATTAATCTAAAAATTAAAAAAATAATAATATTTGCAGGAAGGTACACTCAGAGATAAAATATAGTTATTTATGTATATAACAATAGTCGTAGTCATTTGATGAAATTTAAGAAAATTTATGGAACGACTATTTCTTAGCAAAATATGCTATAAAATAACAATTTAATAGTTAATTCGTTGACTAAATTAATAGACAAAAAGTTAGTCATGACCTTTTAATGTTATGTTTGTCTATTTTCAATAATACCGTTTTTGATCCCATTTTACCGTAAAAAGTATATTTACAAAAAATTTAGAGTAATAATTCTCTACAAAAAAATGCAAACATTTTTGTTGTGGTACTAATGGTTCTCAAGATATGTATTGCGGAAAACCTTTAACACATCTTTTTCAAAGCAAAAGACAAATTTTGTGTTATAGTAGGTAGGCTGACTATTTATGCACTTTTAATTTTTTTTTAAATAAACCCATGGTCCATTACAGTGATTTTCTTGTTGGTTAATATCTGTGTTGTGTGCTTGAGCTGTTTTTATTTAAGGTTAGTTAAGTTACCGCCTATTAAAAAATTCAAACACAATTATTAACATAACACTCATTAACCTATATGAACTAGTTCGAACTGAACCACACAATATAATAAGATAGATACACAAAAATCAAAACCATCAAAAATTTAAAATTCAAGTGGAACAACTTTCGAACTTCATTTAAAAAGAAAAATTTATATTCAAAATAATTTTACAATATTTAAATTACCTGAACGATTTAAGGTCACATTTGTAATTATCGAAATTAACATCAATATTTCGCAAGTACAAGAAATTATTTGCCCTAGTATAACCAACTGCAAGAAGAATAGATTGTTCAATTGCCATCGGTAGAACCGGATATCCGCAGTAGTCTACATGTTCTCCAATTATGTTAACTCTAAAAAAAAAGTAACGCGATGCATTTTCATTATTGAAAAACCTGTTAAATTTTAAAATTTACCTCCCTGGAACTCGGACATAGAACTTCGGCTCCTCATTGAATTCTTTAACATAGAATTTTCGAAGTTCTTGCAGTCGAGAATAGCACCCGTGTGACTCGTTTAATTCTTTGGCTGTCACACAGGTGGCAGTATTTTCACTCATAATTGACGTTTATTTATCTGTCAAACAATTGAATCGAAAATTAATACATTACAGATTATCCACTCAATTACATTAAAACCGGTTTGTAATAACACTCTTCGAACCACCAGAACGTTAAAGCACAGCTTAAGAGAATCAAAAAATGCAAATAATCTAGAAATCAAAACGCAACTACTCCAGGAAGGTAACTGGAATCTGGATACCTGCAATCTACCACCAGCACACTAAGAACTCAATCGTCGTTCTGAAGAGAAGTATGACTGGTTGACGGCAGATAAATTGCCACTTGGCAGATGAACTAGGTAGATTACTGGGAATGCGAAGCGACCGACGAGACGTCTATATGTTTTGGTGCTTCACGAAATTACTGATAACATGGGTGTTCAGAGTTCAATTGTCTACTTTGGCCGATACGGCTTCAGATATATCAAAAAAAAAATAGAACAATATACTGACACGGCACTTCCGAATACGCGTCTCACACTCACTCCCTGCCGACTCGAGTTGCACAAAATACTGAATTACTGATAAAACATTTTTCCCAAAACAAACAACTTCATCTTCTATGTGTTTCTATCTAGTTTTCATTTCTTATCTTCGAGACGTTGCCTTTTGCCTGTCGTGTGTTTACATTTTTTGTTTTTATTTTGAAGAAATAAAACTAAAATGGGGAAAGAAGATAAAAATAAACAAACACACCACGGCTAAACAAATTCGCTGGAATTAAAATGAGAAGCAAGAAGAGGTGATTTTGCGCAATAGGTTTTTTATCAATGAAAATGAAATCATTCGAAATATAAATTCGATGTTTACTGTCATGTGTAATTTACCGCATATTTTGCAGTCAAGGTCAAAAGTAAATGCACTTGATTCTGAAATTAAATGTTCGAATAAGTATCTATTGCTTCAAATTACCGGCGAAAGATGGCAGCACTTAAGTGGGTTGGGGTCTATGGTTGTTAGATTAGCTTCGATTTCTTGGAAAAAGATGGCATTAAATTTTGACAGTGGTGTAAGTATTAATAGTTCGTTTTTTCAATAAAACAAAAACACATTTTATAAACTTGACTTCTGAATATTCTGATATTATGTTTGGCTGATTTCGTTATTAAAAAATTCTGCATAATTAATTTTAAATAAACAGCCATGGCAACATTTGTGCTCATAGAAGTAAATAGGCAGTGTATGTACTGTACATCCGGTCAAGTCGGCAAAATATGTTGTTGCAAATTTGGAAAATGGCAGAAGAGATGTAAGTTATTTTTATTTTTATTGACAAAAAACGTGTGAACTCAGATGTAGATATGCATACTAGTTAATTTTGAATAATTGATATTTTATCAATTATGAGTTCTTTTTAGTCAAAGAACGATCTTCAAACATGCAATGTTTTTTATTTGAAGTGTATTTAATGGACAATAAAACTAAAACAAATAGTTAGCTAGTTCCCTTAGTTTCACACTTCAGATTTTTTTACGTTCTCTTTTTCTTCTAAAATCCATTTAAAGGCTGTTTGTGGATTTGATTAAAATTTTGATTGGATGTTGTTCGAAATAAAATTTTGACGTTTTCACGTAGAATATTCATCTCATTAGTGTAAAAAATTGAACTTTGAATAAAATTTAAAGCTATTTTTATCCAATTCATGCACGCCCATGGATATACAAATTCAATACTTATAAAGTTTATTTTTTCAAAAACGAGACCGAACAAAGATTTTAATAAAAAAAAAATATTATTGGTTGAAGGATCCATACCGATCTGATCGACTGTCAAAAGTGAGTGAGTAATTTAAGTTTTAAGTGAGGTTAGATTGGCCTGCAAATGCGATCACTTTTAATCATCCACGTAGCAAAAATTAATTTTGTTCAGAGCTTAATTTATGAGAAATTATTGCACGAGTGAAACATGACGGCATAAAAAAATTCTAAAAATTTAGCAAATATTTCTTAAAAAGTTAGTTAAAAACTTTCGAAATATGAATTCTACCACAATTTCATGAACGGAAATTTTGTACTTTCACAAATATTTTACTGCGAAAAGACCATAATTTGTTATAGCTTGGGTAAAAACTGCATATAGATACTGATATTTTATTGCATAGGTAAATCATTCAACTGGAAATATATTTTAATCTTTATACGTACAATATCCTTACCCAAAGCCCTTCCATATGGGATAATCCGCCATATTATTTACTCGATACATCCATATTAAAACTTAAATCCGGATGTAAATTATACAAATTCAATGTTAATACATGTACTTTTGGACCAAATTCATTTAATAGTTAGCAGTTGTCGGAACTCTGACATTTTTTATCTCGATTTCCATCGCACCAATTATAGCCTTAATGAACCATTGACTCGTATGAAACACGGAGCGAATAAAAATCATAATATTTTAGATTTGGGTTACTCAAAGCTAACACTTAAGAACAAGTTGTATGGACGTTCTTAGTATTTCTAATTGTTTGTCACCAATCATCGTATTTAATGTTTCGCTTTTTATTGTAACAGTGTTGCCAATTTTCATTTAATTAATGTAGTTTAATTTGCAATATTTTAACTTGTAGTTATTTTTGTAGCTTGTTATTAATGCACGTATATATTTTATTTGTTGTCTTTAGTAGTGTGTTAAGCTTTTTATTTTTTTATTAACAACTAACAGCACGCTAAATGATGACTGTAACAAGTTGATATTTTCCAGATAGTGCATATCTTACATTAAGGGTACTGGATAAGATTGAAATGCTTGGTAATTAAATCAAAGCCTTTGAAGACCTTAAATCGCTTTTCCATGGTTATAGTTTCTCAGCTTCCTTAATACACATCTGTAGGTACATTTGTTGTTTTAACTGTTTCAATCTCTATCGCACTATGCATTGAAGTTCAAATCCTACCACGAACTGTTGTTGCTTGGTGACGGTGTTAGCCTATACCTGGTGTTGTATGGGTACTTTCGTTCCTTCATTTTACAATAAACAGTCCTCTAAACATACCTACATGTGGTTGTGGTCATGTAAGCACCTAAAACAAACCTAAAACACTATATGTTCATAGTTTGCATTCAAACAATTTTCCATGTGGACAAAACTGGACATGACATTAACTTGAAAGAAAACAACGTGTATCATGATGCTGAATGCAACATTGAAAATCTATTGTTAAATTTAATGTGGATGTTAACACAACACAACACAAAATTAAATAATAAGGTAACATTAACACCTTAAAATGTTGACTATTTTAAGTGGTTTACTGGTTTATAATAAGATAGATAGATAGATAAATTCGATTTATTACTTTAAGAGTACAAAATATTTTCTACAAACATCGTTAAAGCTTGGCTTTGCCTTCTGCTCGATTGACATCATTTCAGAATTAATACATTCATTAATAGTTTCTTTAAATGCATAAATGTCTTTAAGAGAATTTAAAATAATATTTTTTTTTTCATAATTAAAAGGCTTCGTTTATAATTTGATTTCGATAAGAAATCGCGGTTTGATAAGAGTTGTTATAAGATCGTTTATGTTGAATTCGCAATTGAGTAAGGCCAGTACTTCTTCATCTAAATTGTAATTACTTTTCAAATATTCCCTTCTTATATCACGTAGAACAGTCTAAGTGACTGTAGATCGATCTATGTACCGAAGCGAAGCCTCATTCATACAGTCAATTCGAGATTTATAGTAATATACAATGAACATGCACATTGCATAGTATATACAGGGTGTCCCATAAAGAATGGTCCAAACTGAAATTGGTGATAGGCCAAAAATGTGGCCAATTTTTAAAAGTAAAAACCAGTTTTAAGTCATACGATTTTTTTTCAGGGTGCTCTTTGGAAAATCGAAGTAAAAAGATAGATTTGATCAAAGCATCATGATATTTATTAATTTTTAGCAAAATGGTACAGAAAATTTAAAATATTTTAATGCATAAAATTTTGCAATATTTGAGTGTAAAAATTAAAAAAAAACAAAAATCAATTATGAACAGGGTGACCAAAAAACTGGGTTGAAATAGGGGTTTTTCGAAATTTCAAAAAACAGCCGTTACTCGAAAACCGTAATGATGCGGTACGGACAAGTTACTAAATTCTGAGTGGTCATGACCTGGCATATCACCAGTTTCAGTTTGGACCTTTCTTTAAGGGACACCCTGTATAAACTTATGGATCACAAGAATTTGAATGGTCAAACAATAAAAAAATAATACCTTAAACGAAAAAAATGTTTAAAAAGTCCAAAGTATGCACTAAACAACGGATTTTTAAAATTTTTGGATGAATTATTAAGAAGTACCGTTTTACAAGTTTTACGTGAATAACCCAAAAATAATTAATTTTCCCAAAATATTTAGAAACTCAATTTCTGCTATGCGATTTTTTTTGGCGAAAACCTGAAATGTAGTTTTATTTAAACTGCTTTAGATATTACACTTATACGAAGTTTAATCAAAATTGTAAAAGTCATTTTCTAGAAACATTAAAAAAAAAAAAGAAATCGTTTTATGGCTGCTATCCGTCCTAATTGAGTTATATACAGCGTGTCCCGAAATCACCGCCAAAGAAGAAAACCATGAGTTCCTGAGGTCATTTCAAGCCGAAAAACTTAAGAGGGAATTTTCTCGTTTTCGCTTCGTTTTCGACTTAACAGTTTTTATGATTTTTATTCTTTTTTCCTTTGACTGGATCTAACTTTTATTTTTTAATAATTTTAAATCTATTTTTAGGTAAAAAAATGTTTAGTATTTTTAAGAAGACATGGCTTTCATAATAAAATAAAAAATATCATACTTAATAACGTGTTTTTGTGAAAAAAATCATATTGAAGTCAAAAAACAACCTAAAAATGTGTGTGATAATCAGGCCTATCACAGAATCCATCGTGGAAAATCTCCGAATGGATTATTCCACTACGAACCCCGAAAAAAAGGATTCACCAAATCCGAATGCCGAAGCAATGCCTCGTTAAAAGAATTAATTCTGAATTTCCACATCAGCTGTTCTACGTCACAGCAATACTTGGAGCTTTTAAAAACAAAAATCCCTTAAACTTTTTAAAAAGTCCCATCTTTTTTCCCTTGTTATTTTACACTAAAAAAGCTGAACATTTGTGTTAAGTATGGCTAGACTCTTTGTTTTAATAAATTTCGCAAAAAATTCCCATAATCTCAGAGCACTATTACAGCTGTCAAGTTATTGATCGTGAAAAAACTGTGTTGTTGATATTTGTTTATTTATTCAATGTTTTAGCATTTTTTCCGAAGAAAATAATATATTCAGCATTAAAATAAATTGAAGTTAAAAAAATAAAGTGGTTTCAAATGTACTGAGGAACAAATTTTAATCCGGCTTGTTTTAAAAGTGATGTGTTCTTTGACTTCCTTTGTTTTTTTTTTTAGCGCAATTGTTTTGTTTCGACTTCTTTGCAATGTTTCTCACTGGCGTTGCATTCAATTATTTAAGAGTTTAAGAACTTTTAACAAAATAAAAATTGAATAGTTTGCGTCAACCATTGCAAATTTTAGAATTTGTAAAAAAAAACTATTTTTTTAATGAAACAATCGTTTACCACTTGGCTATGACAAGAATCAGTTGTCGTAGAAAAGGAAGTCATATTTCCGTTTCATTCGGAATTTGTGATAGCAAATTTCCCGAATTTCGAAATTCTTAATAGATTTTCCACTACGAATGGAATCTGCAATACAGTTATCGTGATTCGTAGCAAATTTTCGATTACGATGGAATTTGTGATAGGGCTGTATAAATTAAAAGTGTGATAGTACATGCAATAAGGAGTAATTTTCATACCATCAGCTGAGATTATAGTGATGGGCATAATCGAATGATTTGAGTAATCGAGACATTAGTATTCGAGTGATTCCAATAATCGAATGATCATTCGAGATATGAAATAGTACAAAATTGGAATAATAAACCTTTAAAATTTAATATGTAGATTCGCTTTGTTCGATAAAAAAAAATTTGTTCAATACAATCTACATTTTAAAAATTAGATTTTGGATTTTTGCAAAGGTAATATCAAATTTATTTCCCTTGTTTGCTTTTTTATTGCAGTCCATTTGGAACGAAATGTTCTCTATGCTTCAAAATATAATTTGTCCCCTATCTGTCGAATTGCATCACAGGATGGCTTCGAAGGCGATAAATTAAAAAAACTTCTGGAAAATACGAAAAATTTAGAATTTTTTCTTTATGTTTCAAAGTATAGGTTATTACCTATCTGTCAAGCCATCAATTGTAGAACTCCATCGAAGGATGGCTACGATGTCGATGGATTAAAAAAACCCTTAAAAAATACGAAAAAAATCGAGTTTTTTTTTCTGCTCCGGAAAAATGCTTTTTTAGGGCAATCTGTTGAGATTTGGATCGAAATATTATCTATGCCTCAAAGTATAGGGTATTACCTATCTGTCAAGCCATCAAATTCCAAAAAAGGATGGCTACAATGACGATGGATTAAAAAACGTCTAAAAAATACGAACAAAATTGGATTTTTTTTTCTGCTCCGGAAAAATGCTTTTTTAGAGCAATATGTTGAGATTTGGAATGAAGTATTCTCTATGTCTCAAAGTATAGATCATCACCTATCTGTTCAGCCATCAACTGTTAAATTCCATCGAAGGATGCCTATGATGACGATGTATTAAAAAACCTCTAAAACGAAACGAAAAAAATCGATTTTTTTTTCTGCTCCGGAAAAATGCTTTTTTAGGGCAATCTGTTGAGATTTGGATCGAAATATTATCTATTCCTCAAAGTAAAGGGTATTACCTATCTGTCAAGCCATCAATTGTCAAATTCCTTCAAAGGAAGGCTACGATGACGATGGATTAAAAAACCTCTGAAAAATACGAACAATTTATTTTCTGCTTCGGAAAAATGTATTGCCGTTTATTTCGTTTTTTCTACGTACTTCTCACTGCGTTGACTCAAGTGGTTGAATACACGAATGACGTAAACTACACAAACAATCAACGTTTCGACTCTCGAGTTTTCGATTTTTTCTATTTATCTTTCTCTTGCTTGTATTTCGTTCTCATTTCTCGAGCTCTTGAGTTCTCGAGTTCCGAGTTCAAGTTATCTTCTCACTCACTGCGCTTACGATTACAACTTACAAGTAACAATAGTAAGTGGGTAGGTATAATCGGTATGGTAAATCATTCGAATGATTCAAGTGAAGAATCGAGACATCTCGAGATGTTGCTTGAATCGATTATAATCGAGAAAATCATTCGAATGCCCCCATCACTAGCTGAGAATAGTTTTGAAGTGGTCTAAGTTTGAATGCAGTATTGTCGGGGGGTTCATTTTGAGCACAAATCTGAGTTTTTGGGAAATTGGGGTTTGTAGGTGTCCCGTTATATTGAAAATTAGATATTTTTGTTCGTTTTTCACCGGTTGGGCTACTTTTTATGAAAAAAATATCAAATACTTTTTTGTTGCAATTTATATTATCTATAAATCCCATATATACAACATTTATATATAGAGCAAATAACTTAGTAGTTATACAAACGATAAAGGAGTACAAATTTGGGCTTGATCACCATTATTTTCGAATTTCTCGCAAAAATATTAAGTACATTTTTTTTGAAGAAAAGTTTATTTTTGTATTTATTTTCTCATATAATAAATGAGGGTCGTAAACGACTCACCAACGTAAGTTTAGTCGTTTTTTTTAACGTAGGTCTACGGTTAAATACTTTTTTTTAGAAACAAACAAAATGGTATATTAAAAGATTTTTTTAATAATAACGGGTGATTTTTTAACAGGTTTAGAACTTTAAAAAAAAAAAAAACACAAAAAATTCGAAAAAATGAATGAAATATTTATTTGAATCGATAGTTTGAACCTTGCAATTTAATGTTTAAAGATAATTTCATGCAAATGTTGACCGCGGCTGCGTCTCAGGTAGCCCATCCGCTGAGTCCAATTTTGGCATACTCTTTCACACATATCGGCCGGTATCTCACGAATGAATGCATGGATGTTGGCTTTCAGTGCGTCAATCGAAGCGGGCTTGTCCCTATAGACATTAACCTTGACGTACTTCCACAAAAAATAGTCTAATGGTGTCAAATCGCACGATCCAGGCGGCCAATTGACCGGCCCGAAACGTGAAATTAACTGTTCACCAAACTCGCCTCGCAATTGCGCCATTGTTTCGCGTCCTGTGTGGCATGTGGCACCGTCTTGTTGAAACCACATATCATGCAAGTCAAGAACTTCCATTTCGGGCAAAAAAAAGTTTGTTATCATCGCTCGGTAGCTGGGAACGGCGCCGAATCGACATTTCGCGGTCTTCTGTCACACTAGCTGATACGGCCGCAGTATTTTCTTCACTACGCACAGTACGTAAACGTGTTGGTGGTTTAATGTCCAACAAAGTAAATTTGGTGCGAAATTTGGTCACAATCTTCCGAATAGACTGCTCAGAAGGTCGAGAATGCCGACCATAAAATGGAAGCAGCGCGCGATGAACATTTCGAACCGAGCACGAATTTTGATAGTAAAATTCAATAAAATGCAAGCGTTGTTCATTTGTAAGACGATCCATGGTTAAATTGCAAACCAAACTGAAGCTGTTTGACAGTGAAACAAGGTACTAAACACACGTCAGCTGTCAAAACCAGTGTTGCCAAAACCAAACCAGCTAAAAAATCACCCGTTATAATATAGAATTCTATATACTCATGAAATCTATGTATGATGAACTGAACTTAACGGGACAAAAAAATTGACAAGGCCTTCACTAGTCAACTGATTAGTCTAAGTGAGATCGCCGGGACGAAACGCCAAATTCTTGTGGGACTAAAGACAAAAACAAATCAATTTTCTCAAAAACTAGAAGACATTTAAGCAGGGCCGGCCTCAGCCAAACTTGCGCCCTGTGCAAGATTTGTAGAAAGCGCCCCTTTTTTATATTTGAACACATACATACATATATACTTACATTGATACACGCATGCATAAGACTTTTCCACTTTACCCCAAGCAAAAGAAGAGATAAAAACTGCCCTTTTCTTCATCTGACTTGATAGATATGTGGATTTCTGTAAAGAAAAGTAATGCATCCTTTCATCAGTTAACGACGTTTATTTATGTATTCCGCACTGCGATTTTGAGCGCACTTCTCCTTGAATGCAAAAATGAAAGTGATGTTAGTTAGTGTGCAGGAAATAACTTAACATAGAATTGTGATGGGTGTGATTTTGGGATTATTTGAACAAGTTTTATGGTTAAAAAGCAAAAGGCAGTACATATTTGTTTGCGCAAGATCTGATCCTAGTAATGCGCCCCCAGAATTTAGCGTCCTGTGCTTTTGCACATCTTGCACATATGATTGGCCCGGCCCTGCATTTAAGCATCCAGTTTTTTGTGTTTGACTAAAAATTTATAAGAACATTGAATATTAGAAACATAAATAGTACTTAAATACGGTGAAATTTCGAAAAAAATCAATTTGAACTTTTTTTTTAAATTTTTTTATTTTAATTTTAAGTTTTAAAATTATTTTAAAAAAAGTATAGACTAAAACGACTAAAATTAGAAATTAGATTAAAGAACAGAATTTTGGCTTTACAAAAAAATATAGCATGATATTGGAAGTATATTGCCGTTGTTATTAAGAAAATTATTTTATAGTCAAAATTATTTTTTTTGTAACTTTCCCCCCGCTTGAATGGAAGGAGATATATCCACCCTCCCAAACGTTTTTTTCTTACCTTGACCCAACCTATATTTTTATACTCTAAATCAACCCCCTTACATTAAGACTTAGACCACTTCAAAACTTTTCTAAGATAATTCCCCATTGTCTGTATACCAAAAACAAAACTTCAAATTTTTCCTCCAGAATCTAGGGAATCACATAAAAGTGATATGTAGAAAATTTAAAGCAAATCTATTCATTCTCTACTTCGATCTACGCAGTACGCACCATGGTGTTCATGGATTAACATATGGACAGATCGACCGACGGAATGGCGAAAACCATTTTGTTGGACTTTTGCATTACTTTTGATTACCTATAGGCTATACGTTAAGTTTGATTAAAACTAAAATATATAATTTATATAATCTACTTCGACATATTATGTATATTATATTTTATTTGCATGTGCATGCTCCGGCTTGGCGGCACAAGTCCACTCAAATTGATTTCCAGAAATACAAATACAACGAACTTACTTATAGTTATAACGCAAAATGCAATTTATATGTAAGTATATTGCAGGTACCTATTTAGTATTTACCAAAAAAAAAATAAATAAATAAAAATCATTTCCTTTTAATTTTATAATAAAACATATTTTTGTCACACATATTTTCTTAGATGGAAAATCATTTAAAATTTCATGAATAAATAAATAAACTTAATACAACGAATTTAGTGAATGTGACTGCGTAACGGATGCAATTTAGTTAATTATATAAATATACTTCTGTAAACTTGAATTAAATTAAGAAGAATAAAGACAAAATTGAATTGAATTGAATTGAATTGTTGGCACCCCTAAGGAATTTTCGAATTCAGCGAAAATTTCGCGATAAAAATATGTTAAATATACCAAATTAAAATTTAGAAAGTTTTTTATTTAGAAATATTTTTTAATTTGTATTTCATTATAAAAAGGGATTAATACGGGAAATTAAAAAAAGCTTACTTAAAACTACAGTTATTGGCACCCGACTACGATCGTCCCGCAAAGGTATATATTATTGGCACCCTTGAATTTAAATAAAACAGTATTTTCTTGATAATTCTTCTTTGTTTTCGCCATTTTTTAAACCCTTAAAAAGTAACGATTCAATGATACAATTATTGACAGTCTTCACAGTATATTCATAGTTGATATTCCATGGAGCCAATTTATTGGCACCCTGGTGCCAATTGAACCCTTATTTTTATTGAAACCAACTATTGGCAATCTTTTTATTAAAGATTTACCAATTAATTTTACAAAAAATATTTAAAAAAGAATTTTATATATATATATATTATATTCTGATATCAATAAACAAAACTAATTAATACAACAAACATGTATTAATACCGAAATAAGGCTTACCAAATCTTAGGTCCTTATAGCAGGAAAGGAACATTCACAATTTGGTTAGTTTTTCATTTTTTTAAAACGTGTTAACAAATTCACTCCCACACACCGACTCAAGAGGTAATAAGTTGGTGAGGAATAAGTTATAGTTTAAGAAAAAAAACAAAATTGGCTTGCTAGGATTATCTAATAGTTAAAAAAAAAAAACTAATAAATGAGGGGTGCCAATAGTTAGTTAAAAAAAGGGCTGCCAATAGTAATTGTATCCGTTACGCTATATCATTTTTCTATTGAACATCTTTTGACTTGTACTATTTTTTCATGGTTAACAAGGGTTCATAAATCATGGGTACCCTAGAAGTTCATCGTTGCATTCCTCGTTTTTTTTCGAAAAACGTTAAATTTTTCTAAGGATTTTAGGAATGTTTTTAAATTTTGATAGATTTTCCACTTTGACTATAGTAAAATGCCATTATACATATTATAGGTGCATGATTATGAACGACATTTGGATTAAGTATAATGTCGTCTTTTTTTCACCGATTTTTTTTACTTCCCTTTCTAGTTGAAAATCAATAAAAGAAATACTACCTTCATTTCTTGTTTCGTTTCTTTTTAAAAATCGTATATTATTTGAGTTGTGCTTGTGACTTTATTATTCTTAATTTGGCCTTCTTATATTTTACCTATAGCTGTATTATTAATACTATACATTCCGCCATTTAATTAGAACAAAGCGCCAATAATAAATGACGGAGCAGACAGGAACAACTTTTAACCTTTGGCATTGCCATAGCAATTTCTAAATCTGATCCAAACCTAAAGGCAAATAATATCTCAACAAAAACCTCTCCTAACATAAACCAACACATGTAACAAGAATCCTTAGAGGATCAAAATTCATCTAACAATACCCCACATCTTCTCGCAAAAGGTACAACAACTCGAAGATCGTGTAGTCAGCACACAGTAGCTAATAATCATATCCATTGAATGCGCCAATATACCACCCACGTCAATAGGACCATCCTAGCCCTCGCTACTCGATCCGTTACAGAACTGGTACACTCAAAGCTTGCACTCTCAGCCTTTATTGCTTTATTGTTATTATATGGACGATGATGCTCAATTGTATATAGTATATCGCACAATGTCAGATAGCGCTGCTTCCGCTCTTGCTTGAGGAAGAACCACCAGAATGAGATATCCCTTATACCTACTCTCAAGCTCATAGCATATATACCCTATACCCATTCCCTTGGCAAATGTCAGGACCGATAATGCGATTTTACATAATCTCGTACGTGCTCGCACGACTTCATTGTTCGGAAATTTGTTTTTTCTCGATCGAAATGGATTTGGTTTTGTGTTTTTTTATGTTGTACGATGCTCAAAAATACTGTTGTAAAGACACACAGGCTATTGTGAATTGTGATCCCTGGTCCAACTCGCAGCTCCCCAGCACTCAGCACAGCGACTACGGCTACCACCAGAATCGTTACACGAGTACACCATAGTACACCGCTTAATGCCACCCATTACGACGACGACGACTACGATAGACGTAGATTGAATTGTGCACCAGGGTCGTTGCTAGTTCCTAGAGTGCCTGATGCTGGATCTGTTCTCTCATGGCAACAACTAATGACCATTGCGATTTGTTTGGCGGATATAGTCGCCGAACACTGCGCGCGTATTATACCGCCTTGAGATTTCCACGATAGTAGGTATAGAATATGATACTTTATTGTGATTTCGTGTGCACTGCACTGGGCCTGAGAGTGAATGGCAGCTTTACCATAGTGCAGTGCTATGCTGGACCAGGTCGTCCACAGAGTTGATGCCTTTTCATATTTTCCTCAAATGCAATTCATTTTGCCAAGTACACACACTCGAATCGACTCAAGTCGACTCGACTCGGATAATGCGCCGACAAATGTTTTAATAAACAAGCGACCACCCACAATGTCACAATTCGTTCGCTTAAACGTTCGGAAATCGTATCCAATATTTCTTCCTTGTTTGCTTGCATTTAGATTGTGGACCAGGGCGTCGCGGTCGAAGTCGCGGTCGCAGTTGCTGTCGCAGTCGAATAGCAAGACGAATGCAATCATCTAACGAGGTGTTTAGCAAGAAATGATATGATAATAATTCTAGTCGCGATTTCGTCGTTTTTGTTTGTTGTTGCACCGACCGACAGACCTCCAGCGGAGAATATTGTGTAGACGTTCGTTGTCGTGGAATATGAGTGGCCCAAGCTCCATGCCTCCTGCTGCTGCCGTGCCCCACCACTATATATATCTGAGTGCTGCAGCACTTGTTGGTGCGGTTTTTAAAAGTTTATCAATGGGGAAAGCCACAGTGCAGATCAGCAAAAGGATCGTGGTAATTCAAGGACTGGACTTTGGAGCGCAAAGCGCATGGTTCATTGATTAATTCGTAAGCCTAGCACGGTAGTGGCGCGGTGTCTTATTCTTTGCAACCGCCACAGGAAGTTGCAAGAATAGTTGAAATTGCTAGCCGAGTTGATTGATTGGCATCGCGATTGGTTTATAATAATCGCGCGTCGTCGTCGTCGGGTGTTGAAATTGGAGTAAGCTATTTATATATTCGAGACTTAGGAGTTTCTTTTATTTTTTTTTTCTTTAAATATAATTATTGATTTATGGATGTCGCGTAAGGCACAACTATTGATATGGCTGTCACGTTAATTCCCGATAAATGCATTTTAATTGCCGCACCTGGACGATTATAGTGATGGGTGCATGATTAGCAAGTGTGGTTGCATTTATATGGTATTTATATCATGATGCAAATTGCGTTATTTTGAGTGTAGGACGATGCAGCAATTGCTGATTTGGACATTGGACATATCCGATTTATTCATTGGTGGTCAGTTTTTAATATACATATATGAAAATAGATGCGTGAGCAGTTTTATATATGGACATTTTTGTTTGTATAATGTAGATAGGTGCCTATGGGAGATTGAAATCAAATACTTGGAAATAAATGAGTGAATTGTGCATATTATAGCTAAAGAATAGGGGGTACAATGTGTTGTATTGACATTTTATAGTATTTTAGGTTGACTTGTGTTGTGGAGAACTTAATTTTGTTTTATTTTTTTTTATTTTTTTATATGAATGCAAAATTTGATTGAGGTATTGAAAGGTGAATAACGTACTAAGACGTTTGTTAAAATATATTTGAAATAAGAACCTTCCTGGTGTGATACATATGTAGTTAAAAAAATGAAAAACTATAGTCAACTGACCAAGAGAAAAAGAGTACTCATAGGTAAACCCATTTTTTAAAGGCCTGAAACAGTAAAAAAAAAAAAGAATTCATGTGACAGTTTAACTACGAAGAAAAAAAAGCACATGAGATTTGAGCTTGACTTAAATAATAAAAATTCGTATAAGCAAAGCAGTCTTAATATGCAAAAGATATTATTAAAAATTGGTATAAGTGTACTTAACATACTTTATATACTTTTTTGTTTACTGTTTTAATTGAATTGGGCAGAACAAAGTTAATAATATATAACTTTGGATGAAAATATTTCGAGAACCAGACCTCGTAAAAAGTATTTTGAGTTGATTTTCCAAATAAATTCGAAATATAACTTTCGATGTAAAGTAAATGTAAATTTGATTGACTTTTTGAAAATATAATGGACTAACCCCTTTGCTAATTTTTGCTCCAAAAATGATTTATTTCAAAACCCATCGAAATATACATCATTTTAAAAGTTGTATCCGTATAAACTGTAAACAAAATTCTTCTACGTAGTCTGGTTCTCAAAATATTCACATCCAAAGTTATATATCACACTAATTTCGAAATTCAACTAAAAAAAAATGTTTGGATGGCGATATTTCTGCCATAGAGACTCATAAGTGGTTGCAAATCTACAAATTGATTATTAGTTTTTAAGACCTTTCTAAAACAGAAAACCAAAAAATTTTACAAGGTCTGGTTCTCGAAATATTGTCATCCAAAGTGATATTACGCTTATTTCTGCCCAATTCAATTATAGATTTGTTCAACAAAATTGTTTGGATGGAGATATTTCTGTAATCAAGACTCGTAAATGGTTGCGGTTTTCAGTTCTGAATTGGAAATTCACAGACTTTTCCGCCAATTTAAATTTTTTGCACATCTTGACAAATAAAATTTTATTGAGTTTTTGAAAAAAAGAATGAGCTAACCCCTTTGTTAATTGTTGCTCCAAAAAATTATTTATTCCAAAACCCATCGAAATAATGAAAGGTCTTTAAAATCTGTATCCGTACCTGTAAACAAATTTTGTCTATGCACTCTGGTTCTTAAAATATTCACATCCAATTTTTTTATTTCGGACTTATTTCTCAAATCAAACCAAAAAACATGTTTGGACGCGGCGATATTTCTGCCATGGAGACCCGTTAGTGGTTGCAAATTTTAAAATTGATGATCAGTTTTTTAAGACCTTTCCTAAAACTGAAAACGAAAAAATTTTAGAAGGTCTGGTTCTCTAAATATTTTCATTCAAAGTGTAGGTAATTACTTTGTTTCGATGCAATTCTAAGAAAGTGTATGGATAGCGATATTTCTGCAATGAGACTCGTTAAAGATTGCAATTTTCCAGCGTTGAATAGAAAATGAATAGACCATTATTAAAATTTCGACTCTGTGAATCGGACAATACGAAAAAGCAACTTACCACAGAAAAGTTATATGAAATTGATAACGTCTTAGCGTTTCTAAGCTTGACTTATTGGCCTATGGAGGAAACCACTGTCCGAAAGAAATTGAATTTTGCACTTGAAAAATACTACTTCGATACGTCATTTTACAAGTTTTTGCTAGTTGCTATTTTGATTTATATATAAAATTCACACGTTCCCAAAGCTTTTCATTGCAAATTTAAAATTGTCTTAGTATGGTAAAAAAGTTTAATATTTAATTGTAGATATTTATTATATTTACTGGCAAAATTCTAACAAATATAAGTTTTTTTCAGTCTAGAAAAAAAAACTTATATCTATATAATTATAATTAAAATGATCCCGCATGCATTTATAGTCGCAATGCGTCCTTATAGAGTTTCTCTATATACATATAACATTCATAAACAATACTGTTTTGTATTCTCACATTTTCTTTGTTTTGAGCAACACAAAAGAACATCCTTCAAAAATATAAACACCTACATTTATACTTGTATATAATTATATAAAATTCATACCTAATACAATGTCCTTATCCAAATCCAACCATCATGCTAATGGAAGTAAAATAATTTAAAGTGGCTGGGGGACAAATGTAAAGACAAAACAAACGAAATGCACACACATGTAGGAGACTATACGACGACTTTACCCTCCCTAAACCTAACCAACAAATCTCCCTCCCATCTTTCCCAACCGAAGAAAAAAAAATTAAACGAAATTATTTGGAGCTGTGTTTTGTTTGGTTAACTTTGCACCAAGCAAAAGTTTTTCCCTTGCATTCACAGATAATACACATTTTTAGTATATTATTTAAATTTTGCACAAAGGTTCTGTTGTGAAAAATAACCCCGGCAGCTCATCCGAGTAGCTTGAACGTCAGTATCAGGACTTAATTATATGTAATAAGTGAAGGTAGGTACATATACATATATAGGGGCGAGAAATTCAATTGGAGTTCCTTTTTCCTTTTTAAAATTCAAAAACAGCAGCGAACCCAAATGAAATATTTCGTAAAATAGATTTTTTCGTATCGCTTTTTGTTGGAGGGTGTTTGTATCAATATATATATGTACCTATATAACAATAAACAAGCACGTATCCCGAAAAAAATTTTAGGGGGTTATGAATTATGAGGAATATCAATGATTCTGAACTTTGCAGACAAAACGTCCGCTGAAGTTTGAACAACCACCAAAGCCGTAATACTTGTTCGATTTTAAAAAAACTAAAGGGCAATCGCTTCGTCTCGGCAAAATCTAGTGCCGATATATTTTAGTTTTTTTTATTTGCCTTAAAAAAAAAGTAATGGCCAAAAGATACAAAAAACCACCAAAATATTAACTAAAAAAAACTTTGGACTTCTATCACCACTGTAACATTGGACGCATTTATGAATCTTTTGGCCATAACTTTTTTTAAGGCCAATAAAAAAAACTAAAAAATATCGGCACTAGATTTTGCCGAGCCGAAGCGATTGCCGTAATTTTTATGAAAATGCGGCAAAAAATTACAGTGGTGACTGAAGGCCAAAGTTTTTTTAGTTAATTTTTTGGTGGTTTTTGAATCTTTTGGCCATAACTTTTTTTTCAAGGCAAATAAAAAAAAACTAAAAAATATCGGCACTAGATTTTGCCGAGACGAAGCGATTGCCCGTTAGTTTTTTTTTTTAAATCGAACAAGTATTACGGCTTTGGTGGTTGTTCAAACTTCAGCGGACGTTTTGTCTGCAAAGTTCAGGATCATGAATATCAATGTTTTGTTAAATTTTTTGAATTTTTTATGTTTGAGTTTTTCTGAAATTGGCTTCAATGTTTGCTGAATATAAACTAAGAGTTCTTTAAGATAAATGTAGGCGTACCTTTCATTTTTAAATTTAACGGTTTTGGATTTATAGTTTTCATCAATTTTAAATTTAAGTCACTGAATTTGTTTCCTTTCTTCTAATATCTATTCGAACTTCTCTAAAAAAAATTAAATGTGGGTTTAAAAACCAATAATTCCCTTAATCTGGCTACGGTCTTGACAAAACAGGACTATTCCCAATTCCAAAATAAACATTGCCAACGAACGAGGACGCGACTATATGCTTGCTTATCTATATTTATTATGTCTAATCCAGGCAGCACTCACATTCATATGTGTTTGTGCAGAAGTTTGATGATAATTTCAAATGTTTAAAATCTCAACAACATGAAAGCATGGGACTAGGAGCTGGGAAGAAATAACTCGGGAACAATGTATATACCACACAATTAGGCACCTTATTTGTTTCATAGAAGAAAGGAATTCTGGAGCTCATAGATTGTACTATATGAACAATAGCATGGGCAAAATGTGTCGTCGTCGTTTGGTTGGTGTTGCTCTCATGCTACCGCTATAAATGTATTTTCAGTGCTTTGAATCTGGTGTTGGGTTATAGAACAATGCAAATCTGACGACAACACACATGACAAACTTTTTTTTGGCGTTGATCTTAGTCGTGTCGTTCTCGTTCTATATGTGGATGGAAGTCTGCCTAAGGGGTGTGTTGTTTTTATTTTTTTTGTTTTTGAAGAAGTTCATCCTCAAAAATAGAAGAAAACATTTTCGAAGTTTTACACAAATATTTGCATAGATTTTTGAAATTTTTCTAAAGTTTTGTCATGTAGCTCCCACAAATAAGAGAAGTGAAAGGCAATCTTATAAATATGGAAATGTTTAACCAAACATTTTAAATTCATTTACAGGCTTTAATTGTTTGAGCCAAATAAAATAAAGAAAATATATTTATTATATGCATTTGTTAATATGTATCTATACCTATTATTCTAAGGTCTGAATTTTTTTTAATTGGTAACAAAATTAATTTAACATTAACCACCTATTATTCACTCGATTCATCCAGATTGAAACTTAAACCCGGATGGAAATTATCTATATAAATTCAATGTAAATACATTTTAGTTTTAATCTGGATGGTTCAGGTGAATAACATGACAATAATAGTAGGTAACGTTAAATAATGTAACGTTGTAAAATGTTAAGTTTACGAAAAATGTGCATTAAATAATTTGGTTAAATGTGTTAAATTAATCAGTTATTCATTAAACGTCAAATATAAAACGTCAAACACTAATTTTGAGCTATATCTGCATTGAAATACTGGGCCTAAATTATAAAGATTTCCAGTCTTATTTATAGTCCCATTCCAAAGTATGTCATAACTTTGGACAGTTGTCTAACTCCAAAACCTTATTTATAATCATGTTCCATCGAGTGTCTAACTTTGACACTGCAATTGGCTGTCCAAACCTATTCTAAAGTGGGTATTTTCAATGCACAGAAAGTTGAAAATTAAATGAAATGTTCATTGAACTTATCCAAATGTTCACGAAATTGATCGATTACGGAGATGTTAGGCATGTATGAGAACAAATTTAGATAGTTGTTGGAATGCGTTTATAAATAAGGAGATGGGGCTAGCTGGACAACTGTCCAAGAGTGTTCTAAGTAAATCTAATAAATACGACATTTCGCTTTTAAATATGCAACACTGTTTCTACTGAATGTAAATTTGACAAGACACAGTGAATTATAAGCAGTATATTTTACCATTTAACCATGAAAAGACTTAATCTAGAACAACGCTTGCAAAAAGTGATTAGCGATGGGCTATACGGCCCCAGCTCCTCAATTAAAGTGGTCGAGAATAAGACTTTCAGATTATCCTATATTTAAGCCAGCCGATATGCTTTAAATCATATTTATATACTATAATAACGACTTACAAAATTATTATATTTACACACACTGAGGGAAAAAGTGCACTTTAATATCAATAGTTCGCATTTTTAAATTAAAGTTGTGAAAATCTTATGTAAGTGTTTAATGAGAAAAAAAAATTGCCAAAGTTAAAAGGAAATGTTTGCGTTTTAAAACGTTTAGCTTTGAAATTAAGAGAAATCGCTTTTAATATGTAATTAAAATCAACAATTTGGAATATAAAATGAAAACATTTAATGTATAATTTTAATATTTCAAATTAATTTTTTTTTTTTTAAACTTAAGAAAAAATATATTAAATTTGAATCACTGTTCTTCACAGTCTTCACTAAATCAACTGATAAGTTCAAGTGAGATCGCCGCGCCGGGACGAAACGCCAATTTTGTGAACATTAAGTAAAATTTTGCCTTTCAGCTTTTGAAGATATAGACATGTAACATAGGGTTAAGATGAAAAAAACAGAAAAGTAGAGAAATGACAAATTAGAAATTTGAAAATTTTACCTTTATGAATGTTTTCAAATGGATTTCAAAAGTGTATAATTTTTAATTTCAAAGATATTAATTTAAAACGTGTCTAAAAAGTTTTTCCGTTAAAAATACTTCCAATTTTAAATTGAATGCTTTCAGATGACTTTTAAAAATGTCATTTTCAATTTAAAGTATTCGTTTAGTCTTAATACAAATACTTTGAATGTTTTTCAAAGCGTGAGTAATTAAATTAAGTGTTTACTTTGAATTTAAAAGTAAAAATTTTCTCTCCAGCTTAAAATTGAGAAAATTTGAATTTAAACGATTTCAATTTTAAATTCAAAGTGATTCGCGTTGAACTTAAAGAAAATTAAATTGTAACTTTCAAATTGAATACGTTTCAATACGGTTGTCTTTCATACATGTTAACTTTAAATTTAAAAGTGGATTGTTCAGGAGTTTAAAGTGTTTTTTTTTTTCTCGGTGTATGTATGTACATATATCTGTAATTTTAAAGTTATATTTACCCTTAACATATTTGCTTATTTGTATACATATATGTATATATAGGCTTTAGCAATTATTCCTCTGTCCTGTTTCAATTTATGTTTTAGATCTTAACAATGTATTCTTATTTCAACCGACAAAAGACCCTAGATTTTCCGGAAAAAAAATCTGCGGAAAACGTATACGCAGTCTTCGTCCTTCATAAGGAAAATGCCAAGGATAGAAAAAAGTTTTTAAGGAAAATGTATACTGTTGTGGCAGTGTATAGAATATCTTCATTTTTCGTTTTTGTTTTAATTGAGGCTAATTATAAATCAAGTCTTCCGATTTTTGTATATAATATTTACCTCCAAGCCATGTTGACAGGAATTCCTTGTTGAAAGGTTGCATTGGTTATAACATAAAATCCATCTCATTTAACCGGATTCCTACATAAGGAAATCTACGGCCATCTTTATAAGAAAACTTGCATTTTTATTTAATTACAAAAGATATATACGGAATTATGTGGGTGCATGGAAGAACTCGTACATTGTACATACATATTATATAAGTCTTGGTTTAAACTGCAACATTTTTTTCTATTTCTCAATTTGTAGGTGAAAATAAATAAGAAATGAAAAAGTCAATAACTCTCATATCATATTTATCGTTAAGGAAAAGTTTTGTGGAAGAAATTTTTATGGTACTTTTTTAGTTTTAATAAAAAGTTCAAAGATGAAAAAGAAGATTTAATATGGAATGATAGTTATGTGTACCTACCTGCCAACCTAACAACCATACTGTAATTTTTGTTTGTCTTTTAATTTATTAGTTTCAATATATATTTCTGTTTGTTTATAAATTGTTTCAATGTTAATTTATTAAAATAATAGCAGTTTTTTAAACAAACAAAAATTAAAAATAAAGACATCTTTTATATAAAAAATATAAATTCCACAAAATTTAAAAATCAAATAAGAATTAAGAACCCCTGAATAAGTCGTGAATAAGGACGAAACATTGGAAAGAAGATAAAATAAATTTTGTTTTATTTGCATTTAAATTCAAATCAACCAAAAAGCCTGCATAAATATCCAAAAAAACATAGGTTTATTATTTTTTAAAATAAAATTAATCTTTGAAAGTTTTTTTTAACTCACTTTGACCTAGCTTAGCAACTACTGTTAAAAAATGACTATGTATATAATAATCAGAGATGCCAGATGAAATTTTAAAAATCCTACCGGATTCGAAAAAAATTCCCACAATTTTTGTATACTGGAGGAAAACAAACCACCATAATGACACCTTATGATACTAAAAAATCGGGACGGTTGAAAGACTGAAATCTGTTTCACATTGAGGATTTGAGCGTTTTTTGGTAAAAAATTAAAAAGATCAAATTGAGGCTGCACGCACTTGCAATTTAAATAATGAATTTTATATTATCTTCTATTTTTGCGATTTTCCCGCGATTGAAATCGCAAGTGCGTTTTAGCCTTAGGTATTATTCGACAAAAAATCTTTAACTAATTTTTTTTTAATTGCAAACGCGTGCATTCTCATTAAAAAGTGTTTGTTTTATTTGTTTGCGATTAAAAGATCGAGTGACTCAAAACCTTGAACAAATTTTTGAAATTTGTATTTCTATAAATAGGGGACTAGGTGCCTATTTCACAGAACATACATTACATACATTACAGAAATGTATGTGATGTAAAATAGGTCCCATATGAGTGGGCGTAAATTTTAATTTTTTTGAATTATGCGTTTTCAATGTATGTGATGTATGTTCGTGAAATAGGCCCCAGAGCAATGATAATAAGATATTTTCATTTAAAGTGTTTTTTGGGCTTAAAATCTTGAGATTTCAATACTTTTGGAACAATAGGATTTGAGCAATTCTGCACTTGGAACCAGTGCCGTAGCTACTCTGTTTTGTTAGGGGGGGCAGAGAAATTTTACAAATTTAACGTCTATTTCTAAAAAAATTGTCATTCGCCAGCACATTCGGTAGTACCTTCAAATAACACTCATTGACGTAATATATATGGACTGCTAGTAACCAACTTCACTCGTCTTCCAGTTTAAAGCAGCGCTCTTGAGTCTTGGTGATCATCTCATGAAACTCGCCATTACGAGCAGCCAAATATACAGTATTATTGATGTATATGTAATAATGCACTATATTGCCAAAAAAACCAATATGGGAAAGATCAGAAAAAGTGAGTTCGATCAAAATTTAAAAAATTGTTCAATTCGTTGGCCAATAAACCGAAAAAAACTAAAACGAAGATATCTTTTATTCAATTTAAATAAAAAACGAACTTTTTCAAATGCCATCTACTGTCGGTTCTCCTTAAATATTTGAGTTTTAACGATTTTTTTTAGTGTTTGGCGTCTATTTAGTAACGAATGTGGCCGCTCAGTCCCAAAAGCGCTGAGATTTCTTGGAACATTTTTCTTGCAAAAAATGTATGGAAGTGACAAGTAACTAGCAGTATACATATATAATAAATCAATACCTACACTCGAATACAATCATGCGGCCTCAACGTATTAGCATGTCGACTGAGAGACTAAATAATTTATCTTTACTGGCATTCGACAACAAGCGACTTGATTTGTTAGACCTGGACATGGTTATTTTAAGATTCAGTGCACTAAAAAATCGCAAAGTGCAATTATTTAAAAAAGAATAAATAAATGTTATTGTTAAAAACAAAACATAAAAATTGTGAGCGCAGTTCACATTATCTTAATTTTCATTGTCTCTTAATTTGTGTCCTTTTTTTCTAGTATAGGTTTCATATAAGTGAAAAACTAGTGTGGCAAAATTGAAACGCCTAGGGGGGCAATGAAAGTGCCTGAGGGGGCAATGCAAACGCCAGGGGGGGCTAAGCCCCTACGTTGCTACGGCACTGCTTGGAACAAGTTTTAAACTTTGGATTTTTGGAAAAGGGGGGCAGGGGAGTTTTGGAAAAGTTAAAAAACATCGGAGATGTTTTGTTTTTAAGTTCGTTTTAATGCTGATTGTATGAATGTAAGGTCAGACAATTTTTCCAATACATGTATTTATCAGCAAGTGTTCTAAAGTAAATGCATTCAGGAAAAAATAAAATATTAGAGACCCGTTTTTTGGATTTTTGTAAAAAAGTTTCGAAGGCTGCATCTTTAAAAATACACGTCCTACAATTTAAATTTTTTGTAACAATTTTTGAAACCCGAAAAAAATTCAAAAATAAGAATTTTGAAAAAGGGGCTATAGAATTTTTTCGAATTTTACCCATAACTTTTGAAATTTTGAAAATAGGGGTCTTAAAACTTTTAACAATGTTCAGAACAACTAGAAAAATCTGGAAAAACTTTCAAAAACTTGATTTTTGAAAAAAAGAGGCTATGTTTTTGGGTCTAAGACCCCTATTTTTGAGTAATTTATCAAAAGAAACTTGGAGGAACAAACCTGGAACAAGTTTCAAAAATAACAAATTCGCAAAAAAGGGGGCTAACTTCACATACTCTAGGAATGTTAAAAAATTCTTTATTTAAACGTAAAGGGTCATTCATTTTTCGGTTTCGATAGTAAAGCTAAATAAAACACACACAGCGATACATTTTTTATTTTTTTTTATTTTATTTCATTATAAAGTTTGGACTTTGTCATTAAGTGTGAAAAACAACATCATTTAAATGGCCACCATATGGCATCTTGGAAAAAAAAAACGGACCAGTAACACCTTTCGACCATAGAGCACACCAAACAGTCACTTTGTCTGGATGCAACATACACCTCTTCGATCACTTGTAGGTTTTCTGAGCCCCATATGCGGCAATTTTGTTTGTTTACATACCCACCGAATGAGGAATGTGCCTCATCGCTGAAGAAATTGTTGTTCGAAAAATCGGTTTTTATTGTCTGTTGTTCCAACGCCCAAGAAGCGTTACGGCGCGGCGTTGTGAATGGTCAGCAGGCTTCAATTGTTGCGTAATTTAAACTTTATAAGGATGGAGATGCGAATCCAAATGCAAAGTAAACTATATAGTAGGGTGTACGACACGTTCAATTGCTGCGAACGCCGGGAAATCGATAAATTTGGATCATCAGCAGCACTTGCACTTGCAGCAGAAATATTTTAGACTGAGCGTGCATTACGATGATGCACAGGCCTTACGACATCAGTAACGCTTCCAATCTCTTCAAATTTCTTCACAATTTTACCAATTGCTTGCGTAGTTGGTCCGGTTATGATGACCATAATCATCGCGTAAGCGCGTGGCTACGTTTGAGTCACCACTTTTGTAGTAAGTTTTAATAATTTTAACGCGTTGTTCGATTGTTAAGCGATTCATTATCGTAAGTGGCAAACATTCAACTAATGTTATGACGCTTTAAATGACAGCTGAGTTTGACAGTGTCAAATGCCAGCGCTGCCAAATTTAAACCACGAAATGATGAACCTGTATACTCTGAGAACTCTCACTTTTTAATTTTTGAAAAATGAAAATTCGATCTTAAACAAATCTGTAAACATTGATAAATGGTTTGGTGAAAAATTTACTTTTAGGGTTTTATGTATTAGGTAGGTATAAGTTAACTATTTCCCGACAAAATATCTATAAAACTGATGCCTTTGAGAAATAATTAAAATTAGTTTAAACGTATCTATTTTCTATATACATAATTATTTATATATAATTATGTAGGTATAAGTTCAATATTTTGTTAGATAAACTTTTCTTTTAGGGCTAATCAAGGACCACATGATTTTAATTGCAATCTATTAAAGATCTGTCAACATGCCAAACCAAAAGCACTTGAATGTGTAATCAAAGAATACTAATTAGAAGCTGAATTCCCAATATTGAATGAGGAGGCATAACAAAATGATGGACAAATCCTTAGGATTAATCCTCATCACATATATAATATCCTATACAGTGGACCACAAACGCAAGCCATAAGTGACCACATCTATACCACAAAACCCTAATTAAGTGCAAGTCATTTTAAAAGCAAATATCCTTGATGTGTCGAACAACATGACAACTAACATAGATTTTAGATTAAAAGCTTTCAAATTGAATATACCTAAAGATTTTCATATACTAATATACAAATATAACCAAATCCACAGCTATACATCTCTTATATTCTTATCTAATTGCCCCGTTTCGACGATTTCGTGTCGATTTGTGGATTTAGAGTTACATATATACGAGATTTCCATATATATGCGAGAAATGAAATAATGAATCGAGATTTAAAAAAAAGAAAAATGCAAGGCAAATTATAATTCTTTCTATCTCAGACAGAACGATATAAGGCACTTAGGCCCCAAAAAAGAAAATTAATTGATTGACAGCTTTCAATGTTCTCAAAACGGTCTAAGTCTATAATTATTAAATAGAAAACGGACATTTCGCAGCTAATTAATGGATATATTATATTTTATCATCATTTGGCAAAAGGTTTACATTTTTTACATATAAAAGGGTTCAAAAAGAATTTTGTAATTATAATTGATGCCCTAAGCGACACAAAAACATCTTCTTTTTATCTATGTAAATAAAAAAAAAATCATTATATAGCCTCTATGGAATTTGTCCTTTTTCATTTAGTTAAGAAATAATGAATTGAAATCTATCGAGGAGTTTGTTATTTAATAAAACCAGAATCTTTTTATTTAATTAAAATTAAAGAAAAACAACAGAATTTTAATTTTTAAAAACTACACGAAGAAAAATAATTACTTACCGAGAGTGTTTTTCAGTGAGTTGAAAAAAATTGTGTTAAATATTACATAGTCAAGCGTAAAAATGACATAGTTCACAACACAATGTTTGTTCTTACTTTATAGTCGACTCGATTGAAATAATTTTTTTTTAAATAAAAACCTAAAAAGAATATATTGATGGAGAAACTTGTAAAGGATTCGCAATTTTGAAGATAATTTATGTTAAACGAGTAGCTTGTTTAAATCAAATAATTATATTTAGTTAATTACACACATCTCTGAGTAGATTGGTTACTATGAGCGATTTAATATTTTTCATTGACTATACATAACTAAACTGGTTATTAGAAACCGAACATATACTAACCCTAAAATTAAGTACACTTTAACCGAATCAGTGTGTAGATTTAAATAATTTTGTTTAATCCAGTTGCATCGTTTAAATGAACCTGGTGAGTTTGCAGGTATATGTATACTAACAATGTTTGTTTTTTAACTTAACCGAGTTTTACGTTGTTTTCAATCGATTATTTTTCTGCGTGTAACAAAAATTTATAGCTCCAAAACTTAGATTGAAAATTCCTCAATCACGGCTTATTTTTACTTGCTCATATTCGAAATTCCAATAAAATACGATTTTTTTTGTTAAAATTCTGACTAACAAGGTTGGACTAAACCTTTTCTTGATCTTCGTAACAAATTGGAAATTTGAAGTCTTTTTGCAAATTCCTAGCTTACATGGTTACTCAGAAAAGGGCTGTAATAATAATTTCCACGAAATTTTTAATTTTTTTTCGGATCATTTGGATCGATTTTTTTCTTCTACTGCAACAAAATTTAAAATTTGAAGCCGTATTGCAAGTACAAAATTTGGATCATTTTTGCAAATTTTAAGCTTGGACGGTTGCTGAGAAAAAGAATTCAGGCTTACTTTACAGTTAGCGATCAGGTATGAGTTCTTATTTTTAAAATTAATATTTTAAATTTGGAGCAAGTTTTTTCTTAAACTGCATACAAAACCTCGAAATTTGGACTGATTGCCATAATATTGCAAATGTGGGCCTTTTTTGCAAGTTTATAGCTTGCGTGTGGCTCAGAAAAGACCAATTTTTTCTTCAGCTGCGACTAAATCTCAAATTTGAATCCATTTTGTCAGTCCATGGCTTGCGCGGTTGCTGGGACTGCTGTGCTAAATTCGCAGTGAAATTAGCAGTATACGCACTATGATTTTTTTTTTAAATTGCGAATTCAAAATTTAGGCTGAGAATTCTGAGAATTAAAAAAAAAACTGAACCATACGTTTTTCCGATATTAACCTGATCCCGATTTAAATCAGATGTATAAAACTTTGATAAAAAATTATCCCAAATTCTTACGTATATACGAGCTTCGATAATCGATTTAAGCGATGAATACAAAAAATCTTCATATTTAGCAATGTTTACACCATAATCACTCCTCCATAGCCAAACACAATTTTAATACCACTCAAACGCTTGTATTTTTTTTCTCTCATGCTGATGGCCACTCACTATAAAACCAGGACCCAGGACCACAGTTTAATTCACGCCTCTACGCACATAACAGACGAAGCGAGGCGACAGGATAATTATGTAGTTTTCTATCACAGAGTACATATAGGTAGGTTGGTATATAGTTGGATATGCGGTTGGTATGGTTATTGTGTGATGTGCTATCGCTTTGGTGTAGGCCTATGGAAGGACCTCAATGAAATTTTAATTATAAATTCAACAATTATGGGACTGGAACATGATAAATAGATGTAACATGATGTTTTTGCAGCATCGCCAGTCGCCACCCACATCATGGCGACCAGCGGTGGCGGTGGCGGCGGCGGCCCCGGCAACTATATATAATGTTTTCCGCCCGTTACTATAATAATATGATGCTGGCCGCCTGATGTGTACTCAGCTGCGACCGGAAAACACAGAATCAGAGAGGATCCTGTGTGTGTATCCTGTATAGTTTGCTACTGGATGGCCGGAAGCGTTACAATAGGTGTACGGTGCGTGTGCAAAAACTCAATGACTGATGAGCATTGTATTGTGGAAGTATAGATAGTGATATAGTGGAAGTGGCAAAATTTGTGGGTGGTGTATCAACTTTTATGTTGTAATGGTTTTTGTTTTAATATAAATGACATGCTCGGCCATATTGGTGAGATGGTGGTGGTGGCGGAATAGGTAGATTGTATTCGCCAGTGATGATGATGTTCTGCATGTTTGTTAAGTTTGTTCATGAATTTGTTCGACGCATCCCCCTGAGGCAAGGACTATGTAATTTTGCGTTTGTTTGCATGATTTTGTTGCTTCATTAAAATAAACACCAAAGCCAGTTACATAGAAAGTAGCATGTTTTGGCCCAAGGTTAATGCGGATGAAAGGCTATGTATATTATTTCAATTCTATCTACGTACATACATACATATATATAAGTCTTCTTGTTTCGTTTGTAATTATGTATTTTATAATAAAATATTAAGATATATAAATGTAGATAGGAAGGTACGTATAGGTATAGGTTGGTATCAACTTTGATGTGATTCCATTGGGATGTTTTATTTTTTTATTGAGTTTAATTCAAACGACATTGCATGTGATAATGTTTTTTCTTTTTGTGGTGCAGCAAGTTTAAAATAGATATTTCAAGAAACAAAATTTTTGCATCTTATTGAAGTTATATATACTTGATTACGCGCGTTGTAAATGAAAATTTTCCTATACCTAGAACTATATCGATGACATGATAATTGTCTGAAAAGCAAGGTAATTATTTTCAACAAAATCTACACACGATTGAATAAATATGATATTTTTTTTAGTTTAGCATGTCAGCTATAACATTGATCATGCTAATGCACCTGGTTCACTATCAAACCTTACAAAATAATTGCAATATTGACAGTATGTATTTTTGTTTCAACTATTTTTGTGACTATTTTCACCGAAAGGTGCTGAGTCACAAAAACCCATGCCGTATACAGTCGGTGTGTGTGCCGGCGTTGTTTGTTCAAAGCTTGGTCAGATTTGAGATTTTAAAAGTGAAATTTTTCTACGTGTTTTTTTTTAATTTAAAGCACAAATGGTGAGGAAAAGGGTAAGAACTTCTATGCAAGTTTATAAGTTACTCTTCTTAACAATTCAATTACATTGTGTTATATCGGTGACATTTTTTACCATCGCTATGATATTGCATTTGGGCCGGAAATTTTAAAATGCTTGCCTTCACCCACTTCACGACTCCTACGTTCAATTTTCGGTCTTCTTGGTGTCTCGGAAATCTCGTAAGCGGCTCTATTTCTCGAAAACGACTAAATTTGAATGAAATTGTTGTGCCGGTTACTCGGAAAAAAATCTAATAAAAAAAAAAGAAAAATGTTTTTTTATTAAAACCCGTCCAAAATTGATTTGATATTAGAGATTTTCAACGTGTTTTTTCATGAAATAAATAAAATAAATAAAAGATATTATTTTAAATAACTTATTAAAAACACTTATTTTATTTACTGATAATGGAAGCATAGCTTCCGAAATGCATTTAAGTAAATAAATAAATAAAATAAATGTTTTTAAGTTATTTAAAACAATACCTTTTATTTATTTAAAACCCGTGCTTTGTGCTTATACTTCTTGAAGCCAATAATTTATGTTTAAATATATAGTCCGTCTTAAAATTGAGTTCAAATATCCTACGCCACAAAACACGCATATATAGAGCTAAAAATCGGCGTTTTTGATATTTGATATTTTATACAAAATAGGTTTAGTGATTCTCTAAAAATTATGACACCCTTTTCGCTCGGGCAATCATGAAAATATATAGTTCCGTGTTGCACATTGTTAAGAAATTAATATAATTAGAAATACAGTGATTAATTAACCTCTGAAATTGTTTTGTAACCAACGTGATGTATATACCATCTTATTTCTTAAACAAATCTCAATTTATTTATGTATTTAAAAAAAGTATTTTTTTTTATATAAAATTTACTCAAATGTACCTTTTACTCATTAGCATTTAATAATGCGGAGTTTAAAAATTAAATTTGAAAAAAAAGAATCATCCACTCATTTTCAAAATATCGAATTTTCAGAATTTTTTTTGTCAAATGACTAAAGATTTTCAAGATTTATTGTTATTTTCCATTGATTGAGAAAATTTTTAAGAAATAAGTTTTACCAACAAAATTGAAAAAAGGCGTATTATCATTTGTGTTAGGATAAATTTTTCCTGTTGGTACCTACCTATTTTAAGTTAAATTTAAAGTTTGACTTGGAATAAGTCAAAGATGGCTGGACAATAGACACCTCTCGAAAAAATCATAATAATAATATTAAAAATGGCAAAGGTTTTGATAAAAAAAATTAGGCTTCTGTCTTTTTTATTTTTTTAGGAAATCAATTTTTTAAGAACACCTACTCTTGTTATTATCAACATTGGTACTAAGACTTTGGTATAAACTTTCTTAAAATAGGGTGTGTTAGTTGGCGAAAATTGTTTGCGACCCTTTGTTATACTTTTATCATGTCTGAAAATTTTATAAAAATCGCTTATATCATTTAGATTTTATAGAGCTTAGACTGCGCAACTCAATACGAAAAAAATACAATTTTCAAAATACCCATATGGGCGTGACAGAAAACTTTTTAAAAACAACAGTACCTATAATCAATTTAAGTTTCTAAGAACACTTACCAATTGATAGTTAATTTAAAAATTAATAAAAAATTCCTGGGCGATGTTGATGATTTATTGTGCCATTTTGAATTGTATCAGAAACTTTCATAACAATCGGTTAAGTGATTCACATTTTATTGAATTAAGACCGCCTCTCCATACAACCGGATCCACTTTGCATTGGTCCGATATGTTTTGTTTTCATAATTCCTTTCAAACTTTTGCTTTCAAATTATGAAAACAAAAAATTTTGGACTTTTACCAATGCTGCTAAAAATTCCTATGTTTTACCGGTAATTTCTAGAAATTCCACATTTCGGGGTTTTACAGTAACAAAAATGTATTTTAATATTTTAAATTCTATCTATAAATCATTTATACCAGCTCAAAAAAGGTTGCTATGGTTGATGAAATTTTGTTTATATGCCAACAAAAAATTAATTTAAAAAGTCAATGAACTTTTTATGCGAGTTTTATCTTCATAAATTAATATTTTCTTAACATTAGTATATATTATTATCTATTTGTTTTTATTTTTTAAAACAATAAAAAACCATCTAATATAATCTGTATAAGCTTATTAAAAAAAAAAAAAAAACAATAGCAGTTGTCATCACTTATCTTCTAATTACGATTATCGCTTGAATTGTTTATAATATAGCCAGCGGCGGCAGCGTTACCATATGTGTTTTGTTGTTGCTATAATATTGTTATCATATTATGTATAATACAATTAGGCCACAGTCAAATCTCCCTCCATAAATCCTTCACATAGAAATTTCGATTTTGAGGTCTTGTTTACACTGCAACAGCTCTTCTTCGAACAAAGCCTGAAGCGTATAAGCGACAAGCGTTTAATGTACATACACATCCGTCAGATATATCTGCACTGTATCTACACGAATTTTCGCTCATTGTGTACACACACTTGTTAATTAGCTCCGCACATAGTTTAACGCTTATATAGCAGCTTTCATTAAGCGCTTATCTATAAACAAGGATAATGTAATAATTGGTTCGAGTGTTTGCAATTGAGGATGGGCATCAGGGTAGGGTCGAAGGGCCGACGACATGGGCTCAAAATGGTATTGACTTGAATTTCTGGTATACTGCAGAGCGCTGTGTTGGGAATGAGTTTAATTTAGTTACTTATGGGGTATTTTTACGATTTGTGTTATCAGAGCTGTTGATTTATGTTTTATCGATTCGAATACAATTATATGTGAGGCAGACAGGGCCTCGATATATTTAATTAGCTGGTATCTATCATATAGCTTTTACTAATGCCAACGTTCTGGCTTAAGTTAAGTTATGTATGTTGGTAATGTAATCATATTGATACGCTTTTGGAACGCAATTTCATTTAATTATCCTTTTGTATTTTTATATGATGGCGGGCGTCGGGTGCTCATATATAGGAAAATAATTCTTTTTGTTTTCGTTTTGATGTACAAAAGATACATTATGCCACTCGTAAAAGAATATTTTTTTTTCAAATTAATTGTTTTGCTAAGATAAAGAGAATTTCATTAGTTGATCAATATGTTACAAGCTTATAAAAAACTAATGAAAGAAACAAACATATAAATTGCAATGCTTTTTTATCAGTATAATATATCGATATATATATAAAAAGGTAACTACAAACTTTTATTTCAATGTATAAGATAGGTAGGTATAAAATATACAGTAGAATCTCGAAAAGATGAACAGATTTAAAACAGGGCCCGTTTATCTTTTCAAATTGTTCAACTTTTCGAGCATCAATATTTTGTTGAGGAAGAAGATATATTTATAAATAAAAAAATTAAATATTATTTACATAACAAGTTAAAATAAATCCAAAAGTACTGTTCAGAACCAACTTAAGGCAAAGAAGAAGTACAAATTATATTGGAAATAAAGTGTTAATCTATTCGAAAACAAAATTTCAACCCGTTCATCTTTTTGAACATTGAAAAATGAAAATATTTCGTTCATCTTTCCGGGCTGTTCATCTTATAGAACCGTTTATCTTTCTAAGATTCTACTGTATTTATCTTCACCAACTCACACTTACATATAACAGGTAGTTATATGCGGGCGATTGCCAACAATAACAGTTTTTGAAAAAACAACTTTTAATATGAAAAATCATTTTTAAGAATTTTCTTTGCTTTACCTTTACACATTTTTAACTTCAAGAGCTTAGTTTTGTCTTCAAAACTTGATTGTGTTAGTACCTACCTATACCTAATTGTGGTTTCGTCTTGGTATCGTTTCTGATGCTTTGGAGTTATACCTATATCTATAAGTATCTTTTCGGTTTCATCTCGGGATACTTAAACAGATACTTTTCTCATCCACAAAATTGCAAAATTTTTGATAAAAACTTTGATATTTTATCTAAAGTATAAAATAGTTATTCGCGCGAATTTTTAGTTTTCACTTCCAAATTTTTAGTTTTCACAACCGAAATTAATCTTAATTTTTTTATAGCTCATGCTAAATTTTGGTGGGGAACTTTGTTCGGACGTCTTAAGCATAATACCTTAAAGTATAGGTAAGTACTTTAACACTGTACACTGCTTTTGATTTTTTGGAGTAAAGGAAATACATTTTTCAAATTTTTTTTGAGGAAATGCTTAACATATAAAGGTCTGATTTTTATTTCTTTTTTTCCATGTGAAGAGTAAAATAAAAAGATTATTGTGTTCGTTCAATGTAATTTACATATATGTACCTGCCTATCTATCTTTAATTTAGGTATAAGATATAGATGTCCACAAAAACAATGAATAAACGTAGGCAGAGAGCTAACAATCCAACTCATTTCAACAATTTGGTGAAACTTCATGGTCACGAAAAGATTTTTTTGCAATCATTTACAGAAAAAAACTTGTAAGGTTTACACTCCAATTCGGTCGATTATATATTATATGACGGATAAAAATAAATGCATACTTACATTATTGATGGAACCGGTGTGTAAGACTGTTCTTTTTTGTATAAAATGACAATATGTAGGGTGTTTTACATAAAATGCGACAAGAGGCTAAGGGCGCGGTAAGTAGTCAAGACCAAAAAAAAACTTTTTGGAGGGGGATCTACAGTGAAATCTCTACTTGCGGACAGCTCCAATAAGCGGACAACTCCCTTAAACGGACACATTTAAGATAGAAACCCTTCCATACGCAGACCCATAATTTTATTAAGGGATTATATTTTTTATCAAAAAAACTAATTTTTTATCAAAAAAAAAAAAAAAAAAAAAACAGAAGGCCGGTTTTCAATATATTTACTGTTTTATTTTTAATATATAAGAAAATCTATAGAAAATCTCCGATAACCGGACGCGAAGCTCTAATAACCGGACAGAGCGATGTTATATTGTAATCTTATTAGGGGATTTCTAAGTTGGCACAATTTTGAGAGTGTATATATAGTTCCTCTTTCTCATCGTGCTCCGATATTGCACATGTTAATTTAATATGAAGTTAAAAAATGTTTTTCTATTTCTTTCCCTTAACCGAACAGTTCTCATAATCGGAGAAAAATTTGGGGGACCAAAAGTGTCCGCTTATTAGAGCTCTCACTGTATTTCCACCTGTTTATGACGGGAGGGGCAACTTTCTAAAAAATTAACTTGAAATAGAAAAATGTATTTATTTAATTATAAAAACCAACGGCAACACTTACAATATATTGTTTTACCTTTTTTAAAGCCCGAAATCCATTTTTCAATTCTATTTTTAATTTGTTTTAAGGAATACCTATGTTCGAAAAATTTGGTTTTCAAACTAAAAATTTTGAAAAAAAAAATTAAAAATGCTTATAAATGTCATATAGTTTTTTTGAAAAATTAAGCTTTAGTACCTACCTACAAAGATCGCGCTAAATTTCAGCTTTATGTTAATTTTTTTCCAAAATTAAGCCAAGCATTTTATAACAGAGTGGTTGGTACCTACATACATATGTATACGCGGCTCCAGCTAAAAAATAGATTTTTAGTTTCTGTCTTATCTGTAAAATAAAGGCTTTCGAAATCAATTCTAAAGTCAAATATTTGTCGATTTCGATTTTTTTTTCCACAAAATTCATGAATTATAGAATCTGTTAAAATTTAAATGGAGAAATAAGCTATGTTATCAGATTTTCAGCTATGTCAGATTTTATTTAATTTTTTTGTAAAAGATGTCCATTAAATGACGATTTATGACCACCCATTAACATTTTTTGACCACCCCTAAAAATATTATATTTGATTTAAAAAATAAATCGAGAAGAAAAAATTATAAAAATAATCGATTTTTTTTTTTTTTCAAAAATCAAAAAAAATATTTTTAGGTGTTGCCAAAAAGAAAGTTTAAAAAGAGAGTTCAAAAAGAGAATCGATCGTATTAATCAAATTTGAGAAAATCGATTTTTGGGGGCATCCTTTTTTTTTCTCACCCCCTCCTTTTACAAAATTAATTTATTCGGTATTTATGGGTGGTCAAACAAAGTTAATGGGTGGCAAAAAATGGTAATTCAATTAGTCATCTTTTAGAAAAAAAAAATAAAAAATCGGACATTTTTTGGAGTCAAGTTAACACAGCTCTGTCAAACTACCTATTGTTTTTTTTTATTGTTTCACACTGGAACTTCCAAATTAATAAAGAAACATATACTATGCAGGAAGCTTTATGAACCCGTATATAGTTGACGGTGGCAGAACTACAAAAAGAAATTAGTTCCAATTTTCTACGAATGCATAACTTTTCATACTGATATTGAAGAACCATCTATAAGGTCATGTGTGGTACAAATTGTTGACTATATATATTAAGTACATTTTATCGATGAAAATAATTTTCATAATATTTAAGCGATTTATTTATTGCCTTAATCTTTTTTTATATGACAAGATACCACTAATAGAATATAAAGACATTTAGAAAGTTTTTTAATGGTAAAAGTTTAGCTTTAATCGAAATGATAATATTTTCGTCAGTCATTTTGTGTTATTTTCTATGTATACTTGTTTTAATGGTGTTTGAACAGTTTTTGTAAAAACGATGGGTTCTATAATCAAAATTTGCAACACCATCTCCAACTTATATACATAAATTAAATCTCATAAATCCTAATTATTATAGGTTTTCCTACCCTTCTCAAGTTAGAGTTCCTTAATTCTATCTTATACTTTCGTTAATGCTCGAAAGACTTTTTTTTACAACAAAGAAAAATCTAATTAGACTTCCGATATAACATAAAAAATCTTTTGGTTCTGCGTTCTCCATATACTTATACCTATATTTGACACAGGAACACACAAAAACACCATTCATCAAAAACTCAAGGACCAAACACATTAATATGAGTAATCACCCGTCATTCGGTTATACTATACACAAAAGCTAAACTTGTTGATTAAAGAAAACATGAAAGCAATACGTATGAACTTTTCATATTGTACATACTTAGAGCCATGAGCGAAGTTGGGGGGTGCGAATTATAGCACCAAAGCTGTTAACATTGTTTAAGTTGGTTTTTCCAAAAAAGAAAAGAAAAAAGAAGTGTAAAATAAAATTCCCAACCCGAAATGCGATAGGACTCGAAAAACATCCTCCCTTAGTGTGGTTATCCCTTTATTTTATAATCAGCAGCGCCAGTGTAGATGCGATGCATAACGCCCAAGTTTTTAATCAAACTTCTCAATTTATCAAGATGACACGTGGCGGTATTAGCGTAATGAATCGTCGGCATTCGGCTTCCTTTAAAAATTTAAAACACATTATAGCACAAGAAGTGAGCGATGAGATTTTTTTTGCATGTATATCATACACAAAAAAAATGATGTTCTTAATAATCTTTTAATGCAAAGTGTAAATTTATAAATTTGTGCGTGTGCATATTTATTACAAGGGTGTCACCTCATATACTTACAGGATATTTTATTTTTTGGATGGTAGAAAAATATAGATATTGAATGAGGTGTGTGTGTATATATATGTAGCCATTTTTGTTAATGATCTAAAACGAAATTTATAATTTCTATTTGTCAAAAAATTGATTTATGAAATTTCAAAAAAGTTTATGTATATGTATATAGGTAAGGTATACATTTATAATGAATATGGCACATTTGTCAAAGTATTAAATTTGTTTGGCAATAATGGATTTTGATTAGAAACGTAATTGAATGACTAGAAAAGTCCATAACATGGGTGAAATAATTTAGTAATAAATATCAATTATTTATATTAACGAATTACCATAAAATATAGGTAGGTAATTTTTTTTTATTTTACCTTATGTGCTTTCGGCCTTGATGAATTTATAAATTAATATAAAAAATAACAAAATACAAAATCAACTGTAAGATACCAACACACTCCGAGAAAAAAACTTGGTACATTAAATTTCTCAAGAAATCACTTTAAAATTAAACAACAAAAACATGTATGAAAGACAAGCGTATTTGAAAGTTACAATTTGATTTTGTTTATCTTCAACGAGAATCACTTTGAATTAAAAAAAGTGATAAGTATCGTTTTGATTTAAAGTTTCCCAATTTTAAGCTGCAAAGAAAACTGTTTCTTTTAAATTCAATGTAAACACTTTAAATTTAATGGCTCACGCTTTCAAAACATCAAACGTGTTTGTTTCAAGATTAAAATTGAACACTTCTAATTTGAAACTGACATTTTCAAAAGTCATTTGAAAGCATTAAATGATGTAAAAATTGTATTTAAAGATAACATTTTCAAATTTTTCATTTTTCAAAAATTTGGTGAAACATATACCTACTTAACATAAGCTGAACGTCAAAATTTCACTTAATTTCAATAAAAATTAGCTTTTCAATTCGCAACTTTTGTTTATGTTAGTTCATCTCAGTGGCGAGGCGTGAAAAAAATGCAGTCGTTCACTTCATTTATTTATATTTTCTTTAAGTTTAAAATTTACAAGTACCTACATAATATGTTGGTATTACTTATATTCTAATTCAAATCTTCTTGATTTTTTCAAAAATATATTTATTATACATTTTTATGAAAAGAATCTTCCAACTGTTTCTGTCGCAAAAGTTTTTTTTTTAAATGATAAGCTTGAAAGTTCTGATAGTCTTCTTTGATTAATTGCATAGTTCTCTTATACTTTTTTATTCTTTTAAGTGTTGAAAAAGATCTTTCAAGGGACGGAGCTGTTTAAGGAAATGTAAATATTAGTTCCCAAAGTTTAATTATTTCTGGAAAAACTGACCTGACATCATCAAGAAGTTTTTTCAAAAAATTGCAGCTTAACGTTTAAATATAAAAAACTCTTGTTGTTTAAATATAACAATTAAATCATTATAATGTCACTTGAAGTTCCACGAAAAATTGTTTGTTTATTTCGCCAAATAATTTAAACACTTCCTAAAGTGAATCAGTTTAGCGTAACTGTCGCTCAAATGATGATTCAAAACAGAAAATCCAAATCAGAACAAAAACATAAATGAAGCGTCTAGAGTGAGAAGGGGTCAAGTGACATTTTTCGATTTTTTGTTTTTTTTTTTATATCAATAATGGTGTTAAGCGACAACTTAAATTTTGGTCTTATTCTTGTGTTTCTATTGTTATTACTTACAAAGTTAGCTTCAGATAAAGGGGTTAACTACACATTAGTTTTGAAGTTTTTTTAGGCAAGAAGGGGTTAAGATTACAACACCTCTATGAATGTTTTAAGTGCACACTTAACCCCTTTATGCAATAAAAGTTGAACTTAAACTTTATTAAAGAAAAATAATAATAATGATAATAATAAAACAAGAAATAAAAAGAAAATAAACTACCTAAAAATTAAAAAAGTCTTCTCTCTCGACCTCTTTACAGCTTGGATTTCGAATTCATAATAAATAATTTTCAAGTGAAAAATTTGGAAAAATACTTGAAGTTAAAAACTTAAAATACTTAAATCTAATCTAATATTTTCTAATATTTAAAGTGGAGTAATATTAAAACAACTCCAAGTTATAAGAGAAATTAATTATTTAATAATTACTGACTTAAAGTTGGTGGCTTTTGTATTTGAATGTCAAATTTGAAATGAACGCTTTCAAATTAAATGTAATTTTTGTTAAAGTCAAATGATATCTTTTTCATTTTAAATCTTCAAAGTATAAAATTATGTTTTCATATTATATTCTCGAAATTGTTGTATTTTTGAATAAGTGCATTTTAAAAACAATTTCTCTTAATTTCAAAGCTAAACGTTTTAAAACGAAAACATTTTCTTTTAACTTTGGCAAATTTTGTTTTTTTCCTCATGAAACACTTTAGATTTGCACAATTTAAATTTAAAAATGCGAACTATTGATTTTAAAGTGCACTTTTTCCCTCAGTTTAGATATCTATAAATGAAGTATCAATTTGAAGAAAGAAATAAATAAGTCCTTTATTTTGGTAGAATCAAATCATTTTGCTATCTGAATTTGTATCTAATTTCTATTCTAATTTTGTAGCTTGAATAGCGGCGTGGTGGTGGTTTAACAATTGTTTCCCATCTATTAATATGTTTCGTTTTTTTTTTATTAAAACAATAATAATAGGATCTATTAAAATAATTTTCTGTCAGTAGAAATATCCTACTCCCAAAGTAAGAACTTTTGCAAACCCAAAATGCTATGCTTAAATTCCACCTGCAACTGAGACACAAGAAGAAATATTTTCGATAGATTTATCGCTTTGCCAATTAGTTTAATATTGCACCATCGTTTGTTAGTCCACCACCTTATTACCATTAGTGAATTCTTTCTTCATTCTTTACCAGGACTTAACACGAATTTTGTTGTATATTTTCTCAATATCCCTTTTCGATCAACCATTTATAACAACCTCAGAATTTATTCCAGAACCATGACCATCTGGCTTCCATTAAAAAATAAACTTAAAATTAGCCCTTACAGCTCCAAATTTCTGCGTTAACCCATATGACCGTTGCATTGCCGCCAAGCCAAGCTATATAATACACGCCTGCGTGTTTATTTTCCTTCAGGTGACATTTTTTCACACCATTCCACGAAAAATATAAAGAGGAGTGTAAACAAACTGCCGCCGATCCCAACAAAGATCTTTATTTTAGATAGAAAAAAAAAAAACCAGTGGTGCCTCCGGGAACACATGCTCTCGCCCTTAATTGGTTATTTATTGATTCCGTCAGCAATTTTAATGATAGCACACGAGGCAGCGCGTTCCACATCCCTTTTTTTCCAGAAGATTTCTGATTGAAAATTATTACTAACGGAAGGCCTCGGGAAGAAGTGTGGTTTATATATTATTATCTTGATGGTAAAGCGATTGATTGAATTAAAACTATATAGGTACGAAAAAAGGGGTTGATAATCTTCTTAATGCAATATAGGTGTTTTAAATTCACAATATTATGTATATATAGCTATCAATCAACTTTTGAATTTTTAAAGAAATTTTTTTGACAGTTTCGCATACAACTTCTTCTTCAAATGAAACGTTGTAAGTTTTTTCCTATGGACTTCCACATAAAAGAACCTATGTAAAGTACCTATAATATCTACTGCAGTAACTTTGGAAGTAGAATTTTGTAGATCACATATGTATATCAGAACCATTATAGAATAGTACTGAACAAAAATTCACGAATTTGATATGAATAGGAGAACTTTCTATGGAGAAATACTTTAACAGCACTTTTTGATTTTAATACTGAAATAAGTGAATGTGAATTGTTTGAATAAAGTGATTTATAGTATGAAAAGTGAATTTTGATTTGTGAAGTAAGTACGTGGGATTGACTAAAACAATGAATATATTTTATTTAATTAATTTATTTTTTTTACATATCTAATATTCGCATGTAAAACAAAATTTCGAAGCTGTAATCAAAATTAATATTATAGAATTTTGGAAAAGTCTGAAAAAGTGGGTTTCGTCACACTTTTCGTCGCATCGGTGTGTGTGTCTATGCTTCCGCGCTTCCATGCGTACACTGCAATTTGAACTAGAGCCTAAACAGGTGGACCGATGTGCTTCAAATTCGGTACATAATAACATTTTTGATTCCATAGAGAGAAATTTTGAATATTTGTATAAGCTTAGGTATATCTAAAATAGGTAGCGAAGTTCTACAACAATTTCGTTTTTTTTTCCAAATTTTATCGAAAACTTTAACAATTTTGATTAAACTTCGTACTTACCTGTAACGATCACAGATGTTATGAAAAATGCGTTATAGATTTTTATTTAAAAATTTCGCTTCATTGCCTTGCCTTATTTTCGGGTAATTCACCTATAGATTTTTCATGGCTTGACCAATTTTGTTATATAACTTTGCAATCTCAATATAGTTCTCAGTAGTTTAAACTATATTGAAAAAAAATAAAATAAAAAAAAATAACAAATCAAACGGAAAATCCATTTTATGTAGTTGTTAACCTGAAAGAACAAGTTCTTGCGATTCAGTCGAGCATATTTGATACAATGGCGAAATCGTCCATATTCGAAAATTAGAAATGATTTATATCTAAGAAATTGTTGGTTTTAGTAGAATCTTGGGATCGAAGCTCAACCTATGCCACCTAAAAGGAGAAACATTTTTTTGACGGGTACCGCCACTTGCAAGAAAATGACTTATTCACCAAAAGTATGTATCTCTTTTCTACTATGAAAAAGCCTAAGTTCGGATTCGGCAGAAAATTGTAGGTCCCGTTCATAAAACATGCACACAGGAATGGTTCACTATTGTCACGCTACCAAATTTATAATTTTAGTGTGTACCCGAATTTTTGCGATAATCGCGAATGTGTCCTTCATTCAGTTGATTTTTGTGTATGATGTATGTACGGCAGCCCAATTTTACTGGAACCACATTCTACATTCATACCATTTAATCGCAAAACGAAAAAGTCATTTATCATGGGTCTATAGCCCATATCGTTTACCTTAACATGCTGATTAGCCTTATTTACCAAAAAAAAAATATGGACCGCTGATTCCACCAGCCCACAGACCGCACCAAATTGTGAATTTTTCAAGATCTACCGGCGCGGGGATGGTGTTTCGAAAATCTTATGTGCCAGTTGTCATTGAGCCAAAAATGAGCCTCATCTCTGAACACAATTTTTGCATATAAAACAGCTCTAGATTTGGACGAAACACTGCTTGAACACAAAAGAGTGCTCAGGTAGTAATTACACTTACTTGCTTACGTAAAGAAATTTTCTCAAAAAGGGGGATGAAATTCATATTTGTAAAAATGCACAGTTGAGAAGGTTTTCTCGTCGAAGTCCGTTGTATGTAACTTTGCATATAATTTATTTAATGAACCGATGATAGACAATTTTGAAAACAAGTATAGTTTTTCTAAAATTTTTCCGCAATTTTGAAACTGTGTATAAGTGGGCTGTCTTAATATTGTTAATAAATTGAGAGTTTTAATTTATTGCATATTATATTGACATTATACATTTCAGTTATATTGTATTATTTTTGTTAATTTCTATCATTCTTAATCGATCTTTACACGAATCATACAAAATATAGTTCACGAACGATAATATTTTGTATCTATAAAAATTTATAGTTCTCTCACCAAGAAACTAAGTCCTTTTTTTTTTGTACCTCTGGTTCGTGAGAGATCGGAAAAATAAAATTCAGGTAGAATATGGTTCGCTCGCGATCGGGTCCGAAAAGATCATTAAAATAAATCATTCTTTATCATGTAACCATTCTGCAGTTCGGTTGTAAAGTGAAAAAATTTCAAAAATTAAAAAAAAAAGTGAAAAACTTTGAGAAATATGAAAAAGTTTTAAAAAATTTTGAGAAGAGTCAAAAAATTTTAAAAAATCAAAAACATCGAAAAAAGTCAAAACTTAAAACCAGATTATTTAACGTACCTACCTACCTAATACATACATATACGTATATTGATATTTATTTAAAATTACATTTTTTTTTCTTATTTGAACGGTTGCGTGAATGGATCTCAATAGTTACGCTGTGGCTCCATTAGCAATATTTGAGGCAATGTCAATTTCAATGGCAATAACAAATTATTGCCTGGGTGGGCATTCTATTGCCATGGTAATTTCAGTTGTCAAATGTCAGTGTAGAAATAACGACAGTCAAGTGTGTTTTGCTCTTTAAAATCACTATTTTTGAAAATAAAAAACTTTAATTCACTTAATTTTCATATTTTCAACTTATAATTTCAAAACGAAGCACAATTCATTCAAAATCGCGGAGAAACCATTTGGAAAAAGGCGAAACGTCAAAATTTATTGCTTCAGCGATGGAAATCAATAATTGCCTTCCATCAGCCAAGCCATTCACAAAGCGTCTGCAATAGCAATATTCATTATTCAAGGCAATGGCAATGAGCCAAATAATTTATTTCCTCAAGTATTGCCAATGGAGCCTCTGGGTTACCACGTGATAAATTCGGGAACGAACCATATTTTATAAATCGCAGCAGATTTAATTGGATCGTGAAAACGAATTTTATTTTAAAAGGAACCAAAAAATAAGATTCGCAATTGAATCAAAAATAATTTTTTTTTCACGAGAGAACGAATAATATTTTATAGCTCTTCGAACCTTATTATTGTAATAAATTTGTTTCAAATTAAAACAACAACAGAAAAAAACTTTGTTTGGGGTGTAAGAGTGCACAACAATTTGGGGGCAAATGTGCACATGAGAACTCGCCCCCATTAAGCTAGTGATAAATTTTGAATTTTAAATATAAATTCCCATGCGTACTCGACCGAAAACTCATACATGTCATAGCTATTAAAGTTCGATTTTTCATTTTATATAGATAAATTCCCACGAAAACATGAAAGTTTGACGAGTCGAAGTTCGTTAAATTTCTAATAGTTTGATTTCTTTGTGCCCTACCAACAACAAAATTTAGAGACGACTTAAATATTTAAGTAAAATGGACCAAAATGTATACTCTATATATAACAAACCAAACATGGTATGACTTAAATATTTAAGTAGACTCTAAATAATGAATTTTACATAGTATACGGACTCTTAAATATGAAACATGTAATGTGTGGTTCATTATTTATATTCCATACCATTATATGGTTGCATTTTACTTGAATATTTAAGTCGTCTTTAAGTTTGGTCATTGTTAAGGCTCTTTGTCCGTAGACTGATTTTTTAATAACGCTCTATATAACCATTTTTAAAAAACTATTTTTACTGAAAAATCTACTTAGGTACCTCTCTATTCCTTCGACTTACATAAAAAGTAAATTAGTGTCTTCAATTCAATTTTAAGAAATGGTCACCCATTCAATCTTATTATTCCTATACCAACTTTTATAACCATGAATAATTCTCTTTGCCTTTCAAATTCAAATTCAAATTCCTATTATAAAAATATAGAACATTATTTTTGAACACAAAACCGACAGTTCATAAATTAAATAGAATCACAATGCCTTAAGGAAAGAGCACATATTAAATCAAGAAATAATACATACCTTTAAGAAGGACTACAAATCAAATTCATGTTCCTTTAAATCCGTTACACGTCTTCTCGTTTATGTAATTTGAATTCATATTCCTATTATTTTTTTGTGTAACCTTCAACCAATATCCCATCCTTAAAAAAATAACTAGGCACTATACAAAACACAATCCTATACTTTACATATATAGGAACGCGCCCCAAACATAAAAAAGGCAAAGCAAAAAAAAACAAAACCAAAAAAAAACAACAGGCTATAAGATAATATCCCTTTGGCAATCCAAAACAGGACGAACCCCAATTCTCATATACATATACAGTGAGGCGGGGGTTTGGGAAAGGGAGAAGAAAACATAAAAAACGATGTGACCGCACAATCCTAACATTAAAATCGCCATTAAAATCACTTTTCCTATCTGAAGAAGATGCCAATCGACAAAAACGAATGAAATATCATACAGCATCCCCTAAGTGCGGCTCTCGTCTGAAATGAGCAACAAAAAATGATTTATTCTTTAGCTGCCAGTGTATTGTATATCTATTGTGTTTTGCAAAGAATCCCTTGTTTACCCGGGCAGTCATTCTTGCTTCATTTTTTTTTTATTTTTTTATAAACTGAATGATCTCTCTCTCTCATATCCCCCCATATGCCTCCATACACCATACACTTATCTGGACATCACTTTCAATATAGCATCAGCAATAGTAACGATATTCGAACCCAATGGGGACTCGGACATGTGTAAACAGAAGAGATTCAATCTAAAAAGGACGATGATCTGTAGTGGTGGTATACGTCCTTTTGAGCGAATATTGAAACATACGTCGCGCGATTTGTGATTGCTTCTGTGCTAAAGGACATATAACATCATATATGAAATTGAATCTTAGGAGAATTTCACCGAAAAAAAAAAAAAAATTAATGACCCGAGCAATTAATTAGGTGCGAAAAAAGTGTGGAGACTTTTGCAAATAATCTATGAATGTCGAAGCTAACGAGCAAAATTCACTGATCGAAATGTGGTTAGGTGGATAATTTACCATTAATTATAGTCGTGTTAATTTTTTGTGATATAATTTCGAATTTGTCATTCAATGTTTTCTATGTTTTTTTTTGCAACTTTGCTATGCAAACAACCCCCTCGAAAAGGATTACAAAAAATATATTGAATGGTTTATTACTTTATAATTTGCTTTTCATTATTTATTAGTTTTCAAAATTTATATTTTGTGGTACAATGTTTTCTATGTTTTTTTTTGTCACGCCTGAAAAAGGGGTAAGAACTTCTCATATTGAATAACTTATTGTTAAATAATTTGCCTTAAGCAAGTCGTAAATTTCTAGTAATAACTTGTAATGTTTTCTATGTTTTTGATTTTGCTTAAATCGTTTGAAAAAGGGATACAAACTTTTTATTAAGAAATGTTAAGTGCTTAATAGTTTCCTGTGAGTTAGTAGTTAATAAGTTCTGATTACTTAAATTTTGGTGTGCAGTGTTTTCTATGTTTTGTTTTGCTTAAATTATTGGAAAAAAGCAAAGTTACACCTCAAAGAGGGTTTAAAACTTTTTTAATTGAAGTTGACAATATCAATTTTGGTCGTGCAATGTTTTTTTTTGTCATTTTTTCTATGTTTTTTTTGTAAAGCCTGTAAATGGGGTAAAAATTTTTATTTACATAATTTATTGTTCATTAATTTGTCGTAAGTTAGTCGTAAATTAGTAGCAATAACTTAAATTTTTTCCTGCTATGTTTTCTATGTTTTCGTTTGCTTAAATCGTATAAAGTTAGCAAAGCAACCCTTCAAAAAAGGGTATACAAACTTTTTACTAAGAAATGTTTATTGGCTAATAATTTCCCGTTTGTTAGTCGTAAATTAGTTGTGATAGCTTTAACTTTGTCGTTCAATGTTCAATATTTTGTCTATGTTTTTTTTTTAATTTTCTGTTTGTTAATACATATAATTGGAATTTAGCGAAGCACCACCTAAAAAGGTGTTAAAACTTTTTATATTAAAGTTGAAATTTTCAATTTTGTCTTGCAATGTTATTTTTTTTTTTGTTAAAATTGTTAGAAGTTAGCAACGCACCCCTCCAACAGGGGTTAAAACTTTTTGTATTGAAACATTTATTACATAATAATTATCCATTAGAATCCTAAATTAGTTGTGACAACTTCAATTCCGTCGTATTCTATGTTTTTTGGTTTTTTTACTTAAATTATTGTGAGTTTTTTCTTTTTGATTTAGAATGATGGTCCTGGAAAAATTCACCCTGCTTAAAGTGTATAATGTATGTAATGAACTTTTTTTGTTGTTGTTTTCTCTGCGGAGAGATTCTCGAGTGAGTCTTTGGCTATAGGAAACAGAAGACTCTTTATTCCTGTTTCCTGCTGTTATTACTCCCAGGATAAACCTCATCAGGGGTCGGTCGGTGACGATGCCGGTGCCAGCCGTAGAGTTTTTTTTTTCCTATACCTAGATATCAATAAACGATACATTTAATGGGCATTGGGCATATCTGGCTTTCTATAAAGGTATATATTATTCCTTTTCAATCTCCCCGCAGCAAACTCCTCTATATAAGCCCATCTAATGTTTGCAGTGTGCTTCCGGTTTCTATTTGATTTTCTTCCCTTGCTATTCCTTCGACCCACTTCACCCACTCGATATGCTCGCTCTTGGTCGTGGTCCTGTTGTGTTTATGTAAACACAACCATCCCCTGGGAGAGGACTATTGGAGTAGAGAGTTCGTCACGTACGTACGAATGTGCCTCTTCGCATTGACTTTGAAGTGTTTGACTTATGTGTGATTTAGCCAAAAGGGGGCGTAGTCGCCCTTAACGTGGGAGGACAACAACCAACGGGACACGGAAACGGGAGTGTATATAGATGTAGAAGCACACGAACAGGTTGTTCTACTCATGTCGACTTTGTTTTATTCACATTTTACCAGTGTTGGCTGCGCAATAAGGACATACAGGACATTTTTAGATAGATATAGATATAGGTACATCCATACATATGTCGTCCGGTGGTGGTGGCATGTACGTATATGTGTTTTCCTAGGAGGTACTTAATCATTGGGTAATTGTAACCTGATCTATTTGCATGTGTGCGGAAGCCACTCGAAGGCAATATAATAATTACTTCTCCAACGAATGTTGTATAAGGACGACCGACCTGAATGCGGAGTATACCTAAGTATAGCAGCCATTTGTGTTTATTTAAAGACTTTGACTGATTGAGCTAACATTGGTAGCGGTCGGGTTTGTCCAGCCCCGCTCCAGCCTGCCGCCGCGCCGCCAGAAGAGACCAAGAGGAATCGAGGATTTCAAAAATGTAACCTGAGAAATAGGCAAATAAATCTCAATTAGGTTGGAGCTTTATTTCCAGGACTTATTCATTTCCCACACCAGATTCCTGACATTATACGAATATAGTATATCTGATCTGCCTGATGGGGATGTTTCTGCATCGTAAAATAAATTTTTATTAAGGATTTTTGATGAGAAGATCCTAAGTTTACTTCAATGTTTACGCAGTCCTTTGAGATCTGAGATATACGAGAAAAAGGGTGGTCTTTTAATTTACACCAATATAGACAATATTCACCTGGGCGCATTAACCATCAACGACGCACCACCCACCACTCACATCCACCATCAAATTCAAACTCGCATCAAAAGGGGGAGCCTTGATTTCTGCATTATGGCTTGTTTAATGGCCCAGTTAGCAGTTAAGCTTAAACGAAATGTTCCTACCTATATATATACCTACGGTACTTTTAAAATATACTCGTTTACTTGAGATTAGGCTTTAAGTGAAATCCCATTTGCGTTTGTGTTGAAATGGGTTTGGTCTTGATCCTTCGATTCAATTAAGCGGTAAAAAGGGCAATTTTGAGGCAACTCAAAGGGTTGTTCTTTGTTTTAATATATACCTACTTTCGGCCATTTTTGTTTTGTTTTTTAACTCATAAAAATAACGTCATTAATAAATTATTTTTATTTTTTTTTCGTCAAAAGGGTCGTGATGGCCGCTTGCTGTGTTCATTAGGTATTTTTATGTACTAAATATGTTTGCAACATTGTGGACATGGACATTGGATAAAATGTCGTGCAAGCATATATAACATATACAGTTGACCACGCAATTCCTTACATTAACAAATGTATAGCATATACATGCCTACAAGTTATTTTTATTTTTTTTTCTAACAATGTGAGTCCATTAGGATGAATGACGTATGACGGACGGTAAAGAACAAAGAGGGTCAAGTTGTCGTTTTCTCTCTATCTATATGTATGTATATGAATGTATTTTCTAAGTGTATATGCGATATGTGTTTGTAAATGTGCTGTGGTGTATCAAAATGGACACACGTCGCATTTTGGACGAATGACAGGTTGACAGTGCAGATGACCAGGTGGCGTTAAGGATGTCGGTCTACTTTCACAGAAATTTTTGAATTTAATTTATTCATAGAGAATATATAGTCCTTTTTCTGACCAAAAATTCTTTTGTGGAGACCAATTTTCATTACAATAATAGATTTTTTTTATCATTAATTCCACATTTATACCTACAAATGTATATGAAAAAAATTACGTAATATGTAAGTATATTTGTAAACACATACCTATTTTATTTGAATTATCTGATGGTAATGCTATAATGTATCCATAATTTTTGAATATATTGTCGACAAATGGAAATAAATCTTGAATATATACAGAGAAGTCCAGTCAACAAAGCATTTGACTCGGATAAAATCGCTTTCCGGCGATTATATACTAATTGGGCTGTTTTCATGGCTTTATTGACTGGGTTGTTATAGGTTGAATAAGACTTAATATATAAAATTAGGTTAATATAACAACCAAGCTAATGTTAAATCTTGATGCCAACCCGTAGGTGCTATAATTTCAATTGAAATAATATTTCTCTTAATGACTTTTTACAGTAGGTTCTATAAAAAAATATTTTTTATATCTTTTTGATTGTGTTATAAAACTCTCAGAAAAATTAATCATATATCGTTTTCAAAATAAAAATAGAGATTAACTACTGACTAAACGTTTTTAGTGCACATAGAATAATTTATCAAAATTGTTGTAGCTGTTTTTGAGGAAAATAATTATTCTTTCCTTCCATTTTTTAACAGCAGTTTTATAGTAGGGTTAAGTACCGTTATTTTTTGTCTCTTAAAAATTTAAAATAACTGATTTAGAAGTACTAACGATTTGTGCTCAAACGTAAATACTTATAAATATAGTTCAAAATACACAATTCGATTATTTGCAGACGCTCGAAGTAACAAACCCAGAATTTTTCTATGTTTGAGACACGGCAGCTTTCCATACTCTATACGATCCCGAGCACACTGTTTTCAGTTATCTATATACATACCAATCTCTTTTGCCTTGAAGACTCTCTTTGCAGCCTGCAGGTGCATTTGTTGTCTATTCGCTCGATAATGGCCGAATCAATTACGTTGACGTGTTTTGATCGATTTGTATAGGGCTGATTGACCGATGATTAGATAGCACCATTTTTTTTTAAATTCTCCAAAACTAAGATATATATTTTAGAAGCTGGTTTTCAGTTTTTATTAAAAATTAATAAAAGCATTAAATTTTGAAAACAAAAAATTAGACTTATACAATTTTGAAAAAAATTAGTTTGAAAATTTTTTTTTCTAAATTTCGTGTTTGAAAATTAATCTTTCAAAAACTATTCACTAACACAATCTTATTTAAAATTAAAATTAAGTAAGATATTTCTGGCTTTCCAAAAAGGTATAGCATGGCATTGTAAGTTTTACAGTTGTTTTAAAATAATTTTTTTCTGTTTTAAGTATATTTTTTTAGAAAATTACCCCTCCCGCCTAAAAAGGGTGAAATAGACCCCCTCCTATACGATTTATTTCTTGTCTTAACCCAACCTACTCGCTCTAGCTTTTTGGTGCACCTTAGATATCCCGATCACCCTGTATACCTAATCTTTTTAGGTTTTTATTTTAAACAATTTATTTTAATTGAGTCGACTTCGTTAGAATTAACATAGTGTCCTATGTAATTTTTACTCTTGACTAAGTAATATTTAACACATTTTGTTGTAACCCATCGAAAATTGCTATCAGTTATAGTAATTATTTTTCTGCGTGAATATACATATCTTGTTCCACTTTCAAAACAATCGCTCCATAGTCCATATTATGTTGATTTAATAATTAACCACAACAAAAGATGGTTATTGTCAAACATAATTTCCTATGCATACCTATATTCCACCTGCACGTCATGAAATAGTATATAGGCCATTAAACTCTCACTTCGAGGACCCAGTTTATGGGTAAATTATTATTTATATGCATCTCCCCAGCTAGCACTTGCTTTAACGTTTTACCTTTTCACAACACAGAGTTTGATTTTGAGAAAATAAAACACGAATTGAATTCACAAAATAAAAAAAAAATTCAAAATGAAAAAGAAATTCAAAATAAAAAAAGAAATTCACAAGATAAGTAACTCGTTAAGTTTAATTGAGTAGCGCAATAAACTAAAACGTTTCAACAAAACGAAGGCGGTGTCGAAAGGGTTGCTTCACAGAGAACCTTCATACACCGTGAATATGCATGCGCGTTATCCAAACCAAACCAAACCAAATAGGGCTCTACCTATTCTATAGTATTTTAACGGACACTTTATGCCGGTAATTATTGTTATTACCTGCTACAACACAACAGCGTTATTGTAGCAACATCATAAAAAAATATGCAAATTCGCGGCACTGTCAGTCAGTCATCTTAAAGTTTTGTTGCATTTTATTGTGTTAACTTTATTCCAACAAAAACAATTTTAAAAAATATAGGCATACATAGTACAGTAAAGGTGATGACGATATGATTGTATATACCTATATATTCAGGCTTTAACTGATGGCTAAAAGCCATTTGCAACGGTCTGCAATTTTTTGGTATAAAACGGAACTGGCGTTGCATGCAACGAATATGAAAAAAAAATTCTTTAAGAAAGTTGCCTTGCACGGAAACAAGCCACATATCAATCACGGCATTGGCCCTAAATTACACTGTTTTGTAAGTAAAAACAGGGGTTAATTGTGGGTGCAAGAAGTGTTTCTATCGTTGTTCCCTGACGGAAGTAAAAATCATTTTGCATTTTGCAACGTTGCTACTGCGCTGCAGGAGGATAATTTTATAAAAACGAACTTTCGCGGATAGACGTTGAATTATGTTTAACATTTTGTTGTTGAAGTGATTTCATTTCTGTACGGGGTTGAAACGTTGACAGGCAATAAAGGACGTTGACCTAACCTATAGGGATAGGAATTGAGTTTCTTAGGTATTTGGCAATGGGAAATCAAGGTATATATATTATATATGCATGATTAAAAATCATTGGAAATTCAGCTTTTATCAAATCGCGTGAAATTTTGTTTTTGAATTTTTGAAATTTTAATTTTGAAAAACAGATGTTAGAAATAAATCTATATATGAGCATTGAAGAGTAGACTCCATTTTTAAAATTCTTTTCATTATGGATTTAAAAATCGTTTGTGGATTTATGTCTTTTTATAGAGAAAAATATCTTTTTCTTAATTTTAAGGTGTATTTAGGTACATATACATACATGGGGCACTACCGCCTCTTGTCATGATAAAGTCCCTCTAATCTTGACCATTTATAAAAAAATTGTAGGTCCCCTGCATTCGTGCAAACTAACAACATATATGCACACATAAATCATAATCTGGTTGAAAGGTGTATATATAAGTCATTTAACCCTGGTTATCTGAAAATGTTTTTATTTTTTGCATATCGTAATGACGTCATTATGGAAATTAAATAAAACAAATATAAATAACTTGCTTTTTTCACTGCTAAATTGCCATATAATCAGGGCGCCATTATTTATATTTAATTTTTGGCAGAAATTTTAGAAATTTGCCGCATTTGAAAATCCAGAGAAAATTCTGATCTGATTTGAAAATTAGGTTGAGTTCGTAGAAGTAAAAGTTCTGGAACACTTCCAGCTTTAAGTCCCATTTCTGCAGAATAACACTGTCTCTTTGAAATTTTGTTTGCTGCGTTTTAGATTTGTCACCAAAACTCCGGCCCGAAGAGTCTTCGAATGTAACCCCGAGGGACGGTGCAGTAGAGGGAAACCGCGATGTGGAAGGGGACTTCAACCAACTTGGCATGCGAAACTGAAGACAGCTAGCAAGGGACCAAGCTGGCTGGAAGAAGCTTGTTATAGTTGAGGCTCTGGTCTACTCTGGACTGTAGCTCCACCTTAAGAAAGTAAGTTTTAGATTTGTTGAGGTTCGCTTTCAATAATCAAATAAACTTTTACCAAAAATTAACATATAAATAGTATCTAAATGTTTACTATGTTTACTTTTACGAATTAGATGTTAATTAGCACCATTATTGTATAAAAAATTTTGTTTCTTGAGATATGATTTTCTATATATGTATATAGTTTTGAATATTAAAAATAGGTCCTACCAATATAAAAATTTATTTTCTGAGCCCTTGCATATACAAAGTATACCTACCTATATCATCAGAGGGGCTTCAAGGATATTTTTCTTTCACCCTACAAGCTGCACTGAGAGGATTTTCACAATACATTTTAAATGGAACCGATAACCAACTTAAAAAACAAATGAGTCTGCAGCTATTCCTAAAAATTCAGCACCAAAATCACCTGCTGCAAGAGTCAACTATATTGAGTTTTAAAATGCTGAAAAAGTATTTATAATTTTTTTTAAAAATAAAGTTAAAAAAATTTTGTTCACACACTTATTTTTGAAGACTAAAAAATGTCTACTATACCATTTTTTTCAAAATACACCTCTTTTTTGGCTGCAGTACTATACCTTAAACTATTTCGCTTCGGCAACACTGGTCGTAGCCCAGTTTTGCACAAAGTATTTTGACAGATGAAAGAAAATTAAAAAAAACTTATCAATTGCGAATATTTTGCCACTGAGCTCGAATGTGATTTTGATTTACGCCATTTTATATTTGTATTAACAATTCACTGCACGTATTCACGGACATGGAATTTAAAAGAGTTTTCTCTTACTGTCCTCAAATAAAATTTGCAGCTATTTTAGGCAAGGAGGGTACGAGTCGGTTCTCTAGATAATATAGGTACTCTATGATCCTGTGGAACAAAGTGTTTTAAACCATATTTAAAGTTTTTAATACAACATAATAAATATATAAGGAGAACTTAACATTAAAAACAATGGTAAAGTATACAATTGAGTTGGAATTTACTTTACTTCAACACTTGTATACCGCAGTCTTCTATAGTTTTTTTTATGTGGTTGAATTTTGCATCTGATGATCCCAGAAAATTTTTCAACTAGGTATAGGTACCCAACTCTACATTTTTCCTTCCAAGCGCTAAACAGCACCCATTAACATTAATGACTTTTTTTTACATTTTTTTTTATTTTCTTTGTTATGGACGGGACCTACCTTCACCGCAATCTATTTTTTTTTGTTTTAAGTTTTTATTGTATCTCATGGTATCTATATACCTTTAACTTAAATATAAACATTTTGTGTTAGAAACAATTTAATAGGTATACCTACTTTCTCTTATCTTATAGCGTTTGGAGAATTGTGTTTCGTTTTTGTTTTCTTTTTAGCTTCCACTCATTAATTGGATGGTGTACTTGGACATTCTTTTTTATTTCCTTTCTATCTTCCATTTATATCTTTACTTTTACCACCTTTTTCGCAATTATTTTTTTTTTAAACAATAACCACTGTTTGGGTTAATATAGAACAACCATTTTCCTGTTCAATCGAAGCCACTTTCGTTTCTTATTTTAATTTTTTGTTCGTGAGCCGTATTTTGAGAGTTTTAAGTTGATACTTTTTCGATGTTTTTGAAGCGGTATCTTAGTGATTTTATAACATTTTTTACTTTATTATTTCATATATTTAAATAGAATTATATTATATATAGTTATCTTCATTCCTTTTTGATCCTTAAAAGAAATACAAACTTTTTTCTCGACCCGGAAAAGAAAATCTTTTTCTCGTTATATCTCATTTTTCAGTAAAATGGTTGAAGAATTCTTATCATTGAAAATATAAGGAGCGGTTTGAATCATTTTGCGTATCACTATAGGTATCGAACGATACAAATTTAAATTCAAAAAGACACTGTTGTGACGTTTTGTGCTCATTTTACGGATTAAATTCATAGCTAATTTTTCCATCTTCTAAAACAAAAATATTCCTGCTTAGTTTGGAGTACAAAAATAATAAAGCTTCTAGGCGAATCAAAAATCTGTTGTCATGTCGACTCATGAGAACTTCAATTATTATTTTTCTAAAAGCTTACTATTTTTTGGGGTTCAAAGTGGCAATTTGAAAAAAATAAATACACCTTCAATTACATGTACACAAAGTGTGTGATCGAACATAATATGTTACCCAGGGTTTAGACTCGTTCAAAATTGACCCAGAAAAATGAGATCTCAGAGATTTTTCTCTTCAAACAAAAAGTGAGCAAGCGTATCCAAGATTTTTTTTTCATCAGATTCTCGACAGCAAATACCTATATGAAACATTTTGCTGAGGAATCCTGTTCTGAGATTGCTGAGATCTCCGAGATCTCATTTTTTTGAACATGCCTTGTCTGTGATGGCCCATCGATTTCAACTCACTTTTTTATTCTACACATAAAATCAACAGTTTATTTTTTCAATCAAAAAATTGACAAATGCAGTTTTTCGTCTCTTTGTGCTTTACTTGATTGCATATTTTGAACACCTGTTACCTATTTCACCAAACAATTTTCACTTTTGCAAATTTTCACTTTTACTTTGAAAATTTCGTTTCACCAAACGCAATTTGGCGAAGAGGAAATTACTGAAATAAACATTTTTCCTCTTTGCAAAATACGTTTCATAAAATGAAAATTTGCGAAGTTGAAAGCTATTTTCCGCTAAGTGAAAAGTTTTGTTAGTTTGCCAAGTTTTTGTTCTTTTCGTTTCACCAAACAAATAAACTTTGCAAATTATATTTAGAATTTTGAAAAGCTTTTCATTAATATATGCAAAGAGAAATTTCCATTTTCGAATAAGCGTTCGGTCTTTAAAAGTTATAATAAAAAAAATATAAACCTTTTTGAAGAATTGTTTTTTTTTTTTTTAAATGAAGAAGAAAATAAAAGTTAACATGACGATACAGATAGCCTAATTTTTTTCAAAACTTTGACGAGTTTACCAAAAAAACATGAATTTTAAGGTCAACTACTTGATTATTTCATGTGACCATACAATCACCCTGTCAAAGCAGTTAAGATACATTGACAGAATGCTCGTCAGATCGCGTTGACTGTATCTCAACGTTAACACACCAGAACTTTTTTTGGGTCTACGTAGCCTGCATTGACCTTCATCTCAACTTCAACAATGTCTTATTTGGTAGAGGTTTTTTAATCCATCGACATCGTAGCCATCCTTTAATGGAATTTGGCAGCAGTTAGCTTGACAGATAGGAAACAAACTATATTTTGCTGTATATTGAGTATTTTGATCCAAATGTTATCCAAAAGCCCTAAAGAAACCCTTTTCCGGAGCAAAAAATGTAGGTAATCTTAAAATTTATAATTTCTGATTACTTATAATATTTTTGTTGCCGTTAACGAGTCAACGCATTAACGTTGATCGCCCTAATCGCAGCTTATAATTGATCTTAATTGTTAAAATAAATAAATAAAAACTTTGCAATTTATTAAATTTAAATTAAATAGTATATATAGGATTAAAATGAAAGTTTGATGTTTTTAGATATAAAATAAGAAGCTATAGAAATCGGCAGTAAATATTAAGCCCTTTTACCTACTTTAAAGATTTTATTAAACTACTCATTTTTGCTCAAACTTTTGATTGAAAAGTCTAAGTTATCTTTTAATTATAATTATTTTATATTATGTTATCTTAATTATTATTTTTAAATTATTTATTTTTGTTGTTGAAATTCTTGAATTAAAAGTTTAAATTATCGTTATCATGTTTTGTGTTTTTGTATTTAAACAAATTACGAGCCATTTTCAAGTAATCGATATTGTTATAAATTTTAAATCTGCGACACTACATTTTGAACCAATTAGGAGAGCAACGCACTGAATTCACATACCTTTGATTTTGGTAATATACTCGTAAAAACATTTAGCATTAAATAGTTAACAAGAACCTAAAATTTCCAAAGAAATATAGGGCTTGGTCAAAGTTCCCAATTATACCTTTAGTTAGAATTAAAATTCAAATGCAATAATTTTTCTACCCTATGGAAGAACTGACAACGGAAGGTTAAAACGGTCAGTCGGTCGGCAACGCGGCGCGGCGGCGGGACATTTTTGCGTGAAGTTGTAATAAAATAGGTAAATAAAAATAAACATAAAAATGTCTTAAAGTGGGAGAGAAGTCATAAAATGTCATCTATAAGTACCTGCTTCGTCCACCCTGTTTAATGGTCTTTCTCCGAATCGCGATAAACAATGGTATAAAGTTGGCTACTACTTGTAGTTTTTATTTTATGAGAATTCCCGAATCCCGAGGTTTTAATGATTTATGGTAGTTGGCTAAAGAGGCTTCACCTGCAGAGACAGAGGCAGGGGCAGAGGTGTGCCTGTGTTAATGTTAATAATTACCGCACGCACTAGGTATTCCACTATATCGGGGATATGGAGATGAGGAGGGCGAAGGAAATACGCACACGAGGTCCACTCACATTTTATTAAAGTAAGGAATTCCCACAAAAATGTTTAAGTCGCGCACTCTCATCACTGCCATTATTAATTTTTAAAAATTATGCACAAAAGTCATGTCGTATATAGGAACACAACTTATCGGTGGAGTTTTACGAATGTGACTGAGCAAATTCTTGCCTCGTAAAGGTAGATATAAAACACCAAAAAGATCCGATCCTTTTGAGTAAGGATAATTGGCAGGCGAAGTGGCGTGAATCATTTCTCACCGAAACAGATGCATCACGATCATCAACCTGGAGACAGGCAAATAAGGACCGAGACGAAGGTAGGTATAGATATCCTTCCTTTTGCTGCTGCGGTCGACATCGACATCGGATTAATTTGGGAGCTGTTAAGTGTTGTTATACCATACACTTACACTCTCCAGACGTATGATGGCATTGGCTTGGCATCCCCGTTTATTTTTTATGGGACTTCCGAGAAAGGTAGTTGAAGTTGAAAATTATATCTGTTGATGGTTTTAAGTGCAGCAATGATGAATTTATTATCACATCACCGCGGTAGTACATATACATATATAAGGTCAGTTCTTTTTGTTTTGTTACTTGTCAGGTGCGACTGTTGGTCTGGTGCGCTCACAGTGAATAATAAGGCGTGTGTACATATAAAGAAGCGTTTTACCGCGATGTTTTCATGGAGATAAGTATTACCTGTCAACTCAGTTTGATTACTCTAGTTAAGATGTAAACTTCTTGTTATAAGAATTCGTATATGTTTTGTGGTGATGTTATTTCTTATTCTTCAAGGGTCAGCGATATAATAACAAGTTTGTATTAGGACATTTGACGCAAACTGGTAATTTGTTAGACAGTTTACATTTTGCTTGAAATGCGATATAATAACATTGTTGTCTGCTGATTTAATTATATGTTTTCAAGTGACGTATTTTATGTAACCACTGCAGTAAAAAAAAAACAAAGGTAAAATAAAATTATTTGAGGTATGTTAAATTTCGAAATTATTTTTTTCGGAGTGGGAAAAATATATTACAATTAATAAAAGAACAAGAACTTTTTTATAAATTTACAGCAAATTTGTGAATTTACAAACATTGATACGTCATATTGGAGGTGAGGTATGCTGGTGCTTTAGCATTAAAATATACCTAGAACTTGATTATCGCTTCTAATTGAAAGAGGACTGCTTTATAGAAAATGCATATAGAAGGCAGATGTCTGGAGATCTTTTTTTTATACGTTAAAGTTTATTGAGCTTATTGAAAGAAAATAAATAACAGCTATTTGAACTTGTATCTTGTCCTTTAGGCTTTAAAAATGATAGTGAAAACGAAAACATTTGCATCTCTGAATCACCGCATTGTTTCATGTCTATATCATTATTTTATCGCTACAAAATCTTCTAATGAAATAGCCCAGAAGCTCCTTAAACAATTCTACCGTAGGTAATGTTCATACTTCTAGAAGTCCAAATCAGTTTACATATATACATTTTTTTTAACTGCACTACACGAATGTTGAACGCTTTACTTGGTTTAATTTTTCCCTCTCATTTTGATAACCAGAATTTCAACACCAATCTAAAAAATTGCATCGAAATTTTCTGCTTTGTTAATTACCATTACTATTTGGACAAATATTGGTATACCCATCTCTACTTGTAAACTTATGCTAAAGCAAGATGCAATAGAGAAAACAAATCTTAGGTGGAGTAACATTGCCACATGTCAGGCCACAAAACAGATCTGGCCTTTGCTGGATCTGAAACGCTCTATGAACTTAATATCTCTATGCAGACTGCACATTAGCTCCGTCATAGGTGTCATTACTGGACGATGTCTAATAGGCAAGCATGCAACAAGGCTTGGTGTATTTTCTAACGACTTCTGCAGGAGTTGCATGGACGAAGAAGAGGAAGAATCGATTCCTCACCTTCCCTGTACATGTCCTGCCCTATCTTAAAGACGTAGGCTCCACTTAGGAAAATTCTACTACAATAATCCTAATGATCTGGCAAGTCATGACATTAATAGTGTTCGCTTCGTAAGAAGCTCTAAATGGTTCAACGAGTAGGAAGAAAGTTTCCTAGATTCCTGTGGTATCACAATGGGCCAACCAATGGTCTAAGTGTGTCAAGCGTTCTGCTGACAACCACATAAACTTAACCTAATTACCATTACCATCGTCTACCAGTGGAGAAAATTCCATTAATAAATTAACAGTCGCTATTATATAAAAGTTAAGTTTTTCTTAACTTCAGTTGTAATGGTCGAATCGATTAAAGCCTTTGAATATAAAGAAAAAAATGTCAGACTTAATTTTTGTTTTAAAACTTTTATTCTTAAAACGTAATTGAAAAAAAAAATAATTCGATTTTTGGGTCTTGACATTCTAAATTCCAAAGTTGATGACAAATTTCATATATTTGAAAAACCAAATGCCATAAATGCATCCCTTAATTCATTTACTAAAAGAGGTCGATTCAGGAAAATCTAATTATGAAATTCCAAAAACAAAACATTAAAGAAATTAACTACATATTAGCTAAGGATATCACCAAACTCCAAAAATTTACGAAATAGACATAAAAGGATTCGAGATTTGCATGTTTTTCAGAAATCAAAAAAAACCTTACAAAATTTGTATGAGGGTTTGTATTCTGCCTTTTTCTGTATAAAATTTCAAAACAACATTGTTACGCTAAAATTGCCTTATTGACCTGTCAAGTTTTATCAAACATTTCTAACATCTTTGAAATTTGGAAGAGGTATTTGATCTGTAGAGATATCAAGCTTAAAATATAAATTGAAGAGCTAGATCACCGTCTTCTACCGAACTAAAGTTTTTTTTTTTTTTTTTTTTTTTTTTTCAATGAAATTGACGGAATAAAGAATGGTCAAGTCTAATAAACTGACATTCAAGTATGAATAATACAATAAATAATAATAAAGTTTTCTAGTTTGAAACGGATAACCGATAAATACGATTTAAAGGAACAGGACAAAAGAAAAGAGTTTTTTTTCCTTCTGATCATCTGAATAACTGTGCGGAATATAAAAATCAAGTTTGGGTCGTTTTGTTCTCATTTTAGAACTTTTTGAATGATCTTATAGATGAATTATCATAAAAAAACTGAATACACAATTTTACAAGATTTTTGTACCTACATATTAGTAATACTAGTAAGTTGTTTTTGTCACACTAAATAAAAATATAACTTCCAAAGTTGAGAAAAATATCTGAGTTTTGAAAAACAGTATTCCACAATACTATTGCCCTATTGACTCTCTTCTATAAAAGTGCTAATCAAAATCGTTGTAGCCATTTTCGAGAAAATTTGAAAACACCGAAATAATCCCAAATTATTTAAATAATAAAAACAAAACCGAAATAATTGCTTGGCATCTATACTCGGTTTTAGATGCACTAAAACAAAAATTCTAATTTTTCTTCTTTGAAAAAAAAAACAACCCAGCTCAATTAAAAGTGGACGCACGGACAAACATACACAACGCCGTGGTGTTAATTTTGTTTACATACCTGTTTTACTTTTACACAAAACTAATTCTTCCTCATTTTAACCCACTGATTTCGGTGGAGTAACTGAAGTTCAGCGGCGGGCGGGAGGTTCATTCACGGTGATTGTTTATTATCACAAACTTGAACCCTTAAATATAATTGAACATCAATCTACCAATATTAGTAGGGTAGAATTGCTGTACCACTGTTCAAATTTTGGAAGTGACTTAAAGAAATTCCAATTTATAACAGTTTCTTTATATGAATGCACTGTTTTTGCGCTCATACGCATTAATGTAAACCCATATTTTTAAAGGCGATAAAGTGTTAAGCTACGATTAGACGGCCAACGTATATAGTGAATGCGTAGAATTCTTGACGTAACCAATAATAATAACAATAAACTGTCAACGAAGAATGTGTCAACGCATGAAATGTTGACGATCACACGAGTGACGCCAAAATCCGTTGACATCTCGACGCGGTTTTTACTTCTGAGTGTCAACGCACTGACATGTTAAACTAAATATAACGATCAAACGACTTGACCACATTCGAACACTGAGCGTTGATGCCAAGTTGACAAGAGCAACCATTTCACACCAGTGATGCCAGACTTTGGGAGCAGGTTTTTCCACATTGATAATCAAGAATTCCCTTTTATCCCACGTCTTTCTGATAAATATCCCACAATTATCCCTTGTCGAAAATTTAAAAAAAATCTATATTTCTTTGTAATTTATAAACAAATTTTCATGCCGCATTGGCAGAAACGTTAAAAATTTACATTGAATGCATAAGTTTAACCTTTTGCAAAAAAAAAAAAATAAAATAACAGAAATTAATATGAACAATAAAAAAAGTAATAAAACTCAAGTGTCATTTAATTATTCATGTTCAAAAAAAGAGAACAAACTTTTCCAAATATTGTGCTTGTATTATCAATTTCGCTCATCGAGCATAGTTTTGCAGAACAAAAACTAAAACGACAGTTTTTGTTTATGGTTTCGCATCTGTAGCGTACTAGATTTTAGTAGATCAAATGCAAAAATGGAAATGAACAGATTTAGATATTTAGAATGAGTTCGTTATATGCATGACATCGTTCGACCATAGCTGAATAAAACCTTTGTTTCTTAATAAAAATGAACAATTTAAGAACAAAAATTGAGCAAACCCTAAAATCCCTTTTTTTGTACTATGAGATTCTTAAAATCCCTTTTTCCCTTTTAACTTATTTTAAACGTGAAATTCCCACAAAAAGGTATAAATCCCACGATCTGGCGTCACTGGATCACACGCCTCAACAATTTTTGGACAAAATTTAACCCCATTTCGACGTCAGAGAATATACACGTTGATAGTTCTAATCTTTGTTTTATAACGGTAAAAAAATTGTCATTTCTCTAATCCATCCATACTATTTATAGAGTAGAAAATATTTCAACTAAAAAAACTAAACAAAATTTAAAATTGTTCTCTTTGTAAAACGAGGAAAATGTTGTCTTCACGCAGCCTCAAACAATTATTACAGAAGTTGCTAAAAGTCCAAGTACATACATATTTAAACCGCATTACTATATCGCTACTGTTACATATTTCCTAGATCCACTCAATTCTTTCAAAACTATACAATTCAAACCACTTATACCATACCTATTATTTTTCTCACACAAAATACATTCATTGATGTAATGTCGACGCACTGCGATAACAGGCTACACAATGCTTAATTCATGATTACATGTTTCACGTATGCTGTACCTGTTCAATGCACTTCTGGATGTTCTGACAGAACAACTAAAACCGCAAATAAGCATAAACATTTCTGGATCGTTCGACTTGAATCTTTAATTTGCATACAACAAAGTGCAGTAACTTAACTATGCTACTGTGCATTTTTGTTTCGGTATGACTATGTGTCTTTCCAGAGACGTCAGACGTCTTGATGTTGTACTTGCGATAAAAAGATTATTTCGCACTCCACATAACGATATATGTAGATAGGTGACCGGAAATGCTGAAGAGGCATACATAATATGCACAAGTATATCTAGTGATGGAAGTATCAAGTTACTGGTGCATAAATCATTTTATAAGAAAAATACTTGTAAGTATACGGAAATACAGAAACGCAACAAAATGCTCATTTTAATGCATTTTCCAAGTATGTTTATAATGTAGATGATGGCGGGTCACACTTTGGCAGCTCTAATTGAATTATTCAGTACTTATATTTTAACCAGCGGTGCTTATTTTTATGCCACATTATGTGTGAATAATGTATATATGAACAATTTAGACCAAAGAAAAATATTTCACTTGAAGAATGAAAAATGAAGAACTTGCCAGCATAATAATTTACTATGCCCTGCACTAATATAATATTTAATTCTGATATCATAGATACAAATAATATGGCAAGTTATGGATTTGTATGACTTGAACTAGAGATTTTTATAAAAATAAATAGTAATGTGTTATAATATTTTCAGTTTTCATGTATACATATTACCTACATACCCTTAAAATTAAAGTGAACGGCTTATAGGATATATCTTACATATACATATTATATTATGACATTTTATCTGACAGTTGTTTAGAAACTATAAATTGTGATGAACTCGCATAAAACTTTCTTCTTTATAAATTAATTATTTTGTCAAATTCATTGTTTCCTTTCTTGCTCTGAATTTGTTTGTATGTCATGAATTTGAATGAATTGATGAATTTTCATACTTTTAATAAATTAAAGGTTAAATCCCCGATTTTATAAATATAGCTACACTAAAATCGCTTTTATCTAAATCCACTTAAATTTTATCACACCATTAAATATTTCCAATTTCAACAATTTAAAAATGGGAAATTTAGTGGACTTTAAATATCATTTTCAAAATTTAATATATTTATAGGGTGAATTAGGGTGAAGACGAAATGATATATTTTTAAATATGTATATATAAAATAAATATATAAATTTTAAGGATGCCTTTACGGATAATATTTCACAATATTAAGTTTCACTTCTAACTTGAAATTGCTGTGAAATAAATAAATCATTATCATAACGCGGGGTGTTTTTTTTTAGAGGAGGAGAACTTTAAATTGGCAATATTAATTTATTATTGATAGCCGATTTAAAAGTCATCGTTTTATTTGAAGTAAGTTTTTTTTGGCAATATTCACTTTTAATTATGATTTATTAATGGGCTTTCTTGATCAGTTTTTTCCTATGCCAATTACATATATATATATATATTAACTCCCTACGTTTCGTTGAAATTTCTCAACTTCTTCATTTTTGGTCTTTAACTTCACTAAATTATTAAATGTTCTGAGCATTGGAAATTAAAAAGAAAACTTCGTTTCGATGAATTGTTTTGTCAAAGTTGAAAAATATTGTACGGGGACAAAAAAAATAATTTGTAACCCGTTTTTAGTTTTGAGCGTAAATAGTGAGGAAATTGGGTAAAAAATTTTAGTTTTTTTTTTTATTTTGTTTGATATAGTAGGAACTTGATTAAATGATGTAAATAAAAAAGTGAAAACAAAAATGTTTTTTTTAATTTTAAAACTATTTAATTCAATATTTTTTGAAACACCACAGTGGGCGCACTTTTTCGACTTTGAGTTACAAAAAAATTTTCGCAAATCCATACGCCTTAAACTTAACGAAAAAATCCTTGTATATATTTGTTCGGATAGGTATTCCAAACAAATAAGTTGCATAAAATTGCATAGAGATGTGGTAGAAAATGTCAGTCCATTTTTTTTTTTTAATTTGTGAGTTTGAGAATTAATTTTTGCAAAACTATTAATTTTAATTTTTTTTTTAAATTAAATTCGATTTTTTATAAAACTGCTGTGGGAAACTCGACTACAACCTAATCGATTAAGACTTTTTTCGCATCTTATGATAAACACCCTATATATTTTTAGTTTATTTAATTTTTTTCCACTATTTGAATAAGTACCTAATCTATAAAATTTTTGATTTTATTTTCATTATTTGATTTGTAATTTATCAATGAAGTATTTTTTGAATGCACTCTTTTATGTCAAAATATTAAAATATAGATACACTTATTAAACAAGAAATAATAATTTGAATATTATACCTACGTACAAAATTACGCGGTGAAATTACTACGCGAGTTTTTAAATTATGAATAAATTAAAAATCTTCTTATAGTCCAGTCAATAAAGCATTTGACTCGAAAAAAATCGCCGGAAAGCTGGATTTTGTTATATAGGCTCCTCATGATGTTCTTAAGAAACTGTCAAAAGTCCCCATCGATATGAGCGCCGCTAATAATATTACGGGGGGTTGAAGACCCCCAAAATCGTTTTTCAGGAATAACTCCCAAATGGTAAGCTGTAAGAAAAGTCAGTAGTTTATTCTTTAATTATGTTTTTAAAATTTAAATTAAGTTATTTTATAGTGCTAAGTTTTTGAATAAATGATTTTAAAACTCTAAACACCAAAATAACTCAATTTAAAAAACATAATTAAAGAATGAATTACTGGCTTTAAAAAAAATTATAACATAATATTGTAGGAGTTGCCGTTGTGTTTTTATATTCATTTTCTATTTTAAAAATATTTTTATTTTAATGTGCCCCTCCCATTTAAAGGGGTGGACAAATTGAGTGGGACAACATCTTAAAATCATGTTCATATAATGTACTAACAGTAAAAAATTGATTCTTTTATCACACAATGCACAATTTTTGAACAAAGCCGCCCCAGTAAAAGTAAGACCCTTAACTCTTCTTCCAATGGTTTATTTCAGAAACGGTTATTTTTATGAAAAAAAGTATTTTTGTTGTAGAAAATTTTCCAAGCTAGTTTTTAAAATTTTTTTTTACAACCTACCATTTGGGAGTTATACCTGAAAAATCATTGATAGTTTCTTAAGAACACCAAAAATCAGCTTTCCGGCAGTTATTTCCTAATTGGTTTTTTTTGGCTATATTGATTGGACTAGCGTAGTTTTATTCAATTTTATTTTTTTAACGCGAGAGTAAGATTTTTAATTTATTCATAAAAAAATAATATTGAAAAAATATTAACTTCCTTTTTTCCTTAATATTTAGCTCATACTGAATTATTTTGTTTTTTCCCTAATGTTTTACTTAAAAAAGGTTTTTTTTTACCTTTGTACTACGTCTATCGCCTTAAGTAAAAATTCTTTTTCAAACAGAAAATTCTAAAACACCCTGTATAGCTATTTTTCTAAAACTTACCAGCTGATTGCCTTAGAAAATCCCTTCAAGATAATAAAATTGTAACGATATCTTTATTCGTTTAAGGCTTATGATTTAAGCAACCAAAAAAGTCGAAACGGCCCACTGTGCGTCGGAGCAACTTGTTCAAATTTATATTTTTTTATTGTGAAAGAACACAATTAGTTTGCAAATCCCTATTTTCTAATAGAGCTGATCATGAGTTTAGATATTCTAATAAAAATGGGTGTCAAATAAAATAGTTTTTGAATTAAAAATGTGTATAGGTATTCAAATTTAAAAATGGTCCAGACCATATCTTCAATACACAGAAAATCACGTTTTTCATGTCAATCATATTCAAAATATGTTACTTTTTAATTTTATTGAGTTTATTGGAATAAAAGAGATAGCTTACAATCTGTTTATAAAATATAGGTACCTATAAGTCTTTTTAAAGTCTTTTTAGTTGCCCTTCGGTTTCTTCAAATGAATTGTCATCGAAGTCAAGGGTAGTCCGGAGTGTCTTTTAAAAAAGATTTTGATTACTATTTGAATATCGAATTGATTTTTCCATATACCTACATAGATACCAGGGTTACCAACTTCGGAAAAACCCAGAACCGGAGATTTTTTCCAAAACCATTGTATGTCCTTCTTCTCTACCCCGACTAGCCACATTTTCATCGCTTTGATGCCTTGTCGCTGTTTCACTTTGACACTTTTTAGCTTTTACTTTTTGTTGTTCTGCAACTTGATGCTTTCAAGCATTGCTGTTTTGCTGCAAAAAAATTCAAAGGATTTATTTCAAATTTCATCGTTTCTCGATTGATTTAATCGATGCGAGGGTAACAGAACGCAGGAACAGATTTTTTGGCACTCTATATTTAGTATGTTTAGTAAATTAAAATTTCTTACAATTGTTTACAATTTGCTGTCAAAATTCGTTTTATTCCCACCCAAAGTGATCTGAATAACTTTGTGTTGTTGTAATCCGCTGTATAAAAAAACCGTTGATATCACTGACGCAAAAACAACTCATGTTATCTTAAACATTTTTTAAAAGATTTCTACCCAATGGATGGTAATATGAACCTAAGGAATGGAAAATTGCAATTTGTGTTTGCAGATTTCTTTTTGTGTTAAGGAATGCGTTCAAGAATGAAATAAAATAATCGAAACATTAGGCCCGGAGAAATTTCGGCTAAGCTCGGAGCCCGGAGATTAGATCGAATTCCCGAAGTCTCCGGGCGAAAATACTCCTGTTGGTAACCCTGATAGATACATACAATAGATTTTTTATTCTAACTTAGGATAAACAATTAATAGGTATATACGGGAAGTGGTGATGTCATTTTTGTCACAATCTGGAGCATCCAATTACATGCATGATCGATTCTGTTCAGTAGTAATGTTTTAAACGTGCTTATATTCGGCTTATTTTTTTAATTGAATGTTAGGAGACTATATGCTTTTATTGTTATTTTTTTGTCCACTTATGTTTTGACAACTGATTTTCAAATATACATTTCGGAACGCAATTTATGCAACATTAAATATGAAAGAGGGGTCAGATGTCGTTTTGATGATCATTTACTTTGTTAAATTGATTTTATGCAAAAAAAAAAAAACAATTTTGTGTTTCATTTTCAGTTCAAAAATTGAACTTCAAACGTCAAATTGTCAAATAGAAGCATCCAAACAAAATTGGATGCGTTTGTTGCTCAATTAATGCACATCGCTTACGTTTGGGATGTGTTTAGAAACTAATGACTTTTGACTCATGAAAGTCATGCATCGAAATATACGCATCTGATACGTTTTGAAACTGCAGCCTATATCTAACCTCAAGATCGGAAATATAGTGCTACAAACGATATACAAGTCGAGAAGTGATTTGAGAAACAGACGAGATGTGACCGAATTGGTTCCAGCAAAAGAGGTCAACACAGCTCACTCGGACAACGATGGAGATTTTGAAACACTTATTTATAACACATTATGACATTATTATAGGAGTTAGAATGCTTCTTCCCCAGTTTGCTCAAGAAATAGTCGCTAAGGAAAATTCTTAAGAAATCATAGAGACATTTTCTGTCTCCCAGGACCCAGAGGCCATGGGGTTGCAATGGGTGAAAACCAGTCGTTATTCGGTAGTTTTCAAATAGATAATATAATTTATATAAATGGTGTACTGATCGTCAAAGTAGTTCTTGACACTAAGATTATAGCGCCGAGAAAAGCTTGTACGCGTTTCTTAGGCCAGCTCAGTAAAGTTGCCAAAGACAAAGATCGTTTGCCAGCAATACTTTATCATTCTCAAATTCTCAAGTTTCCTATCATCCTCCCTCCTCTACTAGTTTAACATGTTGTGTTGCAGAACTTGGATGAAAGTCAAATTGGAGACTATGAATTTGCAACAAAGCTTCAAATTTGCATTTTGTATTGCAAATACATAGCGACTGGTTTTTTTAGCGCTGTAAATTTCATCCGGTACAATTATGAGTGCCTTATGTATTCCACTATAAAAGATAGTCGTGAATTTATTTAGTTATAACAATTTTTATTTGAAAAGATTATAAAATAATATAACAATTAAATAATGACAACTAAAATTATGTCAAGGAGCACAACACCGACACATTGAACGTCGACCAACAAGAATTTTTTATCAATGCCCAAAGAAAAAGATGTCCGAAGATATCAATAATCTGTTCATCTCTTTCTTTGGGAAAAATACTAAATTGGGATTGGGGTGGGGTTGTAGTTCAGGTTCTGAGTTTAGTTTTCTGAGTGTGGAATTCCGTCCGCCACACCATGATTTCCGTTTTCGCGACGGAAATTAGCTTTTTTATTTTTTGTTCGTACAAATTTTTAGGACTTTGCTCTTTGTTTTTCAAATGATTCCAAACATTTCCTTCTAATAACAACATTTAGGAATGATGAAGCTTTCCCGCATAATTGCAATTAGATAATGCATAAAAAACTTTGTAATACAAGTCAATCCAAATTTTTTTTTTTTTCATTTGAAGAATCAAAATAAACACGAGAAAAAATTATGTTTTTCTGTGTCTTCAGATCTTTTGTTAAAAAATAAGCCATCGTTCCTATATATAAATATAGCCGCACTCAAATTAAAAATGAATCTCCCACAAAAACCTTGATGTAAACTTTATTTACTATTTGCTTAATTGGTTTTCCCATCATTATGAATATTTTATTGCACATTTCGTTGCAAACCAAAAGAAAAGCAAAAAATAAATGTTTATTTATGTACTTTAGGCTTTCATAAAACGGGTGAGTAAACCTAGTTAAACAACTCAACTTATAACAAATCACCCCTCTCATACCGATAAATCCGTTCGTTCAGCCGAAATAACGAGATTCCCATCACCTCTATAATTTCTTAGTACGACTATAACAGACGACGACGACGACGACGACGCAACTTCATAGTCAACCCTATAGTTCTTATACCGTTAGTTGGAAACATATCGCTCTTCGTTGCATAAACAAATGAACGTCGCCCGTTGTTTACAATATCAATGCTTCGACACACGTCTTGTGCACGACTCTATTAGCCGGGGCTCGAACCGAACCCCTTTTTCGGAAACCGCCTTCACCAAATTTGACTAGATAGATATACGATACCCCCTAATATTGAGCTGTTGAAAATAGCCTTGTATTTGTTTTTGTTTCTAATATTACAAAGTTGCCATAAAGAGTACACCAACTTTAACGGGGTGGAAAGGATAGAGCATCAGAGTAAAGTGATTGCTCCTTTTACTGGATTACTCAGTGAGTCGTTATGATAGTTAAATTGTATATCATCCCTTATTCCTACAGCATTATCCTATATAGGTGATGGCTACTGTTTGGTATATTGCCTTTGAAGTCAAATCATTTTTTCAGGACAGAGCTGTTTCAAGGATCAACCATCAATTCGGTCACGTGTTGCGGCTTAAACTGATATTGGACTTTTATCCACACAGAGAAGTTAACTTCAAGAACTCGATCAGGCTTGCCGGTAGATATGTAGGTATACATATATTAAAAACAGTTGAGTAGAAAAAAAATTCATTGTGTTACTGATTTGCTACATACAATGTTAAACATCCCTCAGATACTATAAACAGATATTCTATGAGTGTATATCTACATACCATACAAACACTTGCAAAATATAACTTTGAATAATTCAGAAATTTTGTGTTTACAATTCTCACGCGTGTGACTTTTAAATGACAGATTAGAGAAGATTAATATTTGTTTATGGCATTGTTTACTGTTACGTTAACTAAAAGATACATGCAATGTATGACGTGTTATAGAGTATAGAGTTAGTCAAAAATATATGCAAGTCGATTGTATATAATGGGGTGGGAGTAGACCTACTCGTCGACGTCGCGTTGTATATAAAGTAAACTGCTGCCACACGACCATCAGACCAGACCAGGTCATCGTGAATATATTTTTGTTATTAATATTTTCATTGGAAGTTTCAAGATGCACGTGTCGTGGTTTTGATAAAAATGTCACATTTATAATTGGATTAGCAACAAACGAAGTTAGGGCCATGAAAGAATAATTTTAATTATTATCTTTAATAAAAAAAAAAAAAAAACAGGTTATCACTTTTTTTTGCTAAGCTATGTACCTATATATGACGGCAGGGAAAATAATTAAGCGAAAATAAATGTATGCGATACAATACAATGACTTGTTTGTTCTTTATTCTTTTATGAAAATACACTTTGCGTCACTTGGTTAAATCGCTTTTTATATTACCAGCGAAATATGTATATACCTACTTATCCTAGGTAGGTAAATGTTAAAAAAATTTGGCCGAATTAGTTCTAAGCCAATATCATAATTTGTTTTCAATATGTACATATATGTATTCAAATAACATTTTTCAACAATTTTAACAATTTTTAGAAATTATTTTGATAAAAAAAACTGTTGATTTCTTGTCAATACTTCATTAGAGAAAATTATATTAGATAGATATTAATTATTTTTCATATGTAGATAGAGACTTTACAATATAAAAAATACGCAGCTTGCTTAGAGATTATTATTATTAGATTTTCTTAAAACGTCTCTTAGAGGCCATTTAGTTAAGTGTGCTTAAATATTTAAATTGCCTTTAAATGACGTTACTTAGATTCTTATCTATAATCGTTTTCCCACTTATACTTAACTAAACAACGATACGTCACGTATTCTACGAATTGCATACCTACTTGTAGGCTGTTTTTGAAAGCTTCGAAAAAATTCTAACAAAAACCAAGCTCATCAGCAAATAAGAGAGAAAGAGAAGCAATTGGAGGTATAGTCCAAAGCAAAAGAAATGAAACCAGACTTCATTTTGCTTTATGAAGTGTTTTTATTTTCACAAATTTGTTTGTTTTTTTTTTCAGCCGTTTGATATAAATGTATTAAAAAAAACGAAACAATTTATTTAAACACAACACAAACATGTATATGCCAGTAAGACCTAGGGTCTTATAAATTAGGCAATGTTAGAAGGAATAGAAGGATAGTATAGATTTTTGTTGGCAGTGTGGATTGAGAAATTAGGTTTTGATTATCTCATTAAATCCCAGGGGTGGTTTTCAGTTGAGGGAATATAGAAAAGAATGCTGCCTAGACTGGGGATCGAACCCACACATCCAGGTTAGCAGTCAAGCACTACTTCCACTGCGCCGGGGCCACCCCCAACAACTCAATTTATTAAAGGAAATCACAAATCATTTTTATACTTATTATTCTTACCAACTTTAATTAGAAAAAAAACTGAAAATTCTACATTCATACATTACCTACACACAAACATACATTTACATATCGTCGGCTTATAACACGTAAAACTGCTAGGACCACTTTCGCAAATTTTAGAGGAGAGCAAAAAAACAAAAATAAATTGCATAAGGCTCCATACAAAAACTTATTTTCTCTTCAAGATTCTGCAACAACTACCATTACATTGGACAAAAGTGATTAAAGCAATTTGTGCAGAATGTGTTTCTTAGAGATATTTTAAAGATACGATGGCTTTAAAATTTCTTTATAGATACGGCTTTTGATATTTAAATTATATATCTTACAACTGACAAATTTTGTGATATAGAAAATAGTTAAAAATAAACTTACAAAAGAAATAAGTTGTAAAATTTTTGATTGCCAACATGGTTTCCTAAAGGGCAGATCAACTTGCACTAATTTGGTAGAATTTTCTAACTTTTGTACAAATTATCTAGAACAACATAAACAGATTCATGCGATTTACACCCACTTTGTGAAGGCATTTAGTAGAGTCAATATTGATGTGCTACTCAGGAAACTTAATTCTTTCGGTTTTTTTGGTTGTATTCTTAAGTGGTTAAAATCATATTTATATGGCCGGAAGCAACTTGTGTCTATCGGCGACATCTTTTCAAAATTAATAGTGGTTAGTTCGGTTGTTCCTGAGGGAAGCCATTTGGGTCCTATTCTCTTCTTACTCTTTGTAAACGGTTTGCCAAATATACTTAGTTTTTGTCGCTGCTTAATGAATGCAGATGATATTAAGTTTTATGCTGTAGTAATTAATATACATGAATTTTCCCTTTTTCAAAATGATCTGTATAATTTCACAAAATGGTGTGCTTTAAATGATCTGCAGCTCAACATTGATAAGTGTGCATGTATGCTCTTCAATAGAACACTTTTTCATATTGTACCTTCATACTCTTTTTCTAATAAGACAATAGTTGTTGTTATAATGATTTTAATGACTTATGAGTTATCTTTGATACTAAATTCACTTTTGATCTTCATATAAATCGGGTTGTATCGAAAGCCAACTCAGTACTTGGGTTTTTGAAAAGAAATTCATTGGAATATAAGGATCCATATACTTTCAAAGCCTTGTTTTGCCCTTTAGTTCGACCCATTCTAGAATACTGTTGTGTCGTATGGAACCCTGTAATAACTAAAAACATCAATAGAATTGAGAAAGTTCAAAAGAATTTTTTGCGCTATGCTCTTCGTCGGTTTTTTCTATACAATCAAAATGAACGTCATTCATATGTCTCGAAATGTTTATTGCTAGGTTTGCAATCTCTAGAAGTTAGACGTAAAATATACAGCGTCATGTTTGTTCGTGACGTTTTTTGTTCCACCATTGACTGTGGGAATTTATTGTTTCTGTTCAATATTTATGCACCTCAGAGGTCATAGACCTTTTTTATGGGAACCTTCTCACTGTACCTCCAATGGTTCACGTGATCCAGTTTCTAGTTGCACTAAAATATTTAACTTAGTTTATGATGAAAATTTTGACTTTATTATGTCTAGAGAAATTTTTAAATCTAAATTAAAAGAAGCTCAAGTTTATTATAATTTGTATGTACATAATTAGTTTAAGTCTAGTATAAATATCTGTTGATGTATATAATCGTAGATAAATAAATAAATAAATAAATAAATAAATTTCAATAATTCCTTTTTCGTGACCTTTTAAATTTATAATATATATTTGGATCCTACTTTTGTGGGCTTTAGGTCTTCTTTGTCGTCTATTTAACAAAAAAAGTTAAACAAAGATGACCTAAAGTCCACCAAATTAGGATCCAAATATATATTATAGAATTAATTTCGAAGTAAAGATTACAATCGAAGGAAAACTATATGGAAAAACCTTTATTCAATATAGAAATTAAATTTTATACAGATTTTTACTGGGTTTAAAATTTGATGCAGTTATCTTTTATGTTTAGTCAAACACGACATAGTTTACAACAGCGATATTTATGTGGTTGTCCCAGGATAAATTTCAATTAAAAAAGGTAGCACCAATGTTACGATTTCCGCTCGGGTGTCACTATCAGCGTTCTCGATTTAAGTGTTAATAAAGCTGATATGATAGGTATAAGTATACATAGTTGGAAAATAAGAAAACTTAAGAATTTTTATAGAAGTTACTTAACATTTAGATTAAATAGGATTTAAAATAAGAACAATTTATTATGACTTCTGCCAAGTCAATGGTCAATGGCCATATTATAGCGTTTTGACTGATAAGGCACCTAATATATGTATAGTTTAACGTCATCGACAGCGCGGCTGGCGGGCGGCGTCCAAGTGTGTAAGTATACATATATCAAAGCCCTATAATCGTAGGTGATTCGATAATGCACAAGAAAAACTTCCAAGATAGAATCCTGAAGAACTCCACTCACAGTAAGTAAAAAATCAGAAAATATATTTTTTTAAATCCACAGCTTGGAGTCTACCACTCAAATGGGTTTATACCTATACCTATACAGCTACGGTGACCATCCGTTCATTGTAATAATGAACAATTCCGTATTTGAATACGATTTTCATTATGAATTTAGAATTACCTACTTGTAATATACAAAAACACATAAATGTTCTGTATTTCAGAAGTTGTTCTTTATATTCTGTATTTCGAACAAATTCTTAAAAGTTATAACATAAATATTAAAGCAAAATTCAATGACAAAAAAAAATACTTACATGCCCTAATCGATTGAAAGAATTACGAACAAGACATCTAGTACAATTTTATTTTGTCAAATGCTCCTATACATAAAGAGTTTTTTTCCTATTCTAAATAATATTTGGACAAATGAAAAACCCAAATGAAAGTCGAAACTGTAAAATCTATTTTGATAACAAAATACAATTACAAACTCAGTTGTTTAGAGTTCGAAGAATTATTTTAAAAAATCTAGAACTTAGTGAAGGAAATACATATACCCTGCAGAAATTTGTGTAAATTTAGATTTTAAGTTTTTGTGTTTTTTTTTTTGTCGAAGGGTTGCCTATAACGTACTCCTGGCTGGAGGCCAAAAGTTCATTCTCGTAGTCTTTGGATGGTTCAAAGTCTGTTAAGTCTAGTTCGTCCATGTTAAGGCTTTTAAATAAGGCCCCACGAGTAAAACGGAAAGAAAAGGTCAGCCCCTGCAGAGCCGATATACGCGGGGTAAGGCAAGAAAATAAGACGGACCCTGCCAAGGCGTCCGAATGAGCTCGTTCATGACTGGTTTACCCCCAGCCTTCCATTTCTTCGGCACGGATTTTGAAACAAAATCGCTCACACCACCACTGAAAATTAGGGCCTCGTATCTACGGTCAAATCGCATTGTTGAGGGTTAAACTATTGAAGAGTAAAGGAACACCTCAACAATTCGACCTGACCTTAGCTGATTACCATCTTGACATCGTACAAGATAAAAACTGTTGTGATCATTACCGCCCGGCACCCACTGGGAGGGTTTGATACGAGGATTTTTGGCGAATTGACTTTGAATTGAATTTTGTTTCTTTTTTCACTTGTTCATTATATACAATTCTAAAATTTGGTCACCGTATTTATACCTAACACCCTAATTGAGCATACTGAAGAAAAATTATACAAATTAAAAATTAAGAAGAAGGAGTGCTGTCAACTATCCCAGTCGGAATAAACATTTGGAATAGAACAAAATTATTTTACACTTTTCTTCTTACATTATGATATGAAGTTTTTCGAAAACAAACTATTCTGATGGTGCTTGTACCATTTTGGATTTAACATAGAATTGAATGAATAACTCAACCATTTTTCACTTTCACTTTTAGACTAAACTGAAATTAAATTTCATTCTATTTTGACTTACAAGTTGAACACAATGCCCTGCTGCAACTGAAATCGGAACCGCAGCTGCAAATGCTTTCAAAAAATTTCGTACTTCATTTTTATTTTTCTGCCCATTGCGGCTCCGACTGCAGTTCCGTCTGTTCTTTTGTGTATTTAATATTTTGACAGATGTTCCGACTGCGACTTCGGTTGCGGCTGCGGCTCCGTTGCATTGTGTTCAGCCAGTTAAGCAATAGAGGTACCTACTTACCACCCTAGCTGACTTTAGGTATTAATACTAAAGAATAATACAGATACAATATTTGCAACAAAAAGCTATATAGCCTGTAGGTCGAAACAGAACAATAAATTTCGTGGGAAGGGGGTCATTTCACAACGTTTTTTCTAAATAAAATTGACTAGAAATAGAAATATCATAATATTTAAAAATAACGACAACCCGCGCATATAATGTCATGCTATATCTTATTTTTAGCCAAACATCCATTCTTTAATTTTCTTTTCAAATCAATTTATTTAACACATACATCAATCAAAGCTATTGTGGTTCTCATTTACTAGAATTCCGAAATACTGAAGGAAAAAAATTGAGAGTCCCGAATGTTCAAAATCTCGAATTAAAAAAAACATTCCGCATAAATCCGAATTTCATTACTTTTTATTGGAAATATACATATAAATATGTAGGTACTATATACTAATGTATGTACATACATATTTAGCAAGTAATGTATTCGAACTCGATATTAGATAGATAGATAGCATTTTTTATTTCTTAAAATCCAAAATACACTTTCAAGATAATAAGAAATAAGTGACAAAAATATTTTGTAAAAATAGAGATATTGCCACTGCATTTAGCGTTAAAGTAACATTATTTTGATCAAACTTAACATTGCGATAATAGAGAAGACGGAAGAAGTGGGTCCTTCTGTCCAAATAGGTCGGTCGATTTTCTTTAGACAATTAGTATCTAGCGTTTTTTTACATTTCCCCGATATTTGTTTTCATTTTTTTAATACAGAAAATAAAGGTATAAGTATACCTGCCATAACTAATACATTTTTTACCATTTTTTGAAAATCTTATTTTTCTCGATTAGAAAAAATATCTGCAAATTTAAAAATTCCAAAAAATGTCTATTAAACGCCAACAGAACCATTTTTTCAATTTTCGTTTTTCTCGAAATCGGTTCAACTGATTTTGATAATTTTTTATGGAAATGTTTAAAAGCAGTACAATCTCGAAAAGATGAACAGATATAAAACAGGGCTCGTTCATCTTTTCAAATTGTTCATTTTTTTTTTTATGTTAGGACTAAAGTGTTCATCTTTTCGAACACAAAATTTCAACCCGTTGATCTTTTTGTACAATAAAAAGAGGAAATATTTCGTTCATCTTTCCGAGCTGTTCATCTTATAGAAACGTTCATCTTTCCGAGATCCTACCGTAGTACCCTCCCAAATCTTTTTTTTTTTAAAGTTTCCTTTTTCTTTTTTGAAAAATCATTACTCAATATGTATGTCGAAAACAACTTAGTAGATTTTTACCTAAATAATCAAGCAGATTTTAAACAAAAATTAATCTTACATTCCAAATTAACAGTAACCTACCTACCTTCCATACAAAACGTTAAAGAAAATATTTTTTTTCTTGAAAATGACTCCTACGATTTTGATACATTTTTTTCTGTGTGCTTACATTACATATATTAGAACGGTCAAGCATTTAACAATTAACTTTTTCACTAAGCCATTATTTTGGGATTCTCAGCTATCTTATTTTCTATTAAACCGATTTAAAGTAAAAGTCAATAGCTATAAGTTTAAATAATATTACGTATTTTAAAATGTAAAAAATAAATAAATAAATAAATTAGAATTTGTCAAAAAAATTGGAAATTAGAATTTGCATCAAAACAATTTCACAAAATGTTGAATCAATTTATTTCTAATTATGTTGATTTTTAACGTTTTTTGTATAAATTGTTAATTTGTTGTATCTATCTCATATGTATATCAATATACCTTAAGTCAAACTATAAGTTTGGTGGCATATAATATAGGTTCATATTATAAAATAATTGTACGATCGAGCTTTCTCAAGGACTTATCTACATATGGTTCCTGCTCACTTTTTATTTATATTTTAGATCTCAATCAGGTGACGAGGAGTGTATGATGTAGTTACTGACATAGTTGAACGAAAAGTCTTCACAAACCAAAATATACCTACATTCTATTTTGAAATCACAGTCATACAAGACGACTGTCACAATTGTATAACCTTATATGATATTTTAATATATGATGTACACTTCTACCTCTACCCCACTTTATTACCTTATCGTATAATATGTATTTTTTATAAATCCAAAAAAAAAAAATACTATCCCAACCGGAAAACATTCGGAACGATGTGCAGATACGATTTTTCAACACTTTATATATCTTGTGTGACATGAGTTTTCAGTGAAAATGTCACATCATTTTTCTCGTGTCCCCACTTTTCATCTACCCCCAGTTAAGTATTTTTTTGTTCAACCTTCCAAACGTTGGCAATGTAGAGCATGGACGGACATAGTCCAACTCGCAACTGATGGCCATCCGGGTGACATATTGTCCTTCGTTATTTCTCTTCCACACCCATCTCCACCTCTAGATCTATCAACTGTTGTTTTTTTTTTTTTTTTATTCGGTCCTCTTTTTTTGGTAGCAGGTTATTTAAAAAGGATTTTATGACATTTATTTTTCAGACAATCGGAATGGAAACATCACGAAACATCGGTGCCAAAAAGGGAATCTTTCGGTGAGAGGAGGAAGGATGACGAACAAAAGCAATTGGAATGAGTGTCCTCCTCATCCTCACTGCTGCAGCAAGAGAGCAACCCTCGGATTAGTATCTTTTCACATCTGTATACGTGTTTTCCGTTCGTCCTTTTCTTCGTTTTTTTTAAAGTATTTTTTTTTTTTTGAACACCAATTCCTAGATATAAAATTTTGTTTTCCCAACCGATTTTGAAACAATGTCGCAATAAAGCTTCTATAGGTATAGAATTTTCTGTTAATGGAAAATTTACATATAGATTTCGATTTGTTTAATTTTATTTTTGGCTAAATTCTTCTTGTCACTCAAATTGGAAGTAAGTTGTCAGAAAAGACTGTTACGCGAAGTATAGCTATACCGTGGTCCGTGTGTCGTTGTTCATCGTTCGTCGTTGGTTTTGATGTCTCACTGCAGTGTTCTTGTATAATAATCATTTTTGTTGGCAAAGACACGATAATGGTGGAAAGATGTTAATAAAGAAATTGTAAGAAGATTTTAATCTGCATATCCTCGAAATCGTCACGCAGTTGTTTGACTCCTTGACATTCAAAATAAAATGACTGCGTGAATTCCTCAGGGTTGATGATGATAAGAAAAAGATCCATTTATTTAATGGAATTAATTTAACTCAGCAAATGACTTAATGAACTTTTTCATTTTCAGTTAGCTTTATATTCCATCTTGTTGGTGATTTTAATTTTTGTTTAAATCATGCGGGGTCTGTTTTTCAAAATTCTTGTTTTTTTTTCAATGAATTCATATACGTTTATTGTGTCTAATTCTTTCGGTCAGCAAATTACTTTTTTCATAGATTTACATATAATTACACAATAATTAAAATTTGGATGTTTTTAAAATGACATGGATACAATACATATCAACAAGAATAACAATTCACTTTCTTTCTGCACTTTCTGCTTTTAATTTCGCTTATTCATACAAAACCTCTGCTATTGATATTAATTATTTATGTTTTTGTTTCAATGTCACTTCACATAGTTTTAGTTCTAATTTGAATTTTCTAATTAAAAATTAAGCTTGTGCACTGCACAAGTTATTAATTATTCGAAAAAACAATTACCTAAAACACTTGTTATTGTGTTTTAATTTGTTCTAAGTTCAAGCGTTTGGAAGGTTATAGTCATTCCTCCTATATATCAGTGTAAACAACCACATTTATAATTTAAAAGAAATTAAGCAAATTTTATTCAAGTGGCAACGGTTTTAATTTAATTCTGTGTTAACTACCTATACTAAAACTAAATGCAAAGTAAACAAAATGCGATCTAGGGTAAGAATTAATCGTTTATTGAACTTATTCAAATGTGTTCAGCTCGTGCGTGAAATTGCATTTATGTAGGTATATACAAATCTTAAATTAGTATTCAATTTTTTCGAAAAATAGATAGAGTAGAAAGTAAAAGAAATGAAATGTTGCAGGAACCTATATGGTTTTCTACTGCGGCGCACAGTGGGGCAAATTGAATATTTTGGTTGCAAAAATCATATACCTAGTTCTTAAACAAATAAAGATATCGTGATAATATCTTCAGCTTGAAGAAAATTTCCATTTTTTAAAAATTATTTACAGGGTGTTTCAGAATCTTTTGCTGAAATGTTAACAATTCTTCCCATAGGAAATAGATTTAATATTTTTTCTCAAAAATTGTTCAAAGTAAGTACCTAACTGAAGTAAAAGCAGGGTGTCTAAAAGTCAAATAAAGTCACAGTGATACCTACATAGAAGTAAACGAACAATAATTTATTTTTTAATATTTTTGGAGCTGTGTTAAAAGCCCTTCTTTTATATTGCTGGCACATTAGAGTGGAATTAATATACTATTTCAGATGGTTCATTTCAAGTCAAGCTGTGGAGAAAGTATGTAAAGTGTTTTAATGCTATACAACTGATAAAATATTTAACAGGGTGTTCCAGAATTGCATGTTAAAAAAACATTTTTATACACAAGGGAAAAAAGTATTTTACTTTAAAACTAAACTCAAATGTTCATGTTTATATAGTAACTGCAAAGTATTTTTTAATTTATTCAAACGTCGAGGAAAAAAAAGAACCATTAAAAAAAATGTTTTTTGTTTTGCAAAAAGTTTTTTTTTTATTAAGTGACAGATCAACATAACAAACTATTTCAATAAAATATATTTAAAGTTTAACAGAGGAGAATAAATAAATAAATAACAAAAAAGAAAAAGATATTTTAGAACTTTCGTTAAAGTCCGGGGTAATTACTGGTAAACTAATCATTTCTAGAGGGTATCGTGCTCTGTGGTTTTTTTTCAGTTCTGACATCCCTTAGCGGAATAATAAGGGTCCGATGAGGCTGCAAGCATGTTAAATAGGCCTTTTTCTGTCGAATTTTTAAAACCTTGCACGTATTTTGATACTTATATTAATAACTCCCAAAGTTGTACAGAAAAATGTCTTATTTGTAGCTTAGAAAATTTTGTACAAAAAACATAAACATACTTTTTTCATAAAAATTGCCGTTTTTGAAATAAACCAATCCCAATTTGAACCATAAGAGCAAGTTCGTCGTGCGATCCAGTCTAGAATTTTATTTATTTCGCAACTAGAAGCTTACATCACATAATTATTTTCAAACATGAATTTTTTACTCTTTATACGAACAAAACAAACATTATGTTAAACAAAATCCCTCAGTGGTCAATGGAGGCATATTTTATGACTTAAAACTAATTGTATCTTATAACTTATAACTTTTTCCTTTTTTGTTTCTTGTTCAACTTTATTAACTGGAAATAATAAATAACTGAACATTTTTAAAATAATATCAATAAACTTCGTTTGTGTCAAAATGTTTTCAAATTTAATTAAATTAAAATTGTGAAAACTGTTTTTATTTGTAGAACAATGTTTCAAAAAGGATACATCTATGTACATAATATAAACTTTGTTCCAAGATTTCTACAATTGATTATATTAGCGATGGAAAAAGAAAGAAAAATTAAGAAGATTTATTTAAACAAAAAATGAAAATTTGCCACCTTTCAAACATGCTATCAGTCAGGTTGAATATCTATCAAAATGACATCTATCAAATTCCAATCTCTCAAAATGACACACATCAAATTGCTGTCTGTCAAAATGACATCCATCATATTATTTTTTGTCAAAATGATGTCAAACACTTTTTAATTCTATCAAAGTTTCTTACCCGGTTATAGTTCACAGAATTTTGTTCGTTACCGGACGAAACAAATTCAAATTTGAATCATTCCGAATTAGGGGTCTGTTGGGCAGTTGGGAAAATCTCATATGTTATAGGTTATTTAAATTATTAAGTTGTGGCTTTTATAATTTATGAATTTAAAAATTGATAATTATAAAATGTCCGGAATTGATTAGTGAATAGTTTGGAATGTTTAAAGTGATAAATGTGTTAAATTGGTATGAGATTGAGATAACTGCGATCCCATTTTTCTCGATTTCTAAATATTTGAAATGTGTATGTTCAAATACCTACTGATGTATGTAAATTTAACTTTTTTTTTTATTTTTGTAATTGTTTTAAAGGCACGTGGGCGGGAATACTAACAAATAAATAGAATATAAGGTTTTGTTAGTTCTTGTATATCTTGTAATAATTTCACATTCATGGTGAACATGAAAAGAAATGGAAAAGATAAACTGTTGTAAAAACATTTCCTTTGACAATTCCTACAGGAACTTACAGCCGCACATGTCATATTGTTCATACACATATTAAAATGTTTTCACAATCTTCGGACTGCATTTTTTCTTTAAAGCAATCTTTCTATTTAATTTATTTTTCCATCGCTAATGCACTAATTACTCTGCAAGAGTAGATTTTGCTAAGAAAAGATCGATGCTTGAGACGGTATAATCAATAATCAATTATTTAAATAATATTCTTGGTATACGAAGCCAATATAGAAGTATCCTTACTGGAACATTATTCAGTTAAATAAAAACAGCTTTCACAAATTTAATTTAATTTTATTTAAAAAATTTTGACACAGACGAAGAAGTCTATTGCTAGAATTTTAAAAATATTCAAGTATTTATTGTTTGGGAGTTAATATAGTAAGGAACAGTTTTTCAGTTCAGGGTTAACTCTGAGTTAAATTTGAATTAGCTAATCCTGAAAATAAATTATTCCCGAGTTAACTCAGGAACAGTTTTTTAGTTGAGGATTAACTTTATCATTCAGTTGTCAAAAATCTATTGTCATCGATGTGCGAAACTATGGATATCATCAAAACAGAGATGGCACCACAAAGGAATTGCACTGTGAACAACTTTCACTGTCAAAATCGAGATGGCGCCACAAGTGGAAAAGCCGTCAATTTGGTCCCTGAGTTAACTAACCAAATTAGGTGAGTTAACTCGGAGTTAACTTAGGGTTTCAATTGACATTATGGAGTTACCGCTTCTGGAGTTACCTCAGCTTTAACCCAGAGACTATAGGATGATCTCGCACTGAAAAACTGGCCCTAAGATAAACAAATAGGATTTAATTTTGGTAAGTTATATAAGAGACAGTTTGACACAACTAGTTTTAATTCCTCCAATATACCTCCAGTGAGGCATTTTGTTTAACATAATATTTGTTTTATTCGTAAAGATTATAAAATTCATGTCTGATGTTTATTTCTAGTTGCAAAAAAAATACAATGCGAGACGATCGCACGTTGAACTTGCTCTTTTATCATTAACAATACTCATTGTCCCACTTTAGAATTCAAACTCCCAAAATTAATGCATTTCTATATCAATTTAAGACCCAATGTTGGGCGCCATATTCTGTAACATAAGAATGAAAGTAAATGATTGGATCGTATATTATGATCATTAAATAATGAATGTATTCTCAAAATTAATAAACAACTATCAGTTTCAGGCCCCACGTTGGGCGCCATTTATAACGTATGAATCTAATTAGAGGATTGGTGTATTTGTATCATTAACAAATAAGTACATCACACTAGATTTTGAAAACAAATATGTTTTCTATCAGTTTCAGGCCCTACTTTTGGCGCCATCTGCAAAGGTACGAACAAAAAATAAAAAGATAAAAACACTTTTGTTTACTTCTTCCGATTTCTAATAACATTTCGAAATAATCTGTTAATCAAACTTCCCCGTAACCACTTTTAGGAGCGCAAATTATAGAAGCGGCAAAAGTAAAATAAATGTTTTTCTTATATAAGTTGCATTCAGAAACTGGTTCAAACTGCATATGAACCTCGAACGAAAGCAAGCAAGCTGTACAATTATCCATTAAACTTTGACACTGTTTAGAGCTGATTTTCAAGTTTTGGTTGCTTTCTTAAAATAAAAAACACAAGCTGCTGAGCCAAATAGGCTGCCAAAACATTATAGGAATACAGAAAATTTACATATCGAATGCACTATACACGGTATATGAATCAATCGAACAAAATTAAAATTGACATTTTCAATTGAATCATCGAAATGAGCTTTCTGCGCGAATGATAACAAAACTATATGCAGCGAATAAAATGCCATTTCTAAATTAGGATTTTCAATTTCAATGCATATGATCTTTTGAAACAAAAGTCGTCGTGTTTGTCTAGGCAGGCAAGTTAATTTGCTAAATTTAAGTTTCCATTCCAAAAATTAAGCATATAACATCTCGTTGAATGGACTTTGTTCTATGATATTGATATGACTTCTCACCTCTCCTATAACTCCCACATCATCATCAAACATAATATATCCCTTGCAGCTAGCTAGTCACGTGCTGCATTAGCGCGACAACCTTTTCTGAACGAATATATACATACGTACTCCGCAATGAAGCTATAATCGCCAGCGATAAGGTCGTGCGTTAGTTGTGGCACAAGCCTCTGTGTACACCGAGAGCTTGTGTGCTCCTCCATATCAGTGACAGCCACTTACCCAAAATAGCTGTTCCGTAAAAGTGTATAAATGTATCTAGCTACATTATTAGACATCCAGGGGTTGGGGGGGTTGTGAAACGATTCAATTTGTTATTAGCTGCGATATGTGCAACGTGGCTTTTTGTGTGTTTTTCCACGAGCTAATAATGACGTGGCATATTCCCGTTTTCCATTCTAGGACCGATATATAGATTCACCATAGAGGAATGGAGTTAACTTCAATGCTTCTAAATTTTTTTTTAACTGTAGGTATAGGTATGGTATTATGTGTGCTAAATGAAAATTTGTTGGTATTGCAGATGTTGTGTATATATGTCGCGTAATGCTTTCGGCTTATTGCTGCTTCGTTGCTATCGCTGCTACTAATTCTCCCCAATCTCTTGACTGAAAAATTGTTGCAAGTCATGTCTGTCTGAAGCTAAGAGTATAGATTGTGTGATGCCAACTTTATATCACCAGTTCCGCACTCAATTTGTGTCGTTCAAATAAATACATTTTAGAGTATGAATTTGAAGGGAATATCTACCTATGCATGTTACAGTATTTGAATGTGTCGATTGGTAATGGATACGAATTGTGTTAGGTTGGTGTAACTATAATCCAAATTTGCATACATGTACATTGTACAACCATATACCGAAGTAATTTAAATTTTTTGTGCAGACCGTACCTATAGTACGATATGCGAGTATATGCTCGGTGCTGTCCACATATATCCATTCTTCCAATTAAAGAAAGCAACAAAGCTTAAGCTAAGTACAGATGATTGTCAGATCTTACAATATTGTCAGAACTGTCAATGGTCTGACAATAGCTAACAATTAGCTGACAATTGACATATTTCTTACAATGAAAAATTTTCCCTTCAAACGGTTGGTAGATTTCTTCCCAAAGTATCTTTTTTATCTCTTTTTGTATCTCTTTCATCAGAAATTGTAAGATGTTTTCAATGAAAACATCTGTAAATGAGTAATGAGTCTAATAATGTCCTAATCGACTGACAATGATAAAAATTGTGTGTTCAGACGATTTTAAGATACCTGAAATTTTTAACATTGAAAATGTTTATAGGGTCGTTTTGAGAAAAATATGGTGTTACCAAAAGGATTAAATGAACAAATGAATATATAACAGATGAACGAAATGAACTCTAGCGTATAGGGGGCTCAGGATCGAATTTTTGGTTGGTGTTACCAAAGAAAATACCAAAATGAACCTAAATACACAATCGATGAATCGTACCTACACGTTGATCGTCGCCAACCGACGAGCTTCAGTGGAGGATAGTTGAATTTGTGTGAAATCTTAAAATCACTCGATTAGAGCGCACTTAGAAGCCTTTTACTCAGATTAAAATTATCGGATGCTTAATATTAAGATAGATAATTAAAGATAAAATGACAGTCTACAAAACTGCATCAAAATTTTTGCAAAAGCTTACAAAATTTCATACTAAAAACGTGAAAGATTGGCTTTTGAGCACTATTTCATCACGGCAAATGACGTGAGGAACAAGAAAACAAAAAGAAAAAAACATACCCGCAAAGAATATATATTGCTGTAAGGGTGTTGGCAAGACGTTGGTTGGAGTGGAATGTGTGCAATAAAAAACCACCACTGCACTGTGGCTGGCCGCTGGTGGCAAACAAAATTGGCTTCACATCGAAACCAAAATGATATACATACATAGCTACATTATTAAGTAGGTTAGGTATGTCTGTAAAATGTTATGTTGATTAAATTGTTGTAGGTATTTTGCAAATATTATTCGTAATGGTACGATTAGGTTGGTTTGGTTGGCTTATAACTTCTGTTCTAACAATCGGATATTTAAAATAAAGGTCTTAAAATGAAGGTAAAATATCAAACTAATTTATTCAGTTAAAAAATAATTGTAACAACATAAAAGTGTAGATGAAAAACGTTTAGGTTTAATTCATCAAAATAAATAATTGCCTAAATTAAAAAATTGAATACAAAAAATTGGCTTTGTTAGCATCGCCAACATACGTAGGTGTATGACTACGTATCTATACATACATACATTATGTAGGTATGTACATTGATATAAAAGGATTGATTTAGTTGGTCTGGTTGCCTTTTTACTTCTGTAGGTACCTACTAATAATCGGATCTTAAAGATTAAGGTTTTGAAATAAGTTAAATGTCAGGCTTCAAAATTGATGTGACAAAACTTGACTTCATTCTTAATAGATTCGATTGTTGAACCTGGAATATGCACAGAGACCTATACTTGAACCTTTTTGATTATAACTTATAACTTTAGTTCTATAAGGACCAGTTGAAGGTTAAGGTATTTAAATTAAGGTTAACCAGGCTAGAGGTAGGATTAACCTAGCGAAGTAACTTAAATATAATACCTAATCGGAAAGTTTTATTTTGTATCTTCTGTTCTAATTATCGGATCTTTGAGGTTAATGTCTTAGAATTAAGGTAAAATCTCAGGCTACAAATTTTATGTCAAAACAGCATCTAAACCAATGGGATTTTTGAACTTGACCAACGTCTAAACCAATGCGACTTTTGAACTTGACCTACGTCTAAGCCAATGTGATTTTTTAACTTGAACTGAACGTCTAAACCAATTCGATTTTTGAGCTTGACCAACGTCTAAGCCAATGCGAATTTGGAACTTGACCTACGTCTAAGCCAATGAGATTTTGAACTTGACCTACGTCTAAGCCAATGGGATTTACAAGCTTGACCAACATCTAAACCAATGCGATTTTTGAACTTGACTTACGTCTAAGCCAATGCGATTTTTGAACTTGACCTACGTCCAAACCAATGTTATTTTTGAGCCTGAAATATGCAAAGGTAACTAAATACTTGCGTTTCTCTTTAATAAACTTACAACATTAGTCCTAAGGGCCGGTTGTTGAAGGATAAGGTATTTAAGTTAACGTTTATCAGTCTAGAGGTAGGATTAACTTACCTAAGCAACTTAAATATAAATATCGAAAAGGGTTTATTTGGTAAGCTTTTATCTTCTGTTCTAATTTTCGGATCTTTGAGGTTAAGGTCTTAGAATTCAAGTAAAATCTCAGGCTATAAATTTATGTTACAAAACTTTACCTAGACGTAGGTAAATGCGATTATTGAACTTAGAATAAGTATTCATAGGTACTGCAACATAATTCAACTTCTTTAATAAACTTATATAGATTTGGTTCTAATGTTCAGATGTTCAAGGTCAAAGGTAGAACTATAATAGTCGGATGCCGACCTAAGTGGTCGTACGAAACGAAACGAATACAAAGAATTCATATGACGTGATCATAATTGAGTTTTGCTTCGTTTCGACCAATTTTTTACTTTTGCTTTCGGAAGTGAAGAGCGCTCACCGACGCGCTGCGTAAGTGAACTGAGAGATTTTTCTTCCAACATCTTCCGACTATTACAGTTCTACATTAAGGTCCTCAAATGAAAAAAAAAGATTCAATTTGGTTGTCAACTCAGCTGTCATCTTAATTGGTGCTTTGCTTTTCATATACTCAGATAAAAGAATACTGCTTGACTGTCAAAACTATTAATATTGTCTTAAGAAATTACACGACTCGAGTTTATTAAATTTATTAAAAGATGAGTTCAAAATGCAAAATATTATAGAATACCTAAAAACAATTAGGTAAATCAGGTTTGCAATGAGTTTACTTACACAACAAATTATTTATAAATTTGGTCTCGCGTTAAAAAGGGTTCAATTTGACAGTAAATCAAATAACTTGCCTATATATAAATAGTTCAATAAGTTGAGAGACTTGGAAATCAATTTGAGCAAATATTTGATTTTCTTCAACATCAACGCCGTGATTAAATAAACTGAACTGAACAACATTAATTTACCCGCCAATTGGGATTACATTAAAAATATCTAACTATATATTGTAATTTCAGACTGAAGAATGGTTTCTTAGACAGCTTCAGAAGTTTTAGTGCAACTATAGGATACAAATTAGAAAGATTATTCATGTTTTTATTTTATCGAGCTAACACAAGTCATTTTCAATGTCCCCATAGTTACTCTATGAGTGAAATCTGTAAATTTTTTGTCAGATTGTCGTCTGACAATGACGTTTCTAACAATATTGTCAGACAAAATTTTGTGTTCAGACGATTGTAAGACATTTGGAACAGTTTTTTCGCTGACTGATCTGACAATATTGTAAGATCTGACAATCATCTGTACTTAGCTTTAAGTATGTGGAGAATTCAACCCCTTAATTTCATATACATTGTAGGTAATATTTTCTCAGGTTCGATAGATAAAACTTATTTCCTTTGTTTAAAACTTCCACTTATTTATTTCGTAAATAAAAGCACTTTACTTTCTTACTACCAAACAATTTATTATTCAACACTCAAATAAACCGAAACTAATTTCCGAAAACAATTTACTTATCTCTTATTTCAATCAACTTCACTCTTCCACCATTAAAAACAAACTGTGTCCTCTGTCGACCAAACAGGAGCTTTTATACTTATTACACTGGTTCTCAAAATTGCTTGAAGGTTCTAGTATCTGCTACCTCTACCCGAGCGTCGAACTTGTCGAGTTGTAGAGGCTGAGTAGGGTCAGTGATTCTCGAGAATTTATCTCCAGATGAGTCCTGAAACCAAAGGTCGCTCACATATCCTTACCCCTCCCTCGATCACTTCCTCTCCCACATAGGAAGCGAAATAGCCGACTATTGTTACCTTCTCATCTCCTACCCACCCCAGGTTGCTGGTGAAAAAACCATCCAACGAATCCCTCCTTCGATTCCTCTCTTAACCATCCTTATAATCAATCCTTCCATCAGTGCTAAACTGCCTGACTCCCTACCCTTTCTCTCCTTCCCTCAATCTACCTCCCAATTGGGCTGGATCTAAGGTGTTACACGACCCGTGCCGATGATCAGCCTGGCTGAGGGCCCAATTAAAAAACTAGCTCAGTCGCTAACGGAGTATCCGGATACCTGGCGACCTCCGGATTAACCAGCCTTATCTGTATACACGGATCTCTGTACAGATGGACCACCCCTTATCCGCTACTCGTGGGATTCAAAATGAACAACTATAAAACAAAACAAACAAAACAAACAAAACAAAATTTAAAGACCGTACCGGCCAGCAGTACGACGGCAAAGTTGTCTGTTGCTCATCCCTATTCCACTGGTGTTGACAAGGCTGTGGACACTCACAGCCCTGTTGCCGCCAGTGGAATATCGGATAATGTGGTAGAATTACCTCCTTCTTGTAGTGAGGCAGTTGTGAAGAACGGCTCCTCTACTACCACAGAGAGTAAACCTCTCAACTCGTCTACACCGCGAGTCGGTGGTAGTAGGGCTGCGGTGCCAGGTCCTTCTACCACCAAAGCCAAGAATCCTAAGGAAGGTCCTGGGGGAGTTGGGCGAAAGCTCAGACCCTCCAGGGCCTACCACAGGGACATGCGTAATGCTAAGAGGATTCTCCAGACGTTTGGTGAACAACTAGGCGCTGGAGGAAACTCTCAGCACGACGCCAAAATAGAATGGGCCAAGAGCTTCTTGGCTAGGCAAGACAAGACCAGACAAGACTCAACGTCGAAGCGACAAAGGTCTATGGAGGGTAGTGTTTCACTACCCAAACGCCCCAAAGTGCTAAACACCAGCACTTCTCTTGACCCTCGTAAGGCAAAAATGTCCTTCAGTGACGTTCTGAAGGACAAAATGGTAGTCGCGATTATCGACAGAAGCGACGTAGATGGCACGATCTCTGCCGAGAACTGGATATTGGTCAAAGGACAGCTGGCCTTCAGTTTCCTAGAGATCATGTCTGACAATCCGGGACCACCGCCCATCACAAAAGATGGCGGTTGGCATCAGGGACACATCAAGCTGATGGTCTGTGATGATCGGAGGTCGTGCGATCTATTGACGCTGGCGGTTAGCCGACTTGGAGAGGTCTGGCCTGGTGCTAAGCTGGAGGTTGTCGCAAAGGAAGACATTCCTTGCAGACCAAGAGCTCGCATCACGGTTCCGGCCATATTCAAGGAAGCTGACCACGTCCTTAAAATAATCAGGCTCTCCAATCCAACCCTTCCTACTCACAACTGGAAGATTGCGAAACTAGAGGATCCAAAGGGACCCTACAAGGGTGCTATTGTTATCATCAATGCAGAGTCCCTTTCTCCTCTGGCGCAATCGAAAGGAATGATTAGGTTCGGGTTTGATGAAATACCGCTGAGGGTCTACAAAAAAGATGGGGCCGAGGCACAAACCCTTCCCCCTTCCCCACCCATACAAGCGGAAACGGTTGCTGGGGAGCCTGGTGCATCTGTCACATTTCCTTCATTGGAAGACGATGCATCCCAGGCATCCCCTGTAGCAGTGGAAGCTACCATCGACCAAGGTTTTTCCGCAATGGAGGCCGAGGTCTACGACAGCGGAGATGAGGACATTCTTTTAGAATCGTCCTCTGATATAGATGACTCCGACATCACTGTGTTGGAGGCTGATCGGGAGTACGGTAGCGAAAATGCTGCGGTTACTCCAGATTAACCTCCAACACTCCATAAAGGCTTCGGCCTCCCTTCTTCTTCGCCTATCCAGCAGCGATGAAGATATTGTCCTGATTCAAGAACCCTGGATCGTTAAATCCATTGTTCGAGGAATCAAGACTCCTAAATACTACGTGCTTTATGCATCAGGTGAGGTTGAACCCAGATCTTGCATATTAGTAAAACGTAGCCTAAATGTATACGTACTCCCTAATTTCAGCGATCGAGATATCACCGCCGCAAGTCTGGAAACAGCCAGTGGAACATTCTGGCTGGCGTCGGCGTATCTCGGCCACGACCACCTTGGCCCTCTCCCGGGTGACACCCTGGAGAGATTAATAGCTGAAGCGCAAGGGCTCAACATTGGCCTCATCATCGGAAGTGATGCTAACGCCCACCATACAGTGTGGGGTAGCACGGATATAAACGACAGGGGTGAGTCTCTTTTCGACTATATTCTAAACACTAACCTACTCATAAGTAACGTTGGTAAAGAGCCAACCTTTATTACTAAAAATCGACAGGAAGTTTTAGATATAACTCTTGTCTCCGACTTCATTAATAATAATATTTTGAACTGGAAGGTATCTAAAGATCACTCCTTTTCTGATCATAGATACATCCAATTTAACTTTATAAATGAACCACCTTGCCAACCGATCTTTCGAAATTTAAAAAGAACAAATTGGCCAAAATACAAGAGAACGTTAAATAGTTTAGTAAAACCTGAACTCTTTAATACTCCCTCCAACACTGAAGATCTTGACGACAAAGTCAATAATCTAACAGTAGCCCTAAACAAAGCTCTAGATACTGCATGTCCTCTTATACAAGTAAGAGGTAAAAAGAAACCACACTGGTGGAACTCAGGGCTAGATCCACTTCGAAAAGAATGCAGAAAACTCTTTAACAGAGCGAAAGCTTCTAGAGACATGTCTGACTGGGATTCATATAAAGAATCACTGAAGATATATAAAAAAGAACTGAGGAAAACCAAACGATCGTCCTGGAGAAACTTCTGTAGCAACGTGGAAGATTGCTCTGAAGCATCCAGGTTGCGCAAAATCCTCTCCAAAAATCCAATCATGCCTAGCTGCCTGAAAAACGCCTCTGGCCTCTGGACCAATTCAAGCGAAGAATCGCTCAACTTGCTACTAGACGTTCACTTTCCTGGTAGCTCTAATATTATTAATAACATTGTACCAAATAGTTGTGACAATACATTATATCCCCCTCAAGGTCTAGTCACTAGGGAAAAACTCAAATGGGCTATTAACAGCTTTAAGCCATATAAATCTGCAGGTCCGGATGGTATAATTCCAGCTGAACTGCAAGAAAATGCAAGTTTTCTAATACCCATTCTAGAAAACATCTTCAAGGGATGCCTTAAATTGGCATACATCCCGATGTCTTGGAGGCAAGTTAAAGTAGTTTTTATTCCAAAAGCTGGAAAATCCAGCCACGTTAACCCTAAAGACCTAAGACCTATCAGCTTATCATCATTCCTTCTCAAAACTTTTGAACGTTTGATCGATATTCACTTAAGGGCAAGTATTGATAAGTCCCTCCTTTCAAAAGCTCAACACGCCTACAACAAAGGGAAATCAGTTGAAACGGCTCTACATAGTATAGTACGTACAATCGAATATTCCCTCCATCATAAAGAGTACACCTTAGTTGCCTTCTTAGATATAGAAGGTGCATTTAACAATGTCGACACATCCGCAATTGCACGTGTATTGACATCCCTGAAGGTAGATAAGTCGATCAGCGAATTGATTAATCAAATGCTGATAAGCAGGATTATCAATTCAAAACTGGGCGATTTTACTGCACAAAGGGGTGTCAGCAGAGGTACGCCACAAGGTGGTGTCCTATCCCCTCTCCTATGGAACTTAGTAATAAATGATTTACTAATTACTCTAGAAAGAGAAGGATACAGAGTGTTTGCTTATGCGGACGATGTTGCTATTGCAGTAACTGGTAAACATCCCAATATACTAAAAGAACTCTTACAGAGCGCTTTAAATAAGCTCACCAGATGGGCAAATCGGTGTGGTCTAGGCGTTAACCCACAAAAAACCGACCTTGTCCTCTTCACAAGGAAATACAAAATCCCAATCATTGACCCTCCCCTCATAAACGGTGTACCACTTAAATTCTCTGATCAAGCAAAATACTTGGGTCTCATTTTGGATAAGAAATTAAGTTGGAAACCTAATATTCAAGAGAGAATAAACAAGGCCACAGTAGCCTTATTCTCCTGTAAAAAGGCCATTGGTAATAAATGGGGCCTTCAACCCCGCATTACACACTGGCTATATATCTCGGTCATAAGGCCGATCCTTACTTATGGAGTAGCGGTATGGTGGACGGCACTAGATACAGCGACAAATCGCGATAAACTCAGCAAAGTCCAACGAACAGCCTGCCTGTGTATGGGAGGAGCACTTCGCTCTACCCCCTCCGCCTCACTTGATGTTCTGTTCCATCTAATACCGCTGGACATTTTCAGCAAGCAAACGGCCGCTAATACAGCCATACGGCTTCAAGCCTCCTCTCTGTGGATCAATAATGGAATTGGCCACACCACTATTTTGAACTCGTTCAGAACTATAAACAGTAATATTGACTACACCATACCCCATCCTCAGTTTAATAACTATAGCTTCAAAGTGACTATACCTCCCAGGTCTTCTTGGGAGAATACATCATTTTTGAACGATGATCCTATAAACTTTTATACAGACGGATCAAAAACGGAGGATGGGGTTGGTGGAGGCGTATACTCAGATAGACTAAACTTAAGTCTCTCCTTTCGTCTACCAGATCATTGTAGCGTGTTCCAAGCTGAAATCCTGGCTATAAAAGAAGTCCTTTCCTGGCTTAGAGAAAACGTTATATCAACTAATGATATACGCATCTTCTCGGATAGCCAAGCTGCGTTAAAGTCCCTAGACTCTGTCTCTACTAACTCACTAACAGCCCTTAATTGTCGATTATCTCTTACGGAGATGGCTACACAGTTCAACATTCACCTTTTTTGGGTGCCGGGCCATAGAGACATTCCAGGAAATTGCAAAGCTGACGAACTTGCAAAAAGCGGAACAACTTTACCTCTGCTGGCTCACAATGCTAGCATAGGTATCCCCTTAGCTACATGTAAACTCATGCTAAAGCAAGATACCATAGAGAAAACAAACTTCAGGTGGAATAACACCACCACCTGTTTAGCGACAAAATTAATTTGGCCTAATCTTAGCGCCAGGCGCTCAAAACAATTAATCTCTCTGAGTAGATTGCACATTAGCTACGTTATAGGTGTCCTGACTGGGCACTGCTTAATAGGAAGGCATGCTACTCGACTTGGAGCCCCTGCAAATGATTTTTGTAGGAGTTGCATGGACGAAGAGGAAGAAGAGACAATCTCTCATCTTCTATGCACATGCCCTGCCTTATCACAAAGACGTAGAATCCACCTTGGAGACTACTACTTCAACGATACCAGCGATCTAAAAAATTCTGACATTATTTGTCTCCTACGCTTCATGCGAAGCTCCAATTGGTTCAACGAGTTAAGCTGATCAACTGATCCATGTGGTATCACAACGGACCATATTTTTGGTCTAAGTGTGTTGGACTTCCCAACCAACAGCCACTTTAACCTAACCTAACCTAGTATCTGCTTCTCGAACATTCCATAGAAGAAGCTTCTCGATGTTTTTGAGCTTTGGTATTTGATTTAGAATTCAAAAGCTCTCCCAAAGCTCACCTAAGGTTGGTTTACAACATCCACAATCCACAAGATGCCGCTATTTAAGGGTAAGAAGTCATAATTCAAAATAACAGACGTTACAATATGTACGTTTATTTCGCTCTCAATACGTGTTATAATTTGACTTCATGATTTCAAACAAATTAAAATTAGATTAAAACTGAGTTGATTATAGTGACATGTCTTGTCAAATTGAATGCTTTAAAGAATTCCATCGATTCCATCAATCTATCTGTCGGTCTTGGTGCCCATTCGGCTGCAGCCTGAACGAGTAGGTCGATTTTTTTTAAACTTGGTACCTACCTAATTTTGTTTATATTTTTGTATGACCAAAAATAGGTGTTCCTATACCGTACAATTGTTTTACAACTAAAGAAAATCTTATTTTTCTCAATTCTGCATTTTTTGATACATATAGGCTATCTTTTTCAAAATATTTTTTACTTTCGATTTTCTCAAAAACGGGCCTCATTCCGTTAAAACAAAACGATCGAACGATATCGTTTTGTCAATACCCATCTCTATCACATCTAAAGGGAAAGATAGGGACAGCTATTACCAAAACGATATCGTTCGATCGTTTTTGTTTTACGGAAGGCCCCAGTTCAACTGCTTTTAACCAATTTTTTGTTTAAAAAGTGCAAAACATAATATGTAGATACCAGCTACTAAATTTTTTTTTTTAAATTTAATGTTTCGAAAACGATTTACTTAATTTTTATAAATTTTTGACACTCAGCTGTTTTTTAACATTATCTCGCAGGTTTTAAACAAAAAATATTCTTTTAAACAAAAATAACGGTACCTACAATAGGCGTTTTTCTTTTTTAGCCCCGAGCGGGGCACAGAGCGGGCTCTGAGCGAATAGAGCTCACTCCGAATAGAGCGTGACCTGAGCAGTGTTGCCATAATCTCAAATTTCACTATGCTAGATTTCATATTCTATAATGCTAAATCGTATGGGAGCTCAAAAAACAGAATGCTAGATTCTAAAATCCATTCGTAGAAAATTTTCCCTTTTACAAACTTATGTTTCAATGATTAAAAGAACAAAACTTTGTAACAATGCAAAATTAAAATTTATTATTTCATAAATAAGTACCCTAAATGGGTGACGTGAAATAAGGCCCAACGAAATAAGACCAAATCTCAAATTTGGCCTTATTTCTTTATGAATATGGAAATAAGGCCAAATTGGCCTCACTTTTTATACGCCGTAATGCTGGGTGATGAATCATAGTTCTGCACATGTTTTGAAAGAAAAAGAATATAAAAACGAAATCTGGAAATCTTAATGGGTATTTTAATGATTGATATTTAAATAATATATAAACAAATATTCAATTCCAATGACTGCTTTTGCACTACAGCGATTTCTTATCTTTGTTTATCTTCTTGTTTCTTTCTGATTGCAAAGACCCTTTTTAAAAATTTTTTAGAAAATTAACTTTGTGCAAGTGAAAAGGTTTCATTTATCTGCATTCTTTACTCCAGTTGATTAAGCAAAGTCCACAGAGTAGTAGACGAATTGAAATTACTGAACTTTGCGTTCGTATGTGTAAATACTTTTTCAAATATATGAAGATTCATTCGCAAATACCCATACACAAATCATTACTTTTTCGATATCTTGATTCTTGTTAATCGAACAGCAATGGAATATATTACTTTGTTTCATATTGGATTTTAGAAAGTAAATTTTTTGTCTGACTTCAATAAGGTATTATTAAGGTAAGATCACAATAATGCGCATATTTTGCAAACAAATTTTAAAATAAAAATGCCAAAAAAATTCGGATAATGCTAAAAAAGCATTTGGCATAATTTTCAAATTTCATAATGCTTTTTTCTCGTCTGTAATGCTAGATCTAGCATTAATAATGCCAAAATGGCAACACTGGACCTGAGCGCACCGAACGACCGATCTATTTAAGAAACTCAATTGAGCACTGAACTCTCATATGCTTAGTAATCTGTCAAATTACATGAAAATTGTATGAAGTTAGCCGCGCTCAGCTTTGTGCTCGATGTGCTCGGTCAATTTTTTTCCGAGCTCATCGAGCGAGCCCCGGTCGAGCTCTGAGCTAAAAAAGAAATGCAAGTTGAGAGCTCGGAGCGCTCCGAGTTAAATAGTAATATAGTTTTCTTTTTGACAGCTCAGTGCCACGCTCGGGGCTAAAAAAGAAAAACGCCTAATACAAATGTCTAAAAACCGTTTTGAAGTTTTTGAGAGATTTTAATTCTTACCTACTTTTCAAAATTTGGCAGTCTTTGAGTTTCTGTGCCCAACCAAACCAAAGGATCGGTATACTATTAATTTATTTTTTCTTGTGAATAAAATCAATTTGTTCAAGAATTCATTGATAGAAAATTTGCCTTCGTTTTTAATTTTTTGTCACTCATAATGCTGGATTCGCTCTACTGACAAATCAATATATTATGTATTTTCTGCCATTTTGTAACTACATATTTGTTATCATAAAACAAGATTATAGCATATTAAAAAATTTTACAAGTCTCTGCGAAGTATTCGATAAAGCTTCTATATAGAAACATAACAGAAGCCTTTGTAAGACTGAATGAAAGCAACTGTATACAATCCTTTTATACAAGTTTTAATTCTTTTAAATGATTGTTTTGTTAAGGGGCCAGTTATAGCTTTCATTGAAACTCATCATTGAAAAATTTTATTTTTTATTTTGAGACACTTTGAAAGCAAAATCAGTAAATATTTTGATGCCAGTAAAAAGCTGATAACTCAATTATTATTTCTAATCAAAAAAATATATCATTTTTGCCCAACCTTTCACATAAAATGAATTCTAAGATTTCAGTGATCAATGGTAAGGTAGTTCAATCATTGAAATAAAGAAATTCATTTCACGTGTTAATTTGGGCCAAAACGAATTTTTTTTTTGACAAAAAACAATAATTAAGTTTGTGGCTTTATATTGGCATGAAAATAATCACTGATTTTGCTTTATAAGTGTCTCAAAACTTAAAATTTAAATTTTCAATGATGAGTTTCAATGAAAGCTATAACTGGCCCCTAATGTGCTTTTACCTTCTCTTATTTCAATTAGAAAAGGTCTATACGAAAAACAGGTACTAGCTTCGGTTAAGTTTCTTTATCGTGTTTGTGAACAATTTAAAAGAAACTGCAGTTGAAATCATGACGACTATAAGAAATTTTTTTCTCCTATTAAATGTACGCAATGCTTCCAATACAAAATATCTAATTCTTACGCATTTAAAAAAAAATCAATACAAGTCTTATTCTCTTACATCAACATTTGCAGCAGCATATTAATATATTTCTAGGCTAAAAGAAGCTGAAGTGTTAGTTGGATGTGCTTGGAGAAAAAAATATTTGTTTCTATTTTAGCTCAGACACATCATATTGCTCAATCTGTATTTATTTTTCGATCATGCTCCATGCGCTCAGAAAAAAAAGCTTAGTCGTGGCCAGCAATATGTATTTTTAAACATAATTTTACTATATTTTGAAATGTTCACTTTTCCATTTATTTTAATATCTAAATCCGCTTCTTTTCCCTTAAAATAATATTTCCAATATTTGAATTCCACACAGAAGCTCCAAACTTAATTAATGCTTTCACATTAATTGCCACATAGCAGGGTGATGCGCTACCAGCATGGCAAACGACAAAGTTCAATATAAGAAATTAAAATTTTTTGACTTTTCGTAAATAAAAAAAAAAAAAATATTTTGCTAAAAAAAATTCCACCGGCTAGAGAACTGTACATTTATAAAAGGAAATATTCGCAGGTGGAACTCTTTCATCGCATAGCAGCATCAAACGATATATGTTTACAAACAACTTCAAATGTCATCTTGAAAAAAGTAATTTTCAACCTTTGCGATATTCGCATCGATATGGCGGTATATGCAAGTTGGGTTAGGGTTAGTGTGGTGGTGCTGGTTCTGCTGCTGCTATTTGGTACCCTCTTTTATGGACGAGTTTGTAATTATACAAATGAAATGCAAACAGAATGTGGAGGACAACATCATGCAATAAACTTCATCAATGGTATACCGGTGGCGGCGGTGTAGGTATATATGAAACTTAAACAATTCAGGAAATGGAGATTTTTTAAATGAATTTCACTTTTTTTTTTATTTTTTAGTGTTTACTTTTTGTTTACAACATAATATGATCCCGTAGCCAAGTCTGAAGTTATAATTTTTAACAAGATATTGCTGTCTAGGTTTAGGTATACATATTTTTAAAATGTAACATGTAAATATCCTCATCCCCGAGAGATTTTCATCTTTGCTCTGCCTTAGTGATGAAAAGGTTAATTCAAATTCAATTAATAAACTTCCACCACTAAGGACATCAAATTTATATGAAAACCTCTATATAATGGAATTGTATAATATACCTATTTAAAAAAAAGCACCTACTACTGTGGTGCAGAAGTGTAAAAAAAAACAGCAAAAAAAGGTCTTCCAGTTTTTTGTTCAATGTTCTCTAGCAAATAAGTTAAATACCGTTAGGTTGTATATTTCTTCAATGTTAAAACCCAAGGCTTCAAGTTACTATTCAACTTTTATATGAATGTCAAGTTAGCAAAGTAAAACTTGCGAATGGAAAATTTATAAGGTCGATACTCAACAGCAAAACATCGAAATTATAGTACAACTAATTAATCGTTAATCAGTTAGCTCCGATCTTGTCTTTAGATGTTTTCTATGTTTTTTTTTTGTTCCTGCTTCGCTTAATTGATATCAAAATCGAAAAAACTTGTTATAGTGGATGTTTGATTTTGCTTAAATAAGTTGCCCTTATAGCTAGTTTTTCATTAGTTTTGAAAATTCTAATTTTTCGTGCCATGTTTTCTATGTTTTTTTTTTTGTGTTCATATTATAAAGTAAGCAAAGCATCCCCTCAAAAAGGAGTAACAACTTTTTATGTTGAATGGTAGGTATATTGCTTAAAATTTGCAGTTTTTTATACTTTAATCAGTTGACAATTTTTTAGGTCAATGTTTTTCTATGTTTTTGCTTAATTCATGTGCCCCTCACACCCAAATAAGGTTATAATTTGTTATATATTGAATATTCAATGTTCTTTGCATAATAATTTGCAGTAAATTAGTTATGATAGTAACAATTTTGTCTTGCGATGTTTTCTACATTTTTTTAAATTTAAACAAAACCATAGAAAACATTGCAAGACGAAATTCTTACAATGAATGTAGTGGACCTGTAATATTCTGCCAAAAGCAAAAAGCTAGAAATGGGAAGCACTTTATATCATGACAATCCTTTTGAAGGATTCTGCTGCAATAAGGCAGAAGGTACTCCTGAAAAAGAACTTAACATTCTACAGATTTTTTCATTCAAACGCACCACTGTGTGGGTTACGAATATATACACAATATATACTGCACCCCCATCCATCTTATAGAATATCATCTTTTGGACGTTGATCCTGTCTAATTGTGTTTTCTTCATTCCATTCTTTGTCTTCGCATTTAACGTGGCTTTGTGTTTGTCCCAAGGTCCATCACGCGAACCGAACGGGACGCAAAAAACCTTTTTGGTGTTATTGTCAGTCGAAAGAATGGTCCTTGTTCTCTGGTGAATTATCCACCATAACGGGGCGTTGGACAACAAAATACCTACTACCATCAGGACTCCGTTATATTCAAGTTGTCGTTCGTCCATTTTAATTTTGTTTATTAATGAATTTTTGGTTAACTGAGCATTAAATGAAATCTGTAGAATCACTGACAAAAAGGGATTCAGCAACGGCAACAACAATTATATAATAAAACGACACAAAAAAAAGTTTCAATCCCTTTTCGTTTATTTTTTAACAATTTCAGGACTTGTCATTTAAATTTTTTTGTTTTTGCATTTCGTTTCGGCTGTCGTTTGTTTGAATTGTGTTGTCCTGTTGTTGAGCCAAAAAAAAAAAAACACAAAGCAAAAAAGGACCAAGTTTTAAAGGACTTTTTTCGTAGGTTTTGTTCGACAATCGATGGAGGCTGTCAAACTTTTTCACTATCGTTGTTGGGGGAAAGTGTGGAGTCTGAGATATGTATATGTGTATATACATAGGTATTTTTCATCAGATTAATAAATCTTTTCGTTTTGGAAATGAAGTTAGCGTGATACCTACCTACTTCTTTTTTTTTTGTTGCAAATAAGGATCTATAGATAAAATTCTGATTGTCGAGATAATCGATTAGTGGTGTAAGAAACCCACCCTTTTCACAGATTCTAGGTAGGTATAGGTATACAATTAACACGATTTCACCTTATGGCAGGAAATATTCCATTGCTTGACTTGTTTCCCCAAAGTGACATATGACGGGCGACGCACGCAAATATGTAGGTATTCCTATACATTATACACATACCCCCCACATCATAGACATATACTTAATAATATAGCTTGTTGTTTTCATCCGTGAATTAACACTTATAAAAATGAGTGACAGGCAATGAGAAAATGCAATTAACTTTAAGTACGTATACTATACGTAGTTATATACCGTATACAACGTATAGCGAGGAACATAACAAGATGTTGTCATTTTGTTCCTGCGAAGCGAGCGTTGATGCCGGAAAAAATATAAAGATGTATAAGAGAAGAGAAATGAGAGTGAGAAGTAAAATAAATATGTACAATAATTCCCCCATTGTCGGAGCGAATACTTTATACTTAATCCTGTGCGAGTACATCGGGAGGACATACCTTATACGTTATACAAAATATACAACTTGCTTCTTGTTTTTGTCCTGAATCCTGACTGATATGATGGTGGTAGAGAGAGGGATTAATTGTATTGTCATTAAGTCTGAGCGAGAGTATTTATGACAAGCAGTGTATAGGTACTTGGATTTCACTTAACTTTTTTGTTTTTTCCATACAAACAAGCTCTTATAAGAAGTGTTATGATCCCTGGAGATCATATAGATATATACGTACTGAGGTATATGTAAATACAATTAATCTATATAAAAAGTACCGAAATGATTGACAAATTTGTTTGAAAAGAAAATAAACAATGTTAAGATATCAAAATAACTTTTAAAGGACTCCATATAGGTAGCAAATCTTCTACTCGAAAATGCATTTCCAATATATCAATAAATTTGGGATTGATGGTAAATAACATATGGGGAGATATATACCTACTATTCCCCGGCCACCTAATGCCTTTTCTCACTTTAATATTGGAAAACAAATTCTTCTGATCAGTAGTTTATTTGGGATTCACTGTTTATTGGCATGCGGAGAAATCTTCTTCATATTTCTGTAGTTGTGGATATTTTTTTAGTTTTTTTATAAATCTAAACATACTAAAACATAAAATGCCAAATCGAAAACAATCAACACCGTGGCAATAGATAAAACTGAAAAAAAAAAACTTATTTTAACAACAACTTTAATCTATATGAGCCAGAACCCTATTTCAATTCTGACTTTCACTTTGCAAGTCTTCAATTTCTCTTTACAAATTTTATTTCACCAAATGCAAATTTGCAAATCATCTATAATAATTCGTTTTCCCTCTTTGCAAAATTAATTTTACTAAACATATGTACAAGTCTACTTATCACATTCACATATAGAGATAATCTACCTATGTTTTTGCAAAGTGAACATTTTGTTAGTTGTAAATATACAGAGAATTTTGTTTCTTTTTTTTTTAAGTTGTAAAGTGCAAATTAATGGGATGAAATAAATCTCAGATGATATTCAGAGCTAAACTCTTAGAACCCATAAAATTTATAACAACAAGCAGTACCCAAGTAACATTTTTAGTTCTTTAAAGGCTTTAGCATCGCTTCTAGAGCTAATCTTAAAGCTCCTTTTTTTGAATAATGAGCTCTTAAGACGAGCTTATTTGGAGCTAATTCTTTGAGTTTGAGAGCACTTTTTTGCTCTTAAGAAGCACGTTATTAGTGGCAAGTGACTCTGAAGGACTATGTCATACACCTTTAAAGAGCATCTTTTGAAAGATGTTTGTTCGTATTGGTTTGAGTAATAAATATAATACCAAACATAAACGCAGGCACGCTTTAATACTTATATAGAATAAGTGAATCGTTTGATGGTATAAATAATATATAATTTTGTAAGATATGCCAATTATAATTTCCTACCAAAATAAATAATAAAAGAATTTAATATTTTTCGGTGAAATGTTAGCTTAATTTAAGTCCGAATTAAATTTTTTCACAAACGTTATGCCGGTACTTTGTTAAATTACAACGCGCCTTGGAAATTTTGTATTTTAAGCTGTCAAATTAAAATAGATAATAACTAAAAAAAATTAAAATTCTAAAAAAAAAAGTTTTTCAAAGTCGAAATAAATTTATTTTGGTTAAAAATACAATTTAGTTTGATAATGAGTGATAGCTCGGGGATAGATATTTCTTTTTTTTTAATGAATAAAAGAAAATATTGCATTATTTTTTTTCTCGCCGCCATGTTTTCATAAGGGAATAAGGTTTCTTTAATACAGCTGTTAAATCACTTTGAGCTATATTTTTGCTTGTTATAGAGCTGCAATATTAATTACTGTTGATATCGAGCTCTTATATCACTTAAAGATTTGCTTTCTGTACTTTTGGAACTAGTTTTAACAAGATAGCATTTTCCTGGTTTTATATTTTTTTAATGAAATAAAAAGGGTGTTTCAGAAATTGAAAGTTTAGGAAAGTGGATAATAAATAAAAAAGGATTATTTCTATGAACGAAGATTTTTATTTGAAGAATATTTTATTCCAAAAATGTATGTATTTTAGGTCCTCGGTATATTTTTGTATGTACGTAATAAAATTTTCAAAGCGTATTTTTAGAAACGAAATTGTCATCAAATAAAGTTTTTATAACTCGCCATTTGGAAAGAAACATTCTTTTTAATAACCAATATGACGAGAACGACACATCGCATGCAGAATGAAATTAATTAATTAATTTTAAACTGGTTTAATTTTTTCTTTTGAAATAATTATTTTCTTCGTATTCTAGTATGGAACACCCTATAATATGAGGGCTATAGAATTTTTTTAGAGAGGTTTCATATACAGCTGTTATAGAATTTTTTTAAACTTGAAAATGCGCATGCGCTTCACAAAGTATTGGTGTGCAAATATTAGTAATTTGGCTCTACAGCCGCTATTTGTACAGCCCTGTTAATGCTAAATTTTTACATTTCAGAAGATAATGCGTTATGCTGTATAACGTCTCTAAATTGTCTGATATTGACAGGTTGCTCGATAGTATACGTGTAAAGTTTGTTATGGAGCATATTTTTAAATCTTGATGCGTTATAAAGTTAATAGAGCTAAAAGTGTTCTCAAAATTCAAATATAGATCATAATTTTTAAATAAAATGAAAGGAGCTGTGAAATAATCTTTTACAGAGCAATAGCTTTCAATTTTGCTAGCTAATAGCTGAAAAAGAACAGTTTTGCATCAAATAGCTCCAACGGTGTTACTTGGGTAATTATCAATTTGTTGATAGTTTGTATATCTATGATAAATGAAAACGTTAAAATATTTGTCAAAAGAAGTTGAGTTCAATTTTGGAACTGAAAGGATATCTTAAAATTTGTATTTTACCGAGCAATAAAAATCAAAATAAAAAACAAAATCAACTATATAATGTTTCTGGAAACGATTGAATAAATGAAAACGATTTAATAATAATGAAGTATAATACAAAAATTCAGACAAAAAATCATTAAAGTTGCGATCTATTTATGTGCAGCTCCGATTCTGATCATTTTAAAAAAAGGTTTATTTTATACCGGGTTATCGGTTTGAGTTGTACCAAAAAGCTAGAGGGAGTAGATTGGGTTAAGACAAGAAAAAAAAATCGTGCCCCCCGTTTAGGCGGGAGGGCAATTTTCTAAAAACTGAAAAAAAATATTTAAAAACAACGGTAAACTTAGAATGCCATGCTATATACCTTAATGGAAAGCCAGAAATCTCTTCTTTAATTTGCATTTTAAATTAAGTTGTGTTAGTTTTTGAAAAAATTATTTTTAAACTCGAAATTTTGAAGACAAAAATTTAAAACTATTTTTATTTAAATTTGTATGTAATTAAGTATAATTTTTGTCTTCAAAATTCAATGCTCTTATTAATTCTCAAAAAAAACTTGAAAACCGGATGTTAAAATGTTTCTTAGTAGGTTTTTGAAAACAAAAATTAAACTTAATTACATAAAATTTGTAAAAAAATTAGTTTGACATTTTTTTTTTTAATTTCGAATATGAAAATTAATTTTTCAAAAACTAACACAATCTTAAATTTAAATGCAAATTAAAGAAGAGATTTCTGGCTTTCCAAAAGGGTATAGCATGGCATTGTTCGTTTTACCGTTGTTTTTAAATATTTTTTTTTCTGTTTAAAGTCAATTTTTTTAGAAAATTGCCCCTCCAGCCTAAACGGGGGGAAATAGACCCCCTCCCGTACGATTTTTTTCTTGTCTTATCGGAACCTACTCGCTCTAGCTTTTTTGGTGTACCTTATACCGATCACCCTGTATAGATATGTATTTAAGTTTGTACAGATTTGGGATTTAAAAAAAAATTTAAAGAAAATTTTAGTTTTATCAAAAACCTTGCCCACATTTAAAACAAAAAATCAGTTAGGTAATTTAAAAAAATGCACGACTGGGTCGCACGAACTTGCTCTTATGTGGGATCACACGGTGGTTTTGAGATCTGAATACAGTTTGGATCTATTCATCTGATTCTAAGATAAATAAATAAGTTATATGGAATCCCATATTTTATGCCACCTGCTTAAGGTAAAAAATAATGTGAGTACGCACATAGTATATTTATATTTTATTATTTCTTAAACAAATCTTAATTTATGAGAACAAATTTTTGAAAATCGTTGCAGCGGTTTTTTATATGTGAAATTTTGTAAACATTTTTAAGAAAACAAAATTGGTACGCAGTTTTTTAGCATGTATCAATGCTACACTAATTTTGAAAAAGAATCATCTACTCATTTTAGAAATATGGAATTTTGGAATGATTTTTTAATCCAGTTTGTGTTTTTAAAAGTTTCATATATACACTATTATTCAAACTTATTAGAAGATCGTGTGAAAAATTTCATTAAAATCGGTTAAACAGATAATGAGACATCCGAAAAACAAAAAATTGTTTCTATGAGAGATACCATTTTTAATCGATGTATAATTTTGTTTCCAATAATATGGTAGATCATATACTGATATTATAAAAATTTTAATCAAAATCATAGGAGCCGTTTTTGAGAAAAATGAGATTTTCCTTACCGGTTTTTGAACACTTTTATGAGAGGTATAGCTAGTACTACCTACCGTTATTTTTGGTTAGGGTAATTGCGGGAGAGATGCCGCGTTGGGAGAGATGCCGCTGGCCCAAAAGTCAGATTTGTAGTCAACCGTGTCAAAGTTTTATTTATTTTTTGTTAATTTGATTTCAAAACACAAACGAGAGAAATAAAACAGGTTGATTTTTGAAGTTAACGGGAGTTATGGATCTGTTTTGTTTTACATTCTCTTTCGTAGCCTGGAAATTTTTCACTTCGACGCCAGCACTCGTTGCATAGGAAAGTTAAAACCTATTTTGTTGCAAGTTAGTATTTTAGGTGATTGAGTGGTTTGGAATGAAGTGCCTCAAGTGACTTTTTTTAACTTTTGCTTTTTTTTAACTTGCCTGCTACTGTGCGGCATCTCTCCCTCACTCCGGGGAAAGATGCCGCACTTTTTGCGAGGTAAGATGCCGCATATTGAAATTTCCCGTTAACCAAAATTCCGGTGCAATTTAACACTATAGAAAAGAAACAGTTCGCAGAGGTTCTGACGTTAGCAGAAACTAGAATTTAAAAAAAAAGTTGAGAGAGGATGATTGAATCCGGTTGTTGATCAAAATTTTAGTGCAGAATGCTGGAAAAACTACTATAAAAAAACAGAAGATTGGGTAAAATGCACCAAATACTGGAAATGGTTGCATGAAAACTGTATACAATTTACAAAAAGCACACATTTGTCTTTTGTACTGACTAAGGATCAAGGATCTGAGACAAAATAAATATTTATTTTTTCAATGATCTTACACTGCGGCATCTCTCCCTCACTTGTTGGGAGAGACGCCGAATTCAGTATAATTCATCTTTAATTATTTATTATTTAAACATTAAGTTTTTTTTTTGTTAAGTCTTTTTTACGGTAGAACACAAATCCAATTTTATGTTTTATAAAAAATATAAATTGGTTTTGTTAATAACACAACAAAAAATTGAGTTTTAAAAAAGCGCGGCAACTCTCCCGCAATTACCCTATAAGAATAGTTTTTTATTGAAAATCGACAAGATAATGTTAAAAAACTACTGGATGCCAAGATTGTAAAAAATCGACTTAGTAGTTTTTGAATTATGTGTTAAGTTCTAAAAAAAGTTGAAACATTTTTGAAATCCAAAAAACAAATTTGAAAATTTTGGAATATACAATTCTTTTAAAACTTTTTGATCAAAATCAGTTAAACCTTTTTTGACCGAAAATCAAAAAATGGTTCTATGGAATGTACCATTTATAACCAATTTTTGGAAAATTTATTTTTATAAAATGGTAGCCTTTTTGTAAAAAAGTTTATTTGCTAAAAAATGCTTATTTAATATATTAAAAAATACATATAATTGCAGGGTTTTTAAAACCTTTTACCACTTATGTTTGATATTAAAATTTTTATTTAGGTTAATTTTGCATTTAAAGTAAGTTTTCGATTTCATATTTTGTATAAGTGGAGGGTCACGGGAGTGAAGGGTGCAGTTTTTCTTACAGAATTTCAGAATTTTAAAAAGATTCTTGTTATTGTAAAATGGAGTTTTCGGTTGTAAAATCTTTGATTACGAATATTTTTTTATGAAATCTAATATCAATGAGATTTGTTGCGGCATCTTTCCTGCAAATACCCTACTCAATCGTCACAAGACGACAGCACGCGGCGCGGCGTATGTGCGTATAGCTTGAATTACAAGGTTTATAAATGAGATTTCTATCAAAATCTTTTGGAGTTAAATATAAATAAAGACAATTTATGTCAAAAGCTATTCACGAAAAAAGTTTTACTATTTACAACTTTTCAGCACGCCACATATCCTTTTCATGCTAGGAAGCTATATAATGTATGTTTATAGATATTCAATGAAATCAAAACTAAAAACTATAAAATTAAATTGTATCAAATCCAATTTGCCATCGTTTCATTTTGATACTGATGCCGACAAAACTGTATACAATTTGTCTAATGCGAAATTTTCACAATAAAATAATTTGAAATGTATAACAACACCACTACTTAATTAACAATGTACATACAAATCTGCGTCAGCCCTTTTCAGACAGATTTTGTTAAAAAATTGTGGAAATGGTAGTAGGTACAATGTATATTCGAACGACGAACAATGTCGTCAGCAATATAGTATAGCTGGAGGAGGCTCGAATCCTTTTACTTAACATTTTGACAGTTATACACGGAAGGTTTTTCGGTCTCTCATTTGAACGTCTGATGGTATTTTGAGATTCTTTGTCGTGCAACTTACAAGCTTTCTCCATCGCATTCGATTTAAATTGAAGAAGGGGTTGCTCTTGCTTGGGTTGTTTCGGTATAGTGGAAATAATGGTGGCGCACATATATTCGGAGAAGGGGACTTAAAAAGTGGGACAACGGCGCGGCGGGCAGGTGGCAGGCAAACAGAGGTACAAGTGGTAGCAACTGTGTCGTAATGTGGCAATATCATCGCATAGAACCTGACTTGCTGCAGCACTTAAAGGGTTGTGACTTGCTCGTGTTTATTATGCCTATACACAAAATATGTCAGAAGGTTGTGATTCAAAGAAAACGGAATGGAGGTGGAGGTGGTGAGGCACTTTAGGTACTTAGTTCCCGCGTTCAATGTCGCTATACGTGTATAGTTGTCGCTTGAGTATTTGTTCGACGACATATTACATGGAAATAATTTAAAAGAAACAAATCTTCAAAATGTAGGTAGGTATAGCAATATTGAACTGTATAAGTAAGGAGTGTGCCAGACTATGATGGGTCCCAACATCCAACATGCTGCCAAATGAAAGCTGTTAAGCAGGGTAGCACACAATAAAATTTGTATAGCAGTTGTTATTTTGAAGTTTAAAAAAGCAAAGCAGAACGCTTCTAGGTAGGTACATATATATTGACATTGTCGTCGAAAGGCTTAAACACGAGTGAGGTTTTCGGTGGGGTGATTTTATTTTATTTGAAATGACAAGTTTTAAAATAATGTTTTATTATGGCTATTATACCGATGGCGTAGATATATGTAGGTAGGTATATTAAGTTATTTTGAAACAGATTTTTATTGATTTTTAAGTTGAGTTTATACCTATAGGGTGTTTTGCATAAGATGAAAAAAAGGGCTAAGGCAAAAGAGGCGCAATTTTTTACAAAAATCATTTTGACGATTTTTTCTTTTTTCTTACTTATTAAATTTTATATTTTCTTTTTTAATTCTAATCTTAAATCATTTTTTGTATTTTCTCATCAAATTTTTCCTTACATTGATTATTGTTATTATATTATTTTTTATCATCTGTTAAAATCAATCACATGTTCTATATATACTGCTTAGTAACTCTAGCTATTTTAATATAATTAAAACATATTAAGCTTCATATATTTAAAAGATTTATATCTTACTATGTAAGCTTTTCAAGAAATAAATGAAATGAAATGAAATGAAATGAAAATACAATTATTAAAAATAAACGACAACACCTACAATAGCATATTATGACATTTGTTTAAAGCCAGAAATCCTTTTTTAAAGAAAATTATTTGAATTATGTAATTAATTTTCAAACTAAAACATTTTAAAACACAAACGCTAAAAAAAAATGTTAACTTATTTTGTTCAAAATTTTACGTTATCAAACAATGTTTTTAGTATTCAACATTAAAAACCATAAGCTTGATTAATGTCTTGTTGGTTTTGAGAAAACCAAAGAAAGTCTACTTATCGGCTAAAAGTGCGAATATATGGCACTCTTGTCTCTTATTTCCAAATAGGTACCTTTTGTTGTACCTAAAATTGATTTTATAATTATATTTTAAAAATTTGGACACTTTTGTTAATTTAAATTATACAGTGAAACCTCCTATTGCGGACAACTCCTTTAAGCGGACAATCCCCTACCGGACGAATTCTCACGACTATGGATCTTGAATTTAATCTCCATACATTTTATGATCCATTAAGTGGACATTCCCTTACCCGGACGCAGACAAGAATATCAGACGCAATTTGATAAATTTATTTCTATTATAGGCGGACAAATACTTTTCATAATTTGTATATTTAAACCCATATTTTCAGCAATACTTTTCCATAGTATCTTCTTTTCCATTAAAAACGTTCACAACGGCAACAGATGCGAACGATAAAGACAAAAGAACTAACAAAACTAACGAAAACAACAAAATTTCAACAATTTTGCCGGTGCCGAATCTAGAAATTTTGCCGCCTTATAGGCAAATTATTTTGCCGCCTCGAAAAAAAAGAAGAAAACGACAACATTAACATTTACACACGGTTTTATTTAATAACAATCAAAGGCTTTTGAAAAAATACAAATTTTGGAACTTAAATGCTGATCTGTGCGATTTCATTTTTGAAAATCTTTCAGCGACTTCTTATTCGCTCGGGTCATTTTTCAGAGAAGAATGAAGAAAGGAGAAGCTTACAAAAATCGTTGATAGTATCTTAACTGCTGCTAATAAATTGGGACACTATGCAAGTAAGAAGTGTGAAGATTAATAGTTTAAAATTTACAAAAGTTTTAAATTAACAACGGCAGAATTTTGGGTAAATATATTAATTTCATTCTAGAGATATTTAGCAATAATATCCTTTTGAAGTTCGTTGTAAATTGTTGCTATTAATATTGCTTCAAGTTGTACGTAGTCTTCTAACTTAACCTTCTTTTAAATATCGTAAAAAAAGAAATTGAAACTGGACAAAGCGCTCAGCGAGAGAAGATGGCTTAGTATCGATAATGCAAAATCAGGTTTAAATTTCAATTTTAGATCGATTGTTTCAAGAGATTGTTTAAACGACGCTCATTGAATTGGACAAAATGAAATTGACTTGATTGTTCTTTTTCGTATGCAATGTTTAAATGTCCTTGCATAATGTTTCAAAAAAAGATTCCTGAGAACAGTTTATCTGAGAGTATTGTCGAAGTTTATATAAATGCTCCAAATGTCCACTGATTTTGATTGAAAGGATAATTATTTGCATTAAAATTCATTGCAAATTACTGTTGGCAATACAAACTTGAATGTGTGTACGCGTTTACCAAGTTGAGTTGCTTTAAAACTTGAATTCTGAACTATCTGCAGTTCCAATGAAAAAATCATACATTTCTGATAAATTTTTTGCAGTCGCTTTTGCTCTGCTTGACCACCGGGTATCGGATAAATTTTTAAAGCAATTAACTTAGAATATTCAGCATGTATTTGAAGAATGGCCCAGCGCTTCGGACAACAACGAAGAACGAAGAAAATACAGGGAATTAGTTATAGAAATAGACGGATGAGTTACCCTTTTTTTGCTTGGAAATTATTGAATTGATTTTGTCGCCTTAGTCAAGTGCCGCACGCCACTTAAAAATAGATTAAGTTTAGTATAAACGAAAAATAGATAGTTTCATTTGGGTGTACAATTTTGGTATATAGTGGTTAAAAACCACTTTTTTTTTATTTTTTTGGTATTTATTATGATTGTTTTTATTTTAAATATGACCAATTTTCTTGGAATTTAAGTTTTTTGAAATTTTATGTTTTTTTGAAAACATTTTTTTAGCATAGTTTTTTGACATTATGTTGAGTTTAAAAGTAAAAAAAAGCTTTAATAGTGTTTGGTCCAAACTCAATTTCTCCAATTTTGTTTTCTATTTTTTGTTTGTTATTTAAAAATCGATAAGAAGTTTGTAAACATTTATGTATATTTTAGTATATATCAATAACCTTTACTTTAGAGGTAAGAAAATATAAGCCTATAATTCATTGTGATAAGGATTTTACGGGTTTTAGGCCTATTTTCGGCTGCCGAAAATACATTTTGTCTTTTATTATTGATCCTCTTCACAAAACTAAAGTATAATCGAGAATCAGTCGTAACCAATCGGAGAAGTGTCAGAAGAAGTTCAGTAATCCAAAAAAAAAAGACTACAAGAAATATATATATGTATGTATATGAATAGGCACCATATAGGTAGAAATTACCCCGGATTTTAACGAATGTTTCTAAGAAATTTAGTTTTCTGTTGTTATATGTATATGTATTTTTATTTATATTTATTTCTTTAGTTATTTTTTTAGAAAAAACTTAAAAGCTAAAATTTAATTTAAAATTTTAAACTTAAAATTTAGTACTAAAATAGTTCGTTATATTGATGTAACACTTAATAGAAAGAAAACTTTTTTGTTTGCCTCCACTGTTTTGCTTGAATTAGTTTATAAATATGTACTTTGCAATTAATACAAATTAACATTTGAATTTTATTTTAAAGTAAAATCCTTTGGATGCATTTTTTTTTTAAATTCTGGAACACTGGAATTTACCTTAAGTTTTATCAGTTTTATATAGAATAACCACTTTGCATACTTCCTCCATAGCTTGACTTAAAACGTACCACTGAAATAATATATTTGCACTCTAAATCTGCAGCAAAATAAAAATGAAATTTGCCCCACTGTGCGCCGGTAAGTGGTCGGTTTGTTGAATTTTGGCGATAAAAATCATTTACCATGACAATTCTTAAAGAAAATTGTTGAAATTTAGTACATTTAATTATGTGAAGACGTTGAATCCAGTGAAACTAAATATTTTCTGTATTCAACAATTTTTAACTCAGAATACGGTAGAAATATTCAGAAAAAATATTGTTAAAGTAACGTATCTATAGTTAAATTTATGTAATAAAATGGTTTTAAATATGTGTGCTTAAATCTGGAACATGTACATAAAATTGATTTCAATGCACAATATACTTATGTACCAAATTTAAATTATCCAGTTGAAAATGTTGCGGAATCATCCCAACTTATAACATATTACCCAAAATTTGGTTTTAACTGTCAAAATTGTCAAATTTATTCTAAAAATAATTTTATATTCATATATGTACATAGGTAGGTACATAGGTACAAAAATATCAAAGCAATAAGAAAAAAAATAGTTTTAATCCATTTGGAACATTGCGCAATAATTTGAACTTGCTTTTCTAAATTTGTTATATGTAAATAATTACCTTATGTATAGTGTTTAAAGTACAGGGTTCATCTGCAACTGTTACATACTCATTTTAACACAAATAACAAAAAAATAAATTCCTTATCCTTTCGATTCAAATATTAAAATTAAGTACAGAAATATCAAACGGTGATATAGTAATTTTTCCACTTGAAGACATACAATGTTATATACCTATATGTATATTACTGAACGAAATCCTCCGAATAAAAACGGGATATCGTCAGCTTAATATGAAAAACTGCTTAGTCCACTTTTTACAACATTTCCAGTAGAGTCAAAAAACAAAACAAAAATTGCAGTGAATAAACCAATTTGTACGAAATGCGTGTTTAATAAAATTACAGCATCAAAATCCAAATTTCGGCATAAAAAGTTGACTTAGCAGCTTCACACATTAAGACGACGATATTTTGGACTCGTATATTTGTTAACATAACATTGCCTATTATAATACAATTTTTCAAAACTCATAAAAAAATGGGTACTGTATTTAATATTTGTGTGTCCATAACTATGGGTATGGTTAGAAACCAGAAACAAATTTTAATCTATTACAATTATCAGAACAGTTTTACTTTTCGTTTATCTAAAAGTACATATATTATAATACCGTTTTTCTTGCAATCAAATCAAAATTTGAACATGCGTATAATGAATTCCACCTGCCAAGTAATCTAATTAATTGGAGCATTCTCCACAAAAACATTCAGGATTTTATCAACATACCCTTACTTCTAAATTATATATGTTTCAGATAGTAGGTATAAGAGATTAGAAAAGTAGGTGGGTATAAATATATATATTTAGGAACCTCTAAAACATATCACGCCGCATATATTCTATATATCTATATACACTTATAAATATAGATTCCTCCACTTAAAATACAAAACCACATCGTTCCGCATGGGGAACCGAAAAAGATAAATTGCCAAAAATATCCAATAAAAATATCATCATAAACCAAAAGCGGAAAAACATAAACTCCAACATACTCTATATCGCCAACGATTATGTATGGATATGTATGTAGGTAGATATCCTTTGAGAGTAGGCGTATAACTGTATATATATACAGCTAACAACCACCCCTGAATATGGATATATGGTAGGTATACCTACCATTGATATCATATAGCAAGTGAAAAAGAGAAAAACCGCTCGAACAGGCAGCAATAGCAACTTGATGACGGTGTAGGTTTATAAATTCGATGGAGAGACCACTAATCTAAACGCAATCATCCATTAAATCACAATTTCCTTGCAATTCCGAACATTTCCCCATAAAATATCTGTGCGCTATATACCCTTCCCCCCGTCATCACCCCTCCCCCAGCCCTTCCATCAGGCTGGAACAATTTCTGAACTTCTGAAACATGCAGAGGGAGTATAGGTAGGTAAAGTGGAGGTAGCATTGGCAGTGCCAAATCGAAAACCTCCCATGCCATCATCGAAAAACGGTACCCTAGTTGCTTTCGGTGTGGTCGCTTTGTCTATATTCCCAAAATGTCATTGATTTTTTTTTGTTATTTCTGTATCCGCATGTCGCGGATTTTCATTCATATATCCGTATGCCACCAAAACTGGTCTTCATTGCCAGAACTTTAGGGACGCAGCAAGCGACGAGAAAAGGAGTACCTAAACCTATATGTGTGCTCTTCTATGCATTCCATGGATAGGTATACTTAGTTTTGAAAGTTTCTTGTTTTTTTATTTTTGAATTTGGTAGAAAAAAGTCGCCAATACTTTATCCCCAGCGTTATTGCATGTCCCTACACATAGATCACACATGATATCCACCACCAGGTCCTGCTATGCGAAATTTAATTTTGTCAGGAATCAAGGTATAGGTATATCGTTCCTGCATTGCATGCAAACATCGAATACCAGGATTCCATCACCAGACAGGGTCGCATTTAAAAACAATTAGATTGAGTTGAGGCTCAGAAAATATCGAAGAATTTCCCCAAAATTTTCCATGAAAAACTAAATATAATGCGTTTAAAAATTTTGACTTGGATACTGCAAATTTGCTTTTTATTGTACATTTTTCCTATGGGGTATTTGATTGAGTGTGATATGGGGGTGGATGATTGTGTTCAAAGCCCCTGAATTTGCAGAATCGTTTATCAGCTATAGTTGAATGTCATTATTTCTTCTGCCGGTTACCCAAAAAAATGCTTACTAAGTCGAAATATATCGCTGATAAAGTTAATCGGGTGTTAACTCGCAGTTGTTCATTATTTATTAATAAGGTTGAAAACGTTTATCACTTAACACAAAAAATCACGGCCTTAAAACTATAAATGTAAATTCGACCCTGGAAAGATAACCACTTATGTATATCCATCGAGTTATTTTGTGCCAGCAAGCATAGGAGTTCGTATATGTGTGCGATATATGGCAAACTATGGCATGAGTTTGTAGGACAATAATCCTACTCAGGGAGCAGACATTAAAAATATCAATCGTCATCCCCCCGAGGCTGTGGGTCGGGGTTCCCCGAAGAACACACGCCAGTCATAAATTATAACCAACCGACCTATGTGATGTCCTCCTTCGGATGTAGGTATTATGCTACCTGAGCGAGAAAGCGCTGCCAAACCTTCGTTCGGTACACACTATATACCTAACTTTTATGCTGGCTCTCACACCTAGGTATATATATTGTACCAACAAAGGTGTGCATTATGTGCCAGAATCAGCAGGAATTGAGGACGAAGAAGGCACTTTTAAACGTGAACCTGTGTTTCCATAATGTTTTATTCCTGTGTTCTACTCAAATCCCAATCAATTTTCGTTCTATCGCTCGATTTTTCTTTTTATCGGACTGTTTGTTTTTTTTTTTGTTTATTCGTTTGCTACCAATTCTCGTTCGATACTTCGAAATAAAATCCTAAAAGCTATTCGCCACTTTTTCTGTATATAAATGTAGGTATCCCGGCAAAAATTAAGGGTGTACAAAAGGTGCGGAATATAAAGCTGAAGGTGGGTGGTATGGTGGTGGTTGATTCCACCCAGCCAGCTAGCTATCCATCTTTCTACACGCTAACATCTTTTGTGTCCTTTTTTTGCGTTTTGCATCACATGGAGTTCGCTTGTACATGTTTTCTGCGCATCCTTACTTCCATTTTGTCTCCACAAAATAACGTTGTGCAGCAGTTGTGGTTGTTTCCGTTTTCCGATTCAGTATACCAACAGTATCTACCTATATCTATGTTTCTATAAAGTTGTATAATAAAGCGATTTTTTCCGCATTGTTTTTGTTTTCCCCATTTCTCTGGTATTTTTGGTTGTTCTTTAACTTTTTTTTTGTATTCTTCTGTGTTCTGTGATGTGTTGGGGGTTGGAAGTGGTGGTTTTGGAATTTCATCACGTCAGCAGTTTGTGCTTTCCCCCTTACCCCCGAAGAACACTGGTACATCATTTAACCAGCAATTTCACTTGGGATGGTTTCTTCGGATGCTCAATCTATACAAGTTGGTAGGGTACATACATATATTTCTGAAGGGGGGGGGGGGTTTGGTATAGTGGTGTAAAAATGTTCTTGAGCAAATCGAGATCTTAGTATACAGTTGTTTTACCTTTCCCTTATCGTCTTTATATATAGAGGGGTTGTTATAAGTTGTTTTCTTTTTATGTGTCTTATCCAATAGAGAACAGAGGATGTCAACCTTTTGAAATGTCATCAAATTTTCGTTACTCTTTGCTTTATAAGTTAAATAATAATGTGAGACAAATAATGGGTAAAATAAAACAATTAAAGTGTTTTTTTAGTACCTTGTTAAAAAAAACTAACTTCGTGGTAATGTCTAATTAAAAAGTCAACTCAATATTTTTAGTTCTTATACATATATGTTTTTTATTACCTAGGTATGTATACCTACATTAAAATATCTATACGAGCAATTACATACATAAAAACTTATTCGGTGCGGTGGTTTTGATTAACAAATTAATTTCAGGTTAGGTACCTATTTAGTATATTTAGGTACTAACTTAATCGATTGTATTGTATAGAAATCATTTTCTTATTTTATTTTCTATGTTCATATAAGAGAAAAAATCACTAAACAAATTAGATTAAACCTTATGGCTTGGACTAAAAATGCAGAGAAGCAAAAAGTGTAGGTATCTACAAAAAACAATAGAATTTTAAAGTTTGTTTTTAATATTCATTTTCAATCTTATTTTTTTTTCAATTTGCCCCTCCCACCTTACGGGGCGGATATGTAAAATCTTGTGCATTTATAATAATTGAATATTATATGGTAGTCTGTCACATTATTTATTTTTATTTATGATTCAGTGACGCATTTTGATCGAAAAGATCATCTTCGGGATTTAATTTGTTGACTTGATGCTGTAGTTTAGCTGATATTCCATAACTACAACACAAGTCAACAAATTAAAGCCTGAAGATAATCTTTTAGATCGAAACGCTTATATTTTACATCGAACGCTTCAGTGCTATATAAGTTTCACTATATGAAATTTTGTTAATTTCACTTTTCATAAACTATCTGGCATTTCGTCTAAAATTGTATGAATCAAATAAATTACTTAATTATCAATAAAATATTTAATCTAAATTTGTCATTAACATTAACCTTACTTGTTGAAGTTACCACTTCTGGTCCAAATTCCAACAGAATAGCTATATTTATATTCTAAACAGCGCTGAGTTCTTATATACCCTGAGAAAAAACCTGTGAACCTGAAAAAATTGGTACATATACATAAAAGACTTCAGATAGCAAGTTCGATGCGACACAGTGCGCCACATGGCTAAGGTCGAACTAACCTAATGATTACAACCATCGCCCGATTCTGCCTGCACTTCTACCAAAATTTATAACAAAAAACTTAATTATAAAAATATAGTACGAATTTTAGCTGTTTCAATATTAATCTTTGTATCTAGGTATAAGTGCAGCAACAAATATTAAAGGTGTCAGAAAAAGAGTTGCTATATAGGGGCAGCAATAGTTGTCTCTGCCCCTGGTGGAAAAAACCCACGCTATACGCTATAAGGTACTGTTTCACCCCCATATAATAAAAAATTCAGACAAAATAATTTTAGTAAATTAAGGTTAGAAATAAGAAGGTTGAATTTTTAATTACCAATTATAGTCCAGTCAATGAAGCATTTGACTCGGAAAAAATCGCCGGAAAGCTGGATTTTGGTATATAGCTTCCTCATTGTGTTCTTAAGAAATTGTCAAAAGTCCCCATAGATATGAGCTCCGCTAACAATTTTACGGGGGGTTGAAGGCCCCCAAAATGGTTTTTCAAGAATAACTCCCGAATGGTAAGTTGTACAAAAAAAAGTGTTAAAAACTAATTTGTAGCCTGGAATATTTCCTACAAAAACGTACAATATGTCTTTTTCATACAAATAACGGTTTTTGAAATAAGCCAATCAGAAGAGTTAATTAAGGGTTTTACTTTTCTATGTAGTTGTTAGACTTAATTTCAAAATTGTGCATTTTGTGATAAAAACACCATTTTTTTTTTGGTACATTATATGGACATTATTTTAAGATATGGGTTCACTCTATTTGTTTACTCCTTTAGGTGGGAGGGGCAAATTAAATTTTTTTTTTCTAAAATATAAAATGAACATATAAACACAACGGCAACACTTACAACATTATGTTATAGCCTATCTTAAAGCCAGATATTCATTCTTTATGTATGTTTTTAAATGAAGTTATTTTAGTGAAAAGTTTTTGAATAAATGATTTTTGAACTCAAAATTTTAAAAATACAATTTGAAAAAAAAAATAGGTACTTAATAATTTTTTTTTCAAAATTTTTCCTTATTAAGTACTAATTTTGGATAAAATTTTTAATACTCTTAATATGTTTCAGCCGAACGCTAAAAACCAGATGGTCGTAAGTCTTTTAGTTTTTGAGAAAATTGAAAATTACCAAAATTATTACTTATTTGTTTTTTTCAAATTTTGTTTTTAAAATTTTGAATTTAAAAATCTTTTATTCAAAAACTTTACACTAAAATAACTTCATTTAAAAACATACATAAAGAATGAATATCTGGCTTTAAGATAAATTAAATATTTAAAGAATTTTATTTCAACATGATTTTCATGTAGATATATAAATAATAGATATGGGTATTTCATATTTAAATCCATGAAAGTATATCATGTTCAAAACAAAACAATTTCAAATCGATATGAAGTGAATGAAGTAAATAGAAATTGAATAATTGTATAAACAACAGTTTTTCATTTTGATTTTACAATGTCATAGGTATTTTGATGCACATGGCCTTGGTTTTAGAAATGCCAAGTTTACTTATAGTAAAAAAAAACTCGTAGGTATAAGCGATAACGAAACTAATATATGGTTAAGCATCCCTGCTTATACCAACAACATATAAGAACCCCCAATTCCCTGCCCATTTAGAACAAATCCCTTACCACTTTTCTCTAGTTTCTGTATTATTTTTCTATAGTAGTTATATGTACGTATGGATGTACCTACTCCACACTGGATAGCGAATTTTAGCTGTTTGCTTAAACTTGCTTTGATCCTTGCCACACAATCGATACTCTGTGTATACGTTCATGGCGTATTGTAGGTAGGTACTGCTATGTCAGACTGTGCACTGAGATTGCCAACCAACGTACGTTCTATACACAAGCTCCCCCGACCCCATCGCTCCCATTTAATTCCATTGCTATACCTTTTTCACAAACCAGTTTCTGGTTTGTTCAATCAATATACGTACTGAATTCTTAAACAGCCGGGATGAGTGGCATTTGTGTGTTATTTTAGCTTTCAACTATGTTTTAGGGGATATAAAACAATAATGTTTTAAAGGTATGTATGTATGTATACCTATGTACTGTGTCCTACTCAAACACACACACATCCCAGTGAAAAGAAGAATCAAGGAAGAGAAAAAAAAGGGTTGATGCTTTTAATGAAACTTATCCAAGTTTATTTTAAGAAAAGTAGAAAGGACAAGGAAAAAGCGCCAGCAACAATCTCTAAGGATTTATATAAAGATATAGATATGGTCCAATGCCCTTTGGCCGAACGGCTTGGTTTGCTATACATATTATATACCTATAGGTAGGTAGTAGTATGTATAGGTAAAGTAGTTTGTTTTTGTGTCCTATACTCGCGGTAGATACTCTCTAAAATATCCTCCCCCTCCCCAAGCTCCTTCTATACATACTGCTTTTCCGTTCAAAGGACCATAGTTTTTCATTCGACGCGCATATTGCAAACGAAATTGCGAAAAACTAACATCGCATCGGTCGTTGCAAAAATATGAGAAACCCGTTGTTTTGTGTGGATGGAAATGATGCGGTTCGCTAATAAAGGAGTGGAAAAACTTTTTTCGTTAAAACTTTTATATTAAACTTTTCCGCGGCACCACATCGCATAGCCAGCCAAAATGAATTAGCTGCCTAATCCTTGGGGCAGAGTTAATTTGTAATTAAATTGCTTGCAGCAGGCCGCCAATGTATATAGTGTGCCAGTGTGGTGCCACAGGCCATATGTTGCATATCCTATCTCATATATATATATCTCTGTATAAAAACAAAGCGTCGACTGGGTGCGTTGGTGCGGTTGACAGCTAGTTTGATGATGTTTTTGATTCATATTATACTTTAACCATCAGAGGGACACTTGACGGCATTTGGAAATAAGTTATAGGTATACTATGTGAATTTAACCAGCGTAGTAGTTAAAGAACTGTATATGAAATTTTCTTTACTATTCGAAAATACGATCAAGAAAGAATTAAGTTCTATAATTAATAGTTTTAAAGGAGAAGATTGGATATTTTGCCAATAATTAGTCCGTAATTAAAGGATAGTGGAAGTGTGATAATTTAGAATTTGTCGTTGAATGTTTTCTATGTTTTTTTGAATTTCACAAGAAAACCAAACAAAATATTAAAATTGTTGAAACTAAAAAAAGACTAACTAACGTAAATAATTAATTATTATTAAATCAATAACCTGACAGAGGAATGATTAAAAAACAATGTAACAAGTTTAAAAAAAAATCACCCAGGTGCGGCGTGGCGCGCGGTGGATTGGCGGCGCGGCGTTAACGTTTTAGCCGAGCAGACAGCAAGCCGAACAGCAATGGCACTTAATGTTTTTTTTTTATAAACTTTGTATTTTTAAAGAAACATTTTTTTAATAAATCATGGAAGATAATAAATTTTTATCCCAAACATCTCAACTGGTTCAATGTGTACCATGAGTAAGAAACAGTGAATCAACGGGTGGTGGTTTTCACGAAAACAAAAATATCAAAAGTGAAAACCAAGGAAAATTTTTTCTAGAACAGATGGAAAAATAAGATGAGCTCATAACTGCGGCTCCACGAAACTAGGCCCCAAAGAAAAAATGAAATAAGTCCCCAAAACCATAACTATTGCAATACAATAACAAAAACAATAAATTATTCAGGAAATTGTGTGGTGATATTTAATTTTTGGGCCCTTATTTAATTTTTTTGGGGGCCTTATTTCATAATGAAATAAAGAAATATTACCTCCACATTAATTTCTTTTTATATATTTTGAAAAACATTTTTGGGGCCTTAATTCATTTTCTTTCTCAAATGGTATTATGTAAACCCGCTACTTGAAGACTTAGATCTTGCAAAAAACTGCCTATTGTTGACTTAGAAATGTAAGGATCATGTTGAAATCCATAAACCAGTAACAGAATAGCGATTTTTTCAGCTATTCTGTTTCAACATAAAATTTTATTTTGCAATCAGCACAAATTTTTTGATGCTTACAAAAGTTTATAAAAATCGAGCGATATTTTCCAGCTATTTTGTTGCCTTGTAAGCATTTAAAAATTTGTGCTGACAAAAAACGCGAGATATTTGTGTATTTTGTTGCCTTGTAAGCATTATAAAAATTGTGCTGTCATAAATCGTGTGATATTTTTCAGCTATTCTATGCCCTTGTAAGCATTACAAAATGTGTGCTGACAAAACTCGCAAAATATTTTCAGCTATTTTACTGTTATTCTGTTGTATCCTTGAAATCATACAAACATTTGTGCAGTTGTGTATTCTGTTGCCTTGTAAGTTAAAAAAAAATTGTGCTGACAGAAATCGCGCGATATTTTTCAGCTATTCTTTGTGTAAGCATTGAAAAATGTGTGTTGACAAAAATCGTGCGATATTTTTCAGCTATTTTGTAGCTATTCTGTTGTATCTTTGTAAGCATTGTGGTAACAAAAATCGCACAATATTTTTCAGATTTTCTGTTGCCATTGTAAGAATTAAAAAAAATTGCTGAATTAAACACGAAAATTTATATAATGAGAAAAATAAAAATCTAAAAAGTAAATTTTTAAAATAATTTAAAGAAAAACTGAGTGCATCGCTTCTTTTATAAAAACTTTAAATTAATGTTTTGAATTTATTAGATAGTTAAAAAAATAAAATTATTTTTAAAATTAACTTTTTAATTTTTTTTAATATTTCTCATTATAGGTATTCAAATTACAAAGAAATACAATTCAAATATTTTTACGACGTTGTATACTTAAATATACAAAAAAAAAACAAATTAGGTTATTATTTATAAATTTTGGAAATAAATATAAAATTTGATGATCGGCCTGGCCGTCCTCGAATAGCTATAACTCCAGCCTATAAAAACTTGGTGGTAGCTCACCCAATTGTGTTGTTGTTTCATTCAAACCTTCAATATTAATATGATGGTGCAGAAGTTTGGCAGCCTAATATGCAAGTGTGTTATCACACAAAAACCCCTCATAATTATAACATTTGTTAAAACAAATGGGAGTCGTATTGCAATTACTTGTGGGTCTTTTTTTCATTTCGTTGGGGCCTTATTGCATGGGGCATAATTTTTATGTGAAAAATGGCCGTACTTGGTGTCTAATTTCTTGGGGCATAAATTCGCGGAGCCCACAACTACAGCTTTTAGTTTAATTCGAAAGGATCGAAAATCGGTTAGATCTCTATTTTCAACCTTTCCCCTATATATATACCCATGTAAATGTGACAATTGGAATGATACACTGCGGGACGTATCAAATCGTTAAAAATTTTACCATATTGCAAATAAAAAAGGGTAAATTGATCTTTTGTTAAAATTTGTTTTTGAAATTGAAGAATACATTTTTACCTTTCCCCCAGTATTAAAAAAGCAGAGTTTTTCGAATAGAAGTTCTCTACCTATAGCTCCTTCCTATAACTTTTTGTAAGTACGGTACCTTCTAAAGGCTTCGGTCATATAATTCTTGAAATTCTGAAGGTTTAACAAAGAAATAAATGGATATTCTGTTGTAGTCCTCGTAAGTTCTTTCTTGTATCTAATTAAACTTATCTACATAAATAAATTGAATTTTTCACTGGTGAAATACTTCTCACTCACGAAATATCATCGTACCGACATACATCGCATCGCTGAAAGAAAAATAATTTCTTCAAATGATGTGAAATGTCAAACTGATGATGATAAGGGTGACACGCATTGCCTAGTTGTATGTCAATCCTATTACACCGTTTAACACTTCGAAATGCAGATATGAATTTGTTCATGGAGTCCTGTCGTGTCATTTTCGGCGAGACAATCCCACCCTACGAAATGAGGTCCCCGCATTATAGATATCCTTACTTATACAGAACAGTGCAATAGTTATACCTTTTCCCTTTTGAATTGTCGTGGCATTCGATTTCAATTAAGAAGCCAAGGCCAACACTGTCTTTTCGGCGATTGTCATTCTCATTGACAGGTCCATTGGCTCTATACTTAGAGGTATATCTACTCATATATATACAAAATATAGACCTATAGGTGAAAACAGTTGGTTTCACTTTTCAAGGAGTTTATAGAAATCATTTAGATATTTTTCGTATATATCTACGCATTTATATAGAAGAGGATTAAGGGATTTTCTATAAGGACGAGAAAATCTGTATGTTCGATGTTAAATAAAATTTTCTGGGGTGCGATGCCTTTAAGCAATGTTTTCGGGTCAGGTTGTACAAATTCGGAACATGTTTTGGCTATTTTAAAAGCCATTTTGTTTATGGGAGAGTATAAATGTGTATAGTAGTTGAATGGGGGTATATTGAGGACAAAATCAACTCTATATCCTACATACTATACGTAGCATATGAGATTTAAATTAGTTAAGTGGATCGAGGTATAATGGGAATTTAAGAAAGGAAAAGCGAGTGCCGTTTCAGGTTTTCATGATGTGTCATTTTGCACAGTATACCTATCTATAGTGTTGTAAATGGGATTATGTTTGTTCGAAAGGGATGTTTTCTAATTGAAGACATGCATTTTAAATGACATGACAGTAAGCAGATGATGATATGAATGGTGATGGTGATATTGGACTTGTTCACATTTTGTTTGCTTCATTTGTATTTTGTTATTTATATTGAAAAAAATGTCATTTCCATAACAGTTGTATGTACAATTCCAAATTAGACAGTTGGGCGTGTTGCCTTTGACATTTCTTTATATTAACTATACCACTACATGTTATATGTTCAAAAAGGGTTTTCATTTAAAATATTGTATCGCCTTTGATTAAGTATATGAGCATATGGATTCGAAAATAAAGGCGTTTTGATCCCAGCTAAATTGATAAAAAAAAAATAAACTTATATTTCATCACTCTCATGATGTCGATGTGTATTGTTCTCTTCGATCATAAAGCTACAGCATGCCAAACTCTATCTTCTATGGTTTAACTCTCCAAATTATATGGAATTCGATTAAGGGTATGCTTCTTGTTAGATAATATGTGTTATGACAGGCCATTTTTTTTTTCATATTTTGTTATGGGGCACCCTGTTCTATACCATGAGAACACTAAAATAGATACCTATATATGGTAGGTATATTTTCGGAATTTTAATTTAAATTAAAAAAAGGTAAATTTTTGAAGGAAATAACAACTACATATAAGGTGAGCTATGCCTATATATACAACCCAGTTTTTATAGGTCGGATTTATAGCTTCATATTTCACGATTAACAGGCCGATCATCAAACTCCTTTAGTGGTATATACCTACTCTACTATGTTCAATTTAATCTGAAAACTTTTTGCCTGAATCGAGTCTATTGAAGTTAGACCGAGCGTCTTCAGAGCCTTAAAAAAGCGGTAAACATTTGTTGTTGTTGATTTACAAATCTCACTCAACAATTCCTGTAAAGGGACCTACAATTTTTTACCGAGTCCGTACCGCTAAGGTAAGAAGCACTTTTTCATGACAAGACATATTCTTGGTAGAATTTGTCAATTTTTCGCAAAATGCAGTAACCCGTTGTGGTGAACATTGAATAATACATGACAGGAATAAGTTTGTATTAATGTTTGTATTAACTTCAATGTGTTGTCTTTTGTCTATTTTTTCCAAAACTATTTACTCCTACACAGGGCCCAGGGTGAAATAGACCCCCCTCTATATGATTCTTTTCTTGAATTGAGGGAACCTATACTATACAATATACATGCGGTCTAGCCTTTTGTTGCATCTTATACAATACAACCTGTATTATATAGATTTACTGTCTGAAAAGAATGCTGTAGCTCAGTATGTATACAGCACAGCCAAAGTTGATATGTAAACTGCGAGATTTTGTAATTTCAAGATTTTGAAATATATTCAAATATCCTACAAGAATAGCGTGATAAGGTTTACCATAGGTCTCTTTTTTGCAGATACAGGTCCCCATTCACATTTACAACTATGAAAATGCGGAAATGAGACACAAACAGTGATGCCAGATGAGATTAAAAAATCCCGGATTCGAAAAAAAATACCACAATTTCTGTATAAGACGGAAAAAAAATCAAATTGAAACAAATGAAGCTGTACGGAGTTTTGATTTAAAAATAAAGTCTTGTTATAATATTATTTTCCATTTTTGAGACAAAATAGACGTGCGATTTAAATCGCACATATGATATGAAAGATAGTGGAACGGGCATATCGAGGAAAAAGTGAAGCATTTTCCAAAATAGTGTGAGTAACACAAATACAGATGCATTCACACAGGGAAGGCATGCAGTTAGACAGCTAAATCATGGGGCGCCCAAAGGAATTTTTGGCTGTTGTTTTGTGGAATGTGTTTTGAGATTTTAAATCGTTAAAATAGAAAAAAAAAGCTTAGTAAATTAAATAAACAAGTGAAATAAAAGTAAATAAAGTGAATACATGCTATTCTTCATTGAAATAAAAATATAAAACTACATGATGTGGTGCTCCGTTTAATCCTGTAAAAACATCTATAATAATCATTGCATCTTTTGTTCATTTCACAGGTACGCTTAATTGTGTCACATATTCCACATAAAGTAAGTAATATTACTCAGCACTACGGGCGCTCAATGTATTTGAGCGCCTTGCCATCACCAACAAAAGCTAATTCGACCTGGGCGAGAATTTCAATTTTGACAGATAGGCACCTGACATACCACGTTTCAAAGTATATTTGCATTTTCAACAAATTAGGCTTTTTTTATAACAAAATATCAATTTTAAAGTATTCTACGATAATGTATTTACATAAAACATTAATTCATGTGGAATTTGAGACACAATCAGCCAGTGAAATGGAAAGATTTTTAACTCAATATTATAGGTGTTTATACACAATTTAGCACAGCACCGCATGTTGTTTTATATTTTTTATAATAAAGTACTGAAAGCTTTCACTATTCTCACTTTAATTTCATTTTTTTATTTAGTTTAATTATCTTTTTTCACTATTTTAACGATTGAAAATCTCGAAACACTTTCGGCAAAATGACAGATAGGCACCTTTTTATTTTTTTAATTTGGTGCTTCACTCATATACACTGTGTATGTGACATATTTCTCTTCCTATATCTTCTTATTCTAAGGTTCGTTCCTAGCCTTACTTCTACTTTAAGATCAAAGTTCCCGAAAAAACCAAAACACTCTATTAGCCACTGACAGCGCAATAATGCACCGTCCAACGATGGCACCAGTTGCCTGTTTGAGCACAAGTTTTCAGCCGATTGCCTTGCAAGATTTAGTATTTAGTATTTCTTTGAATAATGGCTTGTTTTAGAGTCAGACTTTAGAGACAATTCTCTGGGGTAGGATTCTTTTATATAGGCAGATGCAAGCCAAGACTGCTGTTGCAATTTAGTGAAGAGAAGACTTGATTTGAACGAAAGATTTTTCCTCTCTGCTTAGGTATTTGAATAAGGATTTCTGTGTCAGTCAGGCTAAAATATATTTTTTTTTAGTTATAAAAATAAAAATATTATTTTCCACCATAAAAAAGCTTTTGAATATTTTCCCACTATTTTAGTTTGAAAAACCACCAATCTGGGAACACTGGACTCAAATGTCGTATATTTAACACATTTGCAATTTTTGTCTTTTAAAAGCATATTTTATCACCCGCTTTTCATGTCGCAAATTGTTAAAATGAAGGTAGGTAGGTAAAAAAAATACTGACTATATATCTGTGGCAATAAGTGTAAGAGACAGAGTATCTTATGTCGATATAAGCGTTTTTTCAGTTTTTCGATTGTTAGTATAGTCTGCAGTTTGAGAGCTACTCTTTTGTCCAAACCCCATATTGAAATCATTACCCGTTGAAAAGTTATCTTGTACCTAATTCCTAAAACAAATTTACCTTAATTCTTAATACAGATTGAAGACAAAAGTGCGTTTTTCTCGAAACCTGTTTTTTAACATAAGCTATACTCTGTCGTATCGCCACAGATATAATCAATGAGAATCAATTTATAACAGCAGAAAAATGAATGAAATATTTAGATTTTCAAAAATTCAATATTTAGGTTTTCCGTAAATTAATTTAATTATAAAGAATTCGTATCGCCGAGTTTTGTACTGCATTCGATTTTACTTTATATATAGGTACGCACCTTTATTGATTTTTCTTAAATTGTCAAATATAATTCTTTAACATCTGTCCCCAAAAACTGACGTAATTAATTTCTTACAAAGACTCATAAACATCCGTCACGTCGTCGTCGAATGATAACAATAGAAGTTATATACATATATATATACGTAACATCTTTGAAAGCAGGAGAAAAAAAAAAAAACAAAACTTCTTCGATGAGGGAAGAGAAGAACTGTCGAAGTTATTAATTATGATCAACGGAAAACTCGACCAAAGTAATATTATTATTAATCGCAGGAATTTATCCAACTCATAAGCTCACTAAATCAGTTTGGCTTCGATGAAAAGTAAGGACGATGTTCGACTACGACGACCGACGACGACGATGACAAAATATATATGAGGACAAAACAAGGGGATGTCACATTCCTTGTCAAATAAACAAAAGAACGAGAATCTATTTATCGACCTATGCAATATTCTTTTGCTCGAGGATAATAAGCATCACTTCACCCTGATGGATATATATGAAAAATCTTATAATATATAGATAGAGGGTGAACTGGACATTAACCACCAACCACCATGACCATTCAACCGGCAAACAATGACACATCCTGGGGGAGGTCTTGCTTAATTGCTTTTATGTTACCAATTTCCGGCACTTGGTATTATTCGAAGTTATAAGGACCAGCATTTTCGGAAAGCCAGAAAATGACCATTTAATAAACTTTACTTACCTACTTATGTGTGTACATAAAGTTAGCTTTGTATTAAAGTGTTTATGGTCAAGATGACAGGAGTTCAAGAAGTTGTATACTTGTTGTGTATATAGGACCGGTTTTGTTTTAAGTTCCTAATTAAAATCCGAAATAAATTAGGTATTTGTAGGTAAGTACAATAAAACTTTTGTATTATTATGTTGAAATTATAATAAATTAAATTCCTGTATTGAAAGAGAGAGAGAGAGGCTCTAAGAAGGTATACAAAATCTATTGAAAATTCTATTTAGCATGTAAAAGAAATGGGACTTGTAAGGCTGATATTTTTATCATAGAATTAAAAGAAACCAAACGAATTTTGAAGACGTAGGTTAGAAGGATATATAAAGGAAATTAAGTAGAATAATAGACCTAAAAAAAAAACATAAATTTTTTTGTTCTTTTATACAAATCGTTCCGAAAACAACCAATGAGTCCCTTTATTGATGTGATCTCCGCAACTTATACTCTGGAACAGTTAATTCAATTTTTTTTCATGATTTCTTTTTGGTCACGGGAATGACAATTTTCCTGGAGACAGTCACTTAAACCCTTTTAAAATAAAATAAGCTAACTGGGCATAAGTCACCATTGATCTTTTTTCTTTAAAGCTACATTAATAGGGTAGTGGCACCTATTCTCGAACCCCAGTTACCGAACACTTTTTGCTAAAATCTTTATAATTCCGTAGTTTTTTCATTTTTCTCTTTCAAATCAGTACCTACCTACAAATACTTTGTGGTACATTCCCTCTTCAATTCCACAAAATTCCCCACGCGATTCAGTTGTATTGTATGTGTTAAAAAATTGTCACTTCACAAAAGGTTTTCTAAAAGTACGATCTTTTAAATTATAATAAGAAAAAAATTAATTATGAACTCTCTGGAAACTACGAATTTAGTAAGGAAATGTTGAAGGTAAGTGCTTGCAAATATTGTATTTATCAAATACTGTATATGCAAAAAAAAATAGAAAAAAGATATCTACTTTGAAACCATTGAGAATAGGCAACTGCTTCATTTTTTATTTTTATATACCTAGCAATTTGTTAGAAAATACATCGTGTTCAATTTTGTGTACCCAAAAGTCAAAACTCTGAAAAGAATTGATATTCCTATTTTCGAACACCTTATATAATAGTGTTCGAAAATCGGAAACAGCAGTTTTCTATAAGTTTTTCTATTTTCGACAATACTAATTATGTGATTCTCATATCAAAGGCCATTAAAATTAATCGACAAAGAAAATACGATGAGTCCTTGTTAGAAGCTGCTGAGACTTGAGAGATAAGAAACAATTCTGTGACCAAAAAAACCTGCCATAATTGTGTGCTTAGTTAAAATTAACATTATTAAAATAAATTAAGTACTTTATGCCTACTTATTCGAGAAGCGGAGTAAGGAAACCCTTTGTTCGGCTTCGAGAAACAAGTGTTCGAGAATAGGCAAAAGAAGTTACCTATAGGTACGGTGACCATCCGTTCATTATAATAATGAACAGTTCAGTATTTGAAGATAATGTTCATTATAAATTATTTGTTTAACAAAAACACATAAATGTTCAGTATTTCAGAAGTTGTTCGTTATTTTTTCTGTATTTATGTAGTACAAATTCCTAAAAACCATAACATAAATATTAAAGCAAAATTCAATGGCAAATAAAATATAAAATAAAGATGCTAACGTATCCTAACCGCTTGAAAGAACGAACAAGACATCTAGTACAATTTTATTTTGTTAAATGCTCCTCAGAAAGAGTTTTTTCTAGGTACAGTTCAATAAGACCCACGGAAATAAAGCCCATGGGTCATATTTAAAAAAAAATGGAAATATAACCTGCAGGCTATTTTTGCTTTTTGGAGTGGCAATAATGATAATGACCACAAAAAAGCATTAAATTAAAATCCGCTATATTTTTTGCCTTTCTGAATTGGCATTAAGACCCACACTTAAAGTACCTACCTATTCATACTTTGCTTTAAAATATTTTTCAATTAATGATTTTAAAACGAAATTTTTTTTGACTTGTCAATAGTTTTATAGATACATTGAATGGCCCGTTTCGCGGGTTCAGACAAATTTCAAAATCCGTAAAAATGAAATATGTTACCTAATATGGATTTATTTTTTTTTTGTAAGTCTTTTTTGTTTTAAAATTTAAGTTTTATGCAAACAAAGACTGAATTTCTGATTTCTGTACCTTCATTTTTAAGTAGGTAGATATTTTTTTAATTAAATGGAATAATTTAAAATTGAATTGAATTTTGTTGCCCTTTTCACATGTTCATTATTTGAAATTCTAAAATATGGTCACCGTACCTATAGGTGTTTTTCACATTTAATTTATTTGTGTGAAATTGATAGCAATAACGAAAAAAATGCTATGAGGAATGAAAGCTATCTGGATTCTGAATCAACTTACATAATATTTCTAGGCTGGAAGCAAGTATTTTTTACAGCTCTTTTATTATTTAAACTCGGTAAACTGTTAGAGAACTGGTGCCATTACCCTACCTACCTAGTTAAATCACGTTACTTAAAGTTAATTATAGTACTTAGATTCCTAGGCAAATACTCACAAATTATACCTACCTACTTACCTTTTACCAAACAATACTAATAAAAATAAAAACACACCTAAATACCCATACCTATTCTACCTACTTTCCACAAAAGTAAAACCTTCAAAAATCATTTTTTTACTTAAATTTTGACCTTAAATACCTAACTAAATTTGTCTCCAGAGTTGTTTGCTATGAAACTCACATCCTGAGAAAAAAAATAATCGATTTTTGTTCATGTTTGAGAAGCTCTGGTCTCTGCCACCACAATGCACCGAGTACCGAACCGACATCGACGGCAAAAAAAAAAGAAAAGAAAAACGAAAATCCAAGGAAACAAACGCATACATACGAAAAAGCTTGAGACAAATAAAAAATCAAGTAAAGAAAAAAAAAAAACATATAAAAGCACTTGCCAAAACGAAGGGGAAAAATTACCGATTCACGTCAGAGTTAACCACGCCTAGATATCAAATGCAATCCCAACACACGCACACACACAAGCAGCGTTGTTGGAGGGGAATTTTGAAACGGTTCATTTGTATGCCATCGCCATGTTAAGAAAGCCACAGCCAGCACAGCCATAAGCAGGAAACTCCGCCCTGATGATGCACCGGAAAAGAAAGAAAAGTAGAGGAGGAAAACCCGCAAAAGAAATGGAAACGAATATTGTTCGTTCTGGTTCCGTGTTCGTGATTCCTCCATTCATTCTGATGATGTGACTGTGTTTATATTCAATGCAATTTAACAAGAAAAACGTGAACGGGAACGGGAGAGGAATTATGGGTAGGATAGGACTGTAGGAGTCTGCCACTGCTACTATACAATTCAATGAGAATGTGCTACTACCCCTTTTCGTACATTGTTTTGTACTTTTTCTATGAAGGAAAAAAAACAAGTTGAAATGAAAAAAAAAAGAAACAAAGTCCAATTGATTGTTGGTTTCTTCTTCGTAGTGCTGTTCTTAATGGATGAAGTCGACGCACGGCGACGGCAGAGGACGGAGTAACTAGTTGTTCATCGTTTTGTCTCACATGGCATATGATCGTGTTTGTGCAGCCGAGAATATTTAATACTAATGTTTTATTATTGTATGTGCTCCTTTGTATGCAGTGAAAAATTAACAACAAAAATGTAGGTAATGGCAGCAATAGTTGTAATCAGGGATGGGACTTTTTGAAAAAATGTCCGGAGTAGATTTGGAAAAAAACGCAGTAGATTCAACTTTTTCGCAGTAGACTTTATATTTTCAAAATATAAACAAGAAATAACATAAATAAACATAAATAATTTAAAATAATAAAATATATACCTATTCTGCCCTAGCGAGGTATCCGTCGGAGCGGAAAACTCTCCGAAAGGCATACGACGTCGGAGGTTCAAAGTTCATTACAGATGTCAAAAATGTCACTTCAAAACACACTTGCTCGCACTGCAACGCAAAACAACATTGCGCGTTTCATAATGTCGGAAAAACGTTCCGAACGCTGTTCGGAAGAATAACTCGAAGCAAAAATCCTCCGAATACCTCGCTAGGGCAGATTCTTTTTTAGCTCTGATCGTGCAGAGCTTCAAATTTGTGTTTCTTTTTTAGTTCTGAGCATGTTCAGGCACGCTCTGTGAGCTCAGAATAAAATAGTAGAGTAAACGGAGTAAAATGCTGAACACAAACGAGATGACGGGAAATTACAAAAAAAATGTCGTCAAAACAATAAAAATGGCGGAAGAGGCTGGTTGCTCTAGTGGAGAAAGTAAAATAATAATAATAAATAAATAATTTATAATCAATGACAGTTCAGTGATCAAGTTGTTTCATAATTAAATCAGAGAGCTCTGAACTCTGCTCAAAACTTATTCTGTTCGCTCAGACTCTGCTCAGCTCTGAACTAAAAAAGAAAAACTTCTAATGAATGATTTTTTTGTAACTAAAACCAAAAGTGCAGTAGATTTTATTTACAGGCAGTAGATTTATTTTTCGAAAAAAATGCAGTAGATCTACTGCAATTGCAGTAAAGTCACAACCCTGGTTGTAATTAATAATAACAGAAACAGTTGCTTTTGTGTAGTTTGTTCTCTTCTCGTCTTCACCCCAATCGAAGGTAGGTATGAAAAAATAAAAAGGGATGAAAAGTTGTTAAAACATTCCAACCTTCATAAATGCTACTGACAACTGGGAGATGTTAACTTAAGAGCCAGGGTTAATTTTTTTGCACAGACGGGTTGGAAGGTACCTACCTATGTAGCTGTAAGTATGTATCTACATATCTACATAATAATAATATCTATGTTTCTACATATCTACATAGGTAGGTATCAACTTGTTCATCAAATTTAAGAAGTAGGTAAACTTTACAAATGTTTTGTGATTTAAGGTTGATAGGAAGGTAGGGTAACGGCAAACGTTTTCGTAAACCCTATATACCTAGGTATAACCTTAGATAAACCTAGATATGTATCTTTATACCTACCTAAATTCCAAGGTATACCTAGGGTAGGTGTACCAGTACCCGGCCAGTCACTAGTATCCGTCCACTTTCTATTAAATGCTTAATATTAAGAAAATATAACATTGTTTGCATAGGCAAATATATTGTGATTAAAATTCCAGGTACATATTATGCTTCGGTAAAGTTTGACAGATCTTTCAAAGACATCTATTTTGAAAAAAAGGATTTCGTCGCGAAGTTCGCGACGAGAGCAGAAAGTGCGTTTTTGAGTTCGCGAAAGTTAGAAAAACTAATGAGAAAAAGAAGTTAATTTCAGTGTTTTTCGTGAGCATACAAACTTGGTTTTTGTTTTTTTTTATCAATAATATAATAAGTCATCATAAAATGTAAAAAAAATATGAATTTATTGTTTTAAATATGTAAAAAAATGGTGGCCGGTTACTGGAACGCGATTTTTATAAGATGTTCTATTAACCGGCCAGGGTGGCCGGGTACTAGATTTTTGCTTGAAATCAACTTTTGTATCCCTTTTACGCTTAAATGAAGAAACATACTTCTGGCTTCCTCTACCATCAACTAAAATGTATTTTACATGTAAAGTTTCAGTATCCGGCCACTGTTTTTGTTCAAAAGATTACTATGGCCGGTTTTTAGAACAAACGGCACCAGTATACGGCCACATAATTAATTGTATGTAAAGTCATACTTTTTTATAGAAAATGAGTCAAGAAACTGCTGCACAAGAACCAAAAGACCTTTCGCGATCTGAAAAAGTCGAACTTGCTCTGAAGGATATAAGGGAAAACACATTGAGCGACAGAAAAGCGGCTTCGAAATATAAAGTACCAAGAAGTACCTTGCAGAATAGGTTATATGGTAAAGTTGATGAACAGGCTTGTAAAAGAATGCAGTCTTTTGTGAATGCAGTCTTTAAAAATCAGTTATTGAATTCAATTAAAGAATGAATGCACTCACTGACTCCATTTTGAGACTTCAGACTTCAAATTATGCAATCACTATTCACTTGTAGCAAAAAGATTGCAATCAATTTTTTCCCCCATTCATTTTACAGTAATCATTTGAATGAAATCTTTTGAGAATTCATGCATTCTTTTGCATTTTTGCATTCTTAGAATTCTTTTGCATTCTTAGAATTCTTAGAATTCTTTTGCATTCTTAGAATTCTTTTGCATTCTTTGCATTTCTCTCCATAAACCCTGTGACCCAATTGAACTTTTTCCCCAGTTTCGCCAGGAAAATGGCAATGCAAAGAATGTAAAGTATGGAAAAGAATGCATGAATTATCAAAAGATTGCATTCAAACGATTGCTTTAAAATTAATGGTAAAAAAAATTTTTACAATCTTTTTCCTATAAGTCAATGGTGATTGCATAATTTGAAGTCATAAAGCTAAGTACAGACCATTGTCAGATCTTACAATATTGTCAGAACTGTCAATGGTCTGACAATAGCTAACAATTAGCTTACAATTGACATATTTCTAACAATGAAAAATTGCCCGTTCACACGGTTGGTAGATTTCTTCTCAAAGTCTGACAATTTGACTGTCAGCTCTTTTTTTATCTCTCTTTAACCAACTCATTGACATTTCGGGCAATGAAGAAATTGTCAGCAATTGTATAAGATGTTTTCAACGAAAACATCTGACAATGACCAATGAGTCTGACAATGCCCTAATCGACTGACAATGATAAAAATTGTGTGACGATTGTAAGATACCTGATAATTTTTTGTCAGATTGTCGTCTGACAATGACGTTTATGACAACATTGTCAGACAAAATTGTGTGTTCAGACGATTGTAAGACATTTGGAACAGTTTTTTGTGCTGCTGGAGGCTATTGCCACCTTTGGTGATTTTCCACTACATGTGACCACAGCAAGATATTGTCATCAGCGTTTCCAAAAATTTGTTTCTAGGAAAAACAGATTTTGAGAGTGGTTCTCACACGCAAGGATTTCTGTCTTGAAATAAATATAAAAATAGTTGGATTTTATTATAAAATTAATAACTGTTAAATACACAATAAATATTGTAAACATTGATAAATGTGTTTAATTTTAATTATTTGGTTTCATATTTCCTAAAGAAAAACGGACATGGCCGGATATTGGATCAAAGTGGCCGGGTTCTGAAATTGGGCGGCCGGGTACTAGTGAAAATTCACGTTTTCGAATAATAAATTGATATAAAAAAATATATTATAAGAACTTCAAGTTTATATTTTTTATTCAATACTAAACATGATCCATAATTGCTCAAAACAAATAACATTGGCGTATATAATCAGATGAATCAGTTATCTAGCTTCAAAGTAGAAAAATGTGTTAGGTGGCCGGTTACTGGTACACTTACCCTACCTATAGGTAGGTACCATACCAACTTTCAAGAATGAAGCACATATTTTATGTAAAATAATTGCATTGACCTGAGAAATATAGGTTAGTGAGCATGATTGCTGAGAAATTTGAAAAAGAGCATTTTCCCCTTTTTGAAAATTTTTGATGTTGAGTTTTTATTCTCAACAAAATTGAATAGATATTTTTCTTTCTCACATTTCAAAGCAAAGCAACTATACTTGGTATAGGTACCTACCTACCTACACGTATAGCTAGGTAAAGCTTTTTATTCGAACTTCTTGAATTATTGATTTAAAATAGATTTAAACGGCCTTAAGTACCTACCTATGTATGTCTACAAAAACTTTAAAACTTAAAAAGTTATTTTAATCGTTGGAGCCTTTTTAGAGGTTCGAGATAAGTAGCGACTAGCGTTATACCTAGTACCTAGTATTAACGGTGGTACCTACGGTATAAGTAGGTATGTAGATTGGTATTCGGTCTTACCTATACCTACTTCCATTTCTGTGAAAGTAAATAAAGGAATAAGATATGTAATGGCATAGGGTAGAGTCACCGGTGGCCGGTCCCTTCAGACAATCTACATAATATATAGAAATAAAAATGTAAATGTACCTACGTTTGTTTCTTACCGCTAATCTCCGAAAGTTCTTTACCGATTGCTTTGAAATTTTGACACAATGTTGCATTCGAATACGAGCGGGTTTCTGCATAGGTAGGTACTCAAAACAAGAAAAAAAAAAAAAGAGTGGGATATGTTGTTGCTATTCTAGATCTCAGCAATCTCAGTTTCAGACATATGTATATACCTATAATTACTCAGAAATTTTTAAAGTTTTGCTGTCAAAATGTTTAACTAGATGTAGAGGCTTTTCTGTTTTGCAAATGGTAGGTAGTCCGAAATAGAAAGTAAAGAACAAAGACAGTATCTACATAAAACCCAAGCAAAAACGAGATGGGTTAACAACACTGTTTTCATTACAATCCATAGGTATGGCTTTATTTTCACGGGGTAAACGATATGTGTTAATGGCGACAATAAAACGTAGTTTTGAATAAGCTTACCATCCCTCAATACCTATTTTTTAACGCAGACATAGATTACGGACTCAAGAAGCTCAGCGAAGCGGATGGGTAACAGCAATTAGAATTATAATAACATTTTTGAATTCCGGGGAATCGAGGACTTTTCACATTTATTTCAAAAGAACTTGCGTACCAAATTAATGTTTTGTTTTCGAACCGCAACACTTTTGGTGCGAATATAAAAGTAAAATAAATGTATGCATAGCGAGTACCTACTTACCTACCTAGTACTTGGATTCACAGATTCTAGAGTTCCGAATATGAAAAAAGCTATGTCAGATTTAATCATTGGGGTGATGGTCATTGCCTGCCTAACAAAGAACACTGTATCTAATATTATTTATTTATATTTTCTTTTTCAAATTTTGTACTATAATTGGGTTTGCAAGCCGGTGCGAAGCCGGGCTGGGTCAGCTAGTTTTTCTATAAAATATAAGTATCATAAAATCTGCAATTTTAAACATTTTGAATTATTAATTTTTAAAACCATGCATGTTCTTTATGGTTTTCTTTAGTCATCTACTTAATGGTTTTTTTATAATATAAAACAATTAATGTTTTGATTAGTTTTAATGAAAAAGGCAATTTGTCCGGTGGCCGGCCCCTAGTTTCTTAAGACCGGCCACCGATGCTCCTGAGCTCGGCCACCCCAATCGCAACAAGAATTTTGTTTTTTGTATATGTGATGGCCGTAGTTAAGACACACATTTCTAGTGTTCGGCCCCTTAGTTTCTTCTTGAAAATATAGGGGGCGAAGACTGGTGTTGCTGATATAGCTCAATTATTCATATTTTGAATTTTTCTCGAAAAAAGTATTTTTTCCTACCTATCTTCGGCCGGGGCTCATAAAAATTTACCCAAAAATTGTCCTTTATAAATCACTAATCCTGAAACCATTTTCACTGTTCTACCTAATCGTTATAATCAACAGTTATATGTAGTACGCAAAAAAATTAAAAGACAAGCTTGCGAACTACATATATTGACTCATAACTCGGAAAGTATATTGGGCAAATTTAAGGAAACTTTTGACATATCATTAAGCATTTATGTCAGATTTTTTTAAGACTATATAAACGAAGAAGCATACCTACGACTTTAGTTTCACTAAGGTTTTCTTGTAAGGTGGACGGCCACTGGAGGGGGCCGGCAACAGGCGACTCTACCTATGCGCCACGCGGACTTCTCTATATGTAAATTATTTCTTATAAATAAGCAATTATCACCGACGGGCATGAGTTCCTTTTTATACATTTTTCAAAACTTATAGACAGGTATATACCTATTAGAGCTCCCTATTACACGGATATTTAAAAACACGGATACACGTGTTCTTATAATATCCGGATTTGAATCCGTGAATTTCGTGTATCCGTGCATCCGTGTGTTCGTATATCCGAAGACTGGCTGTATGCAAAGCAGCAATAAATACAATGTGGTCACCATTTTTTACAAATTTTCTTGTAGAACCAACATCAAAGTTTAAAGTATTTGACGCCACCATAAACAGCTGCTTTTGCTATGGTAACGAAATTTACGGATACCAATGGATGAATGAGTTTGAAACAGTTCAAAGATACTTTTTTAAAAGGATATTAAGATTGCCTTCGAACACTCCCAACTACGCAATTTATGCTGAGTCCGGTATACCACAAATTTATGTACGAAATTTGAAGGCTAATGCGGATTTCTTGTCTAAAGTCATAAAAAGATCTGCTTACATAAAAGAATAATGCTTGTTTCTCTTCAATGATGGTTATACCCCTTTTAAGAACTGGCAAGAACTTGCCTTGGAACATGGTGTTACATTGAATTTGAATACAGACAATGTTTCAGATTGGACAAATATTTTCTACAATTGTATTTCAATAGTAGATGAAAGATTACATCAGATCAACCTTGATAGAGCTAGGGAGTCAAATTCGAGGGCTATGTACAGGAATTTAAGTTTGAATTTAGGCGATAACAGCTACTTTAGAAATGATCTCTCTGTCTCAGAAATGAGCCTTTTCTTTAAAATTAGAACAGAAATTCTCGAACTCAATTTCAGACCCTATCGAACAGACATTAATCCTGTTTGTTCTTTATGTAATTTAAACGAAAATGAAGACGTCTTTCATTTCCTAGCAGTTTGTCCTATATTGCAAGAAATACGCAGATTTTATTTTAGGAAGAGTTATCTGTCTTTCGAGGAATGTGTTTGTATTCTGAACGGAGAATTTGGTTGGAAGTTATTGGTAAGGTATATTACATACGCAAAGAACTACCGAAACACATATTTGAGCTTGTCGTGAGTAATACACACATAAATTTTGTTTTAGCTAAACTAAAAGCCCATTTTCATAATTAATCAAAATCATTTTTTTTGTTTTAGCTAAACTAAAAGCCCATTTTCATAATTGATCACAATATTCTTTTTTTTTGTTTTAGCTAAACTAAAAGCCTATTTATTAAAGATGTTGCAGTTTTTTTTGTCTAAATTTAACATTTTTGAAATATTAACTTTCAGTAAACGTACTATCTTTAAATTCTTTTTGATTAAAAGTAAGATAAAAATAATTCTTTTCTATAAATTGAATTATTATACAGTTTTTATAAAAAAAAAAAATGTTTAAAACTTATTCTTATATGTATATTTAATTTTCCTAATTGTTAAATCATTTTTTGCTTCTCGAAAACCAAAGTATATACATACTTAAAATGTTTGTAATCTCTCAAAGTAAAATTAAGAAAGCGGCAGACGGCTTATAGCCATGCTTTAAAATCTTATAACAATTGTATTATGGATTAACTTGTTTTAATTTTCAATAAAGATCTATCTAAATCAAAAAAAATCTAAATCTTATCCGAAGATCCGTGTGTTTTAAATAATCCAATTATCACTAAAGAGGGCCAAATCAATGGGATTTTTTTTAATAAAAATAAGTACAACGATTTGGTAGTCGAATCTGTTAGTGGATTTAAATTGGGAATTATTTATTTATGATGGTTGGCAATCGACCAAGCAGGGAATTTGTATGATTTGTTTTCGATTTATCAATTGATTTAAACTTAAGACTGTGATGCTTGTGTAGCTCGTACAATAACTTTTGATATATAAAAATAATCGTAAATTTATCTACTTGCGCATTAAAGAAAAATACAATCAATTCATGCAAACACTCAAGATTTATTACTTTATAATTGAAGGCACTGCAAAACTGTATTTTTATGCGGCTAACGGTAACTAAGAAATTCAAATTTTTCACCAAAAATAAAAATATATAATAACAATAATCCCTCAAATTGTAGATTTAATTTTGCGCTTGTAAACCCACCCCTTGAAAAGATTAAAATCAAAAACTAATGCGTATATTAAGAATCCGTGTATAATAAAGATCCGTGTATGCTTTATAGTATCCGGATACACGGATATTAAGCAAATAAAATACATACGTGTTTTAAGAGTACGGATTTTTATTTGCGTGTAATAATTACACGGAGTCGGTGTATCCGTATTTTTCAAATACACGGACTGAATCGTAGGATCTAATACCTATATAACTACATACCTAGGTATATTATTTATAAACTCCAAAAAGAATAGAACAGTAGTTAGAATGTTATAAAGCAACTTCCAAATCGGAAACGGTTATAGGTATATCATTTTCAGTTAGTTAAAGGTACTACGTATAATTAGGTACGTTAGGTAGGTACATGTGACAATTTTCAATTTTTCGTTTAATGTTTTCTATGTTTTTTTATTTGTCTGCAAAATGTAAGTAAGTATAGGTATACCTATACGACAAATTGGAGTCCAAACAAAATTGAAAATGTCTAAACAACTAATTAACGGCAAGCGGCTTTCTTAAACTCGACATTAATATATACATATATGGGCGATTCTCTGCCAACTGTGATTTTTTAAATAAGAATTTTGCTAAACTTAAAAGTCATTGAAAATTTATTTTTTTTTTGTCTTTAAATAAATCTGTAAGAGCATTTTACTACACCTTTTAAGGAACAAAAAATATGATAAAAAGTACTACATCTCGAAGAAATGGTGCTGACACTGATTTTTTATTTTTGAATTTTTATACGTTCTAACTCTTTTTGAAAATATTTTCGTTGATTTTCTAAATTCTCACTTACGTTTTGACGTTTTCAACTTTAAAAGCCAATGTTTTATTCAAAATTGTATGTTTTTTAGTTTTTGAAATCTGTTCTTTGAGGTTGGAGTCTTTATTTTTATGCTAGTTTATAACTCAACATTTATTGCACAAATTTGTTTTAATATGTTTTGTCCGAAGTACCTACTTGTACCATTCTTAATAAAAAAAGAACAAGATTTTTAGCTTGAAATCATTTAATTTAAGTTCATCATAAATAAATATTAAATATACCACGGTACTGACACCCATGGTACTGGCATTTAGGCTTTAATATAACCTCTTATCTCAAAGCTTCTGAGAATAATAAAATACGTTATAGTTTTAACTTATATGACTTAAAAAGAAATACAATATTCTAAAAATCACCCCAACAAATTTCATAACACGCTTGGATAACACTACAACGGTACTGACAGGTAATTTTGTGACACACGATTTTAGAATAAAAACACTTCACTCTTACAGCAAAATTACGTAAGTAAAATAAATTGACTTTTGTTAACAATAAATAAATAGTGGCCTCTTTCAAACGGCACCACACAAATGCCATAAAACTAAAAACAAAATGGCGGTTCAGCGGTAAATCTTTTGAATTCAAAAAGAAAATGAATTCCGTGGACAACATTCAATTAGGTATTATTATTTAATTCGAGAGCAAATATTTTGACTTGATATTCTCAAAATATAATCAAGCAACTATTGTACTCAAACTTTTCTGAGAACAACATTTTTATTCAATTATAGGTGTGTTTTATTCATTGCTGCATAGCCAGCGCAGCAAACAAAAACAATTTGATTGCTGGCGAAAAAGAAGTCAGTAAAAATAAAGATGGCTGTGCTGGCGATAGAGCTTTCAATTATTGAAATGAACGTATAGAGGAGCTTTCGTTTTATTCAGACTTGTGCTGCGCTGCTTATGCAGCAATGAATAAAACACACCTGATGTATTTTAACAGAAAATTGTAGATTTAATTGGAAAAACCAGGATGGGACATGCCACGGTACTGACATTTTGCGTATATACTTTTTCAAGTCAAGGGGAAAGGGTGTCAAATTTTTAAACAATCTGTAATGTAAATTGTAGTACCAACTTATTTCCACAATTCAAACCAGAAATTCATAAGAAATTTTTACATTAAGCTACAAATAAAGCCCTGGACACAAAGAATCACAGTTGGCAGAGAATCACCCATATAGTAATAAATACATAGATTATAATAGATTGTGTTGAAAAAACCGACAACAGGGAATACATATGTATAGCGACGCCATCACTGAAAAAAAAAGTTATTTCCATACAACTTATCGATAACGGATAACAAGTATAGGTAGGTACATATATACATAAGTAATTCACGCCACGTGCGTCGGTAACACAGTTTTACTGTGCGCTTACGTTAGCCCCGAAAATTTTCTGAGTTTAGCTAATCCCTCAGGGGATTATTTGGTTCTTGCATTATAAACATGTATAGGTACCTACCTAAATTTAGCCCCGACGCACGGACGTAATATTTTTCAAATTTTGATAAAAAAGGCATTTGCAAGTTAACGTTAGATATTTTCTTAAAAACACAAATTTTTCCTTTCCTCAAACGTTAATTTAGGTAGATAAGCTTTAATTTTATAAATCTTTAGCTATGCAATTGCATTCATCGAAAAGCTTTTCTGCTATTGGAGGAAAAGCATAATTTCTCCCTATACCTTATTTCGATAGACTACAATACCTACATACTAAGGTATGGAGAAAAATGGAGGCGGAACAAGACAGCGTACTTGAAGGCGCTTAGAAAAATGCTGATGCTCCAAATGCATTTGATAAACAAACAAACAACACATCTCGACCTGTGACGTCAGTTGGTCTTAAGCGGTGGAATGCATAGTGCATACGACTTCTAAGACTGAGTAATCTGATATGCGTAGCTTCGATCCCTAGGTGAGCATGTAGAAAGTTTTTTAAATAAAATTGGTTTAAAGCACCACTAATAAGGAGACTGATGATAGGGCTTGGCACCCCTTGAAATAGCTATATATCTCCAGCCAAATAATTAATTAAAACGAATTATAAATTAATTCGTATACAATTGGTGGTAGCACCTTTAAGTTGTTGTTGTTGTTCAAAAATTCTATAAACTTTTTATTTTTCTTCAAGCTAAAATATTTAACGCGGGTTTAGGTATAGTTTCAAATAACCAAAAATTAAATTTTAAAAATTTAAATTGCCGTTGCCTTTTATGTTTCTCTCTCAGTATGTTCTTAATTTTCAGGGGAACTCTTTAATTTTAAGCTATTATTATATCTTCTACCCATGTTTTCTCTAATACTAGTCCCCATCGACGCTACATGCAATTTATAATTTTGTAAGATTTTTCTTGAGATGAATTAAAATCACCCCTATATTCCCATCGATATTAACAATAACCTTCAAAGGTCATGTCAAACAAAAGAACAAGGTTTTTGAGAAACAAAAAGATCGACGCCGACTAGTAAAATAGACATAATTGCAAACCAAAAGCAGCAGAAATGAATTTCTAGCGCTTTTTGTTAGGAATTTTTCAAGGTCCAGGTCAAATTATACACCCGGCCTGTTGTATACTGAACCATCGCATATGGACACATTCCAAATATATTTATTTAATCCCATTCCTTTACACATTCCTTCATGAAATTCAACAGGTTTGAACGCAAAATCGAATTCTTCTACAACACAAACTCCTTTGTGAAAACACTAAGCCAATGCAGTCATCAATTAAGCTCGCATGTCATAGACGATGTAATTTCTCGCAATTATTACCGACCACCCCAGGATTTCGGCCACAAATCATAATGGAAAAACTCCTCATCCATTTTTATACATATACACATTCAAACTTCATTAAAACCTCACCGATTAACTTCATGGTAAAGTTATTTATATCAATGGGACCCCAGTCAGTTCGCAGAAAACGCCCCAGGAATTCAACATATAAATTCGGCCATAACTCATCGGGAATGATTGGAAACCTCTTGAGGAATTCATATGTCTAATGCCAGGACAAGACCCAGCTCACAAAAAGCAAACAAGAAAATTTCATCTTCTTAAGCCAAGGACAACGCTGCCGACCAACACCAACACCAAAACCAACAATAACGATGAGTGCTGGGGTTAAAATAATGTCGGTCTAAATACTTGACCGGCCTACTGGCTCATTTGTCAAAAATCTTGTCCATATGCTGTCAACCACACCGGTGCTATAGCTTTGCTAATGGGAAATAATGGACTTTCACTTGGGGCTTTCTCGCAACTTCATCTCCAACTCCAACTACACAATTCAAATGCCCACAAGCTGACCGAGTCCGAGACCAAGAAATTTAAGGGTTGTTTTCGGCTGACCGACAACGAGTATCTTGTGGCCACCAGAGAGCGAGGAGCAACCACCTAATGCATCCTGCGTCTTATAAGCTATATTCCTTCGTCGTCATCATCTCTTGGAAGAGTGTGATGTTGATGTCTGTGTGGTAATGCGTTCCATCATGTCCTCTAGGGAGCTATGCGGAGGCACAAGGATAAATGATCTATTCACTTGAATAACTTGTTACATGGACTTCAACAGGAACTTTCATCAATTTTGCTTTCGTTATACCTCAGGAGTGTTGCCCTTTGGCACCTCACCCCATTCAATGTGGATTTGTTTATAATATGTTCCTTCAGATGCGTGCTGACTGCTGACTTCTGGGCTGGTGCTGTATAAGGCCATACCACATTGATTAATTGTCCGGGCATTGTTGGGAGTGCGAACGCATATAAATCATAGCGAATTTGCAATTTTTGAGGGTGGCAAGGTGTGACAATTGATGATGTTTGCACGCTTCCGGTCTGTGTCTGGTGTGTGAGGTGTACCAAAATGTGTGTTTTCTTTTTTTTTGAACAATGAATATAACAAACATTAATTAAATGCACCAATGAGTCGAAGGAAATTGCTTATAAGAGCAAGTATCATGAAATAAGAGAAGAAAAATCGTGTTGCTTTACTCAACTATAAGTTTCAATTTCTCCCGAATTTTCATATTCAAATTATACTGGGAAACACGTCCAAATTTGTTTATGTGTAAACATTTTAGCTCTTGGTAGGTATAAGGAAAAGAAAATGCAACGGCTACCGCAGCGCGTACTCGGATATAAAGGAAACGAAATTTAAGAATCTTTTTCGCTGTGAAACTCCAACTAAATTAGTTCTGGTTTTACATTTATTTTGTTCCCCTGTTGTTTAACCTGTGACCAAGAGGATACGAACTGGGGGGTTAAAGGCCCACAAAACTGATTTTCTGAAATATCTCCCAATTGGTTAGTTGTACAGTAAAAATTATGAGAACGAATTTGTGGCGTAGAAATTTTACTAAAAAAAATATTAATACATATTCCTACTTTTTTTCATAATAAATGTCGTTTTCAAAATAAACCAATCGGTAGAGTAAAAAAAAATAAAAAATAAGCACAGAAAACGTCGAAAATATATATAATCAAACACTAAAATAATCGTAACTCTGTCATTCTTTTTTACAGTCATACTTTAAAATATTCGATTGTATGCTAATTCCATTCGAAGTGTTTGGTTTCATTTTAATTACAAAAAAGTATTTTGAAACTAAAAGTAACTTGAAAACTTTATTGTAACTTACTTCCAGTTACATTTCAGTATTGTAAAACTACACTGTAACTTTTTGATAAGTTCCAATTCAGTTAAAAGAAACCACTTTGTAACAATTCAAAATGATTACACACAAGTTGCATATGTAACTTTTTAGAAACTAGAATTTAGTTGCAAATTAAGGCCATTTTTGTGCTTTTTTAGTTCCAGAGAGTTCGTGGTGATTTATTTGTAACTTTAATGTGACCATCCACTTTTTGACATAGAAGTCGCTATAACAATGCGTGCTACTTGGGCGGTAGAGAGTACAAACTGTAGTGTAAAGAAAGAAGACAGTCAGCCCTATCACGAATTCCATCGTAATCGAAAATTTGCTACGAATCACGAAAAACGTATTGCAGAATCCATTCGTAGTGGAAAATCTATTAAGAATTTCGAAATTCGGGGAATTTGCTATCACAAATTCCGAATGAAACGGAAATATGACTTCTTTTTCTACGACAGCTGATTCTTGTCGTAGCCAAGTGGTAAACGATTGTGTTTCATTAAAAAAATAGTTTTTTTTACAAATTCTAAAATTTGCAATGGTTGCAAACGCAAACTATTCAATTTTTATTTTGTTAAAAGTTCTTAAACTCTTAAATAATTGAATGCCACGCCAGTGAGAAACATTGCAAAGTCGAAACAAAACAATTGCGCTAAAAAAAAACAAAGGAATAGTAAAAGAACACATCACTTTTAAAACAAGCCGGATTAAAATTTGTTCCTCAGTACATTTGAAACCACTTTATTTTTTTAATTTAAATTTATTTTATTGCTGAATATATTATTTTCTTGGGAAAAAATGCTAAAACATTGAATAAATAAACAAATATCAACAACACAGTTTTTTCACAATCAATAACTTGACAGCTGTAATAGTGCTCTGAGATTATGGGATTTTTTTTGCGATATTCATTAAAACAAAGAGTCTAGCCATACTTAACACAAATGTTCAGCTTTTTTTGTGTAAAAAAAAAGGTAAAAAAAGATGGGACGAAGTACGAACTATATGATTAAAGACTTGTTCCTTTTTATTTCTTGTGGCAAACACTTTTGTTCTTACGGTAAATATGTATACGATCTGACGTATACATATATACCTATATAACCATCGAGATAACCAAAGTTCCGAAATTCTTTAACAAAATTAAAAATTACCAACAATTTTTATGTTCAAAATATTATATCAAAACTTCGTGTAAACATTTCGGCTAAAAATTGACATTCCTACATTCGTCTACTGCTTTTCATTAATTTATGTTATTAATGTCAATTTTTATGTTTTTTAAAATACTGAAGTACCTACCTATTACCTATATTTTTTTCTTAAAGAATTTTTTATTTATCTAGAAGAGAAAATCATATAGGTACCTATACAAAAATCACCAAATTTAATACAAATAAAAACTTCGACAAAACTTTTATATCCCTGGTGGCATTGGTTTTGTTATTTAACCGCGTGTTTTAAAATAATTCCTTAAAAAAAAAAGAAAAAAAATATTAGTTCAGCACCACAACAATAATTTTTTTTTTATGTAATTTCATCCACTTTGTTGGGTTATAATTCCGAAAACCAATGAGCCAGAAGTCTACAAAAAAGTGGTTCAATATTTCATAAATTATACTTGGAACCCGCGAAGCGGTCCACCTAAGGGACTGCAAAGGAATTGCGTGAGTGGTACAGAGGATCCAAAAAGGGAGATTTTTGACCCACCAGAGTTGGTCAAAAATCCATTACGGACTTTTGGCCTGTGGACTTATGACCCTGCGCCGTTCATAATTTGGCTGAAATGAAGCTGTGCTGTGAGGTGATAAATTATTTGTCTACTTGTTTTATCAGGTGTGGTGTGACGGGTGATATGACTTGGTGTGGGCTATGGCGTTCTCAGTATTCATTGAAAGAAATTATTTTTCTTGCGCGATTGACAATGAAAGAAATTTCAAGGATGAAATGAAGGAAGAATTTTGCTAGCCAATTTCGGTTGATAGCGAGATAAACCAGTGTGTAGAAATTGAAAGTGGGTGGATACAACACCCCCTAAGACTAAGAATCACTGGTAGGTATAGTTGCTCATAAAAGGCGTCCCAAATTTAACACTTGTGTATAGTAAATTAGTGTTGGCAACCCTAATAAAACAAAACAATTTTGACAGCTGACAGTTAATGTTTAAAAAGGAGCATTTACACGATGTAACAATGCTTTTTCATTATTGAATGCTTTTTGCAAAATAATGAAAGTTTGGAGAAAGTTTCAAGGCTGCATTAACGAATTTCAGCCAAATTTATGCAAAATGGTCATGATAAAATGTCTACAAAGGAGTGCTTAAGTATTCGTCAGAAAAGCGGTGGAGGTCATTTATCCGATTTGCTATTCCACATATAGGTAACACTATATCCTGTCTGACTTTATGATTTAATAAAAAAAATAATTACAGTCTATAGAAAAAAACTGCTTTTTCAAACCTGCCCTAAACTTGTAATTAAAAATATTTTTAAATGTTGTCTTCAGATGGATTTAGCTATAATTATTTTGTTAGCATAAATCATAGCTCGTACAAAGCTTCTAGCGCAGTTTTCTTACGTTACGTCCATAAAGATTTTTAAGAGAATTTCGATCAAATATTTTAAGTTATAAGATTTCATATTAAAATTACTATATAAAATTTTTGTTTTAAATAAAAGCCGTAAACATGGATTTGGATACCATTTATATGTACCTATACTCATTTTTTCATTAAACCTATACTTGTTCTTTAAAAATTAAGTACAACAACAGAATGTCAAGCTTCATAGTCACAACACTACCTCACCTATTGTGGAGAGGTAGGTATGGTATGCCATCGAAGAGTGTTGTCGTCGCGTCGCGTCGTAGATGTTGTCGTTGTCTCTCCTAACCTAACCTACACACAAGACAATCCGCGCCGAACACGATATTTAATCATTTACATAAGTGAAAAATTATCGGCCTCGAAATGGATGAGAAAATTACGCACCAGGCAGGCATCAGGCAGGACTAGAGTTCTGAGGAAGAGCCTTCTTGGCATCATCGCCATGCTGTATAAGATACACCAGATATACGAGCGATACACTGCCCGCAGCAGCAGCCAGCAACAAACAACAGCAGCAGCAGCAGCAGAGTAGCAGCCTCAAGCTGGTTAAGTAGAAACTCATGTTACACGATATCGAACAAACTTATGACCACCGTCTACGTGTTCCATGGATACGGTGTGCGCCGCTACTCTTATACTCGTACTGCTTTCGACTGCGATCCGATAGATTGGGACTTGAACATGGATTTCAAGGCATAGGGATATACGCGGTGAAATGACGCAGGGGGAAGCCCTTGCCCAGTGCTCGCGTGTGCAACTGACTTACAGAGTGTCAGGCCAGGACGATTGTGACCACTGAAGTAAGTGATGGTGGTGGCCGGTGCGCGCGGTCAGAAGGTGTATATAGATACCACGCCGCACCACTGACTTTGTGGCTTTCCAAAAGTTGGTATAAGGTAAACTGTGAACTGTGTGCGATAACTGTGTGATTGTGGGGCCAGAATCACCTGCGTGGTGAATTGCATCTGTCCCTGTCTCTGGCCAGGGTTCAACATGGTTTTCAATACTTATCACACCTCTCCTTAAAATCTTTAAATGGTGTACACAACATGCAATTGCAACATGCTCGTTATTTTGCCCCATAATCTTGGCTTCACTTCCCACTCTTATCGGCTCCTGCAATTCTGCGTGAGTATTCCATATGCGATGCGATGGTGGCTTTTATATCTACATACTTATAAGAGAGAATGTCCATTCATATATGTATGTGCATATGAACTGAGGAACTAGGACGAATAACTTCGTGGTGCGTTCGATGTGGGGTTTCGTTCGGGGAGACGAAGTCTTATGGTTGTATATTGAGCGATTTGAATATCTTAATAAATGGCGAGAACAGGCAGAGAGTTTGTTGTGTGTGGTTCGGGTCTAGAATACAGATTGCGCTTATTCGAATCGTGATGTTCAAAGTCAGGCACGTTCAAGCTTTGTGCGAAATGATTGCTTTAATAATACTCCTGCTCAATGTGGCAATTATTTTAGGTAAGCTTCTATAATATGCTTGTGGTATTTTTTTTAGATTAGCTGATGACGTTGATTCTTCGAAGCGAATTTATATCACAAATGATTTGACACTATATCGGATATAAGAGATTATGATTATGAACATCGAGATTTGATGCCAAACATTTTTACCATATGAGGTTTTTTAAATCAAAGTTAGAACGGTTATAAAATTTTAAGAAAAACCAATTTTTACTAACGATATATTATAAAGGGTGTCCCAAAATTTACGGAAGATTTGATTTAAATAGAAAAAAACAGATTCTTTTTTTTTGTATCGAATTATAAAATACATATGTGCCTACATACACATGATATAGGGTTGTATCTATGTAGGTGTGGAATAGCACATTAGACAAGTGGCCTACACTCACGCAGACAAAATAATTTTTAACCGATAGCGTTTTCGGTGGTTTAAAAACATGTTTGTTAAATTTTATACGTATTCAAGGGCTAGAATTACATGTTAATTCTAACGTAGCAGACTCGATTAAATAAATTATTTAAAATAAAGACCTTAAATGGTTATGTATTAGGTGTGTTTTTTTCCAATCCCGGGGGAACTGGTTAGAGACGCCATTACAAAAAAAATGGAGTTTCCATAGAAACTATCGATAACAAGTATGTAATTCCCGTCGGTAATACGAGCTTAAGTTAAGCCCCGAAAATTATCTGGGTTTAGCTAAGTCCATTGCGGATTAGTTGTTGTTGCATTTAACAAGTAAATTAATTATTTAGCCGCGAATCGTTTTTTTCATTCAATTTACTTCGGACTTGGAAAAAACATGCCTATTAATGGAAAAACTTGGTAAGGATTGGCAGTTTTTTTATTTCAATTTAATGAAATTTAATGCACTTTAACCGAATCAGTGTTTATATTTAAAGAACTTGTGTAATTTAATCTAGTGATTTAATCATTTAATTTAATCATGTTACCATTTAACCATTTAACCATTTAACTTAAACTAGTTTTACGTTGTTTTTATAACCGACCATTTTTCTGCGTGGTTTGCTGGGACACAGGCACTCTTTTGTGGAAATTTTCTATGAGCATTTTGAATAAACGTGGCTGATATTGGTGGCCTTTACCAACACTCTCTCACGCACTGCTTCGATAGAGAATTTTGAACGGCTTGTTTTTATACGACTCTTTAAGTCAATATACCGTCCATATACAGTATAGACTCTTTAAGTCAATATACCGTCCATATACAGTATAGAATCTCAAAAAGAAGAACAGATATAAAACAGGGTCCGTTCATCTTTTCAAATTTTTCATCTTTTCGAGCATCAACATTTAGTTGAGGAAGAAGAATATACCTATGGTTATAAACATACCTAAACATTAAAAATTATTTGTATAACAAGTTAAAATAAGCCCCAAAACACTGTTCAGGAGGAACTAAATGCAAAGAAAAAGAACATTATTATGTTTGGAATAAAGTTTTCATCTTTTCGAGTACAAAATTTCAAATAACACTAAAAAATGGAAATATTTCGTTCATCTTTCCGAGCTGTTCATCTTATAGAACCGTTCATCTTTCCGAGATTCTACTGTACTTACATTGTACTGAATTTTCTAACTGTGGCCGTCAAACTTTAATTATTTTTGGAATTTTGTACAGTGAAAACACGCTGTGCTTTCGTGTAATGCTCCATTTTTACAAACCTTGTCAGCTGTCAAAGTGTCCTTTTTTTAGGGTTTCGAACACTTGGCTACACCGCGAATGGCGGGAAATTCAAATTATGCGTTAATTTTGGGACACCCTTTACATACATATATGTATGTATATGGCAATTTATGGATTCGTAAATAAGTAAAATCGAACTCGATCAACAACTGATATAACTATGTACGAAGTCGAAAAAAGAGAGTCTCGCAATTCTGTCCGTCGCGACGTCTATCTGTCCGTCTGTCTATCTGTCTGCCTGTCTACCTAGAATTTATTGAATATTTCTCTGGAATTTTTTTTATAATTTTACTTGCAATATACATACATATAGGTACTTCTTTATGGCAAGTTATGGATTCGTGCAAAAAAATCGAACTCAAGATTTTGATCAAACTTAACATTACGATGATAGCAAAGTCGAAAAAAGTGTATCCCGCAATTCTGTCTATCCTTTCGGTTTGCATGCCTAAACGGGTGCGTATGATTTTCTTTAAACTTTATACATATCTTTCGTTTTTTGGTTTTTATTACCAAAAATAACCAGTAGCTGCAGTACCTACAATCTTTTATTATTATTTTATTCAAAAAATTCAGTTTTTTTTTTACTAAAAGGCTATCATTTTATAAAAAGAAATTTTATAAATCGTCCTCCTATAGAACTTTTTTTTTAGTGTCGATTTTCTCAAAAACGATTCAACTGATTCCGATTAATATATTATGGAGAATGTTTCAAAAAATTTTAAAAGAATTGTTTTCCTAAATTTTGAAAAAAAAGTTTTTTGAGAACTCAATAATTCGAAGACCTGGCACCCAGCAGTTTTTTTTTAACATTATATAGCAGATTTGGAATACAAGTTATTCTTATAACAAAAAATATCGGCATACCATACAAGTGTTAAAAAACGGTAAGGAGAATCGCATTTTTCTCAAAAACGAATCCTACGATTTTGATTAAAATTTTTTGTGTGATATCAGTACATACACCATATTTTTGGAAAAAAATGTATCGATTAAATATGATATCTTCCATATAGAACCTTTTTTTTGGTGTTCGACTATCTCATTATCTGTTGAACCGATTTTAATAAAATTATTAACATAAGAGCTTCTAGTAAGTTTGAATAATATTGCATATCAAAATATTCATAAAAAACAAATTTAGATTTTTTTTCAAAATTATTTTTTGAAAATTCGATATGTATTTCGAAAATAGATGTAAGTAGGTATATGTTTTTTTTCAAAATTTTTGAAAATTGTTTACATATTTTTTTTCTTAAAACTGTTTAAAATGTATTTATTTATTTACTTATATTAAAAATTTATTAAAAAAAAACGCTCGAACGATTTTCAAAATTTTTGTCTCATAAATTAAGATTTACATATTTATGAATCAGATGGCGTACCTACATAGCGTTGGTGTCATTATGTTTGATCAATTTATTTCTTATAAGCTATATTGAAAGTTTAACAATTTTCAGAATAAACTGTAATTTCCATGTTCAATGTTCATATAAATATGTACTCACATAATACTTCTTTAAACTTAACTGAGCTTTAAGCAAGAGTATTAAAATATAGGCTCCCATTGCTAATTTATTTCTTTTAAAATTAGATGAATAGATCTAAGCTATATATTCAAACTTTAAAACCACAATGTGATCGCACATAACAGCAAGTTCATGCGACCCAATCATGCATTTTATTTTAATTGGCAACACCTTACGTGAATTTTTTTTTATTTTTCGTTTGAGATTTGGTTGTCCTCTGTCTATTCAATATAGATCTGGTCACCCTATAGTCTAGGTTGGGTCGAAACAAGAACAAAATCGTATAAGAGAGGGAATTTTATAAAAAATCAACGGCAACACTTACAATATATACTTTTCGTAAAGGCTCGCTTAAAGCCATAGCTTTTATAGTTTTTGAGAAAATTGAAAATAATAAAAATAAATGTCTTTTAATTTGTTTAAGTTAGCCAAAATCTTTTAATTTTATCTTATAGTAAGTGTATATGTATATTTAGTAAAGTATAGAGTTTATCATTTTCAATTTTCTCAAAAATTATAGAAAATATTTAAGCATCTGGTTTTTAGTGTTTGACTAAAAATTTAAAAGAGTATTGAATAATAAAAACAACATTTTATTATATAGTCTTATTGTGAGTTTCGCCCGAACTAAACATTTTGATATTTTACTTTTCGCCTATTGTGAGTTTCACCCGAAATTTTGTGTTAAAAAAATTCCCCTTATTGTCAACATTCATTTCGGGCGGAATGTAATGTTATTGACTGCCTATATATTCACTTATTTTTAGTAGGCGAACGAAATTTCGTTCGGGCGAAACTCCCAATAGCTTTTAAAATTCCGGGGGAGCAAAACTTTTTAAGGTGAAATATTTTTCGGGTGAAACTCACTATATATAAGGCTGATTTTGTTTATATATTTTGACCCCAAACTCAAAATTAAAATAGTAATAACTTCTTTATTAGTTGGTTTTGAAACAAATCTTTTTCACCAGCCGCTAGCTCTCTTTGATACATAAATTTTGGCATATCAAACTCCATATTTAAAAAAAAGTGCCTTTAGCGCCGTTTTGATTGTTAACCACACAATTTTTCATTGAATTATTATTTATTTTTTAATTAAATCGTAAATATAAACATCCAGTACCAATTGGTACCTAGACACCCCAGCCACATGCTTCTTATAAAAGAAAAAGTGTTTTGCTATAAGACTTGCTCTGATGGGAAATTCGATACATAAACATATATAGTGTGACGGTTTTACATCACCAGTATACACGTCAAACATTTTCTACATCTGCAAGATCGGTCTGTTTAGCAAGTCGAACTGAATACCGAATCATAGTTCAATGAGCAAAACGCACAGGGTAACCCCTCCGCGGGTATGAGTATACATGAACAGTGAACACTGAACAGGAACACGTTGAAAAAAAATGTGATGTTGTTTTGTCGCGAATAGAAATAATGTTTACTCCACTTATTATGCAATTCGTGTTCGCATCACTTGCAACCCATGTCTCCATTAACTTCGTGCGGGATTGGGTTACCTTACCTTATATACCTTACCACGGTGTGGCGCGGCTGTTGCTGTTGCATTTGCAATTTGCCTGCATCACTTCTATGTATAAAGCTGGAATTTAAATCTGAATTTATATCTTCGTGCTTTTCTTCAACGAGGCAATGTAACTTGGCTACTATTTATACTGCCTAATTCCGTTCACGTGTTAAGCAATTTCTTATTAGTACGCCAGTTATTTTCTTCCTTCATATATTCCTGACCGTTTCCTGGCTTAATATTCTCGGTAATGGTACATAGCGAGTCCTGGCAATAACTTAGAAAATATTTTCTATTTGTACTCCTTTATACTGAAGTTGGAAGTGTTTGGTCCAAAATGACTGCGTCCATCACCGAACCACAGTAGGTATATTTTTCCTCTATACCTATACAGCAATATTGCAATGTGGTCAAGGCAAAATGTTATTGTTATAGCTGACATGAATTTTTTATGCTTTACCTAACATTCGAAACAAAATATTAATTCTGTGCGGATACAACACACATTTTCACTTTCCATTTCTCCCTCCCTGCTTTGGGTTAGGTTAAATCCTTTTCCAGGGAAAAACACAGTTTGGATATATAGGCGTAAGTTGCGGGGGCAACTTATTATTCGTTTCATGTTCAAGGCGTATATATAAATATATGTGGTCAATCGAAGCCACTCAAACCAATATAAGTGAGGGGGAGGAAAATGGGGAATTATATGGAGAAAATTTACGATGGGAAAATGAAGTGGGCATATTTTTATTGCTTTGATTAAGTTCAAAAAAGTTTAACGATTTTTGTTTGCCTTTTATTTTGTCTTGCGAGATTATTAAATTGTACGATATTTTTTTATGTTTAGTAAAAGAAAACTCATTATTATATCTATACAATCACATTGGAAATGGTTACAATATGTGGTTTTGTTTTTGTATGAGAGGACGTGCAGCTGGTGGTTTAAGATTCAAATTGAAAATCATAAAATAAATTATTCATTATATTTTGAAAGAATGTACAAAAAAGTTGGAAATGAGTATTTACTATTACATTTATATTATTATGTTTCTGCAGGTGGTCTACATAGATCCTTCGACAAGTTTTAAAAAAAATTTATTAACATTAAAAATTTTTAAAATAATTGTAAACATTTACAAAAAAAATAAAATGCACGACTGGTCCAAACGTATACTTGCTCTTGTATGTATAATACGGTCACACTCTGGTTTTAAAGCCTGAGTAAGTATATAAAGCGATTGATAGGTTTTTAAAAGAAATACATTTATAGTTTTTGGAGCCAATATTGTATGTCAGTTGTCAAAAATATATTTTTGAAATAAATTGAATTAGTTCTGAAATTATTTTGACATGCAACGCGATTTATATCATCTTACTTCTAGATAGATGAGAAAAAAATGAAATATGCATGACTATGTCGCACGAACTTTCTCTTGTGGTTAATAACGCGATTATATATTGAAGGTTTGAATGAAATAACAACACTTAGGTGATCTACCACCAAGTTTTGTATAGGCTGGAGCTATAGCTATTTCACGACTTCCAGGTCGATCGTCAGATTCCTTTTAGTCTGCTGGTGGTAGCTCATACACCCAAGTGTTGTTGTTTTACTCAAACCTTCAATATTAATATGATGGTCGAAAGCTTGGCAGCCTAACTTCAAGTTTGTTATCACACAAAAACCCCTTATTACTTCTATAATTTATCCGTCTACATTTAAATAAAAAAAAAAGAGTCGAAGTAACTAATAAAATAGTTTTTTTGTTTGATTTGATTTTTGTTAAAAAAAATAATATTTTTAAATTTTGTAATTGCAATATGTATTCTCTGAAATATTTAGAACCAACATATTGCAATATTTAAAAAAAATAGGGTAAGAGATTAAACAATTTTTCAAAGCCAGAAATTTGTTCTTTATTTACGTTTTCAAATGAGATCATTGTTATAGTGCTTAGTTTTTGAATAAATGATTTTAAACTCAAAATTAAAAAAAAAAAATTTTAAAAGAAAAATTATAACAATTTTTTTTCAAAATTTTTCGTTATTAAGTACTAATTCGAGTTATAATTTTCGATACTCTTATTATTTTTCAGATGGCTGTAAGTCTTTTAGTTTTTGAGAAAATTGAAAATTACCAAAATTTTTATTATTTTTTTTCAAATCTTATTTTTAAAATTTTGAGTTCAAAAATCATTTATTCAAAAAGTAAGCACTAAAATAACTTCATTCAAAAACATACATAATGCATTTCTGACTTTGAGATAAGCTATACTATAAGTGCGGCCGTTGTGTTTTTATATTCGTTTTCTATTTTAGAATTTTTTTTAATTTGCCCCTCCCACCTAAAGGGGTGGACAAAAGGAGTGAACCGATATTTTAAAATCGTGTCCATATAATGTACCAACAATAAAAAATTGTTGATTTTATCAGAAAATGCACAATTTTGGAATTTAAGTCGCCCAACTACATAGAAAAGTAAAGCCCTTAACTCTTCTGATTGGTTTATTTCAATAACCGTTATTTGTATGAAAAAAAGTATGTTAATCTTTTTTTTAGGAAATATTTCAGATACAAATATGGTACAACTTACCATTTGGGAGTTAATCCTGAAAAACCATTTTCGGGAGCCTTCAACCCCCCGTAAAATTGTTAGCGGTGCTCATATCGATGGGGTCTTTTGATAGTTTCTTAATAACGCCATGAGAAGGCTATATACCAAAATCCAGCTTTCCGACTATTTTTTCCGAGTCAAAGCTTTATTGACTGGACGTAAAATAAATTAGAAGGTGTATGTTACACGATGGATGTTAAAATAATTTCAGAAGCTGTTTAACAAATTTATTTCTATAATGATGTTGAAAAATTGCTGTCCCTAGCAAAGTGCCACCCGGGTCACGTGCCTCCTTAATTTTTTGAACTGATTAAGTCGATTTGGATTATAATTAAATAAACTAAATAATAATTTTTGTGAATTAAATGGCCGTTAAAATAACTTATAATTGAAGCGTTGAGAATGAGAAGGGGTCAAGTGATATTTTTGAAGTTTTGAGTTATAAGCGTTTACCAAAAGTTTTACGTTTATAAATTTTTTTCTGAAATCGAGAGAAATTTATAAAAAAGAAATACAAAAAATATACAATTTTTAGTATATCAACCAATTTTATTTAAATTCATTAGAAGTTGGTGTTTTAGAAAAAATTCAGCACTTGACCCCTTAAAGCGAAAATGATTTTAATTTATTTTTTATGAAAAAGGGGGATTGGGTTTCTAAAAATTTGATTTTAGGCTTCTTTTTGTTATCAGGAATTTTAGATAATGCATTTTCATAAAACCAACGGTGTTCTTGGGGTTAAAATTTCATCTGGTCATCGAGATTTTAAATTTTTTCAATAGACAGTTTTTTGGTTTTCTTCTCTCTTGGGAAGAAATTTTGGTCTATTACCACCTTTATGCAAAAAACAATATATTGCTTGGTATTTTATCTTTCGGCTTTTATTGCATAAAGGGGTTAAGTGTGCACTTAAAACATTCATAGAGGTGTTGTAATATTAACCCCTTCTTGCCTAAAAAAACTTTGTTTTTTAACTGAAGCTAACTTTGTAAGTAATTACAATAGAAACCCAAGAATTAGACCAAAATTTAAGTTGTCGCTTAACACCATTTTGGTAAAAAAACAAAAAATCGAAAAATGTCACTTGACCCCTTCTCACTTTAGACGCTTCAATTCAAAAAGTTCAATTTATAATTAATATTACTATACGTCTTCTACTTAGCTGGTTTATTTTAGTAGTACAGGTACCTACATATGTATACGTATATAGAATTTGTATTGCATATAACCTTATATAATTAATTAAATTAATTTAAATCTAATAGAACAAATTTTAAATTCTTTAAAATTAAAAATCAATTGAAAAAAAAAAAAAAAATTATTTCAGATTTTACACCTATAGATTTAAATGTTATAACCATCAGAATACTTATTTAAACTAGAATCGAACGAAAATTTTACGATCAATTTCTGTTTCATATACACCGAACTTAATTAAAATAATCTTTCAAAACCTGCTGATAACAATCAAATAATGTATTTTCTTATAGCTGATCCCAAAGCGCGTATATAAGCAATAACCATTGACATTTTGATATCGCATCCCATTTACAACTTACATTCGGATAGTAATAAAATGAAAATGAACTGCATTTGATTTTTTTTTTGTTCTCCAAATTTGATTGCAAACGATCCTTCAGAATGACGATACAAATTAACGTACATAATATACCTACGCTGCCCATCATTACATCCAGGATAGACTCAAGGCGTAATGTCCCATTTTAAATGTTACAAGCATCAGATCTCTCCGTGTATATAGGGTTGTGTTGGGGTCGTCGAGGCCTATCCCAATCGAAGTATACCATAGTCAGAGAGTCCCGCCAGTATATAACATTCATCTAACTTCGCATTAATGATGTGACTCACAAACGCGATCGGCATCAAATGAAAGGCAATCACAGTCTCCATCAGATGACCATCGACATAAAAATACATGTTTTATATCCACATTATAAAATGGTTATTCCTGTCCTAAAGATGCCGCTTGATCTCGAAGATGTAGGATCAGCCAAGTCATGCAGCAGCAGCAACAGCAGAAGCGGCAAGATATCAGAGTGCTGCACCTGCATGCAAACGCAGCCAACCCAATGGCAATGCCACTGAGCTACCCGGATCACCTAATGATCACTTATTTCTCGTTCGACATGGAATTCCTTTCATCTGCGGACATTTTGAAGCGAATTGCGTTTAATCACATGCGATCTCTTAAATGCTTCTAATATACGTATCTCCACCCATCCTTTGAATTATTTATCGTTACAAGATATCAACTGATAAACCGGACTTGTTGTTTGGCTAGGGCGCATCGTGATGATAAAAGCCCTGCATATAAATACATGTTGATTCTACAAGATTCAACTTGGATTGAATCGATCGTTATATATATATTAAATCATAATGTGGAGTTAAGTGGTAGTTGTTTATGTCGAACTAGGAAAACGAATATTTCAATACTTAACACGGGTCAACTAAATGTATATCCATAACTCTCTGCGGCAGAAGCCAGACTATAAAATTTTCCGAAGGATTTTGTATTTGAATCCGATTTTGGGAGATATTTTAATCTTAAAGTGCAAGAAAAATTTAAGTCGACTATTTACAAAGTTCAGAAAATTAGTTTCTATATGTTTATTGTTTATACCTATATAGTCATGCAATAACCTCCAGAAATATTCAAAAAGTATTGTGTAATGAAGGTTGTTTTAATAATACAAATTCTATATAGGTATATTCAGTTTGAAATACAACTTTTATAGTTTTATATGTTTATAAAAAAAAAGGAAACGTCTCAGGAAAAAACAGCAAAAGATATGGGACTTGGTGATGATTTCAAATTACGTATATTTACACCGGAAACGTATTTTAGTGACCAAGAACGTGCCAATATTTAAAAAAAAAAAACACTATAACCGTCATATAGAAAAACTCATATCTTTATAGTGTACAGGGTGTGTCAAAATGCATTTTATAAAAATTGTTTTCTTAAGAATTTCATAAACTGTAATATTTTAATACTAAATCCTAACGGTTTTTGAGCTATCACATTTTTTTTTATTGGGAAAAACCTCTACTTTGATTTAATTTTTGGGTTTTCAAGAAGAAATAAAACGCATATAATTCAATTTTTTTTCCGAAAAAGTATTGCCAGATTGAAAACCACACGTCTAAAACAACACCCTTTACATTGTACATCCAGGGTGTTCCATAAATGATTGTCCAAACTGAAACTGGTGATATGCCAGGTCATGACCACTCAGAATTTAGTAACTTGTCCGTACCGCATCATTACGGTTTTCGATTAACGGCTAGAAAGGACCATTTTGAAAAAATTTAGGCCTACCGCAAAAATAAAAAAATAAAAATTTATAAATCAGTTATTATTTAAAAATATACTTATTTTTATTTATTTTAGAACACTGTTTTATTGAGTTAAAATGGTTATAACTTTTGACCTAAGTCTAATATTGGCAAGTTTAAAACCTTGAACCTTCAAAAACATGGCCAATTCTTAATAGTAAAAATCAGTTCTAAGTCATACGATTTTTTTTCAGTGGGCTCTTTTGAAAAATGAGGTAAAAAAAAGTTTTGATCAAAGCGTCATGAAAAATGCAAAATGGTGCAGTAAATTTTAAATATTTTAATGCAAAAATGGTCTCATTATTAGGCAATATTTAAGTGTAAAAATTAAAAAAAATACAAAAATCAGTTACGGACAGATTGACCAAAAAACTGGGTCAAAGTAGGGGATTTTTCGAAATTTCAAAAAATACTCGAAAACTGTTATGATGCGGTACGGACGTTACTAAATTATGAGTGGTCATGACCTGGCATATCACCCAGTTTCAGTTTGGACCATCATTTATGTGACAGCCGGTATATGATTTTAAGGAACAGAAAAATCTTCAATCCATTTGATTTTTTTTTATCTAAAATTATATTAAACACGCAAATATTGATTTTTTTTAGGAAAAAAGTAGTTCTTTCATTTTAAATTTTTGTTAAACTAAAAAAGATAAAACCGTTTTGTTTTCAGCTTTCGACTAAAATTTTGTAAGATCATTTAATACTTAAAGTCGATGTTTTGAAAAAAAAAAATTATTAAAATTTCCGTTTTTAATTGTTTTTTGTGATTTTTTGTAGTTTTTTTAAGTCATTATATTTAAAAAAAATTGTGCTTAATATATAAACGGGGGAAACACTCTTCGTCCCATATGATTTTATTCTTGTCTGGACCTTACCGATATGCATTATCTTTCATTGCTCTGTATTTAGCTATATACATATACAGTGAACTCTCTCATAACCGGACACTGATGGTACCCAGAAATTTGTCCGGTTATGAGAAAACAAAAAAAATTAAATTTAAAACATTTTTAAAAAGACATAAGCATATTCATACTCTAGAATTTTCCTATTATAATCCTAATGCGTTCTCGTATTGTAAAAATTGGAATGTAGGTACTTTAAAAACAGAATATAGCTTGAGTGACACAACAAAATTTCACCTATGAATGATTTCTGTCGAAGAAAAATTTTTGTGATTTTTTTCTGGGGTTAAAGTAAAAATTTCGAAAAAAAAATTGGAACTGAAAAAATCTCGAAAAAAATCTAAAAAGTGAAATCTAGAAATACAAAAATCTAGAATAAAAATCTCGAATGCAAGAATTACTATTAATTAATAACCATCCACCCAAGTGAGACCCAAGCTCCAAATATTTTTTGTTAACAATGGGACATAAGTCCCAATTTTTTTGGAGGCATAGAAGATAATAATCATTTGTTGAAGTTTTATTTGAAATAAAAGTAGTACAGTGCTACCGCCTAGCACCCAGCATTACGGCGTTTAAACAGTGATGTATGTAACCCCCCTGCTTGAGCACACTAAAGGATTTGGGGCCAGGTGCGAGTTTGGGTGTATGAAAAGTTTCTTTTTAATAACATATAATAACCGTGTTCAGTCATCTTCAACTAACATAACTATATAATCACAAGTGGACTCAGAAAAATAAATTATTTAATAAACTGAATATAATAATGAGTTATATTTGAGTTCGAATTCCTTAAATATAGGTACAAACAAATCTATATAGAATGATTTATTTTTTTTCAAGATTTATTTCTATAGATGTTATAGTCTTTCGATATTTTTGTTCATTCTAGATTTTTGTGCATTCGATATTTTTCATTCTAGATTAAAAAGTTGTTTTTTTCGAGATTTTTGTCATTCGAGATTATGTCATGATCCCTTTTTTTCTTGCGAGGATTTCACCCCTAAAATCTTCATATTTTTACAAGTTATGTAATTTTCTATCCAAAAATACTGAAATGGACCTTATATAAAAATTGAAAAATAGTACTCCACATGCACTTTGTCCGCTTATGAGAGAGTCGAACTCTATTGCGGTTATTAAATATGGTGTCCGCGTCTGGTTATTAGAGAGTCCGCTTATGGGAGAGTTATTACTACGAAAACTCATGAATTTAATTCTGTTCTTTGAAATCTGTCCGGTTATGAGAGGTGTCCTCTTGTGGGAGGTGTCCGTTTGCAGAAAGTATACTGCAGTAATTTAAAAATGTGAAAATTGTCGAAAATGAATCTGTTTTGAAAAATTGCTAAAAAAAGACAACAAATCGAAAGCGTAGTAAATATATCACACTTCAACTATAGAAGAAGAAAATATATCTTGAGATAAAACAAACAATTATTCTACAGCTATAGGTAGGTATACAATTTTTTCTTTATTATTTTTCTTTAAATAATTTTTTTTTATAGAATTATAAAATAAATCGATTTATTAATATCTCACTTTAACTTTTAACTAAATTTAACTATCTTAGGAAATTATTTATCATCTTAGATTTTGATTTTTTGGCTTTCGTCCCGGTCTCACTTGAAAAACACTCGCTGGCAACACTTGACCCAAACGCTCCTTTCCACCCAACGCCAGTAATCTTCGTTCATGAACTTTCCTATGTTTCGCTAAGTGATCTGATCGAGCAAAGCACTTCGTACAATAATTACACTTGTAGGGCTTGACTCCTGAATGTGATCGTCGATGTCGCGCCAATTCATCGGAGCGCGAGAATTTCCACGTACAATGTGGCCACGTGCAAACGTATGGTTTTTCACCCATATGTCGACGCATATGAGCCTTAAGGTGGGCTGGTTTTGCATAGATCTTTGTGCATTCTCCGAAAGTGCAGGGAAATGTTTTTTCCGTCATATCACTGGCATCACTTGGCAGAAGTTTAAGATACAAATTCAAATTTTCACTGGCATCTTTGAGGAATAAATCACAAGAATCATCGCAAAGAGGTGTCTTTTCGGGAAGTTTCTGCTCGATATCTGGCATTTCCACCAAACTATCCAGAAAATTAATTTCCCAATCCCACTGAGATTGTTCGGATTGATTTTCAGCTTCATTTTCATCCAAAGGCAACAAGTAGTCCAGACACTGTTCCAATGCCCGATCGATCCCCAAAATCGAGTCTTTCTGCTCGTCCTGTCGAAATTCAATGCCCTGATCAAGGTAGCTGTAATAGTCACAGGTGTAATAGGGATCACTATTATTGGTGTTATTATTGACGTCTTCGAAATAATTTCCATTGCAGGAAGAAAGATTTTGTTCCAAATCATGGAAAAGCTGTTGGAAACCGTTTGAGAAAAAATCCATCGCTCTTGAAGTTATACTGAGAACTGATCATCTCGAGACCGAGTCGGTATTTAAATGGAGGAAAATTTTTTATCTGACCATGAATATTTTTCTCTCGGATGTACTTTACGCTCTTTATCCAAATTAGTTATTGATTACAAAAATTGAATTCTGAGTTAGAGATTTCAATTTTTCTGTGTAAGTACACGAGTATTATAGTAATGAGTTTTCGTTGAGCTATATGGAAATATCTGGATCGACCGAGTGATGGCGATGGGTACCGATCGATCCCTGGGGACTCGTTAGACGCGCAAAAAAAAAAAAACAAAAAAACGAATTAACTCTCGTCAGCCGCTCATCACGCCGACAATATCGTCATCGTCACCGTTGTGGTCCATTGTCCATTTGCGTGCGGTTATCATAAGTGTCATGTCGTCTTATAATATCATGGTGGTGCTAATGGGTACCAGACGGTGTCAGGCCGTATTTCGATGAAATGAGAATTTTTGATGAGTCTCTTGGGCTTGGTATTGGAAACGGTAAAATTGTGAACTTTTTTTTTTACTTCGAGATAATTTTTTTTTTATCATTTGTTTTTTTTTATTTTACCAATAAAGATATACAATATTTTTATATTTTATCACAAAAGTTTTAACTGTGAATTTTACATAATAATTTGTGCTGACATTGGCGCCATATTTTGCAATGTTTTGAATTTAAGTTTAAGAAATTAGAGCAATTATTGATAATGATACAAAATAATAAAATAACATACTTCGATTAACGGATTGTATTTGGCAATAACATTTATGTATGCGCAGTCAGCAAGGGTTCAGATGAAATTTTTTTGTCAGATAAAAATTTGTCTAATTTTAAAACATTGTATGCGGTCTTGCTTTGATATGTTTTTTTTTTAATAATTTAAAATAGTGATTGATTACAATATAATTAGTGAAAAAATAAACACATGTGTCAAATGTCCATCTGGTTATCGTTTTGTGGTTATTTTTTGGAGATGGAAATTGGTGCGGCATCAAAAGAAGAAAACAAAAATAGCAATGGGTTTTTCTGATGGTTTTTACTTACGAGAAATTCAATGAAATTGACGGAATAAAGAATGGTCAAGTCTAATAAACTTACATTCTAGTATGAATAATACAATAAATAATAATAATAACTTAATAGTCATGGTCTGTTACCGATCTTCCAACCTCACCCCCTTTGATACGTACAACGAATTGTATATATAGTCTATCGAAATAAGGTATGGAGAAAAATGGAGGCGGAACAAGACAGCATACTTGAAGGCGCTTAGAAAAATGCTGATGCTCCAAATACATTTGATAAACAAACAAACAACACATCTCGACCCGTGACGTCAGTGGTCTTAAGTGGTGGAATGCGTTGTGCATATACGACTTCTAAGACTGAGTAATCTGATATGCGTAGGTTCGATCACTAGGTGTGCATGTAGAAAGTTTTTCAAATAACATTGGATTAAAGCTCAGCACCACTAATAAGGAGACTGATGATAGGGCTTGGCACCCCTTGAAATAGCTATATCTCCAACCAAATAATTAATTAAAACGAATTATAAATTAATTCGTATACTATTGGTGGAAGCACCTTTAAGTTGTTGTTGTTGTTCAGAAATTCAAAAAAAAATATTCATTTTGTATTAAATTCACACTGGAAAACCTTTTAAGCTTCTCTCTCGAAATAGTGAACAATCTCCAAATAGTATGGTTTTAATTACTTCACTATATCGAGCGTTTACTATTTTGCAGGTAAAAGTATGAAAAATTGACGATTGAGCTGCATAAAATCGGCTACAAGTCGAAAAATATTGTTTGGATCTTGAAAGTCAAGGTGTCCTAGAAAGGCTGGCCAAGATATGTTAGATGCAAAATATTTATTGGTATTTCATAAGGGCTTGAAAAGATAAAAGGTAAGTTTTTACAAAATGGAAATTTGTATGGCGTTAGGCAATAACGCCCAAATCGATATGGAAATATCGCCCAAACTTTATTTATCGCCCATAAAAAAAAAAAAAAATTGGAAATATCGCCCAAATTTATATTTTTCCAAATCATAACTTGGAAATATCACCCTAATATTTTCAATGTAAATTCTTTTTGTAAAATTTGGGCGTTATTTCTTCAGTTTTGGGCGATATTTCCAAAGTGAAATTTCAATGATAAGATAATCTTCAAAAAAAATCGCAGCCCATAAACAGTGTGATATGTATGGGGGGGGGGGGGGCAATGCTGCCTCCCTGCAACCAACCTGCTTGGGCACATTATATAGGATTTGGGGTAGGTGCCAGGCCGGGTGTATGCAGCCTTGCGCCTACACCAAATCCTATAATGTGCCCAAGCAGGGGGCAGCAATCCCCCCCATACATATCTCACCGTTTATATACGACGTTTTAACTTTTAATTTTCAAAAATTCATATTATAAATGTTAGTAATGAGTTTTATTATTATTTGGGCGTTATTTCCTAAGATTTGGGCCTTAATATCTTTTTCTGGATTTCTTTTATGCGATATTTCCAATTTTGGGCATTATTTCACATTTGACTTTTAAAACTTTTACTTTGGGCGTTCTTTCCTTTAAAAAAAAAAGGAAATAACGCCCAAACCGAGAAAAAGAAAACAACAATAATTGTTCAGAATTTTTTTGGGCGATATTTCCAAATCGATTTGGGCCTAACGCCAATTTGTATACCGTTTTTCGAAATTTGTACTATACGTTATAATTTTGACCAAACTGACCGTTTAAGATGGGTATATGTAAAACATGTAGGTGCGTTAACTACAAGCTTCAAAAAAGCGTTTTAAATCTTCTTCAATTCAAAATTTACCAAATATGCAGTCAATGGCTCAAAACCAGCGATTCTTTCTTGAACATAAGAAATAAGGTGTTAAATAAAAGACAATACATTTTTCCAAGGCCCTATAAACTGTTAAGAAAACGTTTTTATTGAGATATTAAAATTTTGTTGAATTAATTTTTTTTGTTTTTTTTTTGTAATAATTTTAAATGTATTTTTTTATACAAAAATGTTAAGTATTTTAAGAGAACATATTAGGCTTCAAACAATTTTAAAAATTCCAAAAAAAATGGGTTTAGGGTAAAAGCGGGTGAGATGGCGCAGCGGGGGAGATGGCGCACCTTTAATATCTCGTACATTTAATATTCAATCAAAACTTTTAAACCTTTTTTCTATGCATTTTATGATTTTAAATCGAAGTAGCCAGTATTTGCCAATTTGTCTGTATTGCAAAAAAAGAAAAAAATCTGAAATTAAAATCAGGTAGGTATTTTTTTCGAAAAATTTTGTTGCACTCTTTTTTGTTTGGTTTTTTTGTTGTAAGTCGATTGTTGCTTGAATGTCTATGATATATCAATACATACAAAAAAGTATTGTCTATGAACTCTCTATTAGAAATTTTTTTGGCACAAGTGAAGAAGTATCAAACGTTTACTAGTTATTATCATTATTTCGCTAGTGGTCATGTGCTTAACTTCGTTTGCCCTTGTTTATCATATATGCGCCATCCCACCCACCTGGGTATACCATCTCCCCCACCCTATAGGGGGAGATGGTTTTTCTTAATACTTTTTAATTTTTTATATTAAAAATAGAAACTACATTTATAAAACATTGTAATGTTAATATTACTTATGTAATATAATAAGGAATATTTATATGAAATTAAAAAAACAAAATATTTTTTATTTTGGAAGATATTGACAAAATAAAAAAGGTATGCCATCTCACCCACATTTACCCTATACTTTAATAGTAATAAATTTGCCGGAAAACCGTCATCTGCATAGAAAATAGTTGTGGGCCTTCAAGTTCAGGATTCAAGGTCGATTTTAAAGGTCGGGCTTCTAGGTCAGGCATAGGGTAATTGCGGGAGAGATGCCGCGCTTTTATAAAACTCAATTTTTTGTTGTGTTATTAACAGAAAACAATTTATTTTTTTGACAAAACTTAAAAATGGATTTGTATTCTACCATAAAAAAAGACTTAACAGAGAAAAAACTTATTGTTTAAATAATAAATAATTAAAAATAAATTATATTAAATTCTGGTCTCTCCCAACAAGTGAGGGAGAGATTCCGCAGTGTAAGATCATTAACAAAACAAAAATGTATTTCATCTAAAATGTATGTTTTTACGTTCTTCTTGATCAACAGTCAGTATAAAAGACAAATTTGTCAATTTTTTAAATTGTATACAATTTTCGTGCAACCATTTCTAGAAATTGGTGCATTTTACCCATTTTTTTTTATTTATTAAAAAACAGCTTTTTTAGAATTCTGCACTAAAATTTGGATCAACAACCGACTCAATCTTCCTCTTATCAACTTTTTTTTAAGTTACAGTTTCTGCGTCTCTGCGAACTGTTTTTTTCTAGTGTTAAAGGGCACCGGAATTTTGGTTAACGGGAAATTTCAATATGCGGCATCTTACCTCGCAAAAAGTGCGGCATCTCTCCCCGAATTGAGGGAGAGATGCCGCACAGTAGCAGACAAATTAAAAGAAAGAATAAGTAAAAAAAGTCACTTACGCATCTTCATTCAAAACCACTCAATCACCTAAAATACTTACTTACAACAAAACGGGTTTTAACTTCCATATGCAACGACTGCTGGCGTCGAGCTGAAAAATTTCCAGGCTACGAACGAGAACGACAACCAAAACAGATCGCAATAACTCCCGTTAACTTTAATAAGCAACCTTTTTATTTCTCTAGTTTATGTTTTGAAACCAAATGAACAAAAAACCAAAAAAAATTTTTGGCAGGGTCAAATACAAATCTGACTTTTGGGCTATGCGGCATCTCTCCCGACGCGGCATCTCTCCCGCAATTACCCTAGTTTTTTAATTATTTTAATTTTTTCGTTTTCCATTCTATACATATAACTAACTAAATTTTTTAGAAACTACCGCCATATTGTACATATATTCTACCTGTCTTAGACCCAACCTACTCGCTTTATATTTTGCCCAAGTCTTATATTAGGTATTTGAATCATCCTGTATCTATATAGGAATATGAGTTTTTAGAAGAGCAGTCAAAACTTTAAGTTTAAATTCATGTTATAACTTTAAACCATCCATAAATAATAATAATTAATTCATTTTTTTTATTACATACATAATATATATGTTTAAAGCAAAAGTTAAACAAAAAAGATTTTTAAAACATTAAAATCACTTTTCAATTTTGTTTAAGAAAATAGAAAAAAAATTTATATGAAATAACGATTATACCAATCAAAGCTGTTAACCAATCAGCTGTATACCTAGGTATATAGGTACCTATAGTATACCTTTCACCTTTCAAGACAAGCTCATATCATAATATATTATCACTTTTAACGATCTACACAAGATTTCTTATTTTGATATTTACCATGCATTTCTGGGTATAATAAAACATCAATAAAAAAATAATTTCTTATAAATTTCCAGACATAAATAGTGGAAGTCCTAAAAAAACACACAACCACAGAAAAAAAAACTACCAACTTGCCTATTAAATATATCTCTGAACGATCTACATGTAATACAAAGATAATTTTGCAATTTTATAGCCAAACAGCTTGTCAGTTAGGTTAGGTACCTTACCTATAGAAAAGATTTTTTATACCGACTGATTTGCGCTTTAATAATATAAAAAAATACTTAAACTGCATTCCCTGATGACAACTGCAATGGCTGTGGTACAAGCATGTTACCAGCAGTCAGCTCGTTATAAGCTTCCTCCGACCCCAGCGTATATCTCGTACCACCATGTTTGTTTCTTTATATAAAATACATAACCTATACAAGTTAGTTTAACTGAGCGATAGCAATTACATCTATTTCTCATGTTATACGGCCGCCATGATACTCAATGGTGTGGCAATAATAGCTCATCATATTAGCAAGCTATAGCCTGTCTGCAGTGCGGCGGCTATCGACTATATATCGCGCAGCTATTAGACGAGTGCACGCGGCAATCGAATTCGCATTCGCTTCATTTAATAATGCGATGATGACGACGATTCAACACTGCGGTGCGGGAACTTACTGACAAACAAGTTTTAAACCATCTTTTTTGCCCACATTTATAAACCTTAAAACATCAAGATTTGTTGCCAACAACTAAAACCCATATAAGGCAACGCATCGAACAAGCCCCACAGTGTTGTTTTGCCAGGACCAACAGAACCCTGCCGCACTCTATTCCAATATAAAATATAGATAGGTACAAATACTGCGACTGCCCAAAAACAAATCAAATCGGTAAAATGTAGAAACGTTTAGAGTTCGGATTGCTCGGATCGGCTCTGTTGGCCTGTATATTGCTGTATATGGTTTTTTATATTATATTATTAATTTAAAGTCATGTAATCATCTTCTTCTGCTTGTTCAACTCTTCGGACACAAACGTTCACGTCATCAAGTCATATAAACGATAAGGATCATGGTCGGTTTTGAAGACTTTTATATATCTGTTTGTCAAAGGCGCTGTAACAGATCGCACCAGCTGGTACAACACCAATTCATAAATTTAAAAATATACATATATAGTTTACTTTTTAGACTGGGGTTCCTCTGAGCCATGTTTCTGTAAGTTTACCTGTCACAAAAATTGATTTAGTTGAATTGAATTTGTTGTTCAATGTTTTCTATGTTTTTTGTGTTGCTTTGCTTAGTTGATATTAAGTTAGCGAAGCATCCCCTTCAGTGGATGGTTCATTGGTGAATAATTTGATGTTAGCTAGTTTTTAATTAGTTGTGATAAATTAAATTTCTTCGTGCAATATTTTCTATGTTTTTTTTCTGCTTTGTAATGTTGATAACAATTCAGTGAAACACACCTCAAAAAGCGAAAAAAGATTGTTTCAGTGAATGGTTAATTGGTTATATATATATAGTTTACTGTTAGCTAGTCTTTAAATAATTGGGATAAATTAAATTTCATCGTGAAATGTTTTCTATGTTTTTTTTTTGTTGGTAATTTGCTCAATTCAAATGAAATAAGCAAAGCAACCCAATAAAATCGTAGGTAGTATTTAACTAGTTTGTACAATTTCAATTTTTTCGTGCTATGTTTTCTATGTTTTTTATGTTTAATTTTTATTTTTGCAAAAAGAGGTAAGACTGGTTGTATTGGAAAGTTAACCCCATTAAAATCTGCCGTTCATTAGTCGTTAAATAATTTTGTCAATTTTGCAGTGCGATGTTTTTTTATATTTTCCCTAATCTAGAAAAAAACAGAAAATATGATACAATTTTAATTATCAAAATTGATTAACGAATTTTGAACCTAACCCAAATATATACATACCTACTTAAATGATCAGGATAAAATATTAAATTATCGGTCGATTGAACGATCGTCGATTTGACGATAGCTGTCTCTATAACATATAATTAATTTTTTTTTAATTCAATCACTCCACCTAAACAGAAGTAGTTTTATAATTTTCTTCATTTTCGTTATTTTCATAGCATATTTCGTAAAAGAGAGAAAAATCGTCAAAACGATAGTCGTTCAATTGACCGATAATTAATTTCCTACTTGATTGTTCATTCTGATCATCAAAGTATATTTAGTTTATTAGTTCATTAATCGTATATTAGTTCTGATAATTACAATTTTGCCATGCGATGTTTTCTACATTTTTTTATTTTATTATTTTTATGAGTAATAATTTCTAGTTAAAAAATAAACATTTTTTTTATAATAAATCTCCCACAAAGTTAAGGTCCAGCCGTGTCTTCGCATCATCTTGTTCTTCAATCGGTAGGTAGGTACCTATACAATACGACTCGTTTGCTGTGTAAATGTTTGTATTTTATTATTTTTTTTGCCCACTTAATCGGAGCCGCCTGTCGGTGTATGTTTTATAGCTTTGCCATAATTTCTGGACTTTACAAGATCGCTATGATGCGATCTCTGATTGGTGCCGCTTATCATTCCATTGGCCGATATCCTATGCTAGCTTATAGCCTTATGGGGTTATATGTTGTTTGCAATGCAATGTGGATGTGATGTGCCTTCTCCCATCCGATCCGATAATTATGGACTTGCTGACATAGCTAAGTAATCTGGTTGTACATAGTTTGTTTGGTTGATCTTGGTGATGATCATCAAGATGTGATGCACTCCTTGCCTTGCGTATATACATGTATAACTCAACGATCCATTGAATTCTTAATAGAAATTCTAATGTTGCGAGCTAGTCGTTTTTATCAAGCCGTGGAATGCTATACATATAAATAGATAAGATATATGTAACCAAACCATATGGATGCAACGTGACGCGACTGCGCGACCTCTGTATGCACTTCTCGCAATTACAGTGCAATGTGAATGGTCACTCTTGGGGCATGAGAGAAACTCAATGGGTGAATGTGTGGAATGGCATGCTGTGATGGTTAAATCCGCTAATTGCTTGGAGCTAAAGACACAGGTGTGAATCACTATAAAGCATTAGTCTTACCATAATATAATAATAAAATAAAATAATTTGGACGTGTTGTTTTGTCCATGGCAACGACGTCGGTTATTTAGGAGAAGATGAAGCAGATAGTTTGGTGTTGACATTTTTATAAAACAACATTATGGTAATCTTCGTCTCAAATTTGAGCACAGAAAAATGTTTTACAAATTTGAATCGAAATGCATCAGGAAAGATTTTATTTCGAAGTGAAAGTCTTAGATAATACATATGCGAAAACTCTGATTTCCGGTCAAATCTTCAAATTTTTCCTTACAGTTTTGGGATTTAGAAATGCGAGTTTGTTGAATTTTTAATACTAATATTTTGAGCTTTTGAGCAAATTGGTAAAAACAAGCTTTGAAAATTTTTGTACGGAAACGAGAATTGGTTGAATTGAAATAAAGTTATATCATTTTAAATGCAAATAATTTGAGGACTACCTAGACCTTGCACAAGCTGTTGACTGAGACGTACGGATACAGTTTAAAATAACTTTTCTCTTGATATAATCCGATGGGTTTCGAAAACATTGTTATGAAGATATCAATTTTTTTGATTTTATATGTATGAAATTTTGTAACGTTCTGAAATAATCTTTATTCATACCTTAATATTTCATATCCATGGGCCGTTTTTCCAAAGACACTGTAGGGACTTAAGTCCAGGGTGGAAAATTTTGGAAACCGTAAAATTTTCAACAATGCTGTCGATATAATATTAAAACAAAAACAACCTTGTCTGATAAAATCTAATTTCTTTCTTCATCTAATATTTCAGTCTAAGATTCAGCCATAGAACGACCTACCGTCATCGAGTTACCAGATTAGGAGTATATAGATTTTAAGGTAGTATCTAAACTAACATTCTGCGCATGGGTTGCTTGGCGAAATATGTTGGGTTGCCAAGCCACTCTTTAAATTTCGGTGTTTGGGCTTTTTTCAATTATCTGACCCAGCTGACAGCTCATATGGTAGGTTTTAGTAATGAGCCAAAAATATCATGTAAAAGGAAACTTTATTCAAAAATGTTAAAATACGTCTTTTTTTAAATCGGAATTTCAGTAGGGTAAATTAGGGTAAACAAAGAAAAAGGTCTACATTCTATTTTCTAAACTAAAAATGATAGAGAATTGATTTTTTTTGTAATCGATAGTTTTTTTTAATAGAAAAAAGTCATACACAAAAAAGTGAATTCTAGAAAATCTAAAACTCAAAAACTAAAAACAAAAAATGGTGCCCTGTCACTTTCCCTATAAGCTTAAAGACCTCAATCTTGGTGATCCGATCAATAGAAACTCCGACTGTGCTCAATGTTTTTGGAAACAACATATTCCCATTACTCGTAATAGGATTCTCTTCTCTTGTTGATGTTGTTTTAAATGAAAATACCAATGAGAGTAAAAAGTGAAAAATCAAAAACCAACGAAAATTGATGACAAAAGTAAAAAGCTTAAGTCGAAAATTTTGGAAATACGGGTCTTTAAATTTCTTATTTGCTTCTCGAAACTATTAAATTTATTTCTAGAAATTATCGTCCTGATTTTAGGTTATTTTTTTTTCTCCAACATTTTTTTTTGCTTTCAAACGTTTTTATCTTGAGTTTTAGATTTTCCATAATTTTCTTTTGTGTGTATGACTTTTTTTTATTAAAAAAATCTATCGATTACAAAAAAATTCAATTCTCTATCATTTTTGGTTAAGAAAATAGACTCAAGACCTTTTTCTTTGTTTATCCTAATTTACCCAACTGAAATTTCGATTTTAAAAAAATCACATTGAAAATATTCTTATTCATGCAGATTTCAAATGCAAAGGGAAAACGTCGTTTTTTCATTAAAACGCATTAAAAATTAAATTACATCGCAAATCGATTTCTCTTTTTAAAAGCATGCTGTATAGGACTAAAAATCAGATCCTTTAATGTTTTCTAGTATTTGAGAAAATAAGAGCTGTTTTTTTTATAAAATAAAATATAATAAAATACAACAACTGTGTGTACAAAAATTCTATCAACATTTTGTAAAACATGGGTTATTTTTACCTTTAAAAGTTATCGGGTGATAAAAAATTTATATAGCAGTCAGTTTTAAACATCAATAATGCGGTGAATTATTTCTCTGCCATCTATATAATATGTTAAAATTGCCAACTTTTAAATATCTCGTGTTGAAGATTTTTTAATTTTTTTATTTAAGTCTATGATTTTGTTCAATGTTAAATATCCTAAAATTTTAAATAAAAATCTATATCCTATCATCTCCCGTTTAGAATATAGTTTCTTCGACCTTTTATCATGGTTAAACCCTATTTTACCATATTAACAACACGAATTTCAAAAATCCAGTCTTAAATCATAAAATTTGTAACCACTTAAAATTTTCTATATATTCTTATCACTTACGCTATATAAGCTTTCACAGAAAATAATTTTTCATTTCTTGAATTCATAATAAAATAATTTTGGTTATACCATAATTTTCTCAAAACGACCCTATAAACATTTTCAATATTAAAAACTTTTTCAATCGCGTAAAATGACTTTTGGTTAAGTTAGACATTTCCATGTAAATATATGTATGTCGTGAGAAAATGAACTTTCCACATTTCTGATTCCCAAAAATAATTATTAAGTAGGTAATAAGTCCCTATCCTATTATTTTTTTAAAAGCTTCATGGGGTGTGGGGTGGCGTATGTGGAACATTTTTTTCAAAGGTAAGTAAGTAGGTGCATGGTGAAAATGTTTTTATTTTATTTTTACAATTAAAATTTTAGTATTCCGCAAGAATATCGTATAAAATGTTGAGATTGTTATTTTATTTACTTAATTAAGGTGGCGCTACAGCCCGGAGTGGATCAGAGCCTTAACCAACAATCTTCTTCCAGGCAACTTGGTCCCTATAACTAACTGTCTCCAGTTTCGCACGACAATGAGGTCCCCTTCCACTTTAAGGTTGTAATGTTGTAATTTTGTTTACTGTTATAGACCACACAATATACCTAAAATCAAGCCAGTGTTAGAAAAATAGTATAATCGTATATTTCAGTCTGGTTGCATTAGCTATACTTTGTATGTAAACCTATTTCCCTCTTAAAGTTAAAAAAAAATTGCATCATCAATCGCTGAAAATCGAAGATTTCTGAAAAAGCTTCAAAAGCACTAACCCTTCCTTTTTGCATTCAATTTGAAATGGTTATCTGATCATTCTCAAAAAAATAAAAAATTGTTCATTGAAATTATCATAATCTAAAATCAAAATAAAAAAATATACCATACTTTATTAGTGTTGCCGAACTGTTTTTTCATTTGAAGTAATTTTTATTTCTTAAAACATTAAAACAAAGATGAAATGCAATTTAACATGTCATAAGATATAATCAGATGGATATCTCACCATTGGAAGCCGAAAAATAATTTTGTTTCGTTTTTTCATGAATTTACTTTATAGTGCGCTTGTCAGTTTGGCTAAACTCAAAGGAATACGTGCGGATTTACTTTTAACTTGATACCATCTATCGTTTTTTGGGCATTCTTTAAATTGTTTTTTTTTTTCATTTTTCTTAGACCAAAAATAACGACACATTCTTTAACTTATGAAAATCTGTAAAAGAGTTGAAGAAGTTATTTGGATTCAGAAAAGAATCCTTTTTCTAAAATTTCAATTAAATATAAACACGTAATAATTAATTTAAATTGAGAATATTGATTTGATACATTTGTTTTTAAGTTACTTAGATTGTAAAATATATTTTAAAGTGAAGTAGTAAAATTCAAAGTGATGAAGTGAAATATTTGAATGTATAAACTAATATTAATGTGATACAACTCTTAACAAAATCTTATTTTTCTCAGAAACATTCCCACATGTTTTCTTTAAAAAAAATTCAGTAACTTTTATACATATATATACAAAATACAACTATAGGCTACCTTTTTGTAAAAAAAAATTCCCGAAAATTGGTTATTAATGGCCAGATTTTTTTTTTTTAGATTTTCTAAGAAACAGTCCAACAAGTTGTTAAATTTTGTTAAGTTTTGTAAAATTTTGTTTATGGATAAAGTTTTAAGAGGTTCATAAAAATATTGTACACCAAAATTTAAAACTATATTTTTGAAACAAATTTAACATTAAGGCATTATTAACGGTACCATTTTTTTTTATTCTCGAATATCTCATTATATATATTCAACCGATGTTAATTAAATTTTGTAATGCAAAGGCTTTAATAAGATTATGTAATATTTCATTTTAAAATAAAAAAAAAAGAAACAAATAAAGAATAAAGAATGGTCAAGTCTAATAAACTGACATTCAAGTATGAATAATACAATAAATAATAATAAAAAAGAAACAAATTTTGTTTTAAAAAAAAATTTCAAAATAATTTTTATTCGATATTTCAAAAACTGGTATATGATTGTTTTTTTTTTTAATTAAATTTTAAGCTCAACTTTAATTTTTGTTCCTTAAATTTTTTTATACATTTTATATACATACATAGGTAATTACTATGTATATAAGAAATTAATCTTTTAAAAAGCACTCCAACGGTTTTTAAAATTTGTTTCTCATAAAATAAGACTTATTAAAGAAATCAGTCTTTTTTTACCAATTTAAATTACACTGCAAATTGCATGCATGGTTGAAAGTAAGTCACTAGGTCCTGATTTTCCACGATCATGTTGCGTTTATTGTTTATTTATTGAAAGTGCCTCTAAACGTACCAATTTATAACATTTTTGTTTTTTTATACCAATCTACTGTTTATGCGGTCAAATAGAGTTGCGTGAAGCTCGTTAATGAAAACTCATTTTGAATGCGTACAAACTATTATAACTGCAATAAATTTGTATTTTTCTTGTTTAGTCTCCTCTTTGTTTATTTTAATTTTTATTTTATGGAAGCCAACAATTTTTCCAATTTTGTGAAGAAAAAGAAATGGTGACATACTTGTGATGCGTGATGTTTAAACAATTTAACTGAGGATAAATCCATAAAATCCGTCCTAATTTCTGTCGGAATGTTTTCTATTGTACGTAAAATAATTATTGTACATAAAAAGCACACAATGGTTCCCAAGTGAGGTATAAACATACAACAAAAACATTTATCTTCTTTGTAAAACAAAAGGTCTAATAGTAATACATAAGTCTAAAAACAGTTTTATTAATTAAAATGATAAACAAAAAAAAAATAGATACTGACTGACAAACTCCCCTATAACAGGTGTAAGCCGTTTCTTATTGTCTGTTGTACAAACAAATAAAAATGAGAAATAAGAGTCTAAAGTTAACCACAACACTGCAGAGTCAACTATGAACTAAAGGTGGAGGGGGTTTATGTTTAATAAATGTCCAAAGTTAGCCCTGTAAGTCTGTTATTTTTTGTTTTGGTTATCTTGTAGGACATCTCATAAAATGAGTCTATACAAAAGGTTTTATAACTATTCCATGATAAATATATGTGTATTGTGTTCAACTATTGTTAGCCAATTATGCATGCATATATACCTGCGGGATGTCCTCTTTTAATCTGTGAATTTAAATCGAAACGCCCTCGACATGGTGCTTATAAAACAGTTTGGACAAGGATTATATTATGGCTATACAATACATATACATACGCACTCTATAAAGGACCAAGTTGTTTTGTTTTTTTTATGAAATTTGTATAAGCGAAAGAAGGGATATATACGAATGTTGCGGGTTGAGGCCAAAATTCTTTGCCGTATTATCTCGCTCTCTTCAAGATGAAGGCCAAAAAACATAAATACCGGATGTCGCCCAATTGTTCCTCTTTTTGTATACATATTAGAATTTCTTTATTCTCGAGAAAAGTTACCTATGTATACTAGTCGTATATATGTATATAGCAGAAAACTTGTGCATTGTGTTCTCATTGTTATCTGGACATGTCAAGGGCTCTTTTTGCTAAAGGTTTATTTTGTGTATAAATTTGGATTCTATAGGGTATATAATTAATGTTTAATATGTGAAGAAGGAATAGAGGTTGAAAATGGTTCAAAAGTCCAAACCTGAATGTTTTCGAGGAGCAAGTCAGTAAAAGTCATCTTAAACGGGTATAGTAGGTACCTACCTATATTATACGGTGACCATATTTTAGAATTGCAAATAATGAACAAGTGAAAAAAGAAACAAAATTCAATTCAATTTTAAATTATTCCATTTAATTAAAAACAAAATATCAAGAGAAAAATTACTTAACTTAAAAAGAGAAGGTACAAAAATTCAGTGTTTGTTTGCATCAAATTTAAGCTTTAATAAATAAAAAGTTTTACAAAAAAAATATAAAAACTTAAATTAACACGTCATTTTTACGGATTTTGGTATTTTTCTGAAGGGTAAATTTCCTTCACTAAGTTCTGGATTTTTTAAATTATTCTTTGACCTCTAAACTATAACTGAGTTCGTAATTGTATTTAGTTATCAAAATAGATTTTACAATTTTGACCTTCGTTTGTGTTTTTTAATTTGTCCAAATATTATTTAGAATAGAAAAAACTCTTTCTGTACGAGCATTTGACAAAATAAAATTGTACTAGATGACTTGTTCCTTCTTTACATCGTTTAGGGCATTATTATTTTTTCTTTGTTAATGAATTTTGCTTTGATATTTATGTTATTAGTAAGTACTAAGAATAAGCAGCCATACAAAATATTTTCTTTTTTTTAATTTTTTTCGAAAAGGACTAACGATTTTGATTAAATTTCGTACCCGAAATAACCAAATAAATTATAAAGAAAATGCATCTTAGAAAATAAAATTTTGAAGTTTTTTGAGAAAATTGACTTACATTTTTTTTGGGAATATATATATTTTTAAATTAATAAAATATTATATATTAAGCTTGGTAATTCGGTGATTCGATGACCTCGGATTTCCTACATTTTTACTTCATAATTACCGACTTCTTCAGCGGAAGTTCAATGCATTGACCATCAGTAAGTTATCTCAAAAAGGTGAAAAGTGAATTTTACTAGGCGTACCATATAGACTACTAATAGCTCCTGAAATCCTAAAAAATTTCAGACAAAAGTGGATTTTGGTGTATAGCTTTGTTTTGGCGAACTTCCTAAATATTTCAAAAAAAATTTCTCAAAATTTAAGTTTCAGTAACATTACTTTGAAGAATTGAAATTACTGTTGCGTATACTTAAATTGCCTATTTCTTCATTGCGATTTCCAACTTGTGTTTAGAAAATCACAACGTCTTAAATAAAACATAAGCAAAATTTGATTGATTGCTTATGTGGATTTCACATTCTGTGAATAAATCATATACTCACAACCACAATTTAAAAATCACAACGAAAAGAAACGATTCACAAGAATCACGACGAGAAGAACAACTCTTCTGTGGTATTATAGTGATGGATATATTGATTTTCTGTGCCAAATACAGTAAAACTCGCTTAAGAGAAACTGCAAAATGTCACAGTCTTTCTTTAACTTAAGCGGGTTTTTCACTTAAACTAAACCCCGCTTAAGTGAAAAAAAATTTTACTTAAGCGGAGTCCAGAAAAGTGAAAAAAGATTGCACTTAAGCGGATTTAAAAATTCTAAAAAAGGTTCTGACATATCAGAAATTCAAATGTCATTTTCGTGATGAAAATTTGATGGAGGTGAAAAATAAAAAAGAAGTAAAAGTGTTTAGCAAATTTTTTGTTCTGTTCTATTAAAGTTTTTTTCATTTAGGAGAGTTTTTTCAATAAAAAATATGTATGTATGTTACAGGTATCCGGGTTTTTCACTTAAGCGAGTTTCGCTTAAGAGGAGTGTTATAAATGTAATTGGTCGGCAAATACTCGGGGATGAAAAAAGTGTTTCAGATAAGCGGGTTTTTCTCTTAAGCAGTTTTTACTGTATTAAATAATAAATACCAAAATACTAAGAAAATTTAGTGGTTTTATATTTACCATAGTCTAGTCAATAAAGCCATATAAAAAAGCCCAATTAGGAAATAATATATATAACTTGCTCATGGTGTTCTTAAGAAACTGTCAAAAGTCCCCATCGATAGGAGCGCCACTAACAATTTTACGGGGGGATGAAGGTTCCCCAAAATGGTTTTTCAAGAATAACTCCCAAATGGTAAGTTGTACAAAAAAAATGTCAAAGACTAATTTGTAGCTTGGAAAATTTCCTTCAAAAAACATTAACATACTTTTTTTCATAAAATTTACAGATTTCACTCATAGAGTCACTATGGGGACATTGAAAATGACTTGTGTTATAGCTCGATAAAATAAAAACATGAATAATCTTGGTGATTTCTAATTTTTATCCTATAGTTGCACCAAAACTTCTGAAGCTGTCTAAGAAACCATTCTTCAGTCTGAAATTACAATATATAGATATTTTTAATGTCAAACCCAGTTGGCGGTTAAATTAATGTTGTTCAGTTCAGTTTATTTAATCACTGCATTGATGTTGAAGAAAATCAAATATTTGCTCAAATTTGCTCAAATTGATTTACAAGTCTCTCAACTTATTGAACTATTTATATATAGGCAAGTTATTTGATTTACTGTCAAAGTGAACCCTTTTTAACGCGAGACCAAATTTATAAATAATTTGATGTGTAGCTCAAACTTAATGCAAACCTGATTTACCTAATTGTTTTTAGGTATTCTATAATATTTTGCATTTTGAACTCATCTTTTAATAAATTTAATAAACTCGAGTCGTGTAATTTCTTAAGACAATATTAATGGTTTTGACAGTTAAGCAGTATTCTTTTATCTGAGTATATGAAAAGCAAAGCATCAATTAAGTTGACAGCTGAGTTGACAACCAAATTTAATTGTTTTTTTTTCATTTGAGGACCTTAAGGTAGTCGGAAGATGTTGGAAGAAAATTCTTTCAGTTCACTTACGCATGGAGCGGTCGGTGAGCGCTCTTCACTTCCGAAAGCAAAATTAAAGAATTGGTCGAAACGAAGCAAAACTCAATTATGGGCACGTCATATGAATTCCTTGTATTCGTTTCGTTTCGTACGATCACTTAGGTCGGCTTCCGACTATTATAGTTTTACCTTTAACCTTGAGCATCTGAACATTAGAACTAAATCTATATAAGTTTATTAAAGAAGTTCAATTATATTGCAGTACTTATGAATATTCTAGGTTCAATAATCGCATTGGCTTAGACGTAGGTAAAGTTTTGTAACATAAATTTATAGCCTGAAATTTTACTTGAATTCTAAGACCTTAAATTATATTTAAATTATAGGTAAGTTAATCCTACCTCTAGACTGATTAACGTTAACATAAATACCTTAACCTTCAACAACTGGCCCTTAGAACTGATGTTGTAAGTTTATTAAAGAGAAACGCAAGTAGGTACCTTTGCATATTTCAGGCTCAAAAATAACATTGGTTTGGACGCAGGTCAAGTTCAAAAATCGCATTGGTTTAGACGTTGGTCAAGTTCAAAATCTCATTGGCTTAGACGTAGGTCAAGTTCCAAAATCGCATTGGCTTAGACGTAGGTCAAGTTCAAAAATCGCATTGGTTAAGACGTTGGTCAAGTTCAATAATCGCAAATTAAAAAAAAATATTGAAAATAGAAAATGAATATAAAAACTATGAATTCAAAAACTAAGCACTAAACTGGACTATTATGATAGATTGTTGTCAGATTTGGTGGATTTTTGAACTGAAAACTTTTTTATTGTTCAAGTTGAAGTATATGTAACTATAAATAAGATTTTTGTACTTAGGTCTTCATCTTCTTATTCTGTTATTTTATAAAACTTAAATTTTGTAAATAAGCTCTTTATAGAAACTAAAGCGAAATATTGAAGTTTTTAAGAAATCCACCCACTGCCACGCCTACTTCCGCATTAATGTCTTTTCTCCTTATATTGTTCATCAAGCTAGCTGAGTTTTGTAAATAATCATTCCAGAATATTAAACACAACATCCAACGTTTTAAGAAATCCATCCCACTCCCTGCCTACTTTTTGTGTTTCTAGATTTTCCTGATTCTTTTATTTTAAAAAGCTTGTAAAACTTTTAAATAAAATTTTTATAACCTAAACATGTGATTTTTTGTTAGAAATTCATCTAATTGCTTATGGGATTCATTAATCACATTCACAGTGAATCTATAAATCACAGTCACAGTTATAAATGTATTTGAAAAATCACGACTTATTTAATATTTTGATTGAATTCTTGAACTCGTTCTTTTAAGAATGAATAACTTGCACATTAAATCACAAATAAAAAATAGGGTAAAATATATAAACCACTCATACATACCTTTCAGATTTGTAGTTATTCCTATTGTTTTCTGTTTTGTGAAAACTGGTAAAATTTGGTAAAGCATTTATACTACCCCAAACGCATCAGAACCAGAAGTTAAACATTAAACAAGCTCAAAATACTACACAACAACGCGAAAAGCAACATATATGTACATACTTACATCGAGCGAAGAAGAAATTTCAAAGTGAGATAATGGCCATATAATTTTCCAGCACCATTCCTTGAGCCCTATACGAGTATATTATGTATGTATACGTTCGAACTTGTAGGTTTGTTACGATGTTCTGATTGTTTTTGTCCTGCTTATCGGTATCTGAAAACGCCACCAATTTATTCCGAAACATGCTACTTTGTGGGCATCGATTTGATCGCACGAAACGAAAAACAAACGTCTCCTTCGTTTTGTATGTATGTACATATGTGTGTCGTTTCAGGTATAAACACCATCTTTGTATATAAAAGGAATATGAAATGCATGAGCTTTAAAGAAATGGTTTCTTTCATATGTGGTATAGGAGCTTCTCAGGAAACTACCACCACACGTTGAGGCTTCCAGATCAAACATCAGTATACGTTATAGCCGACGGCGGCGCGGCGGCGGCGACAGACGAAGGAATATAACGTATATACGTATATACGATGGTAAAACGAAGATTCTGGTTGGACAATAGTGAAACAATTGGAAGAAGGACTAGGCATCATGACACGAAATGGCTGGTTATTTGCGGGCGGAGGTGATGGCGGAACGGAACTGTGTGTTGAGCATGATGATGACGGTGAATCGGAAGAAGACCTGTCAACAATTGCAAATATCAGAAGCAGCGCAGCCACCACAGAAAGCGAGGAGTTGGCCATGTTTTTCTGCGGATAATATGTACAAGACTTAAGGCGCCAACGCCAGGACCTTTAATTTATCTTGCACGCCATGCCATGCTGCTGCTGCTACAATGGTTTCCCCGGATGTGGCATTATGCACTGGTATTTCGTTATCGCATATCACAATACTTTTGTTGTTCTTATTGTTTCTTATAACATTTTATATTGTCTCGCACTTATATAGAGGTGGGAGATACTGATTTTTTTTTCTACCGCACAAATTATTGTTGTTGGTGTTTTCTTATCTTTCTTTAAAATATTTCTGTAGGTATATATGTAGTTTACCTATTTCCAGTTTAAACACTCACAAAAAAAATAATGTACATGGCTTCTAATTAAAAAAAATTAAGAAAAATTATAATAACGAAATATTTAAAGCTTTAAGATTTTAATGTTAATTTATTTAATTAATTTCAATTTTTTAAACAGTAAAGTTCATTTTTGTATTAAAAAAGTAAAGTAGGTACTTAATAACAATTTAAATCTAAATAACTTTTCACAAAATTAAGTCCAATAACTTAAATACGTTACACAATTTCAATTGATACACACTCATATACACACTTAATAAAAATAACCCTTCTAAATTTTAAAATATTAAAATCAATACTGGTACGTATAATTATTTTCCAAAAAATATATAAAAACTCGTGAAGAAGGTGGAAAAAAGCTGGCGAATTATTTTAAAGTTCAATAGGTACATAAATGATCAAACATCATAACATTCAATAGCTTAGGTTAATAAATTTTTGTTTTGTAAGTTTAAATTGGACTATACCTAGATCTTTTGAAAAATCAAATTTGGACATACAGTCGAACTTCGATAACTCGAACCATCACTTGCCAAAAAAAATAATTCGAGTTATCAAGACTTCGAGTTATCAAGTTAAACACAAAATTAATATAAAGTACGTCATATTTATTTGCGAATAAAAAAAGTACAGTTGTTGTAATTATTCAAAATATTCTGTTATACTTGACTGACAGTGGATTTTTTGTTTTGGTTTACAAAGAAAACTTCAATGGAGTTTAAACCGTTATACAAAGAATTGGTTGTTTTTTCATCTGTCTTTAAATATAATCGCAAAATACTTAACGAAATTGCAAGCAACTCGTTTGAAGGTTGTTGAATCAAATTCTCCAATCAATTACTCATATTACATCACTATCGCTGTCATCGTTATTGTCGAGATGTGCATCTAATGTATCGAGAATATCTTCATCTGATGGGAAACTACGAAGTAACAATATCCTCATCCACTTGCAGAAAATCATTATTACTATCGTAACACCTTGTATATTTCTGGCATTCGTCCAAGCTTAAATTTCCATCTGCAGTTGAATCTGCGTTCAGTTATGAAAATCAAAGGAAGTTTATCCACTTCCTACCACTCGGAATATTCACCAAAACCAGCTTTTTAAAACACTTTGAAATGGTCTCGGATCTAACGTCGATATTCCACGCATTGGTTATTTCTTCAACACAGTCTAACAAAATTATATTGATTTTTTTGTTTTCTTCAAATTTTGTTCAAATTCCTACGGCGGTCATGACATTTTACGTTTTGTATGATGCCTTGATCAAGTGGTTGCAATTTTGCTGTCATATTCGGTGGAAAAAAAGCAAGTTTAATAAATTTTAATTTTTGTTGGATATCGATGTGATCGATATCATCCATATATCGCACCCTTAGAATGAATGTGACTTAACTCAAAATTTCTGAAACTTCTGATTTTTTAATAAACTGACCATAAAAAGTAAAATGAACTCTAAAACCGGATTGTAAAAAAAGATGCCGAATTTTTTAGTTGGGTCACTTTCATTCTAAGGGTGCGATATATGGATGAGCCGGGCAGTTATCAATGAAAAGAATAATTTTCCTATTCATTTTTTCGGGAAAAAATTCGACTTATCGAAGGTGATGCCAAATAATATCTTCGAGTTATCGAGACATTCGAGTTATAGAAGTTCGAGTTATCAAACAAAAATTACATGTAAACTTCAGGCTTCGCGCTATTGCCAACCAATTTCATTCGAGTTATCAAATATTCGAGTTATCGAAGTTCGACTTATCGAAGTTCGACTGTATTTCGAACAACAAATTGATAAAATATTTTTCAAAAAACAAAAAATTCTCATGTATCTTTAGATCAGTATAATTTATGAGAGGTTATACTCTTGAAATTGACAAAATCTTCCACACGAATATTAAAATTAAAGTGAAAAAAACCACCCTCTAAGTCGAAATTCCCTCTTACATTCTTTCTATTCTTGACCTGATTAAAATCTAAGTATAGTCGAATTTTTACAACAAATATAATCTAGAATAAAACATAAATTTCAATTTTCTAACAAAATAAATATTCTACATTCGCAGGAAAAGGAAACAGTAGTTCATTTCCTCTGTAAATGCCCCGCGTTGGCCAGAATGAAAGATCAATCATTTGGTAGAACTTTTTCAACGACCTCAACGAATTTTACGAGGCAAAGATTAAAGATCTGATCTCCTTCCTCGGAAGGAACGGAACGCATTGGCTCTAGGCCCTAGGGTAGACCTCAGTAGTCAGTAGCTACTGAGCTACTTTACCGTGTATTTCCTACGACTTGACGTAATGGATCAAACCTCTTGCCCAGCCTGGCATATTACTGAAAGACTCAGACTTTGTAAAACTATCTTCTTTTTCCCCCACAGGTCCAACAAGTTATGGTATCAAAACAGCGCACTCTATATAGCGCTATATTGGGTCAATGAGCTAGGTGCCTCGTGGCCGCCATTTCTACCTACCTACCTGAGCTTGATCACCCTTATTTTGGAATTGGTTGCAAACCGTTACATTAAAAAAAAAAAAAATATTAAAAGGGCCCTACACACCATCAATGTTACTCGTCAGGTAATATTGACATATTTTCCGTCAGGTAAAATTGATGACAAAAAAGCCTCCACATGATCAATGGACATTGGACATTGACAATTTTGTTAGGGAATTTGTTAGTGTAGTTCAGTAAATCAAACATTTTGTCAATGAACATTGAAGAAAATCAAAATAAATTTGTGTTTCATCAATGTATCAATTTTACTTGTGACAAACATTGAAGTGCCTACTAACGATCAATTTTACCTGAATCGAGACTCGTTCAAGTAATATTGTCAGGTAACATTGATCGTGTGTAGGAACCTAAACACCCTTTTTTAGAAAATATTTTGACAAACAAAATGGTATATATTAAGAGGTTTTTTTTAATAATACAAATTCTATATCCTACTGAAATACATCAGACAGGTAGAAGACTTAGCAGTATTTTATTAGGACTTTGTTGAATTATTGATTCAAAATAGCTTTTAACGGCCTTAGCGAAAATTGTGTATTGTCAAAGGTCCTCACTATTCAACTGATGAGTGATGAGTCCGAGTGAGATCGCCGGGACGAAAGGCCAAATTTTTTTAGGACTAAAAGCCGTTAAAATGGTATATTGTTTATTATTTTCTACCAAAAAGGCTATTTTATTTGAAAGGTTGAAATTTGTCACCTTGGAATATTTTCTATATAGAATTTGATGACTTTGACCGTGTATATAGAAGGTGGTATAGGTTGGGTCAAGATAATAAAAAAATCGTATGGGTGTCGGGACTTATCTCCAGGCGGAAGGGGCAATTTAAAACAAAAATTAGTTTTCTCAATTTTTTAAATTGCCCCTCCTGTTGGAATGGGAGGACATATCACATATACCATTTTTTTTCTTATCTTGACTCAAGCTTCACAACTTTCTTTACGCAATCAAATAAAATAAAAGTATTCCATGTGAAATTTCTCGGCCTATAACTACTGTCGATGGATTTTTTTTAATTTCAAATTGTTCTGACAGGTGCTCAATAGTACCAAAATGAGAAATATAAAAACCATTGTAGGTACTACCGATGCGTTTTTTTGGGAACTTCTTACTGTACTTTGTATAGATTTCCAATGAAATACGCCTTATATAAATGGCAACAAAAAATTATTTAATCCTTTTTCATAAAAAGTGGCACAAACGGAGAAAAACGGCAAAATAACAAAAAAAATCTTATTTTCAAGATAACGGGACCCCCATAAACCCGAATTTCCCACAAACTCAGATTTATATTCAAAATCAACTCCCCATACAATACTGCATTCAAACTTCTTCAAAACTTTTCTCAAATAATTGCCCATTGCCTATGTGCCTTGTAGGTACCTACTATTAAATTTGTAAAAAAAAAATTGTTTGGATGGCGGATATATTTATGCAATCGAGCCTCGTAAATGGTTGCGGTTTTCAGCTCTAAATTGGATTCGGATTTTTGCGAATTTTGGAAAATAAAATTTTATTGACTTTTTGAAAAAAAAAAGAATGGCTAACCTCTTTGCTAAATTTTGCTCCAAAAAGTGATTTTTTCAAAACGTTTCGAGAACCTATCGAAGTATGTATATGTATGTACATCGAAAGAGGGGTCTGTAAAAGCTGTATTCGTAACTGTAAACCGAAATCTTCAACGAGGTCTGATTTTCAAAATATGTTTTTAAATCCAAAGATAGGTATATTTCGATCCAATTTCGAAAATTAAACCAAAAAACTTGTTTGGATGGCGATATTTCTGCAATCGAGACCCGTATGTGGTTGCAAACTTCTAATTTGTTTATTAATTTTCTAAGACTTTTCTTAAACTGAAAACCAAAAAATTTTGAAAGGTCTGGTTCTCGAAAATTTTTCATCAAAATTGTAGGTAATTACTTATGTTTCGATGCAACCTTAAAAAAGTTGGTTAGATTGCGATATTTCTGCAATCGAGTCGAGACCCGTAAATGGTTGTGGTTTTCAGTTTTGAAATTCACAGACCTTTCCGACAGTGAAACAAAATTTTTGCACTTCTTGGCAAATTAAATGTTTTTGACTCCTATAAGAACGTCTTATACTTTTGTAGAGAAGGGCTTCGAAAATAATTCTGTACAATATTATTTTTCAAAATTCTGAAAGTTTTCATGGGAAAAACACGGCAGGTACGAAGTTTAAAGAAAATTTTCATCATCCATTTATGCTGAAGGTGCGGACAGACGGAAAGACGGACTGAATTGTCTTCCCTTTATCGTCGTAAGTTTGATCAAAATTTCAATTTAATTTTGTATACGTATCCAGAACTGGCCAATATACATATATACTTTCCATGTAATATAAATGGCAAGTAAAAATCACCTTAAGTACTTTTTCGACAGTTTCTTTAAGATGCCATATCATACGTCATACAATACAAGCGACAATTATTCCAATTTCCAGAGATAGTATCAAAAAGATAGCATCTCGTGGAGAAGATAAATTTAGATTAATCACTGCGTTGCAGCAATCTCGATCCGATATAAGTACGTATACCTATATATATATAAATTAGAGCAACTGCGTCGACACTTCTACAACTTGACACGCAATTTCCACTTCTACTTAATTGCTAGTCGCTTGGAGGCGGGATGCTCCGCATCAGCGCTGTGCCGATATATAGTACCTATACAGCCAGAGTATGGTGACTCGTGCCCTCTGCAACGCGTAGGTTGGAAGGTAATATCTACTTCTGATCATTGTAAGTAAAAAAAATAATTTTGTACTCATCCGTACCTACACCAGGGCGTATAACCAATTAACGAATTGACATTTGCCCGAAAACTAAGTAATTAATGTTCCCTCGAGTCGACATTAATCAAAATCGGTTGAGTCGTCATGTGTGCTGTGTCGAGTATGGTTTCCGATATTTCTTCGAAGATGTCAACTTTCAAGTTGATGACGGTCCGTCGCATAGCGTCGAGTCGTCACAGTGAAGTTGATTAATTTTGAATGATCCGTGAAATGTTTGGTCAGGTGGTATCTTAAATATCTCAATCTCAATTTCTCATATATATATATTCTTCAACGGAAGGTCCATCAAAATTCCAACAAAAAATAAGCAAAGCAAGAATTTTTATTTGGTACCTACCTATATAGTAGCAAGAATAAGCATTCTGAAAATAGCCCCTGTGCGATCGATTTCTAGTGCTTCATCGCATTAGCCTCTGTAATCACTTTCATCTAAAGTACAATGCACAAGTCAAATAGAATTTAAAATAAATAGAAAAAATGCCCTAATGGCTGTCAATTAACTTCGAGTATATATGTAGGTATAAGTGCCTTGACGTTAATCGGGGAAATCAATGGTTGAAATTTTGCTAAACACAAATAGCCAGCGAGCTTACATCTCATTTACTAGATGAAAGTACATGTAAAGGCGGCCGACGGCGCATTGCACCATTGAATCATAGGGTTTTTATTTTTATTTTTTTTTGGCAATTGTATAAAAATTTAGATACCAGAATTTAATTGTAAGTTTACTTGCATATACAATACATCTATAGGTATTATGTATAACTTTTTAAATCAATCAATCGATCGAATTTAATCATTGTCAATCACACTCAATGAGCACATGTTCGTGTGTACTGTAGCTGTATGTGATCAAACAACGGACCACGAGAGGCCAGGAATTTTGTATTCGTTTGGTTGATTTGCTAATTTCATTTGACAACGAACTCGCTGCCCGAATAGAACAAGGAGGTCGATGTTTTATTTGTTGTTAACTTGGTCAATTGCAAAATAAAACATTCTTGAGTTGTTCAAATTGGTACGTATATGGTTGATTTCGATAATTACCTACAATTGGCTATTAAACAAGAATAAAATTACTTAAATTCGGTTAAAGTTCTTGTAAGACCCGACTTTTGCCATTATATTGATTGTAACCCGGCTCTATAAGTGGGATTTTCACAAAAACAAATTTCCAAAATATGTTCATTACTTTAAGAAATCTTTCAACACTCATCAGCCATAGAAAAACTCTAAATAAGTGGCTAAAGTTTTTCAACGCCATTAGATATTTGTAAAACTCATTTGTGGGATGTTCGCAAAATAACTTTATTGAAAAATAACACCATATTGTAACAAAAGTTCAATTTATTTCAGTAATTGGTCCCCATAGATTTTTTTACGTTTTTTTCAAGGTCGTAGGAATTGTAACTATATATCAACTGTCGGATATTCGCAAAAAAAGGAAAATATCTAGAAGATCAAGCAGTTGAAGAAATTGGTCAGCCATAGAATTTTTTAAATTTTTAAAAATTTTTTGTTCTCAAAGTCGTAGAGATTTTTAGCACCTCATTTGTGGGATTTTCATAAAAATATATACCATCTAATTGGCTTCTAATCTCATCTTATGGTTAAAATTTCTACGACCTTGGAAAAAAAAAATTAAGTTCATTAAAAAAACGATGTTTGAGGATTTATATAGTGACCTTCAGACGAAATGCTAACAATTTTTAGGTACGACCTAAAAAAAACTAGTTAACACATTAACATAAAATCTATGGCTTACTACTTTTAAAGAAGCTAATCGACTTTTAATGATGATTTGGTGGTCTTTTTAATGATATATTTACTTAACCCTTGGTTAAAAACTTTATATGGCTCCCTTTTTTTACACTTAAGTTGACATTTATACGGGCATTTTAATTGCTATAATTCTTTACGAATATCCCATATATGCGGTGTTTACAATTTCTACGACCTTGCAAAAAAAAAAAAAAAAATTAAATACTGGTTCCAAAATTTTATGGCTAACTATAGTTTCTAAAACTAATGGACATTTTTTAAAGAAACTTTTGGTTGATATATTTTTCTCGAATATCCCACATTTGAAATGCTAGCTATCTCTAAGACCTGGGAAGAATTTTTAAAATTTGAAAAAAAAATTTATTTTATCAAATGAAATCCTTTTTTTAAATATCCCACCATTAATTTATTTAAACAAAATATATCTGGCTTACTAATTTAATAGATTCTGGTTAACTTTTTATGATTATTTTGTGGCATTTCAAATAATATATTTATTTTTGTGAATATCTTACAAATAAAGAACTAACAATCTCAAATGGCATTAAAACTTAACTTAAACCTTTAACTAAAAATTTTCTATTGCTCACCAATTTCTGAAACTAAAGTTGACCTTTTTTGGTCATCAATTTATCTACTGGCCTTTTCGATGTCATACTTTTTTCGAATTTCCCACATGTTATAGTTACTAACAATTTGGGCGACTTTGACTAGTACAAAAAACCTATTTCTAAAACTAATGGGACTTTTATAAGAATTAGGTTCCTAATTTCTTAGTTGATATATTTTGTTTCGAATATCCCACATTTGAAGTTAAAGCTATGTCTACGACCTGGGAAGAACTTTTAAAATTTGAAAAAAGAAAATTTGGCTGACCAATTACTGAAACTAATATGGGTCTTTTTTACAAATTACGCTTTTTTGAATATATCTTTTATTTGAATTTCCCACCAATATAAGACTACCAATCGGTACGACTTAGAATATACTTTAAAAATTATAATCTATGGCTGATCAATCAATAAAACTTAACTTTAAATGATGATTTTGTAGCTTTTCAAATATGTAGTATAGGTATCTATATTTGTTTTTGCGAATATCCCATTTAGGTTCTAAAATCCTCAAACGACGTTTAAAACTGTTACTGAGAATAGAGAATAAGAAAATAGTTCGCCTATAAGAAATCTCCATATACATACAATAAAAAATGGAGGTGATAAATTTTGCACTTGAAAAAAATAAGTTTATGAGCGCCTTAAAGATCACTCCTTTATGGGATTTTAGCCTACATTGGAAGGTGCCATGACGGTTTGACTGAACTGTTTTCATTTTTCGTTTATAAAACTCTTATATAGATTTAAGTTTAATTATATGGCAGCTATGAATTCGTCAGCCACATAAAATATGAACTTTCAAAATCAAACATCATAATTGTTACCATTTTTTTTTTCAGATTGTCAATGCACTTATAATTATATTTAAACTTAGCGTAAGAATGGTGCGTATAAAATTGTTATATAAGTAACTTAAAATTTAAGCCTTTGTTTCTCCAGTTGTTGCTTGCGAAGTTGCATCACTGCTCTTAGGTTCTTCTGTTGATCCACAAACTAAGCATGGACATTTTTCCTTAAGGGCAATGCGATACTTTGGATGGCTAAAAATATAAAAATATATATACATTCAAATATTTGTATATACACCTTTTTCAATATTTGTTTAATTACCTGATACCGTAGACAATCGGATTTACGCAAGCACTTGATTTTGCAAACGTTGCACCCCAAATAGTTAATAATGGAGTAATGCCTTCAAATTTGAATAAGCCCATGCAATTTATAATAAGATATGGTGTCCAAGCAGTAAACCACAATGAAATTGTAACCAAGGCTACTTTTGCCAATTTTCCTTCGGCGCTCTTCTCGTTATCCTCCGATGAGCGCAAGGATTTGACATTCATTTTCTTAGCTTGTTCACGCATGGCTTTTTCGTGAGCTGCTACAGCCTGAAAGTCAAATAATCATTATAAATATGAAGCAGATTTTGGTCAAATAATTTTGTAATAATTTTACCGCAATAATATACCAATAAGAATGGCAAATCATGAACAATGGTAGGTAGTAGACGAAAAGTGAATAAAATATTAAATAAGTTCGAGGATTCCATTTTCGCTCAAGATATTCAATTCCGCATGAAGTCAAATTTCCCTCAGGAACGTATCTATGGCAATAAAAAGATGTAAACAGGGTTAAAGTATGTCGAACACAAAAATATGCTTTGGTAGATTTAACTATAACTCTACCAACTTGGACAAAAAAAATATCTAAAATTAAAAACTTCAAAATTACCTGCTCCATCCGAACAATGGACCCACCGTCCAAAAGGTTGCAAACGTCCATATAATTAAAATTTTAGTTATAGCCAATTTAACTGTCATCGGACGTCCAGTAACACCTTTAACAATGACCTCATATCTGTCCATAGCAATCATACTCATGCTCCAAATCGAAACATTTCCAAACATCGATCCACACAATGCATAAATATCGCACATCATTGGTCCCAATATCCATGTTTCGTAGAATAAATTTATAATCATCATTGGACAATTTGTCAGCATCATACAGAAATCCGAGAATGCCAAATTCAAAACTAATAAATTAGCTGGTGTTTTTAAGGATTTTGTTGTTGAAAATATGAAAACAACTATGCCATTGCCGCAAAATGATATGGTTCCCATTATTGATAGAAAAGCACCTAGGGCTTTATTCCAAAATGGATCCATGGGTGGGAATTGATTCCAATATGGATGGACAAGATGTGCCATATCGGGTGTAACCTAAAATTTATAAATTAAAAAAAGAGAAACAGGTTGATTTATTTGAAATTTTGAAATATTTTGTAGACTTACTTTATCGGTGACAGATCCATTTGAAAGGGCCATGTATCGAGGCCCGAAAGAGTAATCACTATGCATACTACAGTAAATTTATAACAAATTTAAAAAAATATAAAACAAAAAATTATTAGAAAAATTAACTTACGTCTCCATGGCGTTGTATAGGTCGTCTTAGATGGAAGACGCTTCGACTGGATATCACAAATAATTCTAACTGCCCTTAGTTTTTATACCTTCCTATAATTAAATTAAGTTATTTTATGTTTTCGTTTATTTATTTATTATGTTTTTCCAAAGTCAAAACATTTTTATTTCGGATTCAGTTTTTCTTAATGGGGTTTAAATTTATATATGACTGAACTTGCGCAGGGACGGATTTCTCTAGTTTATTTTATTGAAGATGTTGGATTTATGTATACACGTATAGGTAAAGTTTATAGGGAACAACTTTTTCTAATTTATTTTGAAATAATTTATTTTATTTTGTTTATTTAACTGAGTACTGCAACACTTTTATTTAAAACTTTTTCTTGATTTTTTGTGTTGTATAAAATCTTCAAAAAAATCGACATGATCGGATCATCAAGGTTAAAGTCTGAGGACTTAGCGAAAATGAAATTTCAAAAAAATTTATTTATGTGATAATAATCGCGATTTTTAACCGTTAGGGGCGTAGTTTAAAGATGTCACTTTGCATATATACATCTTTAAAACTCCATGCCATAACAAGGTTATATCTTGCACTCCCAAAATTAGTGTAGATATTGCCTAAAATTATAAAAGTAAATATGCCAGATGTAAATAACCCTAAGAGCCCTAAATCATCATTGAGAAATTTTTATTCAGTTCAGCCCTGATTCTACACTGCATAAGCTTAAAAAAATTTTATTTGCGCGAAGCGTAAACTATAATCCATTACCAATGCCATTATAGTGCGCTTCAGCGTTGATTTGTTATTATTTTCGTGACGTTTTCATTGATATCTGTTTTTTATTTATGTTTTTATACTTTCGATTTAAACGATTTAAATTAAAGGTTTCAATAATTATTTAAAAATAAAAATATTTAATGAATTTTCAGAAAGTAAAGGGGGGGGGGGGGGGCAGTTATATTGCAAGTATATTGTATATGATACTATGCATATAAAAAGTAGTAAAACCGAAAATTTTAACTCCTATTGAAAGTTAATCCCGTTGAGATTTCGTAAATCCTATATTATAGTGTTTTCACCGCATAAAAAGATTATAAAGTAGATTAACTTTAACAGTTCCTTTCAAAATGCAAATGCTGTTTCATGTTTTCTTCTAAAGTGGAAGTGAGATAGATAGTTAAACGATGAAAAAAAAGAATAGATTCTCGAAAATGTACTCTCGATTCTCGAATAATGTACTCAGCGCAAGAGAGGAATAGGTTTGTTCGATTTGTGCAACTATTGGCCCTATGAAGATTTAACAAGATTAATTTCTAATCTACTAGATTTAAAGATTAAATTTGTATGGTAAATCTTTGAGATTTGAAGAGGATTTAGGCCAAATCAACTTAAATCTAGGATTAGCGGTCGGTGGAAACATAGTATTATACACACTTTGAGATCAGAGTTGCCGCCCAAAAAATAATTTCCGTGGCATATTTTCTAAAAAAAAACGGGTCATTTTCGTGCCATATAAAAAAACTCGATTTCTTATTTAAAAAAAAATATTATTCAATTTTGAGGTGAAATACATCATTAACTTAGAAAAAATAATTTGCTCCATTCGTGTATTATCAAAAAATAAGTTTTCAATTTTTCTGTAGTCTCCACAACGCATAAATATATCATATATATATATTCTGCGCCCATGAAAGCATTTATTGTCCACTGGAATATCCCTAACATATAAAAAAAATATAATGTTGGTCCTAAGACACTTCCTTGTGGTACACCGGCTTCAATTTTATTAAGTTCCGAATACGCTTGCTCATACCGTACTCTCTCAGGTCATATCAGAAAAATAAAGTCAGAAAAATACTTATCGCTGAATTTGATTTTATTCTGAAAAAATGGTTAGAATTAAACAAACAAAAATAAAAAATTTATATTCAGTTTTTAATATTTTTAATTGGTTTTTGATTTTAGTTTTAGTTTTGTTTGAAATAATTCAACTTTTTATTTTTATTGTACTTTATTGAAACTTTATTTGATGTTTTGCCATTCTTGCATCAATATTTTAGACATATCATGTTTTTGAATACAAAAATAGAGTTTTTTTTGGCGCTATTTTTTATAACGCGGTAGCTATTTCCAAACAAAAATTGATAGATTTAAAAATTACCAATCTCAAAAATAAAAACTTTTATCTTTGGAATTACTTTTTTTCCATCTTAAATTTCGAAAGAGATACCTGCAGTTCATTTTGTCCAGCATTGTTTTTGTTTATACAAAATTCTTTGTTTAGATTAATATTTGATTATCAGAGCAAATACATGCGACTCAATCGTGGATTTTTTTTATTATTGTTTGCTCTTGTTAATGAAAACGGCAAGGTGTTGTTTACTCATTCTTCTACAAAACATGGTCATAATTTGCTGAGAGAAAGTTTAAAAGAAATCGATTTAAATTTACTATAATAGAACAGCATAACAAAATATAAAACGTATATATGCGGTAGGTAATTATAATCAAAAAAACTACTCAAGCTTAAATGTTTTTTTCGCTTTTCTTTAGTCTTTTCAACTATCACAGAAAGTCGTATAACGTGCGACCACAGCTAATTATTATGAAATATTTCATTGCCAAGAAAATGCAGAAATAAACGAAAAGCAAAAAAAAAGAATTCACTGCACTCTTATTCCATTATAGGGTTGGTTATGTTTTTTTCAGCCGATTAGAAAATGTTTGTGTTTAACCGATGAATTAACCATTGGTCTTTAAAATTATTTTCTCTGACTAGAGAGACTGATAAGCGTTGCATGAAAAAAAAATTTGTTTCAAACTAAGGACGCAGAGGAGAGCGACTGTAATAAATAGTTCTAGGTATAAGAGGTATAGGTACCGATAGTAAATCGTATTCAATTAAAGATTTTTAATTTTTAAAATACATGTAGTTGTATATGTATAATAGGTATCGTTATTTTTGGTTCTAAAAATATTGTTTTTTCCAATTCTTCTATGATTAGAATCAGATTTAACTTTCAGCCAACTTTCAAAAGCTATACAAATATTGAAACCAGCTAGGTACAAGTTTGTGGTTTTCGCTACAAATTAGCCTTTAATTAGTTACAAATGCAGAAATCAAATTTTTTGGATTTCAAAAATCGTTACGGAATTAAATAATTTTCAAAGTAATACAAATTATATAATTCAATTTTTGAGAAAAGGAATATTTTCCTTAATAGCTTTTTGGCAGATACCGTTATTTTGGTCCCAAAAAAACGTGTCAGAGAAACTTAAAAGTCTTTTTTTCATGATGACTTTAAAAGAATGTCAGTTTGTTGGTACAAAATTGAGACAATTCTACTAAACAAAGAACATTTCAGACAAATTTGTTATGCCGCGCTGCCACCGTAAATGAAAGCTCCTCTAGTTAAAAAGGTTGGTTTAATTTGTTATCCTGTGAAATTAAAAAAAATATGAATACGCATCGATTAAATTGAGAATAATTTCTTTTTTAAATGAACATCTATATAAAAACACTCTTCAATAAATTATTCGTGTTTAAAACATATTTTTACCAAAAACTTTTCTGAATCCCAACATTGCTTTGTCTATACTCATTATAGGTTTTTCTTAAATATACATTTAAGTCTTTAGTTTAATGATAAAATGACTAAGAATGAGTCTTAAATGAGCCTTAAATGATTATAACTTAAATATTTACCAAAATGTTGTCTAACCCATTAGGTGTATATGAAACAGTGAGTTGCTTAGCAAACATACACACATATAACCTGTTAAATATCGATACCTACTTGATTTGTGTGGTTGTTCCCATGTCATTTGGACCATTGATCTAAGCGCGCTTCAGCATCTGTTTAATGTGTTTTTGTGGTAAAAAAAAACAATGATGGATTAAATATTTGACCACAGCGATTCAACTAAAATGAACCCTTTTTTTTTGTTTTGGTGTCCAAAATGTCAGTGGTCACAGACGCGAGTTGAGTAAACACACTTAAGAATAGGTAAGTGTATCTGGTGAAATGTATATCTATCTATTCGTCGTTTTCGGCCGCCTTATGTTTATACAAATCAATTCGATATGTTAGGTAGGTAGGTAGGTACACATTGAAGCTGTATATATAAAGCCTTTATATATTGACGAGAACCACTTAAGCTTTGAGAGAGAGACACACAGCCAGAAAGAACATAAATAAATTAATTTTTCATTGCCCACTTCAGCGTGAAGAAATGTTTTTATGGCCACAAAATGTTAAAATGTTTATTCAAGTTGTATATTATAGATATACACACATTTGAAAATGGTGTGTGATTGAATATAGAACTTTATTTATACAGCTATCAAGTTTGAGATGATTCAAATGGGACATGATTGAATTGAATTGGAAAGGGTTACCAAATCAACTTGACAACACAGGTTATATGATGGGGAATCTAGGTATATGTTTATTTAACATTTCGACTTGGATAAACCAGTCTTAATCAGATCCATTAAAAATGCTTTATTGCATTTTTTTTGTTAAAGATGTCGCTCTGTATTTTGTTGACATTAAATCTATGTCTTTGTAGCAAAAAATACTCATTTGTATTATTAAGACATAAAAATATTTAACAACGCTATTTAAAAAATACCGTTTTTTTAGCACCAATTTTTTATATCTTGTTATACCATATTTGCATACCATGTATTTTTAAAGTGATGATCTGAAAACTATGTTTTTAATGATGGTGAGGTAAGAATGTAGTACAAACGGCTCTTTTGATGGTAATAAATAAAAAGTTAGTAGATGACTAATGTTGAAGGTTTTGAATTTGCATTATTGGGTCTTTCTTTGCTCGAAGATATATATGTATATTGATATACAGTCCGTCACATTTGAATAGCCTCACACATTCTTTCTTTCATTTGTACATAGGAAAATTAATATTTAAAGATAAGGTAAGAGAACGGTCTCTGAGATTAAGACGATTTTTTAACAAATTTCTAAATTTTCTGTGCTTGTTTGTTGCAGTCACTAGAACGATCATTTTTTTTTTGTAACATTTGAATAGCCTCAATTGAAAATTCTCGAAAAGTTATCAGGAAGTGGTCAAACAGTTAGGTTTTGTGATTTTTTCAATTTGAAAGTTTAAATGGGCAGAAAAAATTCATTAAAGGCTACAGAGATTGCCAAAACAGAGGCTTATTGGAATCAAGGACTGACGAAACGTTTTATTGGACAGAAAATTGATCAAAGTCTCAATTTGGTGTGCAATTTTTTTAAGTCCGTAAATGTATAGGCAAAAAAGTACAAAAACGAACTTTTTCAATTCTATCTTATCTATTAATGACGAAAATAATATGATAAGCTTCCAATTGCAACCACTCTCTGAGGAAATAAAGACACGGAGCTGGGTTAGAAGTGAGCCCAATGACCATAAGTCGGGTTTTCAAAAGTGCCAGACACCTTAAGCACTTAATGCTGATGAAAAAACCTCCGTTTAACAATGCGCGTGAACTACAGCAGCTTAATTTAGCAAGATGCCGAATGCCATGGAATGCTGAAGGCAGCATCCATTAAAAAAATTGGCAAAAAATGATCTCTTTAGTTAAAGATAGTTCAACTTAAACAGACGGGATGGATATAAATATACTACTTCCATGATTTCAGAAAAGAAAATTTGTGTTTTCATCGCTTTCATAGTCGTGGATGGGATGAATTATTGTATGGGGATGCAAGACCATTTTATGGCACTGTTGATTTAGATTTTGTAGACTGTAAAATGACATCGAAATAATATAAAATAATATTAATAATATTTGTCTTGAAATTTATATTGTTAATTTTTTTTTTTTGTTGATATCTATTTTATCTATAATATTTATTTATTTTAAACCAAATAATATTTCTTTTTTTTTTGTATCTTCTTAAAATATCAATTATTTCACTATCTTAGATATAATTATTGCAGAATATTATCTCCGGCAGACGGCATTAGCCATGATTGTAATTCTTTTTAGTATTCTAAGTTTGTAAAAGTGTTTTTTTTTTTTTGAAAATATATAGTATAATACCTTATTGGAAACAGTCTTGCTTCTTTTTCAGTGTATTTGCAGCAAGACAATAATCCGATTCACATAACTTTTATGAAAATGTTGCAAACCTAAAATAAACAGGAATTATCCCACCAATAAAAAATGTGTGGGAGTTAATGTCAAACTAGCAAGATTTATGGAAATGAAAGGATGTACACAAGAAAAGTAAAGTTCAACGTTATAGCTATCAAAGTGCCCAAGGTCAACAGATTTTTAAGGAATCGTTTGCGATTGTTTAAGAAATCGAACATTGATTTTGTATGATTCCTTTTTTCAGATAATTCAAAACAAGGATGGCTCTAAAAAATTCTAAAATATTGTGTTTACCACAGAAAACAAATTATTTTCTTTTAAAAAATTAATCAATTGGTTTTTGTTTCTACTAAATAAATAATGTGAGTCTATTCTTATGTTAATGCAAATAATACCTACACATTTTTGTGACTGTTAACAAAACTTCTTGAGAAAATTGCTTTAAAAGGCCGTTAAAAGCTATTTAGAATCAATAATTCAACAAAGTCCATTGAAATACTGTTAATTCTTCTACTTGGCTGATGTATTTCAGTAGTATAGTATATAGAATTTGTATTATTAAAAAAAACCTTCTTTTAAAATTGCTTTAGCTTTTAGAAATAAGTCAAAACTTCTCTTAATCCTTGCAAATATGTACTAGTACTGTACTATGTACTGCTACTCAATACAAATTTTCTAATTAGACCTCAAAGAAGTACCAAAAATAGTTAATTGTAAAATAAATTATGTGTGAGGCTATCCAAATGGTACGGACTGTATATTCATTCTTTCACTTTTATTTTGTTAGCTGCGTTTTGAGGTCAATCAAATAGAAGTGTCGTTAATTTTTACTTGTATGATAAGGCTTTAGAACAGTCTCTCTTCTATATTGTGATGCACCATAAAGCTTAAGTGCATTGCGAACGAAACTATTCTTAAACTCGCTTTTTGAGACAGTTTCAAACATCTTAGTAAATTATCATTTATTGAGCATTATTTTTTTAAAGTCCTTCCGAAGACTTCAAGTCTTATAACTCAGGAACCAATTATGTTATTATAGGGTTTGAAATTTGGTGAGGCGCCTGTGGCCTGCGTGCTTGGTCAACCTAGCAAATATTCCAAATTTGAAGTCTCTGACTCAAGTTAGAGGGGGTTCAAAAAGCGCCTGAGTTTGTTCCTGTAAAAAGGGTGTAGAAGCAATATGCTTTTGCAATGGCGCTACAAATAAAAAAAGACAACACACGCACACTAAGATGGTAGAGGTGGTTTTGTATTATATGCGAATTTAAAAATGATGAAGACAAGATGCACATCGAACTAAAATAGATTTGCTAAATATTTAAATTCAAATTCTTAAATTAATTTAAAGGCTTTCAACAATTTATAAGACTATTGTCCTACTTTGTAAGCGATTTTGAAATAAATAAATACTAAATACTAAAATCCTTTGATTTGTATTCCATAGTTGGTAAACCACAATGGTCTTTATTTCGTATGCTTTTTTCTTGGAAGATTTTACTATCAGACTATATCAGGCTGGTTCTGCAGAGTTTCGAATCCCAGCCTATATATGTATACAAACAAAAATGTGGTGTCCGTCGGGTATTGACTTCTGTGAGGAAGTAAAAAAATATCCCAATATCCCAAGAGTAACTCTTGTCATGAAAAAAGCCGTTTGGATTAGCGGAAAATATGAGCCCCCTTGTTTCTGTATTGGCGTCGCGTTACTTACACATTATAGTACAGTCAATAAAGCATTAAAAACAGACCAATCAGGAAATATTTGCTGGAAAGCTGGATTCTGGTATATAAAGCCTCCTCATGGTGTTCTTAAGAAACTGTCAAAAGTCCCCATCGTTATAAGCGCCGCTAACAATTTTAGCGAAGGCCCCCATAATATTTTTTTTTTCAGTTATAAATACCAAATGGTAAATTGTACAGAAAAATTGTAAGAATTAATTTGTAGCTCAGAAAATTTCCCTACAAAAAAGATTCAAATCCTTTTTTCATAAAAATATCCGTTTTCGAAATAAACCAATCGGGAGAGTTAAGGGTTTTACTTTTCATTATTGTATTATTCATACTAGAATGTCAGTTTATTAGACTTGACCATTCTTTATTCCGTCAATTTCATTGAATTTCTGAACAACAACAACAACTTAAAGGTGCTACCACCAATTGTATAGAATTAATTTATAATTCGTTTTAATTAATTATTTGGCTGGAGATATATGTACCTATTTCAAGGGGTGCCAAGCCCTATCATCAGTCTCCTTATTAGTGGTGCTGAGCTTTAATCCAATTTTATTTTAAAAACTTTCTACATGCACACCTAGTGATCGAACCTACGCATATCAGTTTACTCAGTCTTAGAATTCGTATGCACTAAGCATTCCACCGCTTAAGACCACTGACGTCACAGGTCGAGATGTATTGTTTGTTTGTTTATCAAATGCATTTGGAGCACCAGCATTTTTCTAAGCGCCTTCAAGTTTTTCAAGATTTTACTTTTCTATATACTGGGGCGCTTATATAGTTCATAAATTGTGCACTTTGTGATAAAAGCATCAATTTTCTTGTTGTTGTTGGTACATTTTATTAACATGATTTTAAGATGTTGGCCCACTCTATTTGTCTACCCCTTAAGGTGGGAGGGGCAAATAAAAAAAAATTATTCTATAGTTATATAATTTTCAATTAAGTTATTTTAGTGTTAGTTTTTGAATAAATGATTTTTTAAGCTCTTTATTTTTTGAATTTTTATTTTCAAAATGTTAAGTTTAAAAAAAAAAACAAAATACAATACTGCAATAATTTTATTTAAAGGTAAAATATGAAATTTATCGTGTAGGTACCTACCTTATATATCATAGTCATACTCATACATCTTCTGAAACTAATACAATAATTGATTGAATTATTGAAGATTGGATTTATTACATGCAACAATGTTTTGGTCTATATAATTATCATCTGACCCCAATATCACACGATCATAATATAATGCAAATATTAAATCTTTGATACTCATTATACAGTCGCATAAATTTTTCACCTGCGGTCAGTGAACAAAAATTGAGATACATAGTTTATCAACTTTCATTTGGCTTTATATATGCTGATGAAAGAGTTTATATTATATACCTATACTATGATACAAACTTAAAGACCTGGTATGTTAGTAATACCAAAAACAGTTGCAGGAAATTATTCTTGAATCATGTTCCAGCTGTGATGTTTTGAAATAGCATCCGCACAAATAAGGCTGCTATCATGCAAATGCACTGCAAAAACGCGCATTTAAATTGTTCACCTATAATGGAAAACGCTATATAATGTACCATATACAAACATTGAACAAGAAGTGAGTACCGCGCGCTGCCGCGCCGCGCCACACTGTGTTGCACAGCACAACACACCGCACTACAATAATTGTAGATGCTGCATTATGCATAATAGTTTTATTTTTAATTAGACAAGTGGTGACTGTAATCGAGAATTAATTGCACATCGATCGAAATTCCAAAATAAATTTTAATTAAGTCGACAGTGTTTATATACATACATATATATTCGCAACTGCAGCGACATTATACATACACACTCGGTTGTGCTCAAAATGATGCTGATGCTGACAAACACAGATTGGCCTTTAGAGTGCAACAAAACATCGAGAAGGAACACATGTAAGGTTTTACGGTATTTAAATTCCCCGGATCTAGCTGCCATCAGTGCCGCCTCGGCCTCAGTGTCCGCATTCGATGCACCGCAGAACATTTTGTGAAATCTTTAAAATGGGCTTCTCTTCTTTATAGTTTAAAAAAAAAAACACCACCGATATAAGTAATTCAGCTATATATACAATGATCTGCTGCAGGAATCCAAAGCACGACAGAATTTTCTCCAATTTATCGAGACTTGATGGGATGCCGCCACACCGAATGCAAATAGGGCGATATAGGCGCTTCAAGTTTAGCAAAGCAATTTTATTTGCGCTCCTTCTAAATAGAATATTCCTCCACGTACATATACTCGTATAGTGAATTCTTGACAATGAGGACAATTTCAATGAAGAAGCAGTCGCGGTCGTCATTGTCAACTTTGAGTGGGGAATTTAAAATTCCACAAACGAAGATCGCGACAGATAAAAAAAAATCTGTTTTCGATCAAGCAGATAAATAGCAACCCGTGACCCGTGATGTCAGCAATAAATCGAAAAGGAACATAGTACACAACAGAAGACTATATGTAGAGAAACATGCAATGTCCTTGTAATCAGGCTGATTCAATGGCCTTTCGACAGATCTATATAGGCCTTTCGACAGATCTATATAGATGGATGATATAAGTAGAAAATCATCATTCATTTTTGGGGAGTGAAATAGGAGTATTTTATCTTTAGGTCAGAACTCAGAGATAAGACAATTGGCTATGTTTTATAGACTTGAAGGAGTAAAAAGTAACCAAATTCTGGACTTTGGGGCGTTACAATAATTTTGTTTGCTCAAAAATGACGGTTTAAATCAGTGGAGGATCCAGGATTTGCAGTCATGGGGGGAATAGAAAACTTAAAGATAAATTAAAATTGCGTTGGCTTTTTGCTATACGTTATTTCTGTGCGTGAAGTACACACCGCCATTTTCGATTTTCCGAAAAAAAAACACAAACAAGCACAAACTTTATTCATAACTTTTTAAAAAATCGTAATTTTGAAAAAAAAAATTCATCCCTAAAATTTTCGAATTTAAAAAAATATTTACAGCACATGGTGGTACAAATTGAGCACAATACCTACAGCACAACTTTTTTTTTGAAAATCGAAAACGATGGTGCGTTCGGTCGTAAATGCTGCAAATATGCGATTTTTTATCTCTTCGATACACAACTTTAACATAATTTTGGGAAAAATTTCATCCTCAAAATTTGCAAATTTGTGAAGTTTTTAAAAATATTTACGGCACATTGCAGCACAACAACATACCTTAAGCCCTTGAAATAATAAGTTTCCCTCATAAAACTGTTACGCAATCTAATGTAAGTAAAGGTATAACTCTTTTTTCCACTACGATGCATTTGAAGTTCTTGAAGAAATTTTTAGTCGAAATTTTATAAAAAGTTTGGCTTTCAAACGTAGATCAAATTTAGGTCGAAGAGAAATAAATATTTAATAAATAAATTAATTATTATAAAAATATTTGCTTTAAATGGACCCGAAAACCCTCCCCCAGTGGATCCGCCACTGGTTTAAATAAAGAAAAAGTAGTTTACATTATTTAAAAAAAAAAAAAAAATATAGATGTCGAAAATTATTTGTTATTTATAGTTAGACTAAAAATTAGTAAGAAAAATTAATATTGGAAATCAGAATATAGTATATAGTATTTAATTTGCACTATAAGATTTCGAAGAACATTTAAAAAAGAACCAACATTTTCAGTTGGAAAATAAGTTTTTCAAAATATTATTCCTTGATTTGCTAAATAGGTATAAAAACAAATTAGGTTTCTGGCATTAAAAAAAGCTATTGCATAACTTTCTAAAAGTTGCCGTCATGTATTGATCATATTTAAATATCTATCTACATTTCTCAAGTCAAGTTTTAGAAAATCGTCCAAGCGCGTAGTTAGGGGGACCAAGGGTGGGCACTGGGCAGCGTCCAACCTATAGAAAACTCATTGCCTACTCTTGACAGTTTTACTTTGCAAAATTGCCAATTTCTTCCAATGTTTTGGCAAAGTTAATGATATTTTATGTATTTTCCAAATGATCTTTCTTAGATGTTAAGCCTCTTACCTACAAAAATTCAAATACAAAATATCCCGATAATTATGTAATTATATAGGTATAGTCAATTTTTCCACTATGTACAGATTAGGCTGTTTGGGTCTGAAGGAATGGTGATGATGGAAATGCGAATAAAGTCAATAAAAGTTCATTTTCTGATTTAAAAAATTAGAAAACAAAAAACAGGAAGCATTATATTTTTGTGATGAAAATAAAAACCACTTATTTATTAACTGAAACGAATGATCGACAAAAAAATGTCGGCTGTTAAAAAAAGTTCAAATTCCGAAATTTCTTCACCAAGAAAAAAAAAACGTGCTAAGTATGTCTTGTGCCTTGGTCTTATTATATTTTACTAAAATTATTGTTTAGTAAGAAAATTGTTGACACTGACACCAGCCTGACATGTCCTTAGCGGAGCAACGGAGTTGCATGAGCGGGGAAGACGATCCCAGAAGTAATCGGGATTTAAAAAAACCGTTGCATAACCGGTCGATTTTTTTTTTGAGATTAGGTAAAAATTTTATTTTATTTCTCTTTCCATCCTTGCCCTCACAAAAAAATTCCTCTCCCATATATAAGAATCGATATATTGGAGTCTATATTTCAAAATCGTCATATTAGCCGTGTTTGTTTTGGGATTTTATATATAGTCACCTGATTGCAAGAACCAGTAAACTCAATTTACGTGTTTTTGAGAAAGTCGCAAAAAACGTCTGGGCCTCTTTTTCAGGCTCCATTTTTTGCATTATAGTATACGGGTAAAATAGTGACACCATATTTTTTCTGCGCTACTGATTGTATTAAAAGGTACAAATCGATTCAAGGCAGCAAAGCCCAAGCACCTCAAAAATTAAAAAAATCTAGTTAGCTGGTACTTGAAATCAGGTGACGAAATAGCAGGTAGTTTCCAAAATAAACCGTCCGAAGTAGCCTAGTTTTTATATTTCACATTTGGTACTCCCGAATAACAGCTGTCAGAAAAAAATTAAAAAAAAATACAAATAAAGGAAAGACGAAAAATTACTTGAACCAAACATTCATTTTAGTTACCTACATAAAACTACAGTGAATAGCTTTCCCAAAAAAAAAAAACACGAATAGAAAGACATAAAGTTCAACTTTTGTGTAGGATACCTATTGAGTTGCACTTTTATTTCAATTTTCGGATAAGAGAGTTTGTCAGAAAATCCAGAAGAAACGTAACTAAATGTCGCAAAAATTTCTCCAGAAGACGTCGATCGCCCTATAAAGCAAAAGAGAAAACAAAAAAAAAAAAAATCAAAAATGTATATTATGATTTCGTATGCAGAAATGAAAGGTTCTCTTTTGGCTGTATTATATATAACTTGATCCCAAATAGCTAGTTTTCTTTTTTTGATTTTTTTCTCTTAAATTTGACCAATTAAATGACCATTTTTGACCACCCCTCAGTTGCCTAGTAAATTTATTATTTTTTAAAATGAGGGCCCAAAAGAACACTGACCCCAAAAAATCCATGGTTCATTTTGGATCATCCCTACAATTTGTTTATATTTTTGAAAACAAAAATTCGGTTTTTTTTTTTTTTTAATTTTGTCTCTTTTTTTATTTCAATAGCAAATTGTGAAAAACACAATTATCATAAATGACCACCCTTAGAATTATTCTAACTTTAAAAAAAATATTTTTTCTTGAATTTTGACTGTACAAATATTTTTTTTAAGAATTAAAAATAATTCGGGTGTTCATTTTATATATTTAACAGCTAAGGTCAATTGTTGAAAAAGAGACCAATCGAAAGTAAAATTGATTTTTTTGATGTAGCTTTCTTTTAGACACATGTAAGTAGCTATGTATATTGAAGAAAAACAACAAGGTAATCTTGTGTTGTTATATAAAAATAAAAAAAAAAAATTATTTAACAAATATGCTGCAGTATCATTGATACAGCTGACAAAAAATTAAAAGGTTTTTATTGATTTCTGAAAAACATTGAAAACGAAATACGCGAGGTTCTTCACTTTAACCGTCAATATAAATAAATTTTGTGATCGGAATTGGAAGGAAGATTTTGGATCTTCCAATATTATACAAAATATAGCGCGACTATTTGTGTTGTGCGTCAACCGCCATTTTGAAAAATTGATTTTTACCAATATGTCGATATCGACTTATCGACAGTCAATGCACTTTAAGTGCCAAAATTAATCTTTTGTCAGGAATTTTTGTAATTAAATAAATTATATGGCATAAAATTGTAAAGTATTCACGGTTTCGGCGTATTCCTCCTTTTAGCACTTCTCCCCCTTTTGACCGTATCATATTTTTTAAATCAATAAGGCAAACGATATTTAGCCCTGAATTTTGTAGATTTGCATGATTCGGCGATTTTTGTGGTAGGTACCTACTTATTTTTCTGATTTTGTTTTGCAATAATAATATTTTTTTTTTAAATTTTCTATACTTATATGAGCTCCTACCAATTTATCCGTCCATATATGCATATTTAAATTTATGAAAAATATTTTTTGCTTTGAATCTATTTTTTGATGTTTCAAGTATAGGTATGGTAGACTTTTTTATCTTTTCTAAGTTTTATTTCTCTCTCATATAGACTGAATAAACCCAGAGATATTTCATTTTATTATTATTACATATATTAATTACTAAGTGTAAAAACTAATTTTAAATTTAATCGAAAAATATACGAAACAAATTATAAAATATTTTTGTTGTTAGTTTTTTAAAATAAAATGCATATTTGATCAATAACTTGACATTGTAATATTATTTCAAAAAACTTTATTCCAACTTTTTTAAAACCCATTACAGATTCAAATCGAAAGAACTTTACAATTTTGAACTCAATTATTTATTTTTATTTTATTTTTATTAAAAAAAAAATAATTAACAGGGTGATCAAAATAAGATACAAAAAAAATCAAAATGTGTTTGCAAGAAAATTGACTGACGTTGTTCAAATGGATTTTGTACAAGCGCAGCTGAATATTGCATATTGTTTGAATATAATATATTATAGCAACTGGCGCTTTCAGAAAAATAAGATCTCATAGATTTTTCTCACTAAAAAAGTGAGCAAGCGAATCTAAGATTATTTATTTCCTCAGAATTTTGACAGACAAGCTGAAAAATTGCTGTTCATTTAACTGAGATTGCTGAGATCTAATTTTCCTGAACATGCCTAGTATATCTACGTCAAAAAATAAAGATCAAATTGACTTTGAAATGACGTTTAAGAAATAGTTAAAATTTAATAGCAAAATATAACATCTTTATCAAATTGTTTCGTCATAACGTTCCCATTGAAAGTAATTATTTTTGCCCTGATTGAATTTTGTTCCTTTACAATAAGGTCCTTTTTTATCTGGTTCCACATAAACATTATTGCTATACGCCGAAGGTCTTGGGTTCGATTCCCAGTCTATATGCCACCTTAAAAAAACAGAAATGTGTTTTACGAGCTACATGCCTCTTGTGAGGAATTGACAAATCCCCCAAGAGTATATCTTGTCGTGGAAAAGTGCTTCTCCTCTTATAGCTGTATCCGGCAAAAAATTTTAGGTCCCCTTCATTCCTGCCAAAACTGATTGAAAGTTGTAGTTCACAAGGCCAATTTATTTATTTATTACATTAATATTATAACAACAATAGTTGGCTAGGGGCTTTCGACCAAGCTATCTACTATTATATTTTATGTATATGTCAGATATATTATTTGAATCACCCTGTTTTTATACACAACAACTAGGTAACTATATAAAATCAAAAGTGGCGGATAAAAACTCGTTTGGATTGATGTAGTCCTCCTTTTTCGAATTAATTTTGTTATGTCCAGTATATCCAGTTCATATCAAAACATAATCCACCGCAGAATACAATTTGTATGTAAATTTTTTTCCAGACTGCACTTACACGCTTACTTACACTCCCAAACACACAGCATCATCAGAATGGTCCATCCATCGTTTGTTTTTCTTTTTATATTTTTATCCATATCCGAGCAACAACCCTCAACGACAGGGGATGGTGTTAAAAATCCAGTTATACTTTTTTTTGTATCCTCACAAATTTACATTAAGCTCGTGATGAATTATTTTTTTGTTATATGCTCCACCACCCACTAACTGCCCCCCATTCCACCATTAGTCGGTCCAATTATCCTTTGTTGCTGACGACGTCGTATTAGTTTAACGGTAGCTTGAATATGAAAAAAAAAAAAATCAGCGCACTCGTACTTTTTTGATGTCCTTTGGACTTTCCGCGCCAGCCAACGACGAGGACGACATTTCGAAACTGGGTGGGGGTGGTTGGAGTTCGCTTGTGAACTCATTATTATTTTTTTTTTTTTATTCGAATGATGATTGTGTTATTTAACGGAAGACTTAACTTTATTAACTTTCTCAGGGGCTTAGCCCCCTGCGCTTGTCTGGCTTGCCATTTTTGCCAAAAGGAGATTGCTTTAACTAAAATCAAGATATACGGACAGTGATATAAAATAAAAAAAAAAAAAAATACATCCGTCGGCCATTTTGTGTGTTTTCGAAGGAGCGCCAAACCAAAGCCAGAGTGAGAGCAAAAGTGGTATATAGAGAAACACTCGTTAACGATGTTTTGCAGCATGTTAGAGAGGAGATCCGTATGAAAACGCATACAAATATACAAATGCATCGGCCGCACTCGGCAGCGGAAACCGTGGAAGTGATTGATTTATACGACCAGCGTCAGGCGCGATAAGAGAAACAAGCGAAGAATATCCAACACGAAATTAGTGTTATTCGATTATCGGCGGCGGGCAAAGCGGCTTCTTTCGATCCGCAGATCAAAGTAGAACGCGCGACCGAGAATCGGGAATCGGGAATGCCCGGGAACATGTGTCTCTTTTGGAAAATCATTAATTTGCTTTGAATTTATTCGAAGAGTTCCATTAAAATTGAATATTTATAAGCGCAAGGCAAGGATGCTGTATATAGCATTATAGCGACACATCATGGCCGTGCTGTGTTATAGGTTTACGAGACTCGCCGGCGTTGCCTCTTATATAGCCTGGCCGGCCGTTCCTCACCTCGCATGATGCGGACTCTGGGCTGCGGTGTATAACTGGTTCTCGAGGTTTGAGATAGAGTGGAGTTTATGAGCCGGGACAGTGGACCGACCGGGGATCGGGAATATGGAATGGGTATATAGTATGGTTGTTTTTAGTTCTTTCATGGGTTTCTGTTAATTAATCGACCGACATGAAATGTCGACGTGGGGCGGCATGATACGCGGTCAAAGAAATGTGCGCTCCTCGCAAGTAGGTAGATACCTATATAGACGCTGTTTGGACGCACTTAAGAAGCGGTGGCAAATTGTTCGATTCTTGATTTTATTTCTATTTTGTGTGTGTGTGTCACATGTAAAACATCCTCCATTGAATCAAAGCGAAATACTGCAGATAAAGAATATGAAATCATATGTTGCGCTTATCGGCGGATTTATATTTGCGTGTTGCAAGCAACATTAAATGGATTTTATGGAATCATTGAGGCAAATACATTATTTTCTTTTTTATGTGGGTTTCATTTAACATTATCAAGAGGACGTTGTTTAACTTTTATTTGAGTAGATATAGGTATATATAGAATAGGTATTTCAATATAACAACTTTGAACATCAGAAAATTTAATGGGAAGTCAACAAGGATATTTTTTTTCACACAATATGTATGTATACATAGTATGCATGTATGTACATATGTATACCAACTTGGTACTTGATTTTCAGAATTTGTAATTTACCATCAAACTCTGATTTGACTGAAAACTTTACCAATATAAATAGCAACTATAAGAACTTAAGGCATTTACACGAAAAAAAATTCTCTGCATTTTAGTTAACTTTCTTAGTAAATTCAAAAAGGTACCAAGCTACATAATATATATTTCTTTGTAACGCAATTTTCCTGAAATAAAAATCCCATTCAACGTGGCACCTATAGCCTGAAAACAAGACATTTTTTTTTGTTCATTCCATTAAAAATGCCATTTGCATGATCGCGTATAAAATAAATTTCTACAAATCCTAAATGGAGACATTAAGCCAACTGACCATGTTTTTAATTTCCTAAATGTCCAATAAATTAAAACCATACCTTTCCATTAATTATACATGGTCGTCCCACGAACGCCAAACACAGAAAAAAAAAAAATGTTTAAGAATCCTTTTTTAATATATCTATATATAGGTATAGGAAGGAGAGAACTCCAAATCTCAAACAACACCATCCAACAACTTTTCAATTGGCGACCCTAAGCTAGGCTGGCTATATTATATATAGGGTTGCATCGCAAATGCGTAAGTAAACGACTGCTGCGGCGGCGACCACAGCAGGAATGTACCTATATATATAAATATTTTAAACATAAGGGCGAGATGGTCTTACCGGAAATAGCCAAACCGCCAAAATACAGCCCATTAAGGGTTAAGAAGGCAAAAGCAGAAGAAAATAAAAATTTATTGTCAAATTAAGGACAAAAGAGAAGGATTCAAATAGCAAAAAAAAAAAAATAAAAAAAAAGAAGAAGAAAAAACATTATATTGTGCTCCCATAGTTATAAAAGTGTTTGCTTATAATGGCCATTTTAATTTAAGGGCGGTTTCGATTTGGTCTTGAGTCTTAAGAAATGCGGGTATACAAGAATGTTTTTAAACGAACAAGATTTAGTAGGTACTAGGGCGAATTGTACATAGGTATAGGTATAAGGGGTTTAAAAAAGGGTGTTTTATATTAACAAAATAAACTTGTTTAAAAATGTAATGAAATAACGATTTCGGAATCTTAGCGGAAATTGTTTTTTCAAGTGAAAATAAGAAAATAAATGTGGAAGGGTTATCTTTACCAGAAAAAAAGGTAACCAGAAATACATTTGTTGTTAACTTCAATTAAATTTGATTTTTTTACTTTATTTTAAAACAATAAACCAAAAAGAGTAAGTTATATTTAAATATACATTTATTATATCTTTGTTAGGGTCAAAAGCAAAACTCGCTATATAATATAAACTTTTGTAAAATAAATTTTATTACATATATACAGTGAAACCTCCTATTGCGGACCACTCCCTTAAGCCATAGTACATACTTCCTCGTGAAGTGAACAACCATCAGTGGAGAAAGTGAATTTTTGACACAATTTGCTTGACTTTTGCAGCTTTTATGGTCAAATTGTCAAAGCTACACCAAAAATCAAAGAGATCCCGTACATTTTGCGCGTGAATATGGTTCACCGCTCATGTACGCAAACTCTCCACTTTTTGTCATGGCTTCACGAGCACGCTCATGGGTGAACAAAAATGCAAATTTATATGGATACACGACATGACTCACAAGTATGTACTAGGCTTTAAGCGGATACAATCCCCTTGAGCGGACAAATTCTCACGACAGTGGATCTTGAATTTAAATTCCATGATACATTTTATTATCCTTTAAGCGTGTAAACAAGACACACGAACTAACGTAAATAACAAAAAAAATAAAAATGAAGCACAGTGCGTGTGTGATGCATGCCACCAAAATACTGTCTGTGATGAAATGTATATAACGGATTTTATTTCTGCAGCAGTGGTCTGTTTTTGTATCTTTTTTCTTGTATAACTATTTTTTAATTTTTTTCCTTGGATGGACAACTACATTAGACGGACAAAAGTGTTGCGACCGTGCGTTGCTGTCCGCCCAAGGGAGGTTTCACTGTATGAGGTTTTGCTCGTATCATTCAAACGCATTTTCTTTTAAATAGGTTCAAAACTTTTAGCTTAGTAAAGCTCTTAGACCTTTTTACTGAAACGAAGATGTATTTAATTTATGTTCAACATTAGAACCGAAAAAACACTCCCCCACCCCTTTGGATGGTTTAGCGTAATAGATAACAGTTCCTCAGGGAAGCCAATTAGATCCCCTTCTATTTATCTTAGCTATAAATGACGGACGTATCTCTCTGTATACGTTACAGTGAAATTCTAATTTTTGCGGATGATATGAAAATTTTTAAAAGCATTAAATCTGTCAATGATCGTTTACTTCTCCAAGGAGATATAAACTGTAGTTTTCTTATTTGGTGTAATAAAAACGGCTTTAATCTTTACCCTACATAATATCAGAAAATGAGTTTTTCTGAAAAAATAAACTCCTTCTTCGTTTGATTACAAAATATCGCAACACATTTTACGCCGTGTTCATAGTTTTAAAGACCTCAGAGTAAAATTTAATTTCAAAATTGATTTTACTGAGCATATCAATTTGATTGTCAGTAAGCCCAACTATATGTTAGGGTTTATTAAAAGATGGTCTAAAGAATTTAAGGATCCCTATGTTACCCCCGCTCTTTACAACTGCTTAGTCCGCCCCATCTTGAATGCGCATCCCAGATATGGACTCTTTTTTACGAAGCCCAGCGAAATTTCGTACGCTTCGCCTTGAAAGGGCTACCGTGGTCCGAGCCTTATAACCTTCCTTTATTAAAACAAAATTAAACTTCTTCAGGTTCAGCCTTTATCATCAAATGAGGATTAATATGGATATTATATATTTATTCACCAACTTATATAACATGGCGTTATTGATGCACCAGATTTATTAAATTTTATTAAAGTTTTAACTACAGTAGGGGAAACTACAATATTCGGAATTTGGAATTATTAAATTTATCCCAACACCCAGCAGCGTAGCGTGGCAGGGGCAAGGAGTGCACAGGCCCCGGATGGCACTTTGCCACCAAAACATGGTGGCAAACATGGTGGCAGCAAATTTTAAACATGTATATCCGGGGGCAATTTTCTAGGGGTGGCAATTTTTCAAAATAATTATCAAAACAGACGTTTATGTAAAAGATTTTTGTATGCTGTTTTTATATTTTCTTTTCATTTAGATCCAATTTTAGGGCGGCAAATTTCCAAAAATCCGGAAGGCAGTTTGCAAGGGGCGGCAATTTTTTAAAAATATTTATCAAAACAATTTTTGTGTGTTCTGTTTTTATATATTTTTTCTTTTATCATTTGGATCCATTTTAGGGGCGGAAAATTTCCAAAATTTTCGTGAGAGAGTTTGCTAGGGGGCGCTAATTTTTAAAAACATGTATTTATCAAAACAGGCGTTAGTGTTAAAAGATTTCTGTATGTTCTGTTTATGTATTTTATTTTCATTTGGATCCATTTTTCTTCAAAATGGATACATTTTCTCAGTCCAAAGAAATTATTTAAAAGTTTTCGAACGATGACACAGCCAATAATTGCAATTCTCCTTTAATTTTAAGAAGGGAAATAAATCTACTTCGTCACTTTTGAGCTAATTCTTTTTTCAAAATTTTCTTAGTCAAACCAAAATATAAAAGTAAATGCCCTGGGGCCTTATTCCGTAAAACGAAAACAATCGAACGATATCGTTTTGGCAATAGCTATCCCTATATCTTTCCCTTTTGATGTGATAGAGATGGGTATTGCCAAAAAAAACTCAAAAAAAATCTATCAAAAATTGTTCTGAAAAATGTTAAAATAGGTGATACAGTAATATCTGAATCTTTAAAAAAATTAAAATTTGCTGTGATAAATTTATCACCTTTTATTTTTATTTACTAAAAAAACAAGCGAAACGTTTTTATAGAACTAGTGTTGAATACTTCAATTCTACTTCCATTAAAAAAAATATTAACAAGGTAAGAATTGTTTGAATTCAAAAAAAAAAAAAAAAAAAGAAAAAAAAGGGGCTTCAACAAGAAGTTGCTATGGGCGGCAAAAAATGACTCTGCCCCGGGCGGCAAAAACCCACGCTAAGCCACTGCCAACGCCGTACTAATTATGGTGTGCATGAGCCTCTTACCCGCATGTGCAGGCTTTTGAATTTGAATTCATACCTCTTTGATTTTAATATATTAGTACACGGTTAAAAATTCTGGGGTATTTTTTAATACAGCTCTTGTATTACAGCCGTATGCAATACAGCAAATATTACATTTTAATACTAGGGAAATATTAAAAAAAAATTCTAATCAATTCTTATTACATTCTAATATTTTTGTATTAAAATATCATTTGTAGAGAATAAAACATATCCCTTGTAGAGAGGGAAAATTTCTCTCTCAGTTGCCATTTAAAATATGAGAATTTTTCTAATAATTTTTGATTACATTCTAATACCTCCTCGCCCTTTTTTTGCTTCGATGCTCTTTTTTGTCAGCCATATTGAATATGAACATTTTGAACAGACTGCGTCACTTTTTAATACACCCAAGATTAAAATTTATTAATATTGTATTAAAAAACAAGAATAATAAAAATAAAAAAATTTAAATATGCATTATTTTGAAGGTGCTTTGCAGTTTTTCGAGGCACAATATGTTAATTAGTAGACAAAATTTCAATCGCAATAAGATTTCTATTCTCATTTCTGAAAAACGATGGAGAAAAGAATGTTATTTTTCTAATAAAAATAATAAGAATAATTATTCCCAAATGGAAATAAATTGACATACAAAGATAAATAGGTACTCTTGCAAAAATACACATTCATTATTATAGCTATTATACGAATTACGAGTATGTATTCATAATATTTTCTGTGTTGCATTAATTCTCAAAAGAAATATCCTTTTGAGAGAAAATTTTCTTGTGAGAAATTTCTTTGTGAGAAATTTCCTCAATTTATTTCCTCTCTTTTTCTAATAAAGTTCTATTAAAAATGTAATAATTTTTGTATTAAAAGTAAAAATGTAATATTTGCGATGTATTAAACTTTAATACATTTTTGGTGTTGTCATATATACAACCCTGAAAATATTAAAATTAATGCCAGAATTTTTAACCCTGTATAAGAATAGTTTAAAACATACGTTAAGGACCAGTGCACCAAGCCCTTAAATGTCTGTTTATAGTTTGATTTCTTAATGTCATTATATTTATTTATGTATGTATCTATATTATTATACTCGTATATATCATATTTTTTTGGCAAAGATCTGATAGTGTAAAAATAAAAACAGTAAGGATTGCAAAGAGTGTCATCTACGTGCTCAATTTATTTTATTTGTTTCAAAAGCGTGTTATATTAAACATATATTTTTATTAAATTAACTATTCATTTTATAACTAGCTGTTAGCCCGCCCGCTTCGCTGGGCGTTATTTAAATTAATACGAAAAAATTTTTTGAATTTGTAACACATTTTGTTGTTCTTTATCACTGATAATTTTGTCTATTGTTTTTTCTTCTTTTTCTAATCTTGAATCAAAAAACATTCTATAAAAGAATTTTTTTTTTGAGAAAAAAACTGAGATTTTTTTTGTTCAACATATCCCACTGTTTTTTTCTTAATTTGAGTATGTACAAACCCGCTCGTATTTAAATGCAACATTGTGTCAAAATTTCAAAGGAATCGGTGAAGAACTTTCGGAGATTAGCGGTAAGGAACAAACGTACATTTATATTTTTATTTATACAGATACCTATGTACGATAATTCAATTCCCATCGAAACGGATCATAAAATTGAAAACTTTGAAAAGTGAGAAAATCGTAGTCAACACATACTTTTAGGGGCAATTTTTTCTGCCAAATTTTACCAGTCATCTCTCGATCCACGCCTGCAGATGAACTGATCGCTTGCCTTAAATGTTCATATTTATGGCGATACGTAAAGAAGTTCCAATTGAAAACGAACATGCTTGTTGCGTTGAAGAACAATTCATAAGCCGATAATTTTTCAGAACAATTCTGTTGGCAATTGGAAATGGAGGAATTCCGGTTGATGCTACAAATGGCGTTGAATTTTTGTGAATTCACATCATTGAAGGAAGAACTAATTAGCAGAGTGTTCTCGACAATGACAATCAACGATAATCACAAAAGAATCGTTGCAAGTGTGTGTTGCTTTAATCTCTAATTTCCTTGCAAAGACAATTATTGTACGCGTGACATTTTCGAGAGTCGGAAAGCCATCTGCATTGTATGTTTATGCACCGCACAGAAAAACAAAGAACATTGTTTATCAAAAAGCGTTACAGTGATCTGTATAATCTGCGAAATTCGAGTTCGGTGTTAATAAACTGTACATGGGGCCCTACAATGTAACTTGCTTCTACTTTCGAATCCATTCGAAAGTTTGTTTTCAATGCTTATTTTAAGTGGTAAATATGTAAAAAAGTGGGATAAAATTTTGGTGCTTTCGACTTTTTGCCACAGAATCTTCAACTAGCGCTGTTCTAACGGGTGATTTTTTAGCTGGTTTGGTTTTGGCAACACTGGTTTTGACAGCTGACGTGTGTTTAGTACCTTGTGTCACTGTCAAACAGCTTCAGTTTGGTTTGCAATTTAACCATGGATTGTCTTACAAATGAACAACGCTTGCAAATTATTGAATTTTACTATCAAAATTCGTGCTCGGTTTGAATCCGCTTTTTTATCGAAAAATTGTGTTCAGCGATGAGGCTCATTTTTGGTTGAATGGGTACGTAAATAAGCACAATTGCCGCATTTGGAGTGAAGATCAGCCAGAAGCATTGCAACAGGTACCAATGCATCCCGAAAAAGCCACTGTTTGGTGCGGTTTATGGGCCGGCGGCATTATTGGGCCATATTTCCTCAAAGATGATGCGAATCGCAGCGTTACTGTCAATGGTGAACGCTACCGAGCGATGATAACAAACTTTTTTTTGCCCGAAATGGAAGTTCTTGACTTGCATGATATGTGGTTTCAACAAGACGGTGCCACATGCCACACAGCACGCGAAACAATGGCGCAATTGCGAGGCGAGTTTGGTGAACAGTTAATTTCACGTTTCGGGCCGGTCAATTGGCCGCCTAGATCGTGCGATTTGACACAATTAGACTATTTTTTGTGGGGGTATGTCAAGGCTAATGTCTATAGGGACAAGTCCGCTTCGATTGACGCACTGGAAGCCAACATCCATGCATTCATTCGTGAGATACCGGCCGATATGTGTGAAAGAGTATGCCAAAATTGGACTCAGCGAATGGGCTACCTGAGACGCAGCCGCGGTCAACATTTGCATGAAATTATCTTTAAACATTAAATTGCAAGGTTCAAACTATCGATTCAAATAAATATTTCATTCATTTTTTCGATTTTTTAAAAAAAAAAGTTCTAAACCTCTTAAAAAATCACCCGTTATTTCCGTTTAAATGCGTTTGCTTAAGAATAAGCCAGCTGAGATTTTGCGAATTCGAACATTTTTATTGTAGAATCGAGTGACATAGCTGGGCCCCTCAATTTAATTCTAAAAAAGTTTCATTCATTTAACATGACTATCGAAAGAGATGGAACAATGTTGGCTGGGACAGCTAGTATCATATAAAATTTAATTTTGGTTTTCCTTAAATGGAATAATATTCCATGGTAAATTATAAATTCGGCTTGATAGGAATTACCCATGAGTTTGCTTAGTTTTAGATGCCACAACAATTTTATATGAAGGCAAATTAATTTGATGCTGAACGTGTGTCGCCGGTTGAATTTAAAATAAGTATTCAGCATTTTAAAGACAAAATGAAATGTATACCAAAAGCTACACGAAAAGTTTAATTAATTAAAATGTGTTCTATAAGTTTTTTGAAGAATGTATATGATAAAAACTATATCGTCACTGTAGATCGAATACCTCATAACCCAGAAAAGTTCACTTTTTAGGTAATGATGCACTTTTATTGTAAACAACTTTCCGGATCTAATGAAAAATACCTTGTTATCCTAAGAACGATATTTTCAAAGCTAAACTTTTATATCAAGTTTTTTGTTTCTCCTGAAAAATTAGTTTTTCTGGGTTACAAGGTATTCGATCTACAGCGACGATATATATGACCAATTTTTATGATTTGCATTATATCTCTCCATAATAATTGTCTTGATGGCCCTCAATGTCTAATAACCCCCTTGACTTAAGCCTGGAACCGCCACTTCGATTACTCATAAACCTTTGAAATTATATATTTTTAAAAAAATCTTACAATAATTGACCATCATGATTCCCATTCACTACAAAAACTTGTAAATAAATACGTTGCCCTAGCTTAATTTTGGGAATAAAATCTGAAATTAAGATCTGAATTTGTGTTTTTTAACCCAACACTAATCTGAAACTACAGTCAAATTCCATTGGTATATATAGATGTTTACGGAGATAATAGATTAAAAAAATTCTAAAAACTCAAATATTATATTTTTAACTCCATGGAAACCCTGATTTGAGTGCCCTTCAACTTCAAAGTTTTAAATTTCATTGGAGATTGTTTCGACGTTTTTTTTTTCATGCCTTAACAACCCAAATGTACCTATATTCTGACCATTAATTGGCCAAATTATAAGTATACCAATAATTAGGTATACATACTTAATCTCTATATACTATACTGGCTCTGTTGGAAATCAATGGAGCAAGTCCATTTTAGTATTTTTCATTTTAATATAGCGTTACCTGCAGGTAATTTCTTTTTTGTTATAAATAAAGATCTATTCTTGATTATCTCTAACATTTAAATACCGTTAAAACGATGCACCGCTATATATACACTGAAAAAAAACGCAATATCAAAATAATATTTTTATAATATTAATTCCATATTTTTGGTGATTCATATCAAATTAACCACAAAACATGATAAATTCATGTTAAAAATGTTATTCTGATAGTTTTTTTGTTTTATTGAAATTGAAAATGTTAGGTACTTTGAAAAGATTGTTTTTAACATTGTAATATCAATTTCCATTATCAAAACTATGGTTGATAATTTTTACTACTAGCATAACATACAAAAATATTAATTTCATATTTTTAGGCTAAATTTGATGTCTTCAATGTAGAATTGATAAGAAACATTATGTTTTCTTCAGTGTAATATAAAATTGATATGTGCAAAAATGTTAACTGAAAAAAACGGAATATCATTTCAATATTTTTTTAATATCAAATATCTTCAATAATTCAAAAGGATGTATTTATGACAGTAAAAATATTACACCAATATTTTTAAGATCAGATTGATATTAAAAATCTCAAATTAACAATTATTTTTGATATTGTAATATCAATTTATCATGTAAAAATTTGGTTGGCATTGAATCATTATTCATAAAGTTATCAATTTTCCACACACTCGTTCCGTATTGCGAATTGGCCCAATGGAAGTGTTTTGGGCTCGTTAGCGGAGGGTTCCAGGTTCAATCCCAGAAAAACCAAGTGAGTAATTATAAGTTATTTCAAATAAAATAAAATTGTTACATTTTCAGAATACAAAATAATCAGCTGCGTTTACCACCATTATGGGAAAAACAAAATAATAAATTAAAATGTAAAACTATAACAAAATTGAAAACATCGTCGAACCCTACAAATGCAAAATATTTTTTATTTTTTCATTTCATTGGTCATATCATAATTCCAATTTTCATATCATAATGATAACTTGATCATATCACAATGATAAAAAATGTTAATTTTACGGTGGTTTTTACAATATTTTTTTTTGGTGTACCTATAACTTTAGCGTTTTATTAATATTCTCACTTGTTGTCAGTAATAGTTTAATACATATACATAATATGTATGTATTTTATTTATTAATTTATTATTTGTTGGTCATTCTAACTTGTTTATAGCAGTTTGTTTTTGAATTTCCCTATAGCCTGGTTATATAGGTAGGTATACCTAATACCTATACTTATATACTATTTATCTTATAGTACTCGTTTTTTTCTTTTGATCATAGGAATTTAATTATTTAACAACACACATATTTCTCTTGTTATATACTTTGACACAATTTTTAATATCTTTTAAGCCATGGTAGTTGTCCGTCTTCAGTGCGTGATGCCTTTTACAAGCCAATTATGTTCCATATGAACGTTCATGCCTCATGCCCAACATAACCACATTAGGAACTTACGCAACGTTATACCAATTTTTCAAATACATATATTCGTACCTATACTCGGTAATAAGGCTTGACTCTATCTTCATCATTCGCATGTGAATGCAATTAACGCCTCACTTCCTCTAGATCAGCGCTGCTAAACTGTGCAAAGGCGTCAAAGGCAGCTTCTATACAAGAACCAGATATGCACACTGCACACTGCCCAATGGAGCATAATTAAGTCAGATAACATCATGCAACTTATCCAACATGCACATAGGTGTCAGCTTCTGCTGAGTTGAGGCTGCTTCTGGCTGAAGGTGCCAAGCTATAAAGGTGTGCTTGAAGACCATTGTGCATAGGTATATAGTGCTATCGTATTGCCACAGCAGTACCACAGCGTGTCGTAGCGGTGACGGTGACGATGGTGATGGTGCTGGTGTGTTGTTTTGGAGCAACGAGCTTAACAAATATGGATCGATTTAATGACGTCAAGCCAAGCCAAACCAAGCGTTAAACGAAGGCGTGGCAAGAAACAACTCACATTCGCATAGGCCACCGACTTATATACCTGAGCAATTAATGCAATTACGACGGCCATCCATTTTACAAAATTTATGAGTGGTGTTTTTCTCAGAGTCTCAAACTTTAACTGGCTTCACATATATTGAGAGAGATACAGCACACTGATTAGGAAGTTTAACTCTGGTGACACAGGCATGTCCCCTCGGGCTATTATACCTATACCTACATGAACTGCGCGATGCTGCAACCTTTGAATCGGAGCGGGTGCACTCGAGGAAGGTGGTATAGACGTATCCTTAACGCAGGCATTATAGGAATAAAAATAAACACACAAACTGGGTGTACACCTCAAGGTATACCAACCAACTATACCAGCCACAAACGCCAGAAGCCATCCATATCCATCTAGCAATCTGTCGATTGGTTTGACGTGTTCCACCACACTATTGAACAGCCGCATTCCGCATTGTCTGTCATTTTATTATTGTCGTACTCGTTGGTATACCAAACGGAATGAAATGGTACTTGTTATCCAGTTCTAGGGCTGCCACGAGTTTTACTTGAAATTTTTTAGTCTTCAATTATTTTATATTTCTTGTTTTTAATTAACATTTGATAATTTATTTCCATTTTTAATTGATTCTTATTTATTTTCTACAAAGTTAAATATATAAAAAATGGATTTTTGATTAAATTGGTGTCCCTAACAGTGGTGGCCCTGTTTGATTGACTGGATCGAACACCCCTCTAGATTTAGGAAGGAGCTAGGGTTGGCAAAAAAAAATTCTTCCATTTCCAAAATTCCAAATAAAGAAAATTTTAAGTCGTCTAGGTTTAACATTTCTGTAGTTACGTTACATTATTATTATTATTCAATAACCATAAAATTCTTTTATAAGTAAAAAAAAATATATATATTTTGGTAAATGGCAACTCTAAATGAATTTTGTTGTGCAGTTGGTGCACTATATAAAGCTAGTGCAGCATGGCCCTCCTTAACACATCTCACAGAAGCCACAAACAGCAGCAATACACACAACAACAACAACAAAAATAAAAAACAGCAACAGGAACTTACGAAAAGGGAGGCAAAAATTAATAATGGCCGCCTCTGTCTCTGTCGTCGTACAATTTTCGTTTGGTGGATATGTCAGGGAACAATGGCGAAATTGATTGACAAGTAGTGGCGCCCTCAGAGCAATTTAATGCGATGTTGTTCATCTCTTGCTTGGCTTTTGTTTCTGCGGTTTCGTTGGACTCCACCGTCCCAATAATGGTGATGTGGTTGTGCTTTGCTGTGCTCCCCAGTCTCTTCGATTACAATCGAATAAGTGAATTCTGGATAAATGGAGGTTTGCCTCAGAAAAAAAAAAAATAATAATAAAAAAAAAAAACTTTTAACAAAAATGTCCCATGGTTGGCCTGTGGCTGGATTGAAGCTCAAACATGGCGCTACGGTTACAATGGTCCATTGTGAAAGAAGGCACAATCTTACAGCGGCCATCGATCGATCGTTGCACACGAAACATTTAAAGTGATGCTGATGGCAAGCCCTAATAGTCCGCATGGTGAATGATGATGGTGGTGTACAAAAGATGTTGGTCGTTTAATGCGGTTTCGCCCTTTTTTTTACCAATTTTTATAATGATCCTCAAGAGAGGAGGTTATCTTAACTTATTTTTTTTAGTTATCCTGCAAATACAAAGGCTAAGACACGCAAACAGAAGCAATACATATATATAACTACATAAAAAAAGAGTTATTTGTAAAAAGAAACCAACCAAATAAACATTTTTCCTTTGAAGGTAGGTACATAATACATATACATACATAATATGAGGTATGTAGATCATTATACGGGTGATCGGTATAAGGTTCACCAAAAAGCTAGAGCGAGTAGGTTGGGTTAAGACAAGAAAAAAATCGTATGGAAGGGGGGCCTATTTCCCCCCGTTTAGGCGCCAGGGCCAATTTTCTAAAAAATAGGCTTAAAACCGAAAAATATTATTTAAAAACAACGGTAAAATTAACATTACCATACTATACAATTTTGGAAAGCCACAAATCTCTTCTTTAATGCTCATTTCAAATTAAGTTATGTTAGTGAATAGTTTTCGAATAATTAATTTTCAAACTCGAAATTTTGAAAAAAAAAAAATGAAAAAAACAATTTCAAACTAATTTTTTTCAAAATTTTTCTTTTCTGAATTCAATGCTCTTATTAATTTTCAATAAAAAACAGAAAACCAGATGCTAAAATGTATCTTAGTTTTTAAGAAATTAAACAGAAATGAAAAGTAGTAAAGGTGCAAAATCTATGTTAATCCAGTTTATTTTTTTTTTAATTATTTGCTAAAAACCCCAATAAAAAATAAAAAAGGGATAATCCGCTAATTTAATAAGTGACCTGAGCAGATCAAACTTGGGAAAACCAAAAAAAAAATATTTATTTTTTTTTTTGGAAAAAAGAACTTTTAATTTTGTTTTAATTTCTCAAAAACTAAGATACATTTTAGGATCCGGTTTTCTGTTTTTTATTGAAAATTAATAAGAGCATTGAATTTTGAAAAGAAAAATTATACTTAATTACATAAAATTAAAAAAAAAATAGTTTGAAATTTTTAAAAAAATTTTTTCTTTAAAATTTCGAGTTTGAAAATTAATTTTTCAAAAACTATTCACTAACGCAACTTTATTTAAAATGAAAATTAAAGAAGAGATTTCTGGCTTTCCGAAAAGGTACAGCATACGTTCAAATCATGGTTAACGGTATACATACATATTATGATGAAATAATATAATTGTGTCCGTAAATTGTATATAGATATATTTATCTCATCTATTTGATGTATATGATTCGAGGATGGATATTAAAAACACTCGAGACATCATCGGATGCACATCGGTTACTCAGATGATAATTTGCATAATTATCACATTAACACCAGAAATCTAAATCCAAAAGAAAGAATATAATAATTTTTAACATGTCTACCGCCACTTAAAGCAAATCGGAGGGAAATTAATGTCAACCGGGTATATATATATGAATGCGCGTACAAGTCGTTTGCACGTAGACCATTAAACTGGAAAGAAATTGAATGGCATTTCCTGGGGCATTTAAATAAAATTTTATATACATACAAAGGAAAATCAGAAATAGAGTATAAAATGGTAAAACAGCAATATCCATATTCTTTTGCTGTTTCGCTGAAGTATCTACAAAGCTGTAGTTGTATAGGTACATCTGCATGTATATTTGTTAGAAATAAAGAATTTAAGCATTTAACAATTTTTTTAACTACACTAATTTTTATTTCTAACGAAGAACAAAAAAAATTGTATAATTAAATTTTTTCCTGACACTTTCGTCAAGAAATAGGCTTGATTCTTCTTTTTGATTTTGTCTTGTTTTTTTTCTAATTTTTGGTGCCCTCTTTTATGTCAACAAATTTAAATATAGATACATCTTATTAAACAAAAAAAAGAAATGTTTAAAAAACGGAATATGTTCTTTTTTGACAATTGTTTAGCTCATATCGGTTTATTTTGTCTTTTCCTACTGTATCACTCAAATAAGCTTTAAAACCTCTCCTGTTACTCTAAATCTAAATTTTTGACATTTGTAAAGTGAAATACAAACTATGTATATATAAATCGACTTGATTCGATTTTTTTCAACAGAAAATTCTGAAACACGCCGCATAGTTATTTTTTTAAAACTCACCACATTGATAGCCTTGGAAATTCTGTTTAATATAAAAATTGTTGCCAAATTTTTATTCTTTTAAGAGTTATGATCTTAGCAATGAAAAAAGTCGAAAAGGGCCACTGTGCGATGTAGGAATTTTCAGAATTTTGGATTACATTATGCGTATTTTGAAATACAGTAGACGCTCGATATAGTGAAGCAATTAAAACCAGGCCTGTTCACTATTTCGAGATTGTTCACTACTTCGAGATTGTTCACTATTTCGAGATTGTTCACTATTTCGAGAGAGTAACTAAAAAGGCTTTCCAGTGTGATTTTGATACAAAATGGTATTTTTTTAGTTATTAAAGCATACAATAATTTCAATTGGGTAAAAAAAAAACATAAACATTTTATAATATTATAAATAACATACCATAATCGTTATTTTTTCATAAAAACGAAAAACTTCATAGCTCCCGGTAAAAATTAGTTTTTTTTTTTTAAATAAGAATGAAATCACTAATTCTGTTTGATTGTTTTTCGACTTTGAAATTTGAATTGAATTGCACTGCTTTTTCTTGTAAATGTTTCAAAAATATCTTTAAAAAAAGGTCCACAATGTTGTAAACGCATTGCTGCTGGCATAATCTTGTTTAATATTGAAAAAAAAAATGTAAGTTCACTTTTGTTCACTATTTTGAGTTGTGTTGTCTGTATAAAATTGTGTGTTTACTATATACTGGAGAGTTTACTGTATCTAGATTCACTATAACGAGCGTCTACATACAGAATTTTGGAATACAAATAATTTTTGAGACCAAATGTATTGTTTTAAAAGTGAACAAATCAATTCGATTTTCATTTTGTTTACCTGCAAATCGCTCTACCACACATATATTCAAGGCTTTATTCAATTCGATTCGTCTGTGAATGTTTAGCAGAGCAACAATTTTTTTAACGATATAACGGGTGATTTTTTAAGAGGTTTAGAACTTTTTTTAAAAAAAGAACACAAAAAATTCAAAAAAATGAATGAAATATTTATTTGAATCGATAGTTTGAACCTTGCAATTTAATGTTTAAAGATAATTTCATGCAAATGTTGACCGCGGCTGCGTCTCAGGTAGCCCATCCGCTGAATCCAATTTTGGCATACTCTTTCACACATATCGGCCGGTATCTCACGAATGAATGCATGGATGTTGGCTTCCAGTGCGTCAATCGAAGCGGGCTTGTCCCTATAGACATTAGCCTTGACATACCCCCACAAAAAATAGTCTAATGGTGTCAAATCGCACGATCTAGGCGGCCAATTGACCGGCCCGAAACGTGAAATTAATTGTTCACCAAACTCGCCTCGCAATTGCGCCATTGTTTCGCGTGCTGTGTGGCATGTGGCACCGTCTTGTTGAAACCACATATCATGAAAGTCAAGAACTTCCATTTCGGGCAAAAAAAAGTTTGTTATCATCGCTCGGTAGCGTTCACCATTGACAGTAACGCTGCGATTCGCATCATCTTTGAAGAAATATGGCCCAATAATGCCGCCGGCCCATAAACCGCACCAAACAGTGGCTTTTTCGGGATGCATTGGTAGCTGTTGCAATGCTTCTGGCTGATCTTCACTCCAAATGCGGCAATTGTGCTTATTTACGTACCCATTCAACCAAAAATGAGCCTCATCGCTGAACACAATTTTTCGATAAAAAAGCGGATCCTCGGCCAGCTTTCCAAGAGCCCATTCACCAAAAATTCGGCGTTGTGGTAGGTCGGCTGGCTTTAGTTCTTGCACCAGCTGTATCTTAAAAGGCTTTACGCCCAAATCCTTCCGCAAAATTTTCCACGTAGTGCTGTAACAAAGGCCTAACTGCTGGGAACGGCGCCGAATCGACATTTCGCGGTCTTCTGTCACACTAGCTGATACGGCCGCAATATTTTCTTCACTACGCACAGTACGTAAACGTGTTGGTGGTTTAATGTCCAACAAAGTAAATTTGGTGCGAAATTTGGTCACAATCTTCCGAATAGACTGCTCAGAAGGTCGAGAATGCCGACCATAAAATGGAAGCAGCGCGCGATGAACATTTCGAACCGAGCACGAATTTTGATAGTAAAATTCAATAATTTGCAAGCGTTGTTCATTTGTAAGACGATCCATGGTTAAATTGCAAACCAAACTGAAGCTGTTTGACAGTGACACAAGGTACTAAACACACGTCAGCTGTCAAAACCAGTGTTGCCAAAACCAAACCAGCTAAAAAATCACCCGTTAAAACAAGAAAACGAGAGTTCTGGTTCTGCTAGAAATAGCCAAGCATCTGGTATATATTTAGCAATCATCCTCGAAAATTTGGTTCCTTATCAATTATCTGAAATTGGCAAACAGAATTGGTATTTTTAAGCGCGAATCAGACGTCTGCGCTGAGTTATAAAATATGAAAAAAAAAGCATTTGTATTTATATTGAAAATCATTTCATCTAATTTCAATTGCTAATTCAATTTGATCATTAGGTAAACAAAATGTCTGAAGAGTTTTCGCTTTTCTGCTTAGCCCCCTGTGCTTGATCGATACGTCACTCTGTAGATATAAATGTTCAATGGAGCAACAATAAAATCTGAAATGAAAATATATTAATCGTCAAAAAGAAGATTTTTCTGATTCAAACTTAAAATTATAGAAATAAAAATGAATAGATATTTTCGATGCCAAATGCAATTAATCTTTGTTTCAATTTCTGTTTATAAAATTCTACACTCCATAAAATAAACGTTATTTGGCTAAATGATGCACCTATAGACATCCAAGCTATATCATCCAAACAATCATCCTGTTTGTATTTTATTGTAGATATAATAGTTCCCATTTTTATCTTGGCTCATCTCCGATTCTGATATACAATATCGTGCTTTGATTAAATCAGCTCCGATGTGGTGTCAATGTCTATGATGTTTCACAAAGCAATTGCCTTGCTTACTGCAGCTTTGAGCATAGTGTCGTCGTATAATTTCGATGGTGACGAAGCCCAAGGAATAAATCGCAATAATTTTTTTTATTTTTCCTGGTATATAGAGCCTGGGATGCTTTTCATGCCCTGAGCTCTATTTATGGAGCCCTTTTGTTGTGCCTTTATATTTTTGTACGTATTGGTTGTTTCAAGTGTTGAAACTCATAAAAACAATAAATTGTCGCATAGGCACATTTTACTCTATCGCAACGATATACACATTATAGGGATAGAGCGTTTTTTGATTCACATCAGCACGACACACCCATGTTAACCTAATTAATTGGCCATCTGCTTGCGAGGACTCTCGAGTCTCAATACCATAATTAATTAACACTCTCTTCCTCCGTCGAACTCTCGATATCCAGATAAACGTTGTCATCGGCGGCGGCACGGCATGCGGCATGCAGGCAGGCGCGATGGTATAAGGTATCTTTCTTCCATGTGCCATATGAGGTGCAACATTAGGTTCAATTTTTATCTAACGCCATATTTGATGACAGACTTATGAACTGATCTGAGCTGAGGGTATATATAAAAGATAGTGCCATATAGTCGGGAAGTTGCAACTTGCGCTTGTCCAATCTCATAAGGAGGTGTAATATGTGAGCATTATTATTTCGAAAAAGAGTATTCAATGTATAGGTAAAGATTGTTGTATAGGATACCTAGGTGCTGAAGGAAATAATGGCTGGCTGCTGCCGCCGACGGCATTATATGGATGTAGGAGCGAGGATGTGATCCTTATCGTATTTCGTTTAAATATATTTTCTTCATAAAAAAAAGAAGAAAAACCTTAATGATACGAAACTGTTAAAGAACAGCACAGTGAAATGTTTGAGCCTGTATATATACCTATCACAGAATATTCATATTGGTACTTAATACCTGCATATGAAGATGTGAAGTCCCCCTTAGATGAGCAATCCCATTTTTGTAAGTTTTTCTGTTGGTTCCTTTTTATTGTCTTTGAATAATAATCCTTTTTTTGGAAATCTTTAAAAAAAAAATTCATATAAAACAGGAAGAAATGTTTTTGGCATTGATGAAGTCTTCGAAAATATGGCTTTTGGCTATTATTAACAAGGCGCATGCAGTATATATGGAGAATTGCATGTATGAGTTATAATTTCCGTAAATTTTCATAAGAAAATAAAATAAAAAAAGGTGAAAATCCAGGATACTATGCGGATACTGAGGCAAAAAACAATAAAAATTTTTCGAAATTTGAAAGGATTTAAAAAGTATCTTAACTTAAGATTTTCATTTTGGTATATTAAAAAGCCTAAAGCCAAAATTTCGTTTCCTCTGTAGTTTGTTGGTATTGACATCACATAGGTACCTATACCTACCTACATATATATAATAAAAAAAGATTATCAAAATAATAAAGAGATTCATCAAATTCCAAAAAAAACAATAGCCGTACAATTTTTACTTGCGATATATTATATATGTATGTATAGGTTAGGAACTATATGGCAAGTCAGGATTCTTATATACACATAAGAGAAAAAGAAAGTATCTGAACATTAAAGAGATTCCTCAAATTGAAGTCGCTGGGCCTAATGTCCCTGTGGGTCTCGCAATTCTGTTTATCCTATATCCTTTAGCCTTAACAGTTGGGTAGATTTTCTTTAAACTTTGTACACAGCGGCATGTCCCCGACATGCCTTTTTCATTGTTTTTGGACCAAAAATAACAATAGGTACCTGCCGTACAATTTTAATGAAAATCTTATTTTTCTCAAAAACGTGCCTATATACAATTTTTAAAACTTTTACAACTTTTCCATAGAACAATTTCGTTTTTGTCAAAAACGGTTCAATTGATTTTGTTCAATTTTTTATAAAGATTGTTTTCAAATTTTTCAAAGTTTATTTTTTTTTGGATTTAAAAAAACGTTTCAAAAATTTAGTTTGAGAATTTGATATTTCGAAAACGAATTGGTCGATTTTTATTAAACCTCGCACCCACCGGTTTCTTAGGATTTTAATAAAAATTATTTTTTTAACCAAAAATAATGGTAGAGTAAAGTCGGGTAATGTGGACTACACGGCAAATATGGACCAACAGCTGTTCTGGCCTCACACAAATGCAATCGAAGTGAAGATTGGTTGCTCTTGTGCGCGAACTGCTTAAACTTACCTCGAAGTAGTTTGAGCAGTCAGGAAGAATGCGTCTCTAAGTTGTGCAAATTTAAAAAAAAGTTGAAGGCATTAATCAATTTTTTTTTCGTAAGTGTTTCTCCTTTTTTCTTATAGTTAAACATATCTTTTTTATCATTTCCTTTTTAAAATATAAGAAGTGAATATGTGTTTTAAGGTTTTCATTAAAAAAAACTAATGTAAGGTCTCGTTTTGTTGTAAAATTGCTGTCTTTCCAAACAATATGGCTGCGGGTAATATGGACCACGGAAGGGGAGGCTTATATGAACTAGTTATATATATTACCCCCCCATTTTATTATAAGGAAATTAAAATAGCATTTTCCGCTTAAGGCCATGGATTGGAAAAAATTACATTGTTTATGGTGCGCAGGAGAAAAGACATTAAAAACAGAACCTTTCAACTAGCAGAAAAAAAATTAAATTCGCCATCTATTTTCCCAGAAAAACAAAGCTGATGGCGGTGGTTTTTTTTTTGTTACGTTTAAGAGTTACTTTACTTTTTAATTTTTGTTATTTTCGTGTTTGTTTATTTGAATTTATGTTTTTGTTACTGATATTTTTTTTTAAATAAATATCTTTAAGAAAACTTAAAAAGTTTGTGTTTTATTAACAAAAATATGATTGGTGGCCCATATTACCCGACTTTACTCTACCTCCCATAAAAGTGATTGAAAACCGGTAAAGAAAATCGTATTTTCCTCAGCACGAAACTATCTATAGGAAACATATTATTAAAAAATAATTTCATTGATCGATTAAAAATGGTATACCTATCTCTCATTCTCATATAGGTATGGAACCATTTTTTTGGTTTTCGACTATCTCACTATATTCTGTGGAACCTATTTTAATGAAATTTTATGCACACGATTTTCTAATAATTTTTAATATTGCATATCAAAATTTTCAAAGAAAAACATTTTGGATTTTTAAAAAACATTTTAGATCTATTTTTAGGTAGGTAACTACAAATTCTTTATTTTGAAAATGGGAAGATGATTTTTTTTTTAAATTAATTTTTTAACTCCGCGTTAATAAATTCAAAACAATTGCGTACCTACCAATTTTTGTTCTTAAAAATGTTTACAAAATTTTATTTTTTTTATAACCGAAGTGATGTACCTATATGTATTTAGACGGTCGCACTCTTTTGGTAAGTGATTACATTAGTTGCATATTTAGTCAAAATTGAATTTCAAATTTCAATTTCAAAACTATAATTATGTCGTTTTCAATTGTGTTTTGTTGTTATTAAATTTCTAAAGATTTTTAAAAGATTATAATCTCAACCAAAGTCCATTCACAATATCAATATGCAGATCTTCCTCCTTCTAAACGAGGGCGACTTGTCATTTACAATTCAAAGGACATGAAACTCAATGAAAACATATCTAATCGATATACATTAATCATGATCGTAATCAATACACACTTAACATAGAAGAAAAATATTTTTGATGTTACACGAGTATAGGTAGGTTGGTACAATGATTTATAAAAAAATATAAAGTTTCTCGCAGCGCATTGTGCAAACAACAGAATTTCATCCATTCAGCTCGAACACCAAATACCACGTTCGAAACACGAAAAACCACAATCGATAATATTGAATTTTTTATTCCATATCTACACCTACCCATAGCACTCGTTACGTCCATCTCCATCTATAGACGAGACGAATCACCATTTTTTGTACGTACTTCATACTTACTATATAGATTCACATTGGCTATAGACACTCATCACAAACACTTCAGCATCATCAGCAGTCAGCACTCATTACAGATTTAAATTCAGTTGCTGCTTTTGTTGACGCGTCAAGAGCGTTACGGTGGTGTAATAATTAATTCGTTCTCCCATTCAAGACGCGGGATTCTCAAGCGTATGAATTAAGGCTATTTATGCTATTGGAGTTCACTTGAATATATGGCTGCTGTATAAACCTGGCCGACACTGATCACTGATCACCAATTGACAATACAAAATCACCTCATCATCATCATCGTTGAACGCGTCATGATCATGAGTCGCAGATAAATGCCTGTTTAGCATCACCGCCATCCATTCTTCTTTGAATGAAAAATGAAAAATGATTTGAGTCAGTCGCACTTAGGGTTATGTAAACATTTTTTTAACGTCAAACGTCAAGTACCTGTATAAGGTATAAGGAGAAAAAATGTTTGGTGTAAAGAAAGAAGCAAGATATGGATGGGGGGCAGTCTGATAAAAAAATAATAATCAATGAGAAGGAAAGGGGTTCTCATTCCCATGTATCTGCACCATTTGTATTTGTCTTATACTGACTAGTCTGAATATAGTTTAGATCTATTCATATGATTTTAAAAGAAATAAATTATTTATGTGAAAAGTTGCTAAAAAATCAATGTAATTAGAAATAAATTAATTAAACAACCTCTAAAATTGATTTTAAACAAATCTCAATTTTTGAGAAAAACATTTTGAAAATCGTTAAGTGGCTTATATTAAGTTTTTTAAACATTTATAAGTGAAAAGATTAGCCAATTTTTTAGCCTTTAGCAATACCGAGTTAAAAAATTATTCAAAAAAAAAATCTTTTACTCATTTTCAAAAAATAATTTTTAAATAATAATTCTAAATTTATAATTCTAAAATTATTTTTTTTGAAAATTTTATTTAACCTTATTAGAAGCTCTCGTGTTAATTTCATTAAAATCGGTTAAACAGATAATGAGATAGTCGAAAACCAAAAAATATTTCTATGAGAGGTACCATTTTTAATTGATAGATACATTTTGTCCAAAAAAGGGGAAGATCGAACTGATATTAGGTCACATACAAATTTTAAACAAAATCGTAGAAGTTTTTTTTTTTTTTGGGAAAAATGAGATTTTTCCTTGTATGTTAGGTACCATTATTTTTGGTTATAAGAATAATTTTCATTTAAAATCTGCTAGACAATGTTAAAAAACTGCAGCTGAGAGCCAAATTTAATAAAAATTGACCTAGCCCTTTTCGAATTATTAAGTTCTCAAAAACATTTGAAACTTTTTTTTTTAATCAAAAAACAAAAGAATTTAAAAATTTAAAAATATTAATCTAAATTAGTTAAACCGTTTTTGAGAAAATCGAAAATGGTTCTATGGGAAATATTTCGAAATATTTTTTTATAAGATGGTAGTCTTTTTGTAAATTGTGGGCACGTTTTTGAGAAAAATAAGATTTTCATTATGTACTTGGTAAAAAATTTTTTACCTCCGGTACCATAATATTTGGTCGGGAAATGCCAAAAAAACGTTACGTAAAGATTTTAAAGAACATAATATAACCCACCCGTTAAGGCAGCAGCCAAAAGGATACATAGAAGGAAAGAATTGCGAGACCCACTTTTTCAAGTTTGATCAACATCTAAAGGTCTATTTTTTTTTTGAATCAATAACTTGCCATCACAAGTAAAATTGACCTGAAATGGAAAAAAAATTTACTGTATACACTTTTCTTTCACTATTCGTTGAAGGAAGTTATTATATAGGAGCATATGTGACGTTTTTCGAAAAAATTGAACTTGACCCGCCATCCGGGATTTAAAGAAAAATTAGTAATAACTCGATACGATTTTTTTTCTGATTCTGTTCAACTTAACCATAGGCGTTCGCAAGTTGGGGCAAGACGGACTCTTGGCCCCACTGGCTCTTTAGATATAACAATTTAATGTTAAAGGAATAGCGGTTGAGTGAAAACAATCGTACGGGAAGGGATTCTTTAGCTATTTTGCCAACTTCTAGGAGGCATGCAGGGGCAATTTTCTAAAAAAAATTACTTAAAACGAGAAAAACAAATTATTTAAAAACAACCCCAAGACTCACACTGTCTTTTTCAAAGTCGGAAGTGTAAATAAAATTTTGTCAACCTGTTTTTGTTTTGTCCATCCCTGGGCGATACACTTATTGTTTTGATCTAATTTTTGTATATTTAGATTATAATTATTTTTGTACTTAATATTCAATGCTCCTATCAATTTTTTTATTTTTAAAACTATAATTCAATAAAACAACTTGATTAGAAAAGAAAATTTAAGAATGGATTTATGGCTTTAAAATAAATGTTGCCCTTGATTTTAAATATTTATTTTCTATTTTTTGTGAATTTTTAGAAAATTGCTCCTTCAGTTTAAACGTAGGAGGGAAATAGAACCCTTCCATGCGATTTTTTTTTTCTTGTATCGACCCAAACTATAGGTACCAAAATTACAACTATAGGATACAATTGTATCCCGATGGACTCATTTTTTTCGGTGGGATTCGATGATACATTTTTTTTAAAAAGGACACATTTTTAAACAGTCATTTTAACTTGCTGAGTTTTTTGTTATGAAAAGTAAAACTTTCTTGTATTTCATTACAATATTTGTTTTGATATTAATGAATTAATGTATTTAATTTTTCTTTTTTTAAACAAAAATGCTGTGACAATTCTTGAAATTTGGAACTTTTAAAAATTTCGCATTTTATTTTCGAAGGAATCATTTATTTTTAAAAGGACTCTTTTTTTTCATTCGGAGGGATTCATAAATATAATTTTGGCTGCGGTAACACAGCTCATTTGTAAAAGAAATCAGATATGATGTGTTTCTAAAAAACACGTCATTAAGTATAATTTTTTTCTTTTTATTATGAAAGCCCAATATGTACACTTAAAAATACTTAATGTTTTTTTTACCTAAAAATACATTTAACATTATTAAAAAAATAGAAAAAAATAAAGGAAAATCCAGAAAGTATGAAAATTTGATGAAAACGAATTAAAACGAATGAAAAACTAAGGTGAGTGTTGGCTGTTGAATGTTAGAAAGGACAAAGTAAGAGTAAGACGCGTTAAAAGTTTTTTATTGTTTTTTTTTTTCAAATATTCATATTTTCTTGATTTTCCCTTATTTTCTGTTTTTTATTTTTTTAATAATTTTAAATATATTTTTAGGTAAAAATATGTTAAATATTTTTAAGAAAAATAAAAAGAATAATGAAAAGAAAAAAAATTATTTTTAGAAAAAAATCATATCGAAGTCAAAAAAACAACCTTAAAATGCTTAAAAAAAAGTGTTTGATAATAAATTGTGGGAAAACCGTTATCCACGCAGAAAAAAGTAGTGTGGTAGATACAAATTTCTAACTGTTTTTGTTTAAATAAAAAAAAAAATAAAAAATCGGTTGTAGTTTGGCAAAGTTAGAGCCAGTAAAGGGAAAAAGTACAAAAATAATAAAAACCGTTATAAGTCGAAAACGAAGCGAAAACGAGAAAATTATGTCATAAGTTTTTCGACTTGAAATGACCTCAAGAACTCGTGGTTTTCTTCTGACGCGGTTATTTCGGGACACCCTGTATAAGTACAGTAAGAAATTAAAAAAAAAACCCATCCGCAGTAGCCTACCCATCAGCAGTAGGATTTTACGTCTGCTTTTATTGGCAGTAATTCTACTGTGGATGTTGTATTATGTAACTCGTGTAGAATACTACTGTAGGTACCTACTGTGAATAGATTTCCCAAAAAAAACACGACTAATGTCAAAAGTTGTTTAATAAATTAGTATATATCGCACCCTTAGAATGAAAGTGACCTAACTCAAAAATTCGGCATCATTTTTGCAACCAGGTTTTAGAGTTCATTTCGCTTTTAAGGGTCAGTTTATTGAAAAATCAGAAGTTACAAAAATTTTGAGTTAGGTCACTTTCATTCTAAGGGTGCGATATAATGATGTTGCTTGCTCTTATGTACGCTTACATCGACACATGTCGTGCATTTTATTTTTTTAAATTTTAATGAGGAAACACATAAATTTCTTCTTCTTTTTAGCTGAGTGATTTTTTGAAACTTTTGTTTGATCCCTCTATAATTTAAAGCAATAATAACGTCAAACACGTCAGCCATTTATCTGTCGATAATCTTAAATACTGTTACGGATACTGTTATTATCAATATTGAGTAAATTGTAAGTTCTTCGATAAAAAACTGTTAAGTTATGTGTTAAAACAAATTATAATTTGTGCTTATTGAATGACATTTAAACAAAATATACAATCAAAACAAAAGTTAAACAGAAGAGCCAATCCATATACGAAATGTTGATATACAAAATTGTTTTGCAAAATCACAACGGTGCGGTGCATTAATTGAATCGAAGTTATCATTGACTTATGTATTAAGATAAAATTAATAATCGTTCCCCATTTCTTTTCTTATTAAACAAAAAGTCAACAAAACTGCCGCAAAGGCTTTGTTTTTACTTCGAAATGAATTCAATTTTGTGGATATATGAGCAATATAAGTAGGTACGATACATATGCATATATATCGTAAATTGGTACCCTTCTCTGTCAACAGCAGCAGCAGTAGGAGCAGCCACAACAAGATCTCCCAAAGAATGGGCACCACCAATCTGTGGCATATATGTATGTATAGTGACAGTCAATTCAATTTCGATTTATTTATTAACAAAGCTGGCATATGCAGAGTTGGAGTGGAGACATCGTGCTTTGAAATCATGCCACCACCACCGTCACCGCGACATTTGTGCTACCAATGCTGCCTTAAAGTGGTGAAATCAAAAAAAACTCATATTATTTACAAAATGTACAAACATCTATGAGACAACATTAAGACTGTGAAAAAGCGACAATAATTCGAGGGTCTGGTATCTGGTTGTGTAGATGAGGACGCAGTGAATTGTTTACAATCTCACGTTAGTCGAAATGAACAGACCAATTTTATGCGGATATTTTTTGTGTGGTGAATAAACAAAGTGGACAAAGTGATTTCGAAGAGTTTAAGTTTATTATAATATTTGATGATTATTTTGATTACAAAATTGCCATTTTTCCAATTATACTGTGTGAAGAGTATTACGATTTAAATTCATATACTAAATACAAGAAATGGCGCTCCGTCACTTTCCCTAAGCTTATTAAAGACCTCAATCCATGATGATCCAATCAATAGTACCCCAAGTTATAAGCTTTTTACGCAAACTGTATGGGCTCTGGTTTGGAGATTTTTTTTTTCCTTAGCTTTTTAAAAAAATTCCAAAGAAGTTATATTGTATGTGCGTGAAGTTAGCACCGCCATTTTGGATTTTTGTAAAAAAAACGGTTGTGCTGCGATGTGCCCAACTTGTTCTGCGTGTGCCGTATTTAAAGAAAAATCGTACTAAGCGTTTGGTTTTTAGAGGCTATTCTTGTTTTTTAGCGTGAAATTAGCACCGCCATTTTCGATTTTCAAAAAAAAAAAGTTGTGCTGTATCGTGCTCAACTTGTCAACTTTTTTTCAATTTGCAAATTTGCTAATTTTACAAATAATTTTTTTTTGCAAAATTGCGATTTTCAAAAAAATCAAAGATGTGCTGTATAAAATAATACTAACAACCGAAGAGATAAAAAAAATTCGCATATTTACAGCTTTAGAGGCCAAAAATATTGTTTGATATTCTGGTTACAGCCCAACCCTATAGATATAAATATACTAAAAAGGGAAATTTACAAATATCCCTTTAGTCAGTCCTTTATGAATCTCATAATAAAGAGGACGTCATGTTCAATTGCTAAAATCTTTTTTGTTCGTGTTTTTTATTTTTTATTATTAAAGGCTACAGTCCACTTGCCGGAAGCTTAATAAAATATATTAGGCGAAGCGTGAAGTTAGCACCGCCATTTTCGATTTTCAAAAAAAAAAAAAAAATGCTCCATTGTGCTTAACTTGTGCCGGCATGTGCCGTAAATTTTTGTATTCAATTCGCAAATTTGCAAATTTTACGAATAAATTTTTTTGCAAAATTGCGATTTTCAAAAAAACCAAAATTGTGCTGTATAATGCTCAAAAAATAATACTAAGAATCGAAGAGATAACAAAACAATTCGCATAATTGCAGCTTTTACAATCGAACGCAAATGTTGCGAAGTGTCGCAGCGTGAAGTTAGCACCGCCATTTTCGATTTTCAAAAAAAAAAAAATTATGCTGTATTGTGCTCAACTTGTGCCGGCATGTGCCGTAAATTTTTTTTTTCAATTCGCAAATTTGCAAATATTACGAATAAAATTTTTTGGAAAATTGCGATTTTCAAAAAAATCTAAGTTGTGCTGTATAATGCTCAAAAAATAATACTAAGAACCAAAGAAAACAAAAAAAAAAATTCGCATATTTGCAGCAATCAAGAGTACCTACTTGTAAGTCTCCTTTTTGAAAAGCTCCAGAAGCGACAGTGGAAGTCCTAAGTCCAGGTTAAAATAGTTTGTTAAGGGGCCAGTTATAGCTTTCATTGAAACTCATCATTGAAAATTTAAATTTTATGTTTTGAGACACTTAAAAAGCGAAATCAGTGATTATTTTTATGCCAATTAAAGCTATTGACTAAATTTCTTTATTTCAATAATTGAACTACTTTACACCAGTGATCAATGAAATCTTAGAAGACATTTTAAGTGAACGGGCTAAAATGAAATATTTTTTTGACTAGAAATAATAATTGGGTCATCAGATTTTTATTGGCATCAAAATATTCACTGACCTCGATAACACTAAAGTTTGTTGCTTCTTTGGTTAAAAAAAAAGGATCTCACAATACAGTGGACTCTCCCTAAGTCAATTTTTGACGGGATACCAACATTTGTTCGAGTTAGAGAGAGTTTTGAAAAAATTCGAGTTATAGAGAGAAACTTTTTTTGTTTTAAAAGGTTTATTGAATAAATAAAGGTTAATATATGTAGGTATTTAAACCAAACCAATAACACAAAGAAAAGGATAGAAATATTTTCTTTGTTTTTACGTTACAACTTTTTTAAAAATGCATCTTTTTATAGAGGTACTAGGGATATGAATAGGAAAAAACACCAAAAAAAACAGGAGCTGAAGATGATGGTACACGCGGTGCTACATAGGTTTTGATGGTTCGTAGTTATAATATACCCAAATACGAATTCCGAAGGGGTAATGTTTTTTTATTTTGTTTTATGCTAAACAAAAATCCACTTAAGGAGTGAAAAAAGGTGCCAATAATCCAGAGAATGTGTTAGAGTTAGAGAGAGTTCGACTTAAAGGGAGTTCGACTTAGAGTCAAGAGAATGGTTTTTGTATGGAAAATTGAAGGGAATGATAAAATACGGCGAAAAAATTCGAGTCAGAGAGAAATTCAACTTAGAGAGAGTACGACTTAGGGAGAGTCGACTGTATAAAATTCTCCTTGCCAAATTTTAATCAAGTCGGATAACTGATTTAAGCTATAGTTCAATGTACACCTGGAAGCACAGACAAACAGGCCGAATTGACGACGCGGACGCGATGCAAGACTAAAACCGGAAAAAAATCTCCTTCTTCGTTATTTTAGCCTTGCAATTTTTTCATAACCGCAACTAACATAGAACGAGTAGAACAAAAAATGGGGAAATTTAAAATTTCCGTGTTCTGAAATTTAAAAACATGGGACATAGCAAATGTATTTTGATCTCTCCAAGGCTCTTGCCAAAGGTGTACGATTTCATAGGTCAATGGAAAGTTTGAAACGTACACTAATATGCTAAAAATTCACGCACATTTCAAGTCTTATAAATCCTGAAGTCAATGAACTTTCTGCGCGTATAGAAGTAACATAATACATACATATGTAGGTATATCTACTCAGATTACATTTTATCATATTGAACTTGCTTCCAAACTAACTTTAAACTGTTTTGTTATTACGTGTTTAATTTTTTACCAAAATCAGGTACACATTTTTTTAAAAAGTACAAATTTAGGTAGGTATGTAGATGATGGGTGCAGAGTTAAGGTGCGAAATAAACAACACCTTCATTCTTCAATCTTCATATGAAAAACCCATATTGAATTTTTGACCTCATCGAACAAAATAAAAAGACAAACCATATAGCTAGCAATTAACAAATGAGAAGGTGCCAAGACACATAATTTGCGGTCATTGGCTTGTTGGTTTATGTTATATAGCTCCGGCAAGAAACCGAAAAACCATCAGCAAACAGCAAGCACGACACGCAACTGCCTTGGGAACACATGGAAATCACGTCGTATTACATGGTTGATTTGGCCATTAAAAACAAAAACAAAAAAAAAACCATAGCAAACTCCAAGATTTGTCCTCCATGGTTTCGATTACCGCTCAAGCGAATAAGAACATCTCAAAACTCAAACACCATTGCCGACAAATTGGATGTTTGTATACCTACCTACTATATGAAAAAGGCCAGCCAAAGTCAATGATGTATGTTACCTATACTTTTCGACAGGATCGGAGCTGACATAACTTGCGAGGTGAGTTTTAAGTTACATCTTTGGGAATTCGATGAGACAGAGCAGGAATTCAGAAGTTTTTCCAGTGATGCAACTTTAAAATAAAATGGAAGTGAACAAAACTAAAACAAAACACATTTTCAGGTTTTTTTTCGATTTGAGTTGGACATTAAAATGTTATTTTAGTTTTAATGAGCCAAAAATTTAAATCATTTAGAACCATTTTAAAATTGGAGATCTTAAAAAAGGTGTCGAACTTTTGTTAATTTCGACGTAAAAGTATAACCTTTCCTTATCATTTCAAGATATATGCTCAAATGCATTAATGATAATTGATAACAATACTTGCTATATACAAATCAGCCAAAGTGAGCAAACAAAAAATTTCATTTGGTTTTTCTATGTAAAGCCCTATTTTAATTTACGGAAGAAAATCATTTATGAAAAAGCGACAATGTTATGGCTATTAAGGAGCAACACTTGGAACTCCGCACTCCGCACTCCGCACTCTGCACTCCGAATCTACACAAACTGCATAACGCAGTGTGTGAATCTATGCCCTCCTGGCTCCTGCCACGATACGCCTAACGCCACTAGCTTTTATAAACATAACACAAAGGGTATTAAATTTATAAAGCTGTACCTTAAGTCACTCGAAAAACAAATATGTATACATATTTTGTAGAAAAGTTTGGTTTTGTAGCCAGGAAAACGTTTTAACAGGTTAATTTTAAAACTATGATTTAATTTTTATTTTTTTTAAATCAAAACAAATAGATTTTTGATTATTTGTGTATCTTTAATTATTAAAATAAAATTATTGTTAAACAAAAATTCTACTTAATAATGCAAAATTTTGAAAAAAAATAATTTTCAATTTTTTTTTTTCAAAATGTTGAGTTTAAAAATTAATTTTTAAAAAGTATTCACTAAAATAATTTTATTTAAAAATACATATAATTAAAGAATGGATTTATGGCTTTTAAAAAAGATATAACATGACACTGTAAGTGTTGCCGTTGTTTTTAAATTTTTTTTTTTCTATTTGAAGTCATTTTTTTAATAAAATTCCAAGATGGCGGCTTAAGCTCTATTCCCATTTCCCCGAAAAACTACCCATGTGCTCCTATAATAACCCCCTCTAACGAATTGTGAAAGAAAAGTGAACATATACAATTTTTTTCCTGGTCAAATGTTTGTTCCTACTGGACTAATACAATATTTAAAGGCAAAAATCATGAAAAAGTTTTTTGTAATAACTTTTACAGAAGCAAACTTTTAAATGAATATTGATATTATTTATTCATTTTAGTGCATAGTTAATATAAAAATCGTAAAATGAATGTTAGGATAAGAATTAGATGATTAGATAATTAGAATTAGATAAGATTTGTGTAATATTTATATTTTTGCTCAAAAATCGTCTGTGCGTCTCAATGATTTGATAGTACTGTTGATTTGACACTATTTCATCTAATTATAAATTGTCCTTTAAATTTGTAAAATTAACTCTATTGTCTGAATAGTGCGAATAGTCATATTAATTTTTCTAATAACATTTGTTGATTCAACACGAAGTTAAAATCATGAATTTAATTCAATAACCATGTTGAAATAAGTCAACCTTATATAGGTACCTATAATTGGGTTACTTTTACAACATTTTGGTAACGTTTTTACTTTGAATTAAAATTCAGTTTTTCTATATTTAACCTTTTTATGCCATCAAATCACTTGAAGAATCGAAATGTTACGGCTTCAAAATCTTAAACCTTACAAAGTAGGTAGGTATGATGCTTTTTTTGCAAAAAAAAAACACAATACCTCCTGCTATACAGATATAATATGTATGGGCTGCTTCCTGTAATTAATTTCACCTTCACGCCGTGGCAAGCCATCCTCAACGAATTGGACGCGTGTATCAATTTTCAACGTGTATCTTATAATATTGTCGTTCCGCTGCGAGCCGCACACGCCACACCCCCATATACTACCATAATGTTGTAATGAGAGAGAAGTTGTAATAAATTACACAGGACTTCAATTGCAGTGCATCGTCGTTGTGTTCACAAAACAAATGACAAACCAAAAGGAAACTCCTCTTGGTGGGATCTCCATCGCCCTCACTTCCCCCTCTGGAAATCAATATAACCTGGATGCTGAACTGCACTGCATTACATCCGGATATGCTTCCTCGTCCTCCTCAACACTCATCATCATCATCATTGCGATTGACAATATGTCCTCCAAAAAGGGCACGTGCATCCGCTGTGCTGTGCGAAATGTTGTTACGCTAAACAAACAGACGTGTGCTGTAAGGATTACGAACAAAAAGTCACAAATGTATCCCAACGTTGTTTGTAGGTATATATGTGGCATCAATGTTGCTGATGCTCACAACGCTGAAGGATATTCTGCATAACGAATCATGAACGTGTATCACTAATCATTAGAAAATGAACAATAATATCCTTTGTATGTTTTTTTGTTCCTTTTTTTTCTGTTTAATGTTAATGTTGGTTTTTATTTTGTCTGTTTGTTTGGGTTGTAATTTTAAGGACGAACAGAAAAATCTGTAAATGAAAAATTGTTCTTTATTTTGTATACACAAAATATAATTAATACGCAGTGACAGTGTTCAAGATACAAATACATAACACGCTTAAGATTTATAACGCTTTTATGTTTAAAAAAAAAAAAAATAGATCGGTCGGAAATGGTGCGGTAAAATAAGGATATAGATAGTTTATAAGGCTAGAAAAAAATAACGATGAGATTTTTTGATTAAAATTGGAAGATAAAAGCCGCATGGGCAGGATACATGAGTTTTAAAAAGTGACCCAGCTGTAAGTATATTGAGCTTCAGCTGCAAATTTAAAAACCCACCAATATCTCGAGAACAATCATCTATTTGTTAAGATCTTGTCTGTTTGAATTTTGACCAACCGAAAAATCCCGTTAATCGCTATGTTGTCAGATAAGGTAAGTTTTTTTTTTTATTTTTTTTCAAAGTATCAAAAATTTGTATTTTTTTAAGGCATTCTGCTTAAAGCTTAAGGGTAAAAGATGCCGCCCCCAACTTTTAGTATAGACTATATAACAATTTGTATGCGTAGTGTCAATTTGTTTACTGGACCTCGAAACACTATATAAACAATGTATCAAAAGAAAGTGTTTATTTCATCCGCATAAGTCACAAGCTTATATAGAAAAAGGGAACAGAAAAATTATGGTGAAATATTGGTTTCATTTTTACGATGGCGCATAAAACTGTGATGGTCATTTGAGTGGAGTTGCCTTCAATTTTTTTTTTCTTAAGTACGGGTATAGAGTTATTAAAATGTTGACGGTTTAACGAGCGAATAGCCAAAACCAAAAATAAAGAGAACAAAAAAAAAAAAAACAACGAGAAAAATATTATGGTTTATGTATTATACAAACATTAATATTCAGCAAACCAAATGTTTATTAGTATCCTTTTCTATATATGTATGTATGTGTTTGCATAGAATGGGTGGGTAGTTCGTCATAATAAATATAATATGCTTTAACTCTCGTGTTTAAATTGAATGTTCTTGAGAAAAATATGAGGGAAGCTTGATACTGGTTCTGCGCGCTGTTTTTATGATCCTCATAAAATATTTTTTATGGATATATCTTTAAAAAGGATAATAAAGAATTTATGACAGGATTTTACATTAGCCTCATTGTTTACCTGAGAAAAATTAATGTATCTATATTTTCACTAAATAAAAAAGTTTATATATATTTTTTTGTATATATTATAAGCTGTTATTTTGTGTTTCTTAAGTCAATTAATCTTATTATTTACACAGCTTATGGTTTTGCTATATTAAAAAAATATTTAATTTAATTTCATTTAACTTTCACGTTTATATATAGGTAAACGGATTTAGAATATCACTGCAGGAAATGATAAGAAATTATACCACAAGGAATTTAGCAAACGATACAAATATCGTTTTTCATTGTTTTTCCCTTCGAATCGCAAAGGATTAAGGAAGACCGACATACATACATATAGGTATATATTTATTTGTGGATTTGAAAACACATATACATATGTAACATGGATAGTAAAATTTCTATCAATCTGAATAACTAAAATAATGATATATATAAATCTATCTAAATGATATATAGAAATTAGCTTATTGTTGGATTCGATTTTTGAAGTTCAGAAATTTTTTATCTGGCATTAAATTACCTACACAACTTAAAATTTCGTGCGAACGCAAATGCACGCAAAATCTTGAATAATTAACAAAGTTAATTTATTACATTTTGCTTTATTTTTTTTAATACAAACATTTTTTTTTGAAAATTTTGATATTCAATATTACGCAAGCCTTTAAGAAGTTATTGTTTAAAAATTTCATTAAAATCGGTTCAATATGTAATGAAATAGTCGAAAACTAAAACAATTGTTCTAGGTATATAAAAGATACCGTTATCAATAGATTGATATCTACAAAATTTAAAACAATAATGCTGTAGGTCGTACTAAAATTAACTCAGATAACAATTTTTAAACTTTTTTCAAAATTCAAAAAATTGGAAATTTAGGTACAATACTTTTAAAACTTTTTGAAATATTCTCTATAAAAAAAATCGATCGAAATCAGTTCAACCGTTTTTAAAAAAACTGAAAATAAAAAAAAATGGTTTTATGGGTAGGTTATACCATTTGGCATTAACAACAATTTTTTCGGATTTTTTGTTAATGGTAAACTTTTTAACAAAAGTCGTGGGCACATTTTTGAGAAAAATAAGATTTGCATTATTTGCTAAAAACCAAGGCACCTTTTTTAACGAAAATCGACCCACCCGATTAGGCTGCAGCCGAAAGGACATGGCAGACAGAATTGCGAGTCACCTTTTTCGACTTCGCTATCATCGTAATGTCAAGTTTGATCAAATTCTTGAGGTCAATTTTTTTTACAAATCCATACTTAATTTGGCACATAGTATACCTACGTATATGTATTGGGTCTTGTGAATAAAAAAAAAGTTAAAGCTTTTTTTGGAGGAAGCTAAAGCCAACTATAGTCATAGCTTTTACTAGCAGCTAAAGCTAGCCAGTTCTAGCTTAAGCTTTGTTTTATGTGAATACAAAAATTAAATAGCTAAATAGCTTGTGCTAGAAAATTCTAGTTTAAGCTTCGAAATTTAAGCAGTTTGTTTTTTATTCACATGTTTCGACTAAATAGCTTAAAGCTCTAGCTAGAACTGTTCATATAAAGACCGAAAGGAAGGTTGTTTTAGATTTTGTTTTGCCACTATCTGTTCTATAGGGCGTCTATACGTTCACTGTGGACCAATTGGTTTCAAATTTGTACATAGGTCGGGTAGCTCCAATAAAACAGCGTTGATATTTTAAAAAGTATAAAGAAAATTGTCTTATTTTTGAGTTACTCTCTTTACATTAATTTAATTAACAGCTCGCAAAATTTTTAACTACCTGCTTCATAATTCTAAATTAACTTTGTAATTGTACCTTTTAATGGCTTATATATTTACCTACAATGCCTATCTACCTTACAGTAATAGCAAGTTCGAGCGATTGAATCGTACATTTATTTCATGATGCAACTGTAAACGACAACTACATACTTAACAGTCTTACATACAGAAAAGCGTTCAACTCCAAGATCTTGTCCTTCACCATACTGAAATCCAGGTTCACTTAGATATCTTAAAAATATCTGTATTCTCTGCTCAGAGGTCAGAGCACCTCTACGCTCCGTTGAGTCTTTTATAAAGTAATCAGATAGCCATTGCACATTTCTTTTAAAAATCTAAATAAACTATGAAAATCACTTATTTCCAACCGTTTCTTCTAAAATTTTATTTTCTTACCATAATCGCACTATAACTAAAGAGAATACTGAAAATAAGACCTAGTCAAAGCTTTCTAGACAGGGAGAAAAAATCTTGAAATTTTTGTAGCTTTAACTTTAATATTCTAGTTAAAGCTATTTTTATTCACACAAATTGAAGCTTAGGCTGGGAAAACAAGCTAAAACTAAATGAATTTAGCGATGGCTATTTTAAAATAGCTATGACTAGAAAACATCTTTAACTAGCTAGCTTAAGCTCATTTTTATTCACCAAAAACTTAGCTTTTACTTAAAAATCCAAGTTTCAGCTTTAGTTTTTTTTTTATATTCACAAGGCCCAATACGTATATTGCAAGTAAAAATAACTTCGGATGCACCGATCTTCATGGTTTCATATAGATATTATATAACTGAACAATTTTTCAAGGAAAAATCTCTGTTTTTCATTTAAAATAAGCTATTTGTTTCTCCTTTTGGATTTGCTTGATCAATTTTTAGAATTTGTATTACATTCAAAAATACAAACTTATATTGAATTTGAGCTATATACATTCAGGAACAATATAATACATATATGTATATATATCTATTTTCAATATCTGAATACAAAGATATATTATGATGGATAAATAAAAATAAATAAGTAATGTATTCCCAAATTAATTTCTCTAAAATGCATTATTATTTTTGTTGTTTGCAGTTATTGATGACTTCACTATTTGATTTTTAGAATGAAGAACAATTTATATAATACCTACTTTTGTCTTTTTTTTACAGTGAATCATAAACATACATTTACAAATTCACAAAATAAAGGGTTCACTTAATGTTGATCGCCCATCAGAACAGCAAACTGCAACATTGAATAGATATTTTATAGTTTGACATGGAAAAGTTGCATTTTATGAAGCAATTAAAAACTATCAATCGTATTTAATAGATTTCGCTAAACAGATGAATAATTATCCACTGCATAAGGTTTTATGTAGCCTCTATATTATGTAACGTTGCATAAATTACCATTTATAAAACATTTCCTTACCCTGTATAGTTATACAGGGCTTGTGTAAAATAAAGTACCAACAAGAGAAAATCTATATTACGTTTTATTTCCAAAACTGGCAAACCAATCTCAGCTGTTTATAAAAAAAAAAAACAATTCTAATGCGCCGCCCGCGCCGATTGGATTCTTTATAATTTCTTTTATTATATTATTGTGTTGTTTGGAAATAAAGTAAAATATTTTGGAACAAAAAATTCATGTTTATTAATTAATTAAAAGAATTGTCCATTCCATTCACTCATAGTGTATTTTTATTGAGAAGATTCCTACATATATCTATTAAAAGTGGCTCTTATTTTCGCAATGTTTGAAATTATTCTACGTTCTCCCCTGAAAAGATCGAAAATCTCAAAATTTCGCACACATCTTAAGTATAACTATTAAGAGTGTAAAAAAACTATTTAAAAAAAAACATTTCTATTTTTACTTTTAAGGTGCAAAAAAGCAGGGAATTGGTATTCGACCACTATAATATGACCTTTGGCGTGACTACGTAAGCCACGTTAAAAAAAATTACACAACATTTTTGAATTTAGATTGTACAAGTACATAATAATCATTTTTAAGCGGGAACAAAAAGGTAATTCAAACATTGCCAAAATAAGCGCTACCCTAATATCTATGTATAATATTGTTGTGTATAAATTTTTTATATAAATATGAACCTAAATTATAACGTTTTTAAGAAAAAAAAAATGGTTATATAGGTACACCAAGTATATGTAAAAAATAAATCAATGTGCAGTTAAAAATTAAATTTAAAAAATCATCAATGTTCAAAAAATAATTCTGATTTTTTGATTCAGAATAGCTTTAAAATATAAACGGCCTTTAGTTCACAAAAATTGGCATTTCGTCAATGGTGAAACGAAAAAAAAAAAAATGCTGGTAGGTGGGAAATGTATTGCGTTTTCGATTGGTCGTCCGGAAGCATTCCGACAATTCTTCTTTTGAAAGGAAAAGAAAATTGGTAAAGAAAGTATATTAAATTAAGTATTATGAAATTAAATTCGACCTGTGTACTCTAGTTTTTAAATTGTTTTGCAGTATAATTATTGTACTATCCACACATGTTACCTCACCATTTGCTTAGCAAACATATAGGATCATAAAATATTCGAAATTAGTTGTGGGCATGTTTACAAATAATGAAGAATGAAATCAACTTTAATTTGATTAAACGATTAAACGAAAATACAACGGAATGCAAACTTCAGAATAAGAAAAAAGTGGTGCAATTTATTCGTATGGCATTCTGGATCGGAGAGTTCTGGAGACTTCTTCCAGATTACCAAACCAAATCGCTAGTAATTTGAATTCGTTTTTAAATGCTTTTTTGTGACTTTTATCTTTAGAGAACTTGGCCATATGCAGTTGTAGAACAGCATTTTATGTACAATTATTGTAAGGAAGTGTAAAACACAAGGAAAACTACGATTATTGGATTTATTTGTAAATTATAAATTGAAAAATAAATTGGGTGGCGCGACAGCTCTTCTACAAGGCCTAGTGACTTACTACTCTAAACCATTATATGTGTACGTGTTATTGGCAGGAATGGACGGGACCTACAATTTTCTACCCAAGTCGAAGGACTAAGGTGAGAAGGACTTTTTCATGACAAGAGACACACTTGGAGGATTTTTCAATTCCTCGCAAGAAGCAGTAACCCGTCAAAAACATTTGTTTTTAGGTGGCATTATAAGAGCTGGGAATCGAACCCATGACCTTCGGCTTAACAGTCCTATACGCACTAACCATTACGCCACGGCTGCTACTAAACTACTACATTATTGTAGGCTAAGATAAATGTTTTGAAAAATTTCGACCCCCTAGCAAACTGCTTCCCGGATATTTTGGAAATTCGCCGCCCCTAAAATGGGTCCATATGTAAAGAAAATCTAAAAACAACATACAAAAATCTTTTACTCTAACGTCTGTTTTGATTAATATTTCGAAAAATTGCCCCCCCTAAAAAATTGCCTCCCAGATATATTTAAAATTTGCCGCCCGGATATTTTGGAAAATTGGTGCCCCAAGCAAAGGGCCTGTGCTCTCCTTTCCCCTGCCACGCTACGCCACTGCCTACGACTGTGCAGCTTATTTTTAATTTTTTATTCGGTCTTAAAATAATTGTCAATTTTTTTAATTCACGAAAACAAAAATTTAACAAGAAGCTTTGCAATTTTCAAATTAAACAAAAAATTGGAAAAAAAATCTACAAAAAGTAGCCAATATCTTAAATAAATCCCAATTTATGAGTACAAAATTTTGAAAATCGTTGGAGCGGTTTTTTTTAATATATTTTATACGTAGGTACTTTTCAAAAATTTTTAAACTTTTTAAAGAAAAAAATTGGTACGCAATATTTTTATTCATTCATTGACCAATTTTCGAAATTCAATTTTAAATTTTTTTTAAAAATCCAAAATTAGTTTTTTTTTTAATTTTGATACGCAATATTATTCAAAATTATAACAAGCTTTAGTGCAAATATAATTCATTTAAAATGGTTCAACAAATAATGAGATAGTCAAAAACCAAACAAATGGTTTTATGAGAGATACCTTTAATAAATCGATAGATACAAAATTTGTTCCAATAATATGGTATTAGCTCACATATATACAAAATTTTAATCAAAATCGTAGCAGTCGTGTTTTTTTTAAATTAAAATTGATAAAAATCAGTTGCAACGTTTTTGAGAAAATCGGAAATCGATAAAAATGGTTCTCTGCTGGAGGTAGTATTTATAACCAATTTTTCAAAATTTTATATTTTAAAATGGTAGCCTTTTGTAAAAAAATTACTGAATTTTATTTTAAAAAAGTTGTCGGCACGTTTTTGAAAAAAAAATTTACGGGTACAAAAATTAGAAAAAACAGTGTCAGGAGAATGCCCGAAAATGCTTGGTACCAAAGTTAAAGAAAATCAAACCACCCGTTTGCAGTCGAAAGGACAGACAGATGGAAAAAATTTTGAGACCGACTTTTTCCGACTTCGCTATCATTGTTATCAAATCTCGAGTTCGGTTTTTTTACGAGTTACAAAACTGCCACACAAGATATACGACAATTTTGTTTCTCACCGCCTACCTGTAGGTGAATTATTGTCTAATCGGTAGGTATAAGAGAAAATATTTTAATTTCGACGCAGCTTAATTTCTCAGACTATTTAGGTTTCTCTTTTAATATATTTAAATCCCTTATTGCAATGATCTCCGATGCCCTAAACTTCTTCATTTATGAAGCCCCATGGGCTGCTTGGATGCTATATGCTGGTTCCTCTTGAAGCAACAAATCCAACTCACTGGAACTCGAGTTACGAAGGTGACTACATTGTTTGATCTCCCTCCCCAAAAAGTCAGTTATATATGTACCTATACCTATGATGCAAGGCACGTTGGGAGCGAGCATTCTGGCAGCGTGTACCTACCGTTGTAGTATTCAAGGCTAGCAAGTGTAAGATTGTACAGCATTTATTATGGCCTCTGATAACACCGAGATTATCTCACACACATTGGTATTCCGAGGCGATGTTGTTGCGCTCGATTTCTTGGATTCTGCCGGCGCGTCTGCATCTGCAGTAACCACGATGGGGAATGAAACTGCAACGCATATCGATTTTGATTTGGCCCGCGATTAAACGGAAAGTATTATAGAAATCGGCGTCCAACTGTGATCCAGGACTAAGACGACGACGATGATGATGACGACGACGCGGAGCGGTGCAGTGCAGTGCAATGTGGCTGAACGCTAGGCATTTGATAGTTTGCTTTGGGGATGTCAATAGGTTGCCTCGTAGGCATCGACTTGGGAACTCGACATAGCGACCGGCAAACATTTGCACAATGTACAGATCCATGTTATGATTTCGCGAACAGATCTCTTCATGTTAAGCTGTGTGCTCACAGTGGGAGCCTTGTGGATATCAATGAATGGTTGAAACAGCCGTCCGTCTGTTCCAATCCTGTATATATGTATAAATGGTGGCAGTGGTGAAGTTGCGCCGAACGCGCGGGCCGCCGCGCAACCAGCATGTACATTGTACAACAGCCTCTATGATCCGACTGCGTGCAAATTCATTGAACATCTTGTGTTCCCTCTGACTCTGAAGTTGTACCAGTTTATCGCTGTGAACAAACGATTCGACAACAACACACATCCTGATCGAGTCGAGAGTGAGCCAGTTACTGATGATGATAGTCCTCTTGTATACAATCCGAATGAACTATTGGAGAAAAGAAGTCAAGTTAATAACTCATCAGGGTAGGTATAGGTACATTGCTGGAATAGTAGGTATATGTAAATTATAAAGAGTTAGGGAAAACGTAGAACATATGTGTATTATTACGGATTATGTATTAAATTTTATTAACTCTAAACTAATGTTTATTATAACTGGGGGCTATACGTAATCATCTATCTGTTTTTAAGTTGTTTTTGAAATTAGGAAGGTTTTGATATGCGTAGAATTGTATAGTTATACCTACCAAACATACCTTTATATGAAAATTTGAATGCTGTCATCAAAAATAAAATCAAAATTGGATCGTTGGGCTTTGCTCTTATATTCTTCAAGGCTTTACATCTGAGGCTAAGCATTGAATACATACAAAATTATTTTATCAATAAAATGACAGTATAATGAGAGTATCCTACAAATATGGCAGTTTTTCCAAAAAATCTCAACACCATAATATGGCATATAATCCATAATCATTAATCTAAAACGCACGTCCCTTACTTTGGCGGACAGTTTGTGGCGGAATCAAAAAATTTTGATATCTGAATTTTAAGCTTAATAGACAGAGAGCCGAGACCGAGGATTTGAATATGATAACAAAAATTTAAACTTAAATATAAAAAAACCGTTAGAGCTACAAATTTCTACTTGATGTAGAAAAATAGCATTTAAAAAGCTATACAGTTCCTGGCAAACAAATATTGAAAGTCTCACTTTTTTATATTTTGTCCGCCAAATTCAGCAACAACAACTTGAGTTTGCTTCCACCAAGTTTAAAAAGCTGAAATTAAAGCTAATTCTCGGTTGCCTAAATCATCAGATTCCTTTAGGGCCAGTTTCACAGTGAAGTTAGTGTCACTTAAGTGCCAAATATGGAAAACTAATTCCCAATTTCACAGTGTAAACTTTTCGGAATAAGTGACACTTAAGTCTCCCATGTTGGCCACTTAAGTTCCACTTACTCAGGAAGTAAAACTGCGGCTAAAATGCCAAAATGGGAAAATCAAGTGCCACTTATTTTGTTAAGTGTGCATTGGCCCTTCATTATGTTCATTTTAACTGGAAAACTTAATAGAATTTGGCATATTTTTTAAGTTGTTTTTTTTTTTTAGTTAGGTATCATTTTTCACAACAACAGGTTCTTATAAATTATCATTTTTTCCTTTTTTGAATGAAAGACCAATTTCCAATTTCTCTTAAAAATACATACTTAACATTTTTTTAAAAAATACATTTAAAACTACATATTAATAAAATAAAAAATAAAAAAAAACTTTTCAGAAATCGTTGTAGATACAACGTTTTCACTGTAGCAAATAGGGTAATTTTATTGAAAATTTTCAAATTCGCTTTTAAATTACATAATTTCTCATACAAATTCACATTTCATTTCGAAATGAGGTAATTTCAAGCAAATTTGCACGAAATTTGGTTAGAAATCACGTAAAAACTTTATGAACACACCCAAGTGGAATCTATACATTACATAGCGGAAACCCATTGGAAACCATTGAAAATGTCCAAATTCGATTCATTGAAAACAGAAACAGAAAGAGAACACAACAAGAACAAAAAGAAGGTATTATTAGCTGCCAAATCAAATTCAAAATGAATTAAACTGCCACTGATGACTAATAAAACATCATCAACGTTAAATTCGCTTTCGTTTCCACGTTAAATTTAAGAAACACGACTTTAAATCATCAACAATTATGTTTTGTGATGATTTTAAAACAAAATAAAAATATTATCTGAATGTGCATATTTATGTTGCATACTACCAGGCGTTGAGAATTTTACGCTTTAAAACCTAAAATGCTCCTGATAGTAATGAGGGTACACAGAATATGTCAAAAATAAAATGCACAACTTCAACTGAGTTGCACTTACACTTATACAAGGGGTAAGGGATACCTATATTGATTTTTAGATGAGATGCAACAATATTAAGTATAGGAAGAAAATGAAAAAAAATCTAAATTACCAGCAATTTTTTTAAATAAAAATTATAAAAATATATTGCAACTTAGATCTTAAAAAAAACCTATTGTGTCGTTAGTGAAAAGGAGGAGACTTAGCAAATAAGAATTAGGTATACCTACCTACATAAATCTTGTTTGTAAAATCTAATAAGAAAACAAAATAATTTTATTTACCTACTTAAGATGGCGCTACAATCCGGAGGGAACCAGGGCTTCAAACAACAAGCTTTTTCCAGCCAGCTCCGTCCCTAGTTAGCTGTTTTCAGATTTGCACGCTAAGTTAGTTGAGAGTTTGTGTTCCACACCATCTGAGTCGAGGTGTTTCTCTATATACATACATATATGCGCTGTCCATCGGTGTTGGATTTATATTCCCACTAAATGACCAACCTCTATTTTTGGTTGTTTACTTTTTTTTTAGCGAGGTTAGGTTGTCACTTCTTTGTTGTATCTTCACCTCCACTCGCCGTTTATGCAGACAAGAGAAAATATAAACCGCTTTCTCATCTATCTTTGTCAAGGTCCATGGCACTCTACACCATACAGCATTATGGACCGTGATTCTAATTACCGTTTTATAGAGAGGTTGCACATATTTGCATTCCTCAGGCTTGTAAAAATTTCAATGCAAAAAAAATGCATTTTGCATTAAAAAAAATTTTTAATGCAAGTCGATAATTTTAATGGAAAAATGAAAAAAAAAATTTAATGCAAGTTGAAAATTTTTTGCATTAAAAAAAAATTTAATGCAAGTTGAAATTAGTTTTGATTAAAAAAAAACTTAATGCAAGTTGAAAATATTTTGCATTAAAAAAAAATTAATGTTGAAAATATTTTGCATTAAAAATAATGCAAATATTCTCCGAACATTTTTTGCATTAAAAGAAATGCAAATTTTGTTCGAACATTTCTTGCATTAAAGAAAATGGAAATATTTTTTGGCATCAAAAAAATGAGTTTTTTATCGAAATTTTTTTGCATAAAAGAAAAAATTAATTCGCGACTGGGTGGTACGATTGCTGTTATGTACGATTACATTGTGGTTTTATTTTTTTGAATATTGTAAACCCATTTGATTTTAAAAGAACTAAATTAGTTATACATGGAAGCTTATATTTTATGCCACCTGACAAAAACGTAGTTTAGTTTATAAGGAAATATTATGTGATCGCCATCTATGTCACGAATTATTTTTTTTGTATGCACAAAATTTTTGATAAAAAAAAACAATTTTTTGAATGCAAAAAAAATTCGTATTTTTTTTTAATGGAAACAAATTTCGAAAAAAAATTGCATTTTTTTTAATGCAACTTTTTTGAACTAAATTTGCATTTTTTTAATGCAAAATATAGCTTGCAATAAAATATTCAGCTTACAATGCAAAATATTTTCAACTTGCATTAAAATTTTTCTTTCAATCCAAACTATTTTCAACCTACATTAAATATTTTTTTTTTAATGCAAAATATTTTTAACTTGCATCAAAAAATTTTTTAAATGCAAATAATATTCAACTTGCATTCAAAATTTTTTTTTAATGCAAAAAAATTTTGACTTGCATTAAAATTTTTTATTATAGTTATTATACTTTTTAAGTTATTAGCCGCCATTTTGGATTTCTAAAAAGTTGACTTAAAATGAACAAAAAAACATGGCAATTATTACAATGTCATGTTAATGTTTTTAAAGTCGGAAATCCATTCTTCAATTCTGTTTTTGAATCAAACTATTTAAGTAAATGCTCCCAATCAATTTTTAGTAAAACGCTAAAGACCAGATGCTTAAATGTCTTATGGTTTTTGAAAAATCATAATAAAAAATACTACAAATGAGAAATGTTGAAAAAATTAGTTTCTAAATTTAAAAAGATTTTTTTTCAAAATTTTGAGCTTGAAAATTAATTTTTCAAAAAGTGTTCACTAAAATAATTTGATTTAAAAACTTTAAAACAAAAATCTAACATGACACTGTAAATGTTGCCGTCGTTTTTAAATATTTTTCTATATTTTTCTATTTCATTACATTTTTGAAGAAAATTCTTAAATTGCGGCCTAAGCCCGATTTTTCCGAAAAACTACCGTTATGCTCCTAATTAACGCGCTCTAACGATTTGTAAAAGAAAAGTGAACAGTACAATTTGTTCATGTCGAATGTTTATTCCGAATCGGCTATATACAAAAAGCAATGGTTGGCAAGATTTACTTCGTTTAATCTCAGCGCTGGATAAATCGTTGTCTGAATTGATTATAGGCACGCCAGTCCTGTATACAGAAAATAACGAAAATCTATTCTTTTACGGGTCAGTTATAGCGATCAGGAAAAACCATCAGGAAAAGTTGAAACAGATAGAAACAGGAATTTTTTCCTTATGAGCGATTATAGCGAACACGAAAATTACGTCAGTGACTAGGCTGCTAATCAAGTTTTCTTGATTGAAATACAAACGATTTTTTTCCCTTCCTCTAATCTGTCAGTGGAACAAGCAAAAGCTGGAACGCAAATAATTGGAACGATTTGTTTTATTTTGATCGAAATGACAATCATGGCTGGTACAGAAAATGAAATTCAGTCAGGAAAATAAATAAATACATTTTTCACAAAAACTATCTGTTCAATTGAAAATTTTATTTACACAAAAAATTCTTTGAGTTATTTGCGTTATTGCGTTACAAATCGAATGAAAACCTATTAAATAACACAGGCCTACAGTGTTTTTGGTGCCGCCAAAGTGAAAACTGTTGCTATGTTAACTAGTTACCCTGGTTCTAACTGCATACTTACTTTTTTGATCCTACGTGTAATTTTTGAGATACACCATTATGTGCAAATAATACAAATTTAGCGATTTTTTAACAGTTAATTGCGTTATTCTACATGAAGAAAGATTCTTTTTGGAGATTTTCTTTTATGAGTGTCCTTAAGACATTCTCGCGAGATACACCAGCAGTAATCAGCCATCATAACATCTTCCCATCGGCCTTGATTCCTATCTTTCATGGCTTCTAAGTCCTGGTGGAACCGTTCTCTTTGTTTGTCGCTATATGAACCAAGATTTTTGGAAAATCTTTCCGAATGACTGTAGAGGTATTGAACTTTAATAATCATTCTTTTAAAATTTTCCAGAAAGCCCAGAACTAAGTCTTGGTAATTTACGGACTTATGATTTCTTAAAAAATTGTTCACTATATTGCAGATTCTAAATCATTTGAATGAAAGAATTGGTTATCTTTTATCAAATATCTTATTTGTGGTCCATCAAATATATCAGCCTTAACTTTTTCTGTATTCAAACTAAGAATTTTTTTTTAAATATAAATAAAAAAAGCCAGTTTTAACAAATGCTTTTACGTATCGTTCATCAAACCTAATTTTATGTGCAATGGAGGCAAAATTATTTTTTATCTCAAAACTAGAGGTGTGTTTAAGACGCTGTTTTTGCCAATAGTTAAAGATTCCCCACAGGACAACCTTGCTTTATCCAGTGGTCCATTTTGTTTTTGCCCCACTGACAACTGAAAAACATGAAACATGAAAATTTGGTGAAGTCACTTTGTTGTCCCAGTAAAAATGTAACTATTTTTAAATCCACGCATACATAACTCACTGATGATCATGATTTTTCAATTATTCTAAAACAAGAGAAACAGACTGATACTCCTTTATTTTCGCGGAATGAACTAGTGGAACGGCACCATATTTACTTCCATTTTGTAAGGGGCTTTTGACCTTTTTTCACTGTGAATTCACCACAAATATAACAAAATGAGTTTGGATCATTTATGCATCTGCTCTTCTAAGAAGACACATCAAAAACTTTAATTTAAATCGCTTGAAAATAGACAAAATGACCTAAATGACAAGAAAGCTCGGCCACATATGCGAAAAAAGTGTAAGCGAGAATTTAAAAAAAACTGTACGTAGCTTTAACTTGAAAATACCGTTGTTCGTATTTAGTGACAGTGGACAAAAAAATGATATCATTTATAGCGGCACCAAAAAATGTTCTTTATTTTGTAGGCCTGTGTAATTTATTTGAAAGTTTTTCCTGTTTCGTTTTCCTGGATCATTTTTCGAAATCAAATAACTGTGATTAGCGCAATAACTTTGGAATTTAAATCTTAATAATATGCATTATGCATATTGCATAGGTATAACATAATTAATATTATGAAAACCACATAGACTTTCAAAATGTCTATTCAATTAATAAGCAAATATGGAATTGTGGTGACAGTTGAACAATATATAGCTTTTCTTATAATTTTCATTGACATCAGAAGCAAACCTATGCATTTCAATGTACCTACATATTAAATTGATCTGGTTGTTCGACAAGTTTCCAATTTTTATTTAACGAGAGAATTGTTTGCTATTCGTTTTCTATCATCAGTGGTTCATCTTCAACCAATGGAAACGAATAAAATATCTGCATCCATATATGCACTTGGTTTTACTATGGCAACATATTATAATGCAGTCGTTGCATATTATAGAAGAGCATCCTAAATAATATTATGTCCATTGACTGACTATATGGAAGGTAAGGTAGGTACCAAGTACCAACACCACATTTATACCCTTTTTGACTGAGAGATTCAGAATCATCGTCTGCTAATATCAATGGCGCCATCTAGACCTCTCGCCCAATGTGACATCGTCACGAAAAACGATAGAGAACTGCACAATCACTTGATGATGTCTCAACATTTTGTACTGCTTAACCCAACCAAGTTCTTCGTATTGCAGTAGGTAATATACGGATTGGCTGTACCAACAATGTACAGCTATATATACATAGATATAACGACTCTATATGGTATTTTGTTATTTTCATTTATTTTGCATTATTGAGGCGCTGACAAAGCAATTTCAAAACGAATTATCCAGCACCAAGAAATCAGTTTGAGGCTTCTCGACGAACGTGAAATCACCTTAATCTGGTTAATTTGTATGGTGCATGATAAAACAAAGTGAAGGTTAAAAACCATAAAGGCAAGAAAAGAAATGACAGTTAATGGCGTGAATGCAATTGCAACTCTCCCAAAAGTTTTATACGCTAGAACAGGGATGACATGGAGAAATTAAAAAAAAATAGAGCCAGAATCTGATTAAAAAATAGTGGGAAAGTGAAATAAAATAAATAACGATAAAGTTTTATAACCAGTATACCTAATTATACTCTCTTTTTTTGTACCAAACTTCTTAACTGTTATACTTTTATTTTATTTCACTTACCCAACAGGTATCTTTCAAAGAAATTTCTCTGTACCATCCCTGTATGTTGTATAATAATGTTTCTGTGCAAATTTTCCGACAGGATTTGTCGCCTTTATAACTGTTACTATATCACTTTCACTCCCTTTCCTTCTTTTATGAATTAACATTCACTAACGATTGGCGTATAAGAGCTGGAACAGTGGTGAAAAAATGTCGTAAGTTCTATTTTCAGCTTACTCACAATGCAGCTGTATAGCTTTTTGTATATATTTCAACAAAAAAAAAAAATAAGCACAGGTTTATTATTCACTTTTTTGTTTCCGATAATTTTTTTTTAATACATAATTTTTTTCGCGACACAAATAAGCATCAAAAGCTTCAATATTTTTTTTCGGTTCTTTTTTTCTTCATACAAAATAAAACGTCAAAAGTGCTGTACGTGAAAAGTTAAAAGTTGGAGAACTCTTGCAGCATCCTATGCAGCTGCGTTACGTTCTGTTCTTAACATTGAATTTGTGTGTATTCAATATTTTGACAGCTATTCGAGCTATATAGCTCCAGTTGCAGCTCCGTTTCCATTGTGTTCAGGCAGTAAGTCGGCAAGGACTGTAGAAAAAGTCATTTCTACCAAAATTGTTGAGACTGAAGAAAACCCTGAATTTTGCAGAACATTTTCCGAAAATAAGAAAAGATTGAAATTAATAAGTTATATCTACCAGTTATTAGTTTTTTATAAAACTTGAAAATTTTTTTTTTTTAATATTTTTGTCAACCAAGTTGTAAGATAAGAATCAAGTTTCTAAGATTTGTGAAGGTGCCAACTTTTGCAAAAATGTTCTCTTCGAAATAAAAACTTCCCCATCTAATAAATTAACAGACAAAAATTACCCCAATCAACCCCGAATATAATAAAGAAGGTGTAAAAAAAAGAGCAATCCGCATATAAGCATCATCATCACTCAAAATATCTGGCCTTCCAACACCACCAACAAACAAAAAATGATATTATGTTGTATGCCAAATTGTGATAAGATAGATAGAAGCTGGAAAATTGAAATGAACATCATTGCCACACCACCACCGTCGCGCCACATCGCGCATCGTCAACGAACGAATTGAAGGAAAGAATCTGATTAGAGTTAATTTGGTTATCTGCCCTTAAACAGTCCCTGATGATATTTGGCGCGGTACTTCATCTTCGCCACCCCAAAATAAAGCGAATAAAAATAAAAAAAAATATACATATAAATAAACATTATATTGGCATCGCTATATTCCCATTACCACATCTCCTGTGATCCTTTGTGATGATAATAATTCACCCTACTTATATTCCAACAAAGTGTATACGAGTATATATGAGAAGCGTAATTGCATATTTTCATTACCAAACACTCAGTCGTCAGGGGTGTTGCTGTTGCAATTGTAACGAAGGGTGATAATGCTAATGCCTACAACGTGTTCACTGTACCACTATATACAATATACATACAACAGTGTACCTATACTGCGTTCACATTAACACAAACACAGCATCCCTTTATTATTTTTTTTTTTTACAAAATCTGATTTCGTATTCAGGAGGTATTTGGGATAAATGTCATCATAGCCATCTAAAAGGGAAACAATTGGTTAACGTTTCAATTTTCCGAAGCAAGAAGTTTTAATTTAATTATCTATTCCTGGGAGGTATTTTGGATTGTCGGTCGCTCGGTCGGTCGGTATAGGTTGATTATTGTATATGGAATGAGAAAATCAAGGGTTGATCTTGAGGGCTTATTTTTCTGATTTTAATGAGTTTTGGATTAATCTTGTATTTTGTGCTTATAAGAAGTTTATAATTCAAATTGGTCAGTTATATACTTAATATGAAAGTTTGGTATTTAAAAGGAGGATGAGAAACACTGAAATGGGTATGTTGACCAGAGGCTCTTTTTTGCTAAAGTAATTAATACTTTAATACCCAAACAATTTTTTGAGTGTTAAAAATGTAACATCGATATTGTAAAACTTTCTTAAAGTTTGATAAAGCGTATAAAAATCCTATCACAATTATTTTCTTGAAAAGATCAGAGGGAGAGAGATTAATGTTAATGGTTAAAATTTGGTTCGCTGGAATTATAATCTATATACGATTCCCCTGTTTATATTAAGTTGGGAATGGAATCAATAAGAAAACTCAAATTAAATGGTTACACAATCTGGAACAGTTTACCTGCTGGATTTTATAAAGCAATAACTATTTTAAATGAATTTATCTGCTTTATAAAGGATTAACTTATGGCGGATCCAGGATTTGGTCATGGGAGGGGGCGGGTCCAACTACAAATAGAAAACTTAAAGATATATAAATAAAACTTGCGTGGGCTTTGTGCTTCATCATAATTTGCGAATTAAAAAAAAATATTTAATGCACAATGGCAGCACAAGTTGACCACAATATAGCGCATTATTTTTTTTTCAAATCGAAAATAGCGGTACTAACTTCACGCTTCTCAAAATTTATAAATAAAAGCTATAAATATACGAATCATTTTTCGAACAAAATAAAGCACAACTATGATTTTTTTGAAAATCATAATTATGCAAAAAAATTCATCCCGAAAATTTCCAAATTTGCAGCGAATTTAAAAATAATATTTACCGCACATTGGAGACACAACTTTTTTTTTTTGGAAATCGAAAATGATGGTGCTAATTTAACCCTAAGTTCCTTCGCAACATTAATTACGTTCGGTCCTAAAAGTTGCAAATATACATATGCGATTTTTTTTATCTCTTCGGTTGTATTATTTTTGTTTGTATTATTCTATCCTCAAAATTTGAAAAGCGAAATTTTCAAAAATATTTACGGCACATCGCACCACAAACTGAGCGCAATAGACAGCTTTTTTTTTAAATCGAATATGGCGTCGCATATCTTCGGTCAGTCATATGGCTAGTCTCTAAAAACCATATGCTAGTACGATTTATTTTACGGCACATGGTAGCATAAGTTGGGCACATCGCAGCCGTTTTTTACAAAAATGGCGGTGCTAACTTCTTTTTGTCCTTACAATATTGAATAGTATTTTAATATTTTGCTTTTGAGTAAGTCTTCAAAATTTAACATACCTTAAGCTCTTGAACTAAGTTTCCCACATAAAACTGTTACGCAATCTAATGTAAGTATATAGGTAGGTATACTCCTTTTTATACTAACATGCATGAAGTTTTGGAGGTAGATTATCGCACCCTTAGAATGAAAGTGACCTAACTCAAAATTTTTGTAACTTCTGATTTTTCAATAAACTGACCTTTAAAAGCGAAATGAACTCTAAAACCCAGTGGCCTATTTCATCAAACACTTTTCACTTTGCAAAAAAATAATTTCCTGCAAAGTAAAAGTGCAAAGTGTTTCGCAAAATTTGCAAAGTGCAACGACTTTGCAAAGTGAAAAGTGTTTGGTGAAATAGGTCCCAGGTTGTAAAATAGATGATGAAAATTTTTTTAGTTTGGTCACTTTCATTCTAAGGGTGCGATACATTCATTATACTTGAAGACATTTTTAGTCGACATTTTATAAAAAGATGGGCTTTCTGGAATTAAGTAGGTCAAACGTAGACCAAATGTAGGTCGAAGAGAAATAAATATTTACTGAATAAATAAATTAATATAAAAATATTTGGTTTAAGTGCTCATGTGGGGTACCTGAAAACCAACTGTGGATCCGCCACTGGGATTAACTATATACACATCAAAAGTAAAAGTCCGGAACAAATTATGAAAACAAAACGCAAAATTCTTAAGTGCTGCTATGTCTGGTCACTCTATTCGTAGTTGAATGCTTGCTTTATTTATTAATTATAAAAGGAATCAATATTGATCAATTAAAGTACCTAAATTATATACAAACCTAACCTAATAATTGAATACTAAGACAAAGTAGGTAAGTTGAGGTTAAACATAGTTTTTGTTACGAAGAAAAAGAAGTTCAATAGGTAGCTAAACCTTCTTTAGGGTACACTCTTTATACATAATTCAGTCACATTCTCTATGTAGCTATAAGAACTCTCCTTGTCACTATTTTCTTAAACTTTGTCCCTTTTTAATTATCTATAATTAGAGAATTATTATAGAATTATGGGTTTCTTCAAGTCCATAAGTATTTGCTTTGTAATGTAAATCAATAAAAAGTCTAATTAATTTTGGATTTTGAAAAGAGTTTTTGGACTTGATTAATTTATTATTTATTATAATAGCTTATATAAGACGGTCACGGTATACGTATTAAGAAGATCTATGGGACCTATGTAGTGCAAAAACAAATTTTATTTTAAAAGTTTATTTTAATTTTTTGGCTTAAAATATTGTTGATTCACAATGCTTGCTATACAAATTTAATTTAATGAAAATTCAACCTTCTCGCCACAGCTTATGAAGGTACCTTTACATGTTTTTTTCTTTTAAAAGCTTGCTCAAAAATGTTTAGAACCACAATTAGTTTTCAATCAAATTTAATGTTTGTTGATTTAATAAACCACTACAAATATAATTATTTTCAATAAAAAAATGTTTTATTTTAAATTATTAGGTATTATTGTTATTATTTTTGTTATAATTATTTTTTTATTTTTATAGTTTTTGATTGGGTTCAAATGGTGATAAGATAAGTTATAACTTTTGATCCAGATCATCGAAGAGGACACTAATCCACCAACTGTCATATACTGATTTCATTTTAGTTACTCCGGATTCGCAAAAGAGTTGTAGGCCTCCAAGGTGAAATTAATAACATACAAATGAGGGGAAAAACTAAAATTTCTTGCTGACAAGATGTTTCCAACAAGATTAATTAATGTATGAATTTTTCGTTGGTTTAAGTTATGAATGAAATTCTTCATTAATATACATTGTAAAGTAGCAACATATATTTGAACAATTTTGTTCATACAATCATTGAAACTTTCATCAAAATAAATACATATTACCTTTTAGTATTCCGAAAAGATTAAATATTTCACGTAATAAATTTTCATAGTTTGGTAATAAAAATTTTATTTGTGATATGAACAAAATACATAAGTAGATATATTATACTTATATGTTTTAAAATATAATACCTAAAATAAAAATTAGAATATAAAATTCTACAAACTATGTATATATACTTTTTATTTTATAGAGTTATTTAATTTTTAATATGGCAGGTAATGCTTTTTCAGATTAAAACAAATAAACAAATTGAATGTGAATTTTTTTAAGGCGCTCTGTATTTTTTTGATTCACTATAGCAATCAAAAATAAAACCGGTTTATGGGAGAAATGCAAGTACCTAATTTTAAACACTATTTTCTGTGACAGCTAATGTGACATTTTGTATGTGTTGAGATTAGTTTATTTTGGCACTTCTCATTTTAGATACCGGGAAAGAACGACTTACTGGATTAGGCTTCATGTCAACTTATCGACAGATTGAAATGATTAAATTTACTTTTATAAAGTAATTATTTACCCTTTCATGTTTAATGTTGTTGAAATTTTAAGGGTTTGTTTCACAAAGTCTGATTAAACTTCCAATTAAGCTACATGGAACTTATTCAACAATTATCAACCTCATTTACGTTTCACAATGTCTGAATACGACTAATTGGCAATTAAAGTTCTAAGTATTTTACTGGCCAGATGAAGTGCCAATTAGAACATTCAAATCTGTCACTGATCACACACACTTCGATTCAACACACTTCGCTTCAACGCACTTATTTGTTATTATCCAGAGCTCTTGGAATCGACTCTTTTAAGACGTACAATAAGACGACCGACACTGCAAAATTAACTTTTTGATTTAATAAATAATTTTTCTTTAATATTTGACAGTCGAATTTAATTTGTCTGGAAAACTGGAATAACGAAGGAATAGCTAATTGATCATTGTGAAACGCAAAGTTTTTTAATGGGAGGATTTAATTTTAGGATAAATTAAATGTCGGATAACTAATTAGAACTTTACTCAGACATTGTGAAACAAACCCTAAATGTAAGATGATTTTTTTTGTTTATAATCGCTTATAACCTTAAAAGCGAAAGATATTTTTTTTTTTTTTTAAATAGACTCACGCCGCACAATGACCCGTTTATGCTAATCTATAGTGGCAATAATTTTTTTCTTGTATGCAAAACTCTTAAGTTAATTGAATTAACAAATCTTTTGACCATTAGAATTTAAAAAAAATTTCGTTTGAAAGTCAAAGTAGAAAAATTTGTATAGTGGCGAAAAAATTTTTTTTTAAATTTTGTTTCTAGTTTTAAATGTAAAGAGAGTGCGTGAAAAAACTAGTGTTTGTTTTGTTTTGCTCGATATATTTGTCTATTATTACAATAAAGAATAATTTTTGTTTGTAACTTAAGAACTTTTGAATTCAATGTTTTTTTGAAAAAACCACTTTGGTCACACTTTTCAACTTTAAATTGAGTTACAAAAAAATTCAAAATTCCTGCCTTTAAATTAACTGAAAAAAAATCCATATACAATATAATTAAAATATTAATTAAAAAATATAATTAAAAAATCCATTTAAAAAATGGTATATTTTCTTTTAGCCCCACTGTCTATCTCGATATTGGTTTATTTTGTTTTTCCCCACTGTTTCACTCAAATAAGCTTCAAAACACACTGAAGTTACTCTAAATCTAAACTTTAGACATTTGTAAAGTGAAACCCAAACTAGGTATGTCTATCGCTGTAAAAATTATTTTTTCCACAGAAAATTCTGAAACACCCTGTATAGATATTTTTTTGAAACTCACCAGCTTGATAGCGTTAAAAATTCCCTTCAAGAAAAAAATTATTACTCGCTTAAAATTATGAATTCAGCAACTAAAATACCTACGATAAAAAAAAAAACGATCGCACCCGAGCAACGTTTGCAAAATTACGATTGAATTTTGGCACAATCAACACATTTTGTTGGTGATTTGAAGCTTTTTAAAAGTTAATTTGTTCCGCAAAAAATAATTTTCTTACTTTAAAAGATTTTGGGTGGGTAATTAAAAATTTAATTTAGAAATGCGGGTTTGTTTTATGCACAACAAAAGTGCCTCTCAACCTAACCGCTTGGATTCGGCAAAAACTTGTAGGTCCCCTCCATTCTTGGCTATAAAAACGTGAATTCAGGGATCCCTAAGAGTACCTATACTTATATACACTTCCCTTTAAGTTTATAGGAATCTATTTATATATGATAGCAAAACCAGCTTCCTTTTCTGTGTAAAATTAGAGGGAACTTATGCATTTCATTATACACGCAGAAAAATAGTTGGTTAAAAACTACGTAGTTCTCGTATAAAATTAAATAAGTGATGTTGCTAATATACAACCCACAAACTTATTCTGTTAATATTACCCGAGTGAACTAGATTAAAAGAAGTAGTTTAATTTCACACTCTGATACCGTTAAAGTGTACTAAATTTCGTTAAACAATCTTACAATTTACGGATCTTAAACAAGTTTCTCGGTTAATATAACAAAGTCTTTCGTTTAATTTAATCTTGTTTGTAGTTTATTTTAAACAATTTCATTTAATCGAGGGGACTATGTTAATTTTAACCTAATGCAATTCGTAGTTTTAACCCGAGACTACGTTATTTTTAATACATTATTTTTTAACCCACAAAAACGCACTTGGTTAGAAATTATTTTTCTGCGTGTATCTACCTATTTCCTTTGCACTAAACCAAATATTTGTTTTCAAATGTTTCTACCTTAATTCATTAAGCGCAATAGAAATTGATTTATTATCTTCATTGAAATTAGACACAATTTATTTATGTATATATTTTATAAGTAAGATAGGTTCTGTTAAAATCCAATTCAATTGGATTTTATTCTTTGATTCTCTGTATAGAATGAGATTTTGTGTAAATAAAGAAATAAGAAATATTCACATGAAGGGATGAAAAATGATTTCTATAAGGTGCCACTTATAGGTACCAAGTATACGCATATAAAATGCAGCGAAGGTCGCTAATATCAGACGTAAGGAAGTTATACCTCCATGGGTGATCGCATAAATCACCAAAATCGAGTCGTCACAATTCATTTGATATACCTAGAGAATTTCTGGCCACAAAATATTACCTTAGTTGTAGTTTTCCGTTGACCCTCATGTCACCTACTGTCACATATCCAATGCCATCAGTTATAAGACGCATCCTAGATATAAAAGTGATCCTCATTACTTAAGGGATGGGAAGTTCACAGAGATAAGAATGAATAAGTGACCCCTGGAGGAAGGTCGCCAATGTCAATGTCTCTTCCTCTATAACTTTTTTCCTGTCTACCAAAATCCCAATCCTTATTTTTATTTCCAACTCTGTTTCTGTACTTCATTCATGATTTTGCTGCGACGACGACGACGATGATGCAATGCTGCAGTATAAGAAAAGAACATTGGCATCGGCAGACATTCGCAACAGGGTTCTTGCTGGTCGTCGGTCGTGCTGTCGTAACACGGACCTAACGCAGTTTAATTTTAAAATTTATGATTCTTATGTCTGTGCAATTGCCGTATATATATGTAGGTATGTATGTTCAGTATACTGTACCTACGTTTATATATATATATAGGAATTATCCTGGACAGGCTGTTGTACTTTGTTATCTTGTCCCTGTTACTGTTGCGAGCGCCTTTTTTACGACCATTCCAATGCCATTAAGTGAAATAACACAGGTACTATAAGGATTGATAACAGACAGAACAAAAAAACAACAGGATATAAAATGGAAAATAGCTAGCCCTTCTTGTTTTAGTTTAATCCAAAAAGATAAAATAAAGGTGAATTTCATCAAGCTAATTGCTAGGTTGATACTGTAGTAACTCAGTGGAAGAATAAAACAGTCCGTACTTATTAGATTTTTGTCTACTTATAGACACTGTGTAACTATTTATAAATTGTTGGAAACATGCTTTATTTAATAAAAATAAATATCACATTATTCACGGTTAAGACAATCTACTGTTGTGTCTAAGTTACCTAGGCAGCTATAAGATAACAATAAACAAGGTCTTTGAACACATTTTCCAAAGTTGGACAGTTGTCTAAGGTTAGACAACGTTTATAAATAAGACCACATGACTTCATTTCTCTCGCAGCTAAAAATTGCTTTTGAAAATTACTGATATTTGTATTAATTGTAAATAAACTGAATTTAATTAAAAAAAAAAAAAAACATAAAAAGGAAAACTGCCCAATTTCCTCTAAAATCTATTCTAGCTAAGAAAAAAAAAAGAAAACGTGATAAAAATGTGAGAGTTGAAATTTTTGATAATAAATTTAAAAATATGTTAATACTTTAACAGTTTAAACTTTAGACCGTACCTAGAGTAACTATGTAATAGTGGAATTTGACCATTTTGCTGATTATTAATTTTGTTGACTTGAAAAAAACAACAAACCAGAAAAAAAAATAGGTACACAAAAAACAGATTTGCGGAAAAGTTTTCGTTTGGTACAGCAAACTGAAGAAATGATAAAGAAATAATTTTTGTTTGCCATAAATTTACAAGCATAATTTTTTCTGTTGAAATTCACCTTGAAAAAAATGAGTCGAAAACAATTATTGAACTAAAGATGTAAAAAACATTGTGATTGTGGGACAAAATGCCAACAAACATTGAGAGAATAATGCCGGCCCTCGGAAAGAACTTTTATCCTGAGTGACCATCAAGAGAGGGTCATTTAATGGTTATTGATGCGATCATTTATTACGATGGAATCGCCTTTGGGAAAACTTCTTATTATATGTACAATGTATATTCTTCTTCTATTCCAGATCACCAGAGGGACAGGGAGAAAGAAACATACTAACGACGACGACAATACGATTGGTTGCTTTGCTATACAAACTTTCTTTTGAAAAATATCCTTGAATTTTTTCTTTTTTTTTTTGCGTGAATCTCAATTTAGGTAAAGGGTTGAGTTTTCTTATTCTCCATCTCAACGAATATATATGTAAACCTTACCTATATAAAATAAATACAAAAGCATATATATATGTAGCTCACGCACAATAAAGACACGTTATACAAATGTGTCAACATTGAGAAGCAAGACCACCCTCTTGTGTCAAAGAATGTATCTAATATTGTATTTATATGAAGTAGGGGGAGATTGTATGTCACTGATATCAAGGACTCTTTTTCTCCTTATTAATATGTTCGAAGTGTCTCGTGTGTGTGTGTGTTGATGATATTGTTGTGTCCCCCAGGAGTTTGTTTAGCGGCAGCACCTTGTGATTATATTCGACAGACAATAGAAAATTTGTCAAAAGTTGAAAAATTGTTAGCGTTATCTGGCGCGGAACCATGCTGCTACTTGTATTGTGGCATAAAATTTTCCTCAACCAAAAAATGTAAATTTTCCAACACATACAAAAGATTATAGAATTCGTATGCGTATGCGGAAACGGAAGGTGTAAAGTAAGAAATTGATTTTTTGGATAAAGAATGGACAACTTCACAATAAATCAGCACTTTCGACATCATACCTATAGGTATAGAGATAAAAAGAAAATTCGTTTATGAAGGCGAACTTAAGAAATTCTCTTTAATTAATAAAGTATCATAGTTAAATGAATTTAAGTAATTTAAGTACTTATCAAGAAAATTTAATTAAATTTAAAAAAAAGTACTTTTTACTACATATGTTTTAAAATTAGTTTTGAATTGAAGACGTGCTTAACATAGCATATATGTATCTTTTAGTATATCTACTAACACTACGGATAATACAGGTGGACCAAAAAGCTAGAGATTTTTTTTAATTTCTCAAAAATGAAAATACATTTTAGCATCCGGTTTTCTGTTTTTTATTGAAAATTAATAAGAGCATTGAATTATGATCACAAAAATAATACTTAATTACATCAAATTTTGAAAAATTTAGTTTGAAATTAAAAAAAAAAATTTTTTATTTAAATTTCGAGTTTGAAAATTAATTTTTCAAAAACTATTCACTAACAGAACTTAATTTTTCAAATATTTCAAATAATTTTTTTGTCAGTTTTTTTTTTCAATTTTTTAGAAAATTGCCCCTCCAACCTACCCGCTCTAGCTTTTTGGTGCACCTTATACCGATCACCCTATACCTATATCCAAATAACAATTTAGAAATCACATTCACGCTCGTCGAGAAGCGATGGAATCGCTTTACATCATAATATCGTATATCGAATAGAAAATAAAAAACTAAAAAAATTTGTTTCTGTGAATGACTTTATTAATAAATGCAAGAAGATTTTCTCATAAAATTGGTAAATATATAGCTTTTGTGGCTCCAAAGAAATCTCAGGAAGCCCACACAGCTCTCTCTTAGGGTCCGTCACAATCATAGGCGTCATTAGGCATGGGCCGGGTGGGCCAGGGCCCCCAAAATTTTTTGACCTACCATCAGATGATCTATTTTCATAGTAAAGATTTGCAATATTGTGATTGAATTCATTTCAAGTGCCATTGTTGTTGAAAATTTAATCAATGTTTTGTAAACACATTATCTACATAATGTACCTACATTTTATACAATCTCACCTTAATTGGGTGTTGTACCTCGTATTCCAGATTTATCCGTAAATCCAGATTTAAATCATGCATAGATTCAATGTAAACCATCTGGATTTAAATTTTAATCTGGATGTATCGAGTGAATAATATTGGCGTAAGTGTTTAAGAAAAGAAAGTGCCATATTTACTCCAAATAAAAGGACATAAGAATTGAAATCAAAGATAATACATCCATGAACATGTAAATTTTGTAAACATGTGACTTCGTTCGTAAGATACATACATACTTGCAGTCTTTTTCTTAATACTTATTTCAAGGCAACATGACTTGATTGCGTATGTGTGTTATAACTAGTGTGTGTTGTATAGTATTTGTTGTGGTACGACTAAAGTGTTTTGTGTTGCCTTTTTTTCACTCCAAACGAAAAAATCCCTAAAAATTTCTATTCTAGTCAACTATTTGGTTTTTTGAATCGATTAACAACTTTAAATTCAAAATAATTGCAAAAACGATGCCAAGAATTTGCTAAAATTTACCACAAGGACATAAGTGCAGAATAGCTAGAAGTGGAATGTCTGCGTTTAGTGAAGTATTTAAAAGAGCTGAAAGTGACGATAAAATTACAATTTCAAAATTATTTGATCATATAACAGTGGAAAATACTTTCCCAAATGTAGAAATAGCCTGTATAAACTTTTTATCCATGATATGGTGTCAAATTGCAGTGGGTAGCATTCTTTTTCTAAATTAAAAAGAATAAAAAATTAACTAATGAAAATATTATTACAGATTTTTGTTTTACACTTTTATTATAATAGAAATACAGTAAACAAATATTTTTTTTGTATTTTATACGAATTATTTTTTTTATTTTTTACTCTTAGCCGAAGATTATAGATACCATCTTTTTTTTGAACAACAATTTATATTTTTGTCGATCATATGATTTAAAACCAAATATTTGTAGTCACAGAAAAAAAGTGAGTTATGCCTACACGTACTCTGTACTTTGCATGCTTCAAATAAAACTCATATAATATATGATGTTGACAAGGTACTTCACAAGTCAAACATTGAGGATATACCGTATAGGCTACATTTAAAATCAGCAATTGACTTGTGTGCATTTTATATGTGCAATTTGTATTTTCGTTACGTTCATTTATACTCGTATGACTCTTTAAATCAAGTGTAAACTAAAATCAACAAATTTAAATTCGATTTTCATTAATGTACAGTTTTTTTCATTGGTTTTATATAATTATACATTTAACAACGAAGAATTTTCCCAGTCATAGGGCCTTGTGAATAAAAAAAAAGCTAAAGCTAAAACTTGGATTTTTAAGTAAAAGCTAGATTTTTGGTGAATAAAAATAAGCTTAAGCTAGCTAGTTAAAGATGTTTTCTATAGTCATAGCTATTTTAAAATAACCAACCCTAAATTCATTGGCGCAAAATTTAAAACAGTTCTCGTTTAAGCAATAAACCCGACTCTAGTTAAAATAGTCCTTTATTTAAAAATTCTTGTTTAAATTTTTCTTAATTCTAAACACTTTAAACAACTCTTCTAACTAAAGAACGTGTTTAACAAAACGTCAGCAAACTTTTGTGAAACACGCCTAATTTTGACAGCTGAATAAATCAAACAGAACGAAAAATTAAAAAAAAAAAAAACAAAAAGAACCCAATCTGTAATTTTGCCGAGCTATAGGAAAGTGTTTCGAGATTTAAATTTCGAGTTAAAATAGTGAAAATACTAAATAAAAAAGTGAAATAAAAGTTAACATAGTGAATAATTGCAATATTTTATAAAAAAAAAAAAAACAAAACAACATGAGGTGCTGCGTTAAATCGTGTAAAAACACCTATAATATGGAGTTTTCAAATTTTTCTTCTCACGGGCTGATTGTGTCTCATATTCCACATAAAGTAATGTGAAGTGATGTTTTTTAGGCTAATACATTATCTGAGAATACTGTTCAATTGATATTTCGTAGCATTTTGCTTTAAAAAAGCAAATTATTTGAAAATAAAAATACACTTCAATCACGGGAATTAGCTGAACCCCATCTGTGAAAATTGAAATTCTCGTCCAGGGTAGCATTAGTTTTTGTTGGTGATGGCAAGGCGCTCAAATCCATTGAGCGCCCGTAGTGCAGAGTAATTTTACTTACTTTATGTGGAATATGAGATACAGCTTACCTGTGAAATTAACAAAAATTACACTGCTTGTTATAGGTGTTTTTAAATATAGGTGCAGTATTTAACGCAGCACCGCGTGTAGTTTTCTATTTTTGTACATTTTTGTATTGCATGTAATCACTTTAATTACTTTTATATTACTTGTTTCTTCAATTTACTAAGCTTTTTTACTATTTTAACGATTTAAAATTTCAAAACAATCCTAAAACAAAACAGATCAAAATGCCTTTGGGTGCATTTAGCTGTCTAACTGCACGCCTTCCCTGTGTGGATGCATTTGTCACACTCAAAGTGATAATTTCCCACAGATAAAGCGTACTTTAAAAAGATAGAGAAGCGTTTTGCTGGTTTTAAAGTTAGAAGACCTCTTTAACGCTAAAGTATACTTTATGTCGTTTAAAATTTACAAAGAGCCGCCTCTCATTCTAAAGTTATTATTAAGAGCCGACTCCCATTTTAAAGTAGATTTAGAGCCGCGTTAAAATGTTTAAAATTTTGCGCCATTTAGTTTATGCTTGTTTTCCCAGCCTAAGCTTCAATTTGTGTGAATAAAAATAGCTTTAACTAGAATATTAAAGTTAAAGCTAAAAAAATTTCAAGATTTTTTCTCCCTGTCTAGAATACTTTGACTAGGTCTTATTTTCGGTATTCTCTTCAGTTATAGTGCGATTATGGTAAGAAAACTAAAATTTTAGAAGAAACGGTTAAAGTAAGTGATGAAGATTTTCATAGTTTATTTAGATTTTCAAAAGAAATGTGCAGTGGGTTTCTGATTACTTTTTAGAAGACTCAAAGGAGCGTAGAGGAGGTGCACTTACCTCTGAGCAAAGAATGCAGATATTTTTAAAATATCTAAGTAAACCTGGATTTCAGTATGGTGTAGGACAAGACCTTGGAGTTGAACGTTCTTCTGTATGTAAGAATGTTATAAGCACTTAGTTGTCGTTGACAGTTGCAGCATGAATTAACTGTACGATTCAATCGCACGAACTTGCTATTGCTGTAAGGTAGCTATAGGCATTGTAGGTAACTACATATATAAGCCAATAAAAGGTACAATTACAAAGATAATGTAGAATTATGAAGCAGGTACTTAAAAATTGTGCGAGCTGTTAATTAAATTAATGTTAGAGAGTAACTCAAAAATGAGACAATTTTTTTTTGTACTTTTTAAAATATCAAAACTGTTTTATTGGAGCTACCCGACCTATGTACAAATTTGAAACCAATTGGTCCACAGTGAACGTATAGACGCAGAGACTGACGGACGATATGATAAAAATATTTTTTACCCAAAATCAAAACCTACCCTATAGAACAGATAGTGGCAAAACAAAATCCAAAAAAAACCTTCCTTTCGGTCCATATATGAACAGTTCTAGCTAAAGCTATCTAGTCGAAACATGTGAATAAAAAACAAACTGCTTAAATTGCGAAGCTTAAACTAGAATTTTCTAGCACAAGCTATTTAGCGTTATCATTTTTTTATTCACATAAAACAAAGATTAAGCTAGAATTGTCTAGCTTTAGCTGCTAGTAAAAGCTATGACTAGTTGGCTTTAGCTTCCTCCAAAAAAAGCTTTAACTTTTTTTTTATTCACAAGACCCATAATGTCGAATATATTATATTTTTACCCCCCATAGTATAATTCAATAATTCCAATATTTCAAAAGCCTGAGCCATCAATATTGAGCAACTTCAAGTTCTGTTTTGAATTAGAGGATCTAAAACTTTTCGGAAAGTATATACCTATAGGTACTATAATCTGGCTTCAACCAAAAATATATTTACCAGTACAGTGTTATATAATATCACCAAAAACTATTGTACTTGATTCTTGGACCTTTTCATACGCACGGGGTCAAAAATAAAAAGACATCCGTAAAAGAAATAGAACAATAAGAGGCAGGAGACAATTCGAAGACAGTTGTCAAACGAAAAAAATGCTTTCTGAATTGATCTATCAGTTTAAAATCATTGCAAAGTTTTGCATTTTCCAAAATTGTATATTTTTATAAATGATAAATTCCATAGTGAAAATAAAATAAATGCACTGCTAGCTTATTTTACAATAAAATGTTTTTCATCTCATTGATACATTTTAAAAATAATCTTCGTTCTTAATTTGTTAATCTATCATGAGATAGCTACAATTGAACAAAACCTTATAAGCTTTATATTTTTCACATTAAAAATAATATGTATATTGGACCTGACGTACTTTAAAACAGATCTAAAATTAGTTGTCTGTTTTTGTTACTAGGTATATGACAAAAAGAACTCCACCATGTTTAAATAAGGGTATAAAGGCTATAACAAACCTCTACTATAAGTCTATAGGCCTGTCCCCCATGTAGGTAGGTCGGTTACATTGATGTATAAGAAACTTTAATTGGCTATTTCTCTTGTTTTTTTTTTTTGTTCTATACTTCACTGTTGCCATTTTACGGTGAAAAATAATATAAATTCACCCCCATACACATTATATACATTCCTATTACCTGGTTTGGTCATTGTATGGCCATCACTTGGCAAATGGCGGCAACACATGCCTCTATAGTTGCCATATTGTTATTGATGGCTTCACTCTAAGAAAATAACCGTAATACCTGTAATAATTAGCCCAGAAGCTCCTTCACCCTTGAACTCTAACATGGGGGTAGCTATGTATAGGTACGTATTTCTCATTAAACAAGGGTGTGTCGAACAGAAACACATATTATATATACATACTCTTAAACACGAGGTTTATACCAACTTGTATAATTGACATACGTGTCAAGGGAAAGTTAGTGATAACATTTTGCTGACCATGTTTCCAAACCATTTTTGTATGTTCTACTGAAATGATACAGATTTTTGAAAATAATCTACCAAGGACATAACTATGTATGTATATACTCGTATCAAAATACTTATATAAATAAATGGCCCTTGTTCATGTGAGGCTGCAATAAAAACACGTTAATTAGTTGATAGCAAAGCAAATGTTAAATGTAAATTAGTGTTTTACATGATGGCTACTCATTGTTCTTATTAAACACTCAACTGTGGACAGCAACAAAAAAAAAATTAACAAAAACAAAAAAAAAATACGACAAGAGTTAAAATGTAGTATATACGTCAAAATTGTTTATCTTTTTTACTAAAATTTATATTTTTTTTTTTTGTGTAATATTTTTGAAAACATTGATATTTGTCATGAAAGTCAAGTAAATAATGAGTCAAACAAACAATTTATTTGGTGTTTTTGTGGTGCGACCATCACATCAGGGCAGGGTACGCGTGTTGTTTCAATAAATTAATCGATAAAGTGTAATAAAAGTGAAAGAATTTAATGTTGATTTTGTAAATCATTAATATTAATTATGTATACGTAATAAATCTGTCATATCAAAATTTTAAATCAATAAATATAGGTACATTAATGTATATATTGGGGCATATTCATAGATGTTTGCTTAACTCTTGCTATAAGTTGTTACTAAGCAAGCCCAGAGTTTAGGCTATTCGTAAATAAATTTAAAACTAAGTTTAGGGCTTAACCTGTGGTCTAACTATAAACATAGGAAGTGCCGTGTTTAAGTAGTTATTATCACAGCCAAATGTAAAATTTGAGTTTTTTGTGAATTAAAAAGCTGAAAAAGTTATTCATATTAAATAAATGTTACGTAAACTTATCGTCCAGAAAAACGTCGATAGATACCGCAATTAAAGAAGATATGGATATTTTAGAGGAGTTTGAGTTATTAAGTGAATTGCA